>JASVER010000024.1:2362853-2634331 GCA_030449065.1 Oceanodroma leucorhoa
TTTTTAATGCAAACTATATTGGATATTGAAATATTCACCAGACTGAGAAGAATGATACTGCACATAGAAAGTGTTATAATTCTACAAGCAGGATGTTTGTTTGCTCTGTTGCCATTAACATTATGGTGTGCTTTAAGTGCTAATGAATGAGAAGTGGAATTTCTAATTGTGATGAGACTTTCATAAAACAATAGGTAAATAGTGAATATTAGAGGAAAAAAACAACCGAGAGACAATGTTACATTGCACCTGAAGTCTCCTAAAGAGACAGGTTGCTATTATTATTGGGCACATTATTTAGTTCTCATCATCTATCCAGCCACCAATTTTCTTTTTCTCAAATGAAAGAAAATTACCTCCTTCAAAATATGAAGAAAAGAATTCTAGGGGACCATGAATGTGTAAATGCAAAAGAGAGAAAAGACTCAGCATTTTGCATAGCATGGGTAACTATTCACAGATAGGTTTTCTTGAATAAAAGAAATAATATGGTCGGATGAAGTAATTTGAGGATGACTTTTACTGATCCCTCTAAATGTTTTCATTAGGGTCTAAATTCAAATTCAGACTACGTAACTATGCCAGAAATAAATTACATCCCCTTAAATCTTTGTGCAGACTACCTGGGTTAGGGTTCATTACAGCTAACATATGCAGGGCGACACGGATGTGCTTTCAACGTAGAGCGGTAGAGAAAGGGAAGGGAATTTGGAGGAATATGACAAAGTCATGGTGCTACTTAACTACCAACTCAGTATTACTGGGAGACTTTAAATTTATTACTCATAAAGCATATAGGAAACTACCAAGCTGCTGTAGGAAATCAGGACCAGGAGGACAAATTTGCACACTTCTTTTGCTTTTGTGCATCTCTCTACTACTCCTGTCTTAATGCTGTTTATGTGATTTAAAAGCAGCTAAATGTAGGTTCTGTGCTGCCCTGTAGTGAAGGCTGGGCCTCAGCCAGCTCTGGCTGATGATCAGGGTAAAGTCCTTAAAAGAGCTGGCAAGCTAGGTGGTTAATCTGCAGTTCTTGAATGAAAATTGTGTCTAAGTGTCCGGTACTGGAGTCCTGCAAAAGACTCATTAGGACTTCTTGCTTTTGAATCTCTCTTCTGTCTTTTTTCCTCAGGATGTTGGTTTTTTTTTTAATGGAGTGACATTTTCCTCAGTTTTTTGGATCTTCCATTAGCCATGAGCACAGTCTGCAGCAGAACTGGAAGTGTGATTGCATTCCCTATTTTATCCAGGCCATCCATTGAACAAATCTGCACCAAACTTGATGACGTCAGGATAAAGAAACACAATTTAGCAGAAATATATACATGATAGTTTTAAACAGAAATCCAGGATGGTCAAATAGAATTGAAATTGAATTTTAGAGTATCCAGAAATTAGATGCCTGATTTTTCACTATTAATAGATCTATCAGACTTTCAAATATTCAGATTAAGCACCAGTGCTAATTCATATCTGTGTGCTGAAAAAGAATTTATTCCAGCTCCTCAACTAGAGACATTAGCAGTCTTTGACAGAAACAGGAAAAGTTTTATTTTTAAGGGCAGGATTGTGAAGGAAGGTGGTGTACATCTAGCGCAGAGGGACCAGTCCTGTGTAGGGCTGACAGTAAGCTGGGACAAAGGTTTGAGCAAGAAACTCAGGGACAGACTGGGCTGGATTCTTGGGGATTAAGACTAAGGCAGAAGCAGGAGAGGCGGTTATGGTTTAGACAGCRGATAGCTGAGTTAACTACCAGGGTAGGCAAAAAGGCTTGATGCTAGGGCGAAGAGGGAAGAATTAAACACTGCGCTCAGGCTAAAGCAGCATCATTACTGCAGTACGGTGCGTGGTGCCAGACCTCAAGCTGGCGTACAGGAGTGCAATAACAAAGTGCCGCCATGCCCTTTACATCTGTGCTCGCTCGTTACACTTGAAACTTCTAATCAACAACCAAATGTCCCAAAAGATAAATAACATCACTATAATGTACATCGGCTAGCCAATTCCCTGAATAACTCTGTTTGCTGTAGCTGAGAGGATAGAAGAATGGATTTCAAGAGCATTTATTGGACACCTTCACGCTTTCTTCTCCCGGGGTAGCGATACGTTTAGAGAAATTTAGCAGATTATATTTACACACTGAAACGGCTTTTTGATACAAAGCAGTCATGGTAGTGGGAACTAAGTGTCCAATTTTTTTTTGTTTTTAGGCAGTTTAAGCTGAAAGTCAAATATTTAAGACACAGAATGTTTTGTTTTTAATTGTGCAACACAATGAGATGTTTCCACTATCATAACACATTAGTTAACAAAACCTCATATGGAGAAACATACAGCAATCAGAATGAATTGCCACCTGTGTTWACTGAGATGCTATTTGCCATATATGCTGCGGTGCTGTAAAGGTATTATTTGTCATTTTTGGGGCTATTAAGTCTTGAGAGCAGAAGCTTAAAGCTCATCTTGTGTTGGTATCTGCCTGCTGAAGGGTATTGAGAAAAAAAAAAAGGGGGGGAAAAAAAAAAATATTTTCCTTTTATTCATGAAGGGTTCAAGAAATTGAAAGACTTAATAGCTGGGTCTACTGTCCTTGGAGTCACTGGGCCATTTTCTGTTGATCCGTGTGAGCTGGAGTCAGGCCCTGCATGACTTATGCAAGATAGTGAATGGGCCTACTGCTGCCCAAAATTGATTCTTGCGCTACTTCTTCCCCTTCACTGTCAGGGTAAAGGGACGGTTCGTTTCTAACCTAATTGCCCTACTTCACAGCCTGCTCTCAGCCAGCTCTGGAAGGCCTGCTTCCCTTAGTTTGCTGCCGTGTGCTGCAAATCTAACCATTTGCAATGTTAAAAATTACAGCCTCCATATATCATGTTGCTGATGCCGTTATATAGTCTAATCACTAAGATACATTTTACTGAAAGCTGACGAAAGTATTGGGTTATTGAGGCTCCATTTTAGCTTTGTCTATGGATGATTTAATGTAGAAAGAAATCAGGTTAGGGAAAGCTCTGAATATGTATTTTCTAGGGGGGAACAAAAAAGTTTTTTCTCACCTCCTCTCACTGCCTCTCAGTCATCGAGAGAGAAAGAAATGATGAAAATGACACATGAGCTGCTGCAAAGCCTAAAAATAAGACAGCTTTTATTTTATATTTGGAAAGGGAGATTAGTTTGTTCTGTGGCTATTTTTCTTTTCAATTTTTTTAATCTTTAAACAAGGCAGCATTTAGCGTAGACATTCACCATGCTGAAAAAAAACCCCAAATTTAGTACATATTATTGCTGGGGAGGTGGATAATGGGAAAAGAGGAGAAAAGTGGGGGAGAGGGAGGAAAGTGGGGGACACTTACAGTAAAAATGCATTTGTGTGGGTTGAGTTTAGCAGTTTGAGACAGGGAAGTAGTTTTAGTCAAATCTYTTCACATTTACACCCAGAAATGAAGAATAGCCTTTCTCTTAAAAGGAATTACCTATGAGCCATCCTTGAAGTCAGCAGTAGGTAGGCAGGACTGAGGATGCTGCTGGCAGGAGGATAAATGTGGAMGTGTTAACTGTACCAGACTGTGTAACCTTCCAGTTCAGTTAAAGTAAAGGTCCTGAGGTTAAAAAAAATGGACACCTGAATGCTAAGAGATTTTATTTTTTTCTAAACTATCTCAATAAAATTAGTCCTGCTCCTTAGAAAGCGTTTTGACATTGGTCTCAGACACAAACTGCAAAAATAAAAAAATAAAAGCCACCGAGTTTGAAGTTCACCAGGATTAGCCACACAAGGGCAAATTCCAGGAAGAGAAGGTAATCAAAATGCAGGCAAGCAATTAGATCTGCATATTAAGTACGAAAATACACAATGCTGGGTTGCATATTAAGCTAGTGCAGTAACCTTATGCTTCCAGAGCCACTCTGCAAAGGAGCTCAGAGGACTCACCTCCCAAGGGGCAAATTGCTTTCCTTCAGCCATCATCAKCGAGAGGGTGCTGTAAACGTACCTTGTGCTTGATCACGATTAGCAAGCCGGCTGGGCACAGTGGGCAGCAGTGAGCCCTGCCTGGGCCACCAAAAGCCCAGCCGGGCATCGTGGGCATGGGGCAGGGCTGTGGGAGCCGCGTGGGCAGAYCTGGGGGTGCTGTTGGAAAGCCAGGGCGGATGCGAGACTCCGGAGCGACTGGGCGCGGGGAGGCTTGCAGGGCAGCTGCCCACACCGCGCGTGACTCATGATTCTGCTCGGAGTCTCTCTCACTTTCCGACTCATTAAATTCAGTTCAGAAAAAGAAAGAGCAGCAGCCTGGGGATTTTTTTTTTTATTGTTATTATTGTAGTGGGATTTTACTGCAGTAGAAGGTGCTTATTCTAATTTTGGAAACCAATACTACTGGAACAAACTACATTTTTATCTGTAATTATTATTATTAGCTTTCTCCTTCTCTCTTTAAAACTGAGGACTGGGATTTTCAAATACTCGTGTGGCTGCGTTGGGATCTCCGCTGTTCCTCACTGGCAGCAACCGCACAACTGGGAAAAGGTCTGGCCATCCAGGCATCCATCCAAGCATCTTGCTGTTCATCATTGCCAGCACAGTTCATGGGTTTCTAAAGTTAGAGTTACCTTACTTGTAAAGTTTTAGCATAGAGCTGCTACCCTGTGCCCATCTCCTGTCCCTGATTTTCTGTCCGTCTGTGCACACCCAGTAACAGCCAAATGTTGATAAATGCCACATTAAAGGCCTAGACACATTTACTCACCCAGGATCCTAAATGCTTCTGTTGCTTAGGATCCAAGAAAAAAAGAAAAAAAAAAAAAAAAAAAGCTGGTTTCCCATCATATTTTGAGAATGGCTTGAGTGTCCAGCAATCCAAAGGCAAGCCATGAACTCCCAGCTTGTTAGCCAAGTAACTGCTTTCTAAAATCCATTGGCCAGTTTCACGTGAAGGATAATTGGGTGCTTCCAATGGAGGTTTATCCTCATCCCCTCAAGAAAGATCATTGGTTTTTAGTGAGAAATATGACCACAACACGTCCGAGATCATTTGACAGTTTACGTGACACGGCACATACATACAAAATAAAATAAATGCCACTCTGTCTTCCTGTCCAAGTCCTTAATTTCTCTGTGTACCTCTAATCCTTCCATTTACTTATAAAAGTCTCCCGAAGATGAGGTACTCACTCATTCAAAGTTTTTTTCTTTTTTTTTGAGCTTAATATTGTAGGAGGGAAAGAAAGTAATAAAAAAAAGTGTGGGAAGAATGATCACCTCTAAGGGAAGCAGCTTACTATTTCAGGAGCCAGGCAAAATCATTTTGGAGGAGCATCAAACATACAACACAGCCAAAATGTTTTATTTTTATTTTTTTTTCCCCCGCTAAAATAGCACATTTGACAAAGCTGTCCCTTTAAATCTACTCTTAACTTTCTCACTTCACCAAGTTTGAATTTACTGTATTTCTCAGCCCTGTGTGGCTGTGTGGGTGTCAGAAATACTCAGATGATGTCATTTTTCATTTCCTAACCTAGACTATAATTGACACCATCATTCCACACCCCTCCTTCCACCCTTCTTCCACCTCTTCAGTTTAAACCTTGTTCCCCCAGGCCTTTTGGGTCAACACACTTCAAAAATGTGTTACCTTCATCATTTAAAAAGTCTTCTCTAAGAAAGGGAAGCTTTTCATTTTTGCATCCCGGTTGATATGGAGAAGAAAAATATGTCCAATATGGTTTTACTTTAGTAATTATCTCTTTGGACAACAACATGAAGAGATGACACAGTATGAGTGGTGGAGAGCAGACTGGCCATCAGTATACTTTAAATTATGAAGATTTTTTGCCTTCMTTTTATTATTTTTTTTTAATAAACAAAACATGCCTTACAAATTATCTCTTCTGCATAAAATTTGGTGTTGGAATATCAATTTTTTTATATAGCTATATTAAATGAATCATGGCAATAAGCCCCTGGGTAAGGTATTTTGTCATACCTTTAATCCACTCAGCAAAGATTCCAGGGTAAACAGTAGAAGTTTTGCCTTTTTTTCCCCCAGTGGGATATATCATCACTAGAGGAAATGCAAGTTTAGAAAAGAGGTGGTTGGGAGACCTATAAAAGAAAGACAAGAACTTATTTGGATTGACAGAGAAAAGATCTCAGTAGCCTGGCTCCTCTATTCTTTAGAGGATCTTCCTGCTCCTGGTATCTTAGGGGTTCTTCTGAAAAAGGAAAACAAAAGCCCTAAGACCAACAGTGATACATGGACTGCACCATAGACAAGTGTTCTTGAGACTATACTGGGAACCAAAAGTCAACCTGTGAGGCAGAGCTCTTCCTCGGCCTTGTCGTCCCCCAAGTGAACGGGGACGTGTGATGTATTCAGCTCTCATTTCTTGTCCCCAGCCTCATCTGACTCATAAATGGAGACACAAACAAAACCACCTACTCATTTCAATGAAGCTTGACTGTTGTGCTGGCTGGGAGGTAACAGGCAACAACTAAACCACTGGAGTAACTCAGGACCATAAGCCAGCCCTTTCGAAAGCTGGGCTTTCAGGCTTCTGAAATTGGTAGGCAAAGCCACAGCCTAGCCTGTAGTCTTTTAGCTTAGTTAGTATCTCCCTCATTATGGTTACATTACAGGTAGTTGTCTGTGATTACTTACGGAGTCAATTAATGAGATAAAGTAAAAATGTGAGTGAGAGCATATTGGGCAATTCAAAGGTTGAAAGGCTATATTGAAACACATTTGGTCATAATTAAGATTAACTGCACAATTTCATCTGGCCAAACATAATTATTTGCAACTAAATGTATCTTAGCACAGCTGATTGATACATATACTATAGAGCCATTGCAAGCAAGGGACAAGATTTAGGTGACTTGCAGGAACGGGGGGGTAGAAGAAAAAAAAAGAAAAAAAAAGTATTCCTGCCAATTAACTTCACACAGAGTTTAAGATCCATTTTTTTAAAAAGGTATCTCCCATCCTTGGGAAAAGTGGTTTTTTTACTTTTTTTCTGGACTGTCTCTTCTGTCGGCTTAAATGCAGGTATAATACATAGTTGCAGTGATTATGGTTTTGTCCTTTATTGTGATCACCTAATGCTATGTATGCAAAGAGTTACTGAAAAGAGGAAGGAAAATGGTGTTTTTAGAGTGTGCATGACAGCAAGCAGTAGAAGTGACTGATGGTGTACACAGGAGTTGGTGATTTGCCAGTGCTAAACCAATGTTAAAGCTGATTAGTTTTTGTCTGGAAGTGGCACCTACGTGTCCTGCTGCACAAGACAAGTCTTCTCCAAAAAACAAAACAAAACTCTTTGAAATGTGATTTGAATAATGTTTGTAACCACCACTACTTTCATCATCTTAGCTCTCCATCTACTGAACCATTACTCCAATCATTGTTGCGGTTGTGCAGCAATGTGTTTGTGGGTGTCAGGCACAAAGAAACTTGAAGCCTCGCTCCAGAATTCATCAGAAGGAGTTGGAGAGAAGAAATTTTTAATTGGAAATTGCTTTTCACTCACTTTTTCCTTGCCAGGAAAGGCTGACTTCCCACAGATACCATACTTCACCATGGGCTCTGCAAGGATGCCAGGTTTACTGAAAATTCAATCTCTCTACTACAATAGAAGCCCAGCAGAGCTGCCGTCCATAGCGGCACTCAACTAGCCCGATGCTAAGTGATTCATCGATTATTGTCTGATATTATAAATGAACTTTCACTTCTAACTTTTTGAAAAAAATCAGACAGAGATGAAACTCACCGTAAGCTGAGCAGATTCAGTTGTAATGATCAGAAAAATGAATAATTACAACTCTAAGTTGTACTGAGAAACAGCTGGGCCTATGCTGCTTTTTTTTTTTTCTTAACTATTGCTTAGACTCTTGCTATTTTGTTTACAACACATATCAACATAAGGTGCCATATGGCAGTAGATGAGTGGGTGCTAATAAGAGCACATATGAGACAACTGTGTTGCTCGGTAGCCCTTTCCCAGACACCCCAGGAGCACTCCAAGTTGAGGCTTTAGCCCGGAGACAACTGAAGTTTGCTGTAGACTTTTCCTGGTATCAGCCCAGGTGTTTGGGTGGCCATCTGGCGCATGAATAAATTAATGAACGTTAAGGCTATTCCAAGCCTGTGTCTTTCAGGAGGATGTATCACCAGGATGCTTTGTGGTACTGTTAATTACTACAGAGGACTTGGAGGCTTTGGATCTCAGATCATCACTGCAGGTGATGGTGCAGGTCTAACTGCACTCAGTTCCTCTTCCACATATAGGCCACACAGCCAATGTGTAGTGATGAGACTGGGCTCCCATCTGGAGCTGTCCCCTGGAAAGGCAGTTGAGCRTGGGGAAAGGCTGGGGCACTCCGTCCTCTTCCCTCCCTGCACTACAGGAACAGCTGGGTGCCACCACCAGCACTGGCCTTTGCGTTTGTTTCATTTCCCAGTCTTATGCTTCTTCCTTGTCAGACGTGCCCCACGTCTTAGCTGGGGACTGTGCTGAATGCACAGCCTTTTTTTTTTCCTATTCCTCAGAGCCTTCCAGGTGCATTGCCCAGGTATCACACCTGTGTGCATCTGAGATACGCCATACATCAGTCTGAGAAAGACGATCTCTGTGGCCTCTGCTGTTGCCATGACTTGAAAGCGTCATTTAATAATATTGATCCATTTAGAAGCTTTTCTGGGTATATTAGACACACACACACACAAAATTTCATCATTTTCAAGGAAGAGTCTAAAATGGAGATAAATCAATATCCAATGGAATGGATATTGATTTCTTTCCTCACCTTTGGAATGAATACCTTCTTCTCAGTTACCAGTTATGGAGGGGAAGCCATTGTTCATCTCAAACAAAGAAGGCTCAATAAATCTTAATCCTGCTAAAAGATAATTCTGAGAGAAGCCCAGAGATACTAGAATCCAGCATCCCTGCAACCAAACATGACAATGCCTTTCTCTTTTACTGTTAGGTCTACAGCTTGGGCTATATTTTTAATGTGAAATTGTTTAAATGTGGGACTAAATTCTCATTTTAATAGCAAAACTGTTTTCATACTCTTCTGTTTGTTCTACTTATCCAGGGGAATTCCACATTTCTTTCATTGAACATCTGACTTTGACCTATCGCAGCACCTAACTTATGTCATTATTGTCAAGGCTGACATCAAGTGTAAGAGCTTCCAGCAGAATATCTCCATGAGGCTGGACCAGAGGTCCATATGGTCTGGTATGGTTGCATACCACAAAGTACAGAACAAGCATAGGGGTACTCGTTCTTAATAGTCTCCCCTCCTCTGACCATTTTCAGGTCAGGGGACTGCCTGAGTTTGTGCATGCAGAAACCCTCAAAGGATCTCTCTTCTGTTAGTCCTGTCTTGTTTGACCCCTGCAAATTTCTTGAGACTGCTGAGAGCAGACACAAACCATTTAAGAACATAATTGGTATTAAATGCAAACCAAAGGAAAAAAGCAAGGACAACGGAAAGTATATTTGAAATTTTAAGTTAGGTGGATCTCACTAAACTCAGAATAAAAACCCCAGATGAAATGCAGAAGGATTTGTCTCTTTGTGCTTACCTAACTTCCTGTAGGGTACTCTTCTGTCTCAGCTGGGGTGAGAAGATGACTGCTGTCAGATATAGCTGCACATCCAAGGTTTCAGTCAGTGACAGCCACCTGGCAGCCCGGAGAGCCTCCACACTGGCGTGCTGAGAGAGGAGGCATCAGGGTCTGCGTAGCTGSGGTTGCAACCACCTTATAGAGGGCATTGGGACCAGCATTCCTCCAGTGCTGGTGTCTGACCCTGCAAAGCAAGGTTGACATCACGTCAACAAAGCAGCTACACAGACATGGAAATAACAAGCCTGCTTCCATGTTTTAGCTCAGCCCCGATGACCCAAGTCCTCAGCCTTATTCGTGTATCTGAGCTGCTGAAGACCTAGGCCTGTCTCAGGAATTTGAGGATCTGCAATCTGACTGCAATCAGGTGCTTAAAGCTGGAGAAATGTGTCAGTAACTTCCAGACTTGGGCCTCTATTCTAAGTTCATGCTAGAAATATTTCCTATGAATATTTTACAACCCTTTTAAAATGTTTTCATTTTGCACAAATGCCTTTTGTATTTGCTTCCCATGAATATTTATGCAGCTGGCTTGTGCTGTGCAAAATCTGCATGGAAAGGTATTTTAAATCGCTCTCTGGGCTACGCACACTGGCACTACCTTCACACACTCCCCATCAGCGAGCAGAAAAGGCACAAGGTGCCTTTTGGGATCAGCTGCTGCGCACTGTCGAGCTGGGCGCCTCGTCAGGTAGCAGCAACTTCTCAAGTGCACATTAAGTCTGTTCTTAATACCTCCACGTCCCCAGGCAGACAGCATCCGAGCCCACCTTTCTAGCTAGTGCATCAACTGATACAACAGCAAAGAAATGGCATTCAAAAAAATTGCAATTGGACCTATCTTGGTTTTTGTGCTTGGGTGTGTTAGGAACTGCCTAAAAAATGCTCTTAGTTGAAGCTTTCTTTTGTACCTGTTTTAAGACATTTGCATTGTGAGACCATTTAAATTATGTATCAGTTTGACACAGGGATAAATCTGTGTCCAGTAATCCACAGTAATTTTTTTTCCTGCTGCTRCTCACTTTGTTATTCTGGCAATATAATTCCTAGTGGGCAATTATGGAATGACCTGTGTGTGGAAGAAATTACTTTTTATCCACGATAATTATCACTCAGTATGCCCATAGAGCATGATAACATCTCTCTCTTCTTCTGTATGCATCTTATTTTTAGGTGTATATATATATATATATATAGTATTATAAATACCTAAGAATAATTAATAATGTGCTCTGTGTTTATATGTTTATTTTAAATATATGTATTTTTAGACGTATAGTTCAACATCTGTAGTCTATAAAAATATATTTACTTACATAATTTAAAATTACATAGGGATTACATAATTGTATCTAATATATCTAGGGATTTTCTTCTTACCCACCTAAACGTCCTTTCTTTTATTTCCTTGTAAATCTTTGTTACCTGTGACTCTACRTGGCCAAGAAAAATTTGTGGTTAACATATTAAGTCTGTGTTTGACTATATTTTTAATTATATATGTGTGTGTATATATATACAYGTGTATATATACACACACACAGATAGCATTATATGGTGTAAGTGTATATAATATATTGTATATATTATACACAATATAATGTATTATAATGTAATATAGTGTAATGTATGGTATAATACAATACATTAGTATATAATATGTAATATGTCATATAACAACATAAAATATATAACATACTACACAACATAATATAGAACATATGTGTGACATGTAACACAAAACAGGTAACATGTAACATGTAATATAATATATAATGTATAAGGTATGACATATAATGGATAGTCAGTGTAAGCATTGCAATTGCTGCCGCCTACAATAATGAAATCATGCTTTGTTTTTTAAAAATCTCATTAAAGAATAACTCTCTGAGCACAAGTACGCCATTAATTACTTTGTCTAACAGGAGCTTGTTCTATCTGATTTAGCTCATCCATGGTAAACAGGTACTGTCATTTTACATTCTCTCCSTATGAAAATTTTTCTATGACACCAATCGTTTTATCTCCCTTCTCTGAAGACCTGTTTCTGCCATTCGTATTTTTGAGATGCAGCCAGCAGAACAAACTATTCAAGATGAAGGAGTACTGATTTATAAAATGGCATTCTGCTACTTTTTCTATTAATCCATATTCCTTTTTTAGCTGTGTTAATGTTCTGGTTTCCACCTGACTGCTCTTGTACATTGAGCAAAGTTGTTTATGACTACAGGTCCCCTTCCTCCGTGACCACAGTTAATTCAGACTGCAAAGGGGAGACAGCTGCTTAAGTGTTTCCTGACTGGTGCTGCTTAGTACGAAGCGTTGAATATCAGATTGCCCCATATACTGGGGCTGAATTTTTTTTTTTTTTAGTGTTCATTTCAGTCTGCTTAAGTAGTGACTGATTTGAAATAAAGATATTTATTTTTTTTAATCTGCATATTTCACAATTTTTGTGGGGTTTACTGTTTTCTAACTTGATCAAGTAACAGTAGCTTTAATAAGAGACTCCTGACTCTCTCTCTGCGGGTTCCCCGTCAGGGTTTACGTGTAAGAAGTGCTCTTCCATGTTACAACGCCAGCTTGTTCCTGCTCTACAAAGAGTTGCTGAGACCGCTAAGGCCTCTGACGCCGGAGGGACGGACCCCACGTGTCTCTGGCACCGGGAGGTTTCTCTCAGCAGCTCCCAGGCCGAGGCCGAGAGAGCACTTGAATTTCATGTTAATGCCTCACAGAAGGCCAAGGAAGCTATGGAAATAGCTCCAAAGCTGTATTTGCTAACCAGAATGGCAAAATGAAACAAATACTTCTTAGCGAAGTTAATGGTGCAGTAACTTTGTCACATACCATATTGCTTCAAGAAACGGACCTCAGGGTTCCCCCCCRCCCCGCAATGGATGCCAGAAAACACCTCTCTGTGTTCAGCAGGGCCAGGGCCAGGCTTCACCCATCCGATCTCTGCTCATAAACTGACTGACCTAGTGTTTTCATAAAGGAAAGCTGCTCATATGGTTAAGTTGTCCACTTTAGTCTCACAACATCCCACTTTGGCTGCGTGATTCAAAGAGGCACCCCTCTGTGTTGTGGGGGGTATTCCTCTGCAAATGGGGTGTTATCTATAGCTAAGTCTATTGTCTGTGAAGGGAAAAGAAATTCAAGTAATGGTTAAAAAAGAAAAAAAAGGAAAAAAATTAAATCAAGCAAGTGCCGTGATAGACTCATTTACATACCATAGTGATGCGTGGCAGGAAAGTTGCATGTGGTTTGAATCTAAAAGCTCTTGCAAAAAGTAACAAACGCATTGTAGGGCCTTGATTCTGACACCACTTTTAGTTTCCATGATTTTTACGCAGAGCAAATGTTTTGACATTCAGTGCTGAACGGAAGCTAAGCTACACTTTCAAATCAGGGTAAGTATCCTAAATGACCCACTGCCTCCGTACAGAGAGCAACCCTGGTTTAGATCACCTGCTGGGGAACACTGGTGGGTAAAAATAAACTTCCATTTTCTGTACTTCAGGCTTGCAGACTTTTTGTTGTTGTTCATTTTAGAGAGGGTTTTTCTTTTTGTTTTTCTTTTTGCAGAGCGCACATTACTGTCAGTTGGAATACTAATGGACATCAACATAAACATCATCTCCAAGGCTGTTCAATGAAACTATCTAAGGCTGATTGTCTTGAAATTAGCTTGACTCACATCTGAAAATTGCCAGTGATTAGCTGATTATGGTTTGAATTGAACTCAGATTGCTACAAAAAGATACAAAAAATCATCCTCAGACATATTCTAGTAAATGATGCCTAAGATGCCTCAGTTGCTGCCAGCACTTGCATTAGGGATGAAGGCCTATTACCACATCACATTGACGGCAGTCATTTTAAAATATATATTCTGCCTGGGGAGAATCTGTCTTCTGGGAAGAATTCTGTCTTTCGACTTTTTAACCTATTCATTAGGTGAAAAAAAAAAATTGAGACTTCATAAACAGCAGAACAAATTAAATATCCTCCCCATGAGAGAAACTTGTTTTCCTTCTGTAAATACAATTATTATAATTACAKAGTGGTTAAATCCTAGTGTTTTACTAGTAATCATCCTTTCTATACTGATAGTATGTGACATTTAAAATAATTTTAAATAAATTAAAGGCCCAGTGCTAACAATGCTAATAGATGTCAGGTCTATTTAAAAAAAAAAAAAAAAAAAAAAAAAGAAAGAAAAGCATTCTTTTGTCACAATTATAAAGTTCTGTGACCACTTCTTGTTTGATTAAACCCTGTGGATTTAAGGACTTTTATACAAACAACAGAAGACCTTACCAATTTCCCTGTCCAAAACTAGAAAGACATACATTTGTCACATATGTGTCTGTATTTCTTAGAGTTGAAATAAATACAGTTCAGCTTCATGAAAATAAGCAAGTCCCTCATTTCAAAACTGGTCACTTTTGAGCTATGTCTCTGCATGGTTTACAGTCTGCTCTGCTCTCACGTGCCTAATGTTTTTTTTTCACTCCAGAGAAAAGTCCCTTTTAAATGTGTAAATGTATTTGAGCTCCAGCCCTTCTTACATTACCAAGCATATTGCACAGGGAGATATTCAAACGGTATCTGCAAGTCAGGAGTCATATTTTATTCACATAAAAGTGAGCAACAGGACACTGCCATGCCATTTCTTACAGGTGTACAATTTAGAATACTTGCAATCAATACTTATTTCTTTTTTTTTGTGCATATTTGTCTTCCCACAACAAAAAATACTGTTGGTATTTCTGGTGATGTGAGGAAATGCTAATGAGAGTCCTGCACTGGAACCACTCATTTGGGACCTAAGGTTTGGGGTAGGGATTAGGGAAACAACAAAGACACTGTCGGACACGTTCATGGTAGAAGCCATTATGGGACAAACAGATGAACCCTGATTGCCAGGACCAGGTGGCAGTCACAGACCCATAGGACACCTCAGCTGGAAGGGACTCCAGGAGGACCCCTGCTCCAAACRCCACTCTGTGCCAGGAAGCAATGATGGTAGACCAACTCGTTCAGTGGTTGTCACCTGTCATAGGAACCCAAGGACGGGGTGTCTGCACACCTGACTGCCATGTGCAATACACAGCTTAACACTGCCCTGGAAATAGAAATTGGAAAATGGCAGGCTTCACGTCAATCTAAATTTTTACCATTTCCAGGCAAGATCCTGAAGAATAGGGTCCAGTATGACACGTGAGTGTCAATTTTTACAGTAGAGATGAGGACTACAGGGGAGGTTTCATGGACCAATGCAGACATACAGTGTCATAAATGACTGGAAAAGTGGCTTAACGGGGAGGGGATGACATCTGTTCATGATGATAGTAAATGTGGTTCTTAAAGGAGCGGAGCACATGTTCACGACCACAGAAAGAACCACTGAGACTTAGTGACTCTTAAATGTTTAAAAGAAAATTATTTTTAAGAGATAAAAAAACAGCAGAGGAAATTCAGTGACAGAACTGAACATGGAARACCCTTCCTACCCCCCTGCAGCTTTTCATGTGAAATGATTTTTTCTGTACCAAGAAATGCCATACCTACAAACTAGCATTAAGGCAGCATCAGCACAGTGCTAACAGTCAAACAACAAAAACAATAAAAAAGGAAATCTGATATTAGGGGCCTTAGGCCAGGTACAGAGCACAAAGAAAGGCCATCATTAGGCATTATATAAATCTCAGTTTTGCCTACCTCATGATTAATGCTTGTGGTGCTGCCTTCCTCCCTCTCCTCCATCTCATAAAAGGGTGTAGAGAAACTAAAGGTGGTACCTAAGGATATCAACCACCTTCTCCTAGAAGGAAARTAAACAAGACCACTCCGAAATGTAATGTGGCTGAGTAAGGCTTTGTAGAGGATGACAAAATCTGGGCAACAGGCAAGGGTGTGTGTCAGGAATAGTCATAGGTATCTCTAATACCATGATTAAGAACAATCCAAGGAAATAAGCAGATAGCTGGCAGTTTCAAAAAAAAACCAAAAGGAACTGTTTCTTCTCTTGGTATGAATTTACACTGAGAAAAAACTTTGCTTTAGGATGTTAAATGGCTGCAGAGAATCAAAAGCAAACAAGACACAGCCATGGAGCAAAATTCCAGTGAGGACAAAGAAATTAAAAGATGGCACATGTGGCTCAGAAATTAGCTGCCATATAAATTCTTGATGCTTGGCAGAGTACTCTGGGGACATCAGTCTGCACTTGCCTTGTCCCTAACYTCATATCTAGGGGTCTACTGGAGATATAATAAGGGGCATGTTGAGCTAACGCAGCCTGGCCAGGCTCATGTTCTCCTTGTGACCCTCGCTGTGGCATAACCAGCAAAAGGGCTGACAGAACTGGAGCCCCATGAAAGGGCTTAAAAATATTAAGGTTGTTAAAACTATTAACTTCTGCTTGGATGGAATCAGTGCTTGACGATATAWGATTTGAGAAGAAATATGTGATGTCTGTGCTGTTAAAAGCACAAGGTGGACCTCTTAAAAGATACATTTTATAAATGCGTTCATGCTATTTAACACCTAAAACTGAATTCTGACCTTAGTTATGTAGTATATATTCCTTGTCTGTCTGCTTGCAAACTAACTACGGTGACTAATTATTTAGGTTTTATGAATAATTTAAATGACCATTAGAATCTCTCCCATTACATTAGAGAAAATCGGGACTGTCCTTTAGTCTTCATATTTAAGAAATAATTTTAAAAGTCTTTACACTTTCTCTACATGTCTTCAAAAGTTTCAAAGTCCATGCAAAAAAAACAGAAGAAGAAAACATATAGCTGGAATTTAAATATCTGCCTTTTGAAAAACAAACCCAAACATTTTTTGTGCTAATTAACACCTAAACAAAAGACTTGCAACAAAAATGAATCTCACATTCCCAGGCCTTTCAGTTCAGCACCATGGTGGGAATAAACTGATATTTTATTTTATTACCTCTTCATTTCAAATTAAGGTTCTTGAGTACAGGGTAGCCTTAGTGTCTTGGGACTTTGAAATTGCCTACACAAAGAAACCTACAATTAGAATAACAGATAGATGCATAAAATTCACACCTACCTCCATAAAAATCAAAGAAAGAATGCAATACTGATTTCACTCTCTTCCCCTAGTGACTTTCCTTCATTATCTTATTAAACAGCAGAAAAGTGAAAGATACAGACTGAGAAACCTCAGGTAACCTGGAAAAAATATTAATTTTTATGATTACTCAAATGACCTGCTGTTTTTCTCCCTGATTGAAGTCTGACTCCTTTTTTCACCAAGAAGGGAGATGGTGCCATGAGCAGGACTGACGTTTCATCTCAAGGGCCTGGGGAAAGTCCGCAGTGGGTGCTCAAGAGCCCCACCTCCCACACCTCGTGGGTCTATTGAAACTTCACAAAAACAGCTCCGGGGCATATCTCTGTGTGCCCATGGCACCAAGAGCTAGGCCATTTGTCCTGGACTCACCCATGGGGTGGGAAGAGCTATAGCCCTTAAAAGGGGGTTAATACCCCATTTTTTGCATGTTTGCGTGCTCATGTATGGGTGCAGGACAACCTGGGCTCTCAGAGGCTTTAGCTCGTTCCAGAAACTCGGCTGCCCAGCCACAACACTGCAAACAATTCTCCATAGAAGTGCCTTGCCCATGCAGGTCTGGGGTGCTGAACTGGCCCTCGCAGTGGTGGTGATAGCACTAAGAAAACAGTGAAGGAGTTGAGATCCTCCCAGTCCTAGCATCCAACTCCAGTTCTGTCAGTACCAATCATGGTACATTAACAACTAAGCCAGGATGGCAGCCATTTAGCAAGCTTAAATATTTAATTTAGGAACAATAGCAGGTCATTTAAATAATGAAAATCAAAGGAACACTCAGATGACTCACAACACCATAACGGTTTCACTTTGTTTGACATCAATGTGTACATTAACTAACAACTGCTCAAGTCACTTCTCCCCACACCTATGCACACAAAAATACACCCAGACCAAAGAGTTGTGCAGTGCTGTATCCTTTGCTTTGGCCAGAGTTCAAGAGAAAAGAAACAAAAAAGAAAAAAAAAAAAGCAGGCTACTGCTGTCTGCTCTTGRAGGACCATCCCTTACCTTGGCCCTGGGATGCCTCAGCTGGCTGGAGAAGTGGATGCGACAATTTTTGCTATAAGTCACCGTCAGTTCGTACACAGAGGCAAAGGGAGCACAGCCTCGGGCACTGCCGGCGGAAGCGGGCAAAGCAGCCCTTGGCACTGATGCCTGTGCGGCTCCTCACGCCGCAGTGCCGAAAGCGAGGATGGCTGCTCCGCTGACAGCTTCTTGGCAAATGGTGTAAAAGGGACTAGGAAATGTGATAAGGAGCTCAGGGCGTGCCAGTTTGTATGAGTGTGCCAACTCTTAAAAAAAGGGGTTTTACTTTTAAAATCCAAACTAAAATAATTAGTAACCAAAATCTTTACTGAGTTTTAGACTCAAATGGATTTTCTATGAACACTGTTGATGTCAGCTAAAAAGTATTATATAAACATAAACTAACTATATGTGTTAACTATTTCAATGTGCCTAATTACTATTTCTTAAATAACTACTCGATCATAGGTAAATAATGTTTAAGAACATGTTCCCTTAGCTATGAAATAAAAGAGGTACACCAGACTACATTGGCTGTGCAGAATTTTGTATCTCTGGCATGAAGCTTGAACATGGCCATGGAGCTGAAATGTTAGCTACCTGCAGGTCAGAAGGCAATCTTTTCTGCACTCATTTGAAATATTAGCTTTTAGATCAAATGGCAGCATGAAACAACTGTGGACTGCGACTGTCCTACCAGCACCTAATGACAAGCTAAGCTAAAAGCTAATGAAACACCGAAGAGGAGCCCTGTGCTGCCAGTAGCGAAGCATCCTGTTGCACGGTAAGATGCCAGTCTGTTCACATCACCTATAACTGCTAGCCCATTCAGGCACAAGGACCAGCTTAGCCACTGCCGTCGTGTCCTGCTGACGTTCCCAGACACCACTGGAAAGACCCCAGTATGGGCAATCCCTGGTCTACTGAGTCACTGATCTGCTGGGTGCCACCCTTGCTACACGTGGGCGACAACTGGGGATCCTGCTCTGTTACAGCTTCATGGCACCTCGAGAGGTTGGTACCTCAATGGCCACCTTCGCCCATCTGCAATGTTTGCCAGTCCTTCAATGCATTCTGCTGGGTGGCCCTTTAATTGCTATAAATGGGTGATGAGTTAGTAGGAAATTTCACACTTGGAGGTACAGTGGGTAAGCATCAAGCATGAGACCTGTTCGGCTGTTTATGTTGCACAGACAGCAAATTTCAGTAGGGCCAGGAGGCAGATTATACCCTCGTTAGCTGTCACAACAAAGTCCAACAGCGAGGCAAAGCCCTAACCTCCACAGCTAAGTTATCTAAAGCATAGAAAGAGATATTGTAAGCAGTGTTGTTGACAGTCCCACTCCTGCTTACCTCATTCGCACCTGTTTGATTAGGGAAATAGATGTCCATCATCTCTGCTGTTTTTCATAATTTTCATCATCATGTAATGCTGCCTGAATTCACAGGCAGCCTCTCCGGGACTCCACGTTCCTCTCAGATGCCTATCAAGCCACGGCAGTTTTAATGCCTAGTGAAGGCTGTCGAGTAAACTTGCCGACTCAGTGCACCTCCTGGTATCATGACTCCTCGCAAAACCCTCGTGCTCCCTTTTCCATCCAGTACAATMTGATTTTCTGCTCCTGGACAGCTGCAGCCTGCAAGTCAGTGGGAAAGTGAAGGAGGCTGCCTATTTCCCTGCCGCTATCGACAGCTCGTAAACACCGCACCCTGAGCAGCAGCCCTGTCCCCAGACACTTGGCAAAGCTGCCTTTAGGATTATTTCTGTACTCTTCCCATCAGAAAAACCCCTTTATCCTATCAACCTATTAGCAATTGGATATTTAATTTACATTAAATTATGTTCCCAGAGAAAGAACAAGTTATGAAAGTGCCTTTTGGACTAACATCAAATGTATTTCTTGATGAATTGCAACCCGGTAAACTACTTGGAAGCTTTTGAAATGTAAAGTCTATTATACCTTTCAATAAAATAATGCTGTAACGTACTGTACTTTTTTTCTCCAAGGATGGCAAATACAATAGAACAATACCTGTTGCTGACTGGAGCTTTTATTTGTCAGTGGGTGTTTGTGTTTTCAATCCTGTTTTTCATGGGATCTCAAAACCCCAATTAAGTAATGATGGACTATCACTGTGACAAATCCTACTCAAGTAGTCCCCAACAGCCACAAAAGTCAGCAGAGTCCACGAGCCATTGAAGGGGCGATCACTAAATATAGTCTGGTGGCCTTGGTTTTAAACACAGCTCACSAAGCTCTGCAGTCCACATCTAAGTATCTAATAGCTAAGAGTTGTCTCTTTAAACTAAGCTGAGCAAAAGGACCCATTTTCTGGGATCCCTTGGGCAAGGGCACTCATCCTGCCGGACAGCCCTTAATGTAGGTCAGCTCACATCTTCCAGAAATCAGCACAGCTCTGGCTTAAACCACAATGCGGATCCTGAACCAGAAATTCTTGTTAAAGTTAAAATATTGTTCGCTACCAGCATTAAATATAGATGATTAAATATGTTTAAGCCTAGTTTAGCTGGAGGATGTGACCTTAGCAAGACTAAATGGCTATCAAAAAACTATGAGCAATTTTCTGCAGTAGATGGAGAAATTAAACTTTGCTGTTTTTCAGCTTCTGTTGTGAATACAACCTTAACATTAACCCTGACATAGAAAGAAACCAGGCAAAGGACTATAACCTCAGCTCTAACAATTTCTCCCTAAAGGATAATGGCAAATGCCCTTAACTTTACTCAACAAGGTCTTTGCACTTAGTTAGAAGATTTTTTCCAAAGCACCTACAAAATTAACCATATCCTAACTTTGGCTTCTCCAGCATGAATAAAAAGAATCCCTCAAAATATGATTTCTGAGATTCCCTGCAGAGCCTGCGACTTCCCCAGAGGAAGGGAAAAAAGGGAAAAGATGTCTAACTCCTTGCAACATATTTCTGAAAGGGTTTTCCTAAAAGATCTATTTTTTATGGTGCAAGAACACAGAAATACATTTGAAATCTATTTTCTCATTTACTATGTTCTGAGATAGGTTGGGAGGGGGTGTGTTAAAACAGTTTTTTTTTAAAGCACATTTTTAAAACTGCATTAAAACAGAAACTGGTAAGCTCTTCTGAGTAGGGGCATTACCCACTGAGTTGTAGAGCTCCCCTATGTTCTCCAAGGACTGTATTAATGAGGTCAGTTCTGCCCTTCAGAGAAACTCAGATCAAGACAAACTTCAGTCATAACGTTTTCTCCCAGACTTGGCTGCTTTCAGGATTGTGTGCCGAGGATTAATCTTTTCAGAGAGCATTCCCTTTTTCCCCAAATGTATGGCTGGACTAATGAATTTTCTGCAATAATGAGCTGGGTAAAGACCACTTCAAGTATGTCACTAAAACCGCTGTTTTTTAAGAAGGTGGGGTTTCCGAGCAACACAYGTGCAAGGCTTAGAAACCAACAGCAATAATCATCCTTATGCACAGGAAGCTAAATGAGGAGCTTATTGTTCAGTAAATCAAAATTTTCTTCTGAACAGGTTAAGTCCTTTGAGATTTACGTTTGAAACATACCCTCTGCCCAGTGGCTCAAAACTGCAGTGGCCATAAGCAAAAAAAAGCATCATGCAGGCAGAGTTATAGGTCGCTGAAGAAGCTCCCTCAACACATTATTACACAAAGGAAAAAAAATCAATGATATAAATTTGGGCAAACCTCAAACAATAAAAGAGAACAATCACAAGATTTGTGGTCAACATTAATGTAACCTAATAGCATTTTAATTTTTATTCTGCTTGCATACTCTAACAGTCAAATAAAAATGGTAGAAAATCAAAGTGTGTTTAAAATTGCTGGATTTTGTGTGTGTGTGTGTGTGTGTGTGTATAATCATAGATTTTTCTCCTCGAAGAGGTGCTTCATTTACCATGGACTAGAGAGGATACACATCTGTCTATAGACCCTGAGTAGAATCAAGAGGTTAAATCACTAAAAGACCCTTTCATTGAAGTGGCTGAATTGTGATCCCCTGGAGACTCCAGACAGAAATTTTTTTTGCTCAAAGGCGCAAAATGTCATGATGTCATTTTTGCAACACTTGCCCTAAAGTGTCCTAGATCAACAAGACAGTTATGGGAGGATTAAGCAAACAACCAAACAAAACCTCCAAAAATACTGCAGGACAAAACAATTAAGAGCTTTTGAGAGCAATTTCACTTTACACCAATAAAACTTGAAGAGTCCACAAGACCACAGACAGCAAGGGAAGCTTTAAAAGAGGTCACCATTATCATTTTTGATGACGAGGGAGGAAAAAGGGGGAGGACGATTCTGCCAAGGTGTACTAGGAAACAGATGAAAGTACAAATATAGACAAAATTTATTTGCATAAGCTTTCTTCTCATCAGTCTTTCAAATGATGCTCTGAAGTGCCTCCAGAGCTATACAGAAATTATTAACTAACTGTAAAGTAATATCAAACAAAAAAGGGCAAAGATCCTTGAAAAGCTGCAACTCTAAAACAGTAGGCACCTTTTCACCTGTTTGCCATTTATTTGCTTTCTTCAAAAGAAGATTTTTACAAAGAAGAATCATCTTGGTAAAATTCAGCTATTTACTGAAACCTCAAGGCAACAAAGAGCCAGAACAAATAAACTCTAGAGAGAATTTCCTACTTAACATGTAAGAAGGAGAAATCAATATAGCTGGGTTAGATAGTAGAACCTCAGAATAACTCTTTCATTAAGTGGGGAAAAAAAGCCTTTCTGAATGCATTTTTGTATTTAGGCTATTGTACTGGATTTTTGGGTCCACTAATAAAAATTATGTATAACCCTACATACGGTGTGGGAAACAGGAAAGAAGGAAGTGGCAGATAAAAGTATTACCTCAGGAGTTTATGGAAGTGGATAGAGAACTGGCATTAAAGGCTATTTCCTTGTTACAGTACCTTTTATTATTTATAATTATTGATTTTTTGTTGCCATACTTACTGATGTTGATGCTCTGCTCTCTCATGCAGTAAGTTTTCTCCTGGTTTCTCTAGCAATTGCTGAAATGCGTCCAGGTAAACACACCCTGATTACGTTTTGCTAACATCTAAAACAGAGCTTCATCTGAGTTAATTTAAAATTGTAAGTATAACCACACCAACAAGGGCTTGCTTGYGCTTTCAGCTTGTTCATGAGGTCTATGCATATTATGCTCAAGCCCAAGACATAATTTAACTGCTCAGTTAAAATAATAACCATACCCAGGAACATAATCATGTCTTAGCCTATGCCTGTGTATGATGGAAATACTGAAACAGGTATGGCTAAATTCAGCCATTGATGCAATACCAGTTTGCAATAATGCAGCTGATACATACTGACTATGATAGGCATAATCTCGAATGCACTATGTGTAACAAAATAGTTTGAAAAGTGACAGAAATCTGCATGACAAGACAAACACCTCCCAGAGACCCCCAACTGTTTTCCTAGCGAGAAAAGCAGACCAGAATGAAGATCCAGCAGATCCCCCCTATCTCATGTATGGCATTATGACATACACAGACCTTTTATTGTTAAAAGACAGAAGATTAAAGATACTTTGCAATAAATTTTTTAAAGGTACTGACCACATGTGCAAAAATGAATGTAGAATTAGATATTTTGTAGTAAGCAGCCAGGATATCTCCCCCTTTCACAAGTTTACAACTTTTGCAGCCATACTCAAAAAACACTCTGGTTTAAATCAAACACCACATTTTTTTGATACCATCTCACTTTGTCAATGTTGAGGCTTAAATCAATATGAGTAATAGAAAGGCATTATTATCATACACTAAAGGAGTGATGTGGAAGTTTTATGCAAGAACTTTACATCAGCTATTAATTACCAGTTTTGTCAATATAGACATGAAATTCTCTTACAGTTAGTGTTTTAAAGAAGTGGCATGTGAAATACTACAAAAAATATATAAAGTATTTGCTGCCAGCTAGCTGTACTGTAAGAGTATGCTACAGAATACATTTTTTAAAGAGATTGTATAGAAAGCCAAAATTAAAAAAAAAAAATACAGTATGTTCTCCTTGTTTTATCTGCTGTTTCCAGATCAACTTAAGTTTTGCAAAGAGGAGGAGAGATAACAGTGGTCTCTCTGGAGCCACAGAACATGCTAGGGCTCAGGAAGCCTCCTGCAATGTGGGTGATCCCACCTGCAAAACACCAAAAAGGAGAAGAAGAGCTTGCCACCATGGGGGTTACACTTACAGACAGCTGGAGAGACATGGTGGAAATGCAGAAACTTTTCTAAAGGCTTTAGACTAGGCTTATGCTGGGAAGTTCCCCAAATGTGCCGGAGTTTAATAAAGAGTGGAAGAATAGCTTGTGACTCTGCAGTTAAAAGTCTTCACATGGTTGTCAGAAGAGGACTGGTTTTCAGACTTTCTATTTAGTTCATATCAGCCATCAATCCAATTTAGAGTGGCATTATTCTAATTTGTTCTATGATCTTACCAAAACCATAGCTCTAAAGATCAGAAAGCACTGGGAGAAGGGCCCATGACAGTCTTAGTCTTCAATTGAATTTGAATTTCTTTAGTGTGGACTGCTGACAATTATAAATTATTTTGTAGGAACTGATCATTAAAAGAGAACACTTAAAAAAACAATTTATTTTAGAGGTTAAAGTGTGACTGGTTGTTTTAATTTGATTGGTAGTCTTCAAAGAGGCAACATTTTAATTTAAGGGTCAACTTATTCTGAAAGGCTAACCAGTCATGTAATCTAGATAAGTCTCGGTCTAAATAGGATAAAGATGGCCATGCATAATTAAAGTATTCAAAGGCACCTTTGTCAGTTCACTGCAAGCTTTTGTGATGCCTTGAACCATACTAAACGAACACTCAYTGAAGCAAATAGTTTAAGAGAGCTATCATATTTGTATGGGTAGTGAATCCTACTTTATACTAAGAACTAATTTTAATATAATCATCCCTATGTGATGAGAATTTGTAAAATAGATTAGCAAGGTTTGATTAGCTCTACTTGAGAAAACTTGAAATGTTCCATGTTAAATTTGCAAGTTTAACTCTACTGGTTTCTTACAACTCTTTGGCTTTTACTTCCCATAACTCCTTCTCTACTGATGTCACTTAATAAAGCATAACAGTTCACATAGTTCCGCCTTTAACTAAACACCAAGAAATCTAATATGCTAGTGAAGAATGGTTTATAAGTAATTTTCTATTTGCTTTTCATTACAAAGTCTTCTTAGGTACTTTGCACATAAGTACCCTACTGTAATGCAAATTTCATTTTTTTTCTTGTTATTTCTTGCTCAGAAAGCAAGAGTTGTCTTGAAAAAAAACAAGCATAGAAATTATAATCTTGAGTTTGAAGGTCCAAAAAATAGAACTTATTTACCTCTTCACACCTATAAGCTATTGCTGACAACATACCTATCAAGTGATACCTAAGGGATCATATACTTTGTCTGTCCCTCCCATCTTTAAGTAACTTTTGACTCTATTGATCTGTTTCATATGCCGTGTGCCTCATTTGCATAGGAAGTGAAGCAACAACAGTTTCTTCCTATTTTCAGAAACTAAGAAACTTCATCCCAGCCCCCTGGCTGCAAGTGGAAACAAACATATGCAGTGGACATTTGCTGGCTGCCCAATTACAGCAATTTGAATCAGACCTCTTGACCAATTAATCTAAGTCCTGAAGCCTCAAAAACTAACCCCAAATCCGCCTTTCTCTCATGAACACAGCAGCAAAGGAGAAGGAGTTTGCCAGTCCTGGAACAAATGACTGAGGTGATACCCAGAGGAGGCCCCATCTGATGCTATGAAAGGAAACTGATGATCTAAGAGGGAAGGAAGGTTTATCTTCGAGCAGTAAAACACAAGATAATACCAGAATGAAGTCACAGCTAGCAAGGCAGTAACCTAGAGACTACCTTAGGTCTTCCCTGTAATTCCCTGCTTTTTCTTTCCAGGCAAAGAGGAGGAGGATAATCTTTACAGGAGACATATGTTACATTTGTGGTTAGTTCTAGTGAGCTCATTTTAGAGGCCTACTAAGATAAGCTACCAACACTTAGCCCCCGATCCCCCAAGATGGTTCTCAGGCTTCCTCCATGCAAACAGAAAACTTTCAGTTCTTTCACAAGGCAGCGCAGAAATAAAGCAAGCTTTCCATAAATCAGAATAATGTTCTATATCTGCACATAATGCTGACAAACAACCTAGAACCAGACACGCTTAAATCCATTAGTTAAACATAAGATTAGGCTTGAGCAGCTCTCTGGTCAATAATTCATATGGGCTATATTTAGTCTGCCTACACTGCCTGAGTTTTCAGGTCTAACACAACCTCTCACTCTTCTGAAGGCATAGAGCCAGACTATCAGAAAGAGGGTAGCAAAGAACTGAGGTGGTCAGTGTTTAGTTCAAATTTAACTTGTGTGAACATGATCTTATATAGAAGCCAGATTCATATGGGGTGGTAGTAGCTCTCATTAGGCCAACTCGTATCATTTGAAAGCAGGAAACCAGAAAAAGCTACACAGGTCCTTCTTCGGGTCTGAAAGCTCTTTTCAAGGTAAGTTGAGGTTGAAACCAGGCTCTGACTCCAAACCAATTGTGCTTTATGTGGACCCCTGCAAACGTTGTGATTCACTGGTGAACCTAATTACGATAGGTCTGGCCCATTGTAGATTTAAGGTACCTGATGCAAGTTAAATGCTGTAGTGACACMGACTCCTTTCCCTAGTGGTCATTTTGGGGACTTCCATACCCTGAGCATACAGTTGACAGAGCAAAATCTGTGACAGTGAAGGGCTTATATTAATAATTAAGGTCACTGATATAAAAATAACTACAGTTGTATAACCGAGCTCTTTGTGTTAGTAAGATTTATAGTGGGAATTATTAACTCTAATAGTTATTTTATCCAAAGCAATGTCCATGAAATAGGATGACCTTTTATCTATTACCTGTTAGGTTTACAGCATCTATGAGTTCCAGACTGATGAGTTTCAGACTCAGGCCAATTTCATTACATGTTCTATTTATACCACACTTCTTTTTTTCCTGGATGATTATTTTCTCAGGAAGAGAAAAAAACAACAACAAACAAAACAAGCCCCAAACCCTGACATGTTTATGGCATGCAAATTTGATCAGCTGACTACAGTGGTTATCAATGCACAGTGACTCTGAGCCTTTGGACGAGGGAGATGAAGCACTGAACCTAGAAACCCAACAGGTTAACAGGGGTAAATATTGCATTACTTGTCATAACATATGTCATTTAACATATGATGAGATAAGGCTCCTGTGATTAAAACTAAAGACGCCACAGGGATGTTTGTAGGTTTTGAAAAGCCTGAAATTCATAGAAGAACTTTAGTTCATTAAGATTACAGCCAGGGAAAATGGCCTAAGCAAGCACTGAAAACTTTCAAAACACTTCCTGACTTTCAAGGAATATTCCTCTCTGTGTGGATATCACTGCCTAGCTGCCAAAGGGAAGTCTTCATCAAAACAAAGACCACCTCTTATTTTGGACCTTAAAGAAACACCTGGAGTTTCAAAATGCTCAACACCAGGTGGATCCAATTGGTTCTACAATTGTACGGCAATCCAACTGAAGGATGCTGAGCCAGATGAATGACAAATAACAAGAAAGGGTTACTTTAAAATACATGATGAGGTGGCTACTAGAGCATACAGAGAAACTGTAACCACTTTGCCATGTTCTCCCCTCAGAATATTGCTCAAGTGCTTTCAAATCTGCTCTTACAACACCTCTGAAAGTCCAAATGAATTATAGAGTACATCAGTCATACTGTGGTTGAATGGTTTTAAATAAAATTGACTATTAAAATGATCCAGTCCCTCTTTTTCTCCTAGAATATCTTTATTTCCCCTCTGAGATCCACAGATCATGCCTCCCACTGCTTTACTCTCTCAGGGTCTCTACTGAAGTACAAAATCTTTAATTGGAGTATTATTTGATCCTTTATAGCCCCAAAGTTAACTTTTGATGACTGGCCTCTTAAAATGCTTCCAGTGACAGAAACACTGCTAGACGTCTCCATAAAATAATCAATAGTGTTGAAATTTGCACCATCATCATTAAACGTTGGGACTAACAGCCAGCTGAGATAACTGAGGCCTTCTGTATTTTTTGTAGATTAATGACTTTATGCTTTCTGTGGGAGAAGATATATCAGCCTGAATCCCTTTGCAGATGGAGGAGTAGCCTCATGATAAGTACAACTAGAATTTCCTTGCCTTCTTCATAACACTCTGTTAAATAGTGAAAAATTAAGAAAAACACACCCAACAAAACAAAACAAACAAAAACCCCCCAAAAAAACAAAAAAGTCAAGTATTTCTAGAGAATTTCAGCAGAATACATATAGTGGCATCTGTTTCCCTACAAATCAGGGTTGAAATGGACATTGTGCCAGCTCTGAAAGAGACAGGCTCCAGATCAACTTATGTCTGTGGTGATCAAAAGCAATCCTATTTCATAGCTGTATTGTATCTTTGACATGATAAATTAGTAAGCTCATCCTATCTGTATCAAAGAAATGTTTAAGTTACAAATCCATAACAGGAAAGACTGAAGATGGAGCTGAACAGTGAAAGATGCTACCCATGTTAATCACTAATAACTGTGGGAAGAACATGTGGTTATTAAAGCCAAATAGACTTTAAAAAAAAAAGGAACCAAATCTTAAAATTGCAACAATGTAAAGCACAACACAAAAGTTAATCATATACACATGCCTAAACATACATCTCCAATAAATCTTCAGCAGGTGTAGAACAACTCCTACACAGCATTTCACATGCTGGGAGAGGTTCTGAATTCCCCGTTATCCGGGCTTCATGGCAAACCCTGCTGAAGATAGTGGGTGATACCTACAACATTAGGGCCACAGCCTACTGCCCTTGGAAGAGGGTGAAAGCTTTGAAGACAAGACCATTGATTTATGTCAGGGAGAGGAACATCTGTTTTTCCTTAGGTACTTGGTATGGGTTATGACCCAATGCAGCCAACTAACAACATTAGTCAAAGAAGAAATCTGGGAATTTTTAGATCATCCCTATTTGGCCACCCGCTCTGAATAAAATACCTCCTCATGCAGTTTTTCTTCTTTTTTTTTTTTTTTTTTTTTTATAATATTCCTGTCAAGAAAACTGTTTATCATATACTCTACAACAAAAGCATCTGGTAATTCTAACCTGGAAGATTAGCATTAATATTATTACTATTTTCAGGTACAACACCCTAGCGTGGATATAGCCTAACGTTTCACACACACCTGTATTTAGTCTACTGTGACTTTATTTAAGTGCTTAAAGAAATGGCTTCATATTCAAAAGTTCTGATTACCTAGCAGTAGCTCGTGCTGGCTTTCTACTGACTTTTAATTTTCTGAGGGCCTTCATTTCCACAATATTTCTTTTCTTTCTAAGCAGCAAACACTAATTTTTACCATCCACACTAGTGGTTATAATTTTATGCACTGATGATAGCCTGCTTTGTTTTAAACCATACCACTGCTCTGTTAAGTATAAAACCATAGAGTTTTTTGGATTACTGATTACTTCTCCTAAAGGGCATCACAGCCTCAAAGATTTCTCTCTTCCTAGGAGATGAGTAGAATCTGCATAATTTGTATTTCATGACAACAAAACAGCTCACATGCTGAATTACTAGTGTTATACTCTGATGCGTGTCAGCAATGGCAGTGCAGTGCTGGCTGGTTATTTAACAAAGCTAAATTAATTTGTAGCTGTCAGTCATATTTGCTAGATTTGCAAAATTTGCAAAGGTTTTTTCTGAAATTTATTGACAAGCTATAATAACTGACATTTAAATTGTCTGTTCTTGTAGAAGCAAACATGAAGCATGGACCTAAAATATAACATTTAGTTCTAATCCCTGTTGCAAATGAGAAGACAAAAGATATCATTTACTACTTCTATAATACTTCCCTTTAAAGGGAATATTCTCAAATGGTCCAGCATCCTTTTAAAGTAGCATTTGAAGATCTTAAATTTACCTCTTCCTGAAATACTTATATCTATTTCTCAAATTCCTTGAATGCAGTTGATTTTATTCCAGCAGACAAGTGCATCTGTACCTATACTCTGTACCTATACTACTGGCTCATTCAAATAATTATACCCATAACTAGCAGGCAGTTTGATGGTGAGGGGATTGAGGGGACGTGGCTGCATCATGGTTGCTGCTGCTACATGGGAATGGGACTTTCAGTTTCTTGTGTGCCACTTTCCCTCTCTGCATAACTGCCCYGATGCTTGCACATTCACAGTGGTGGGGAGGAAAGGAGCAAAAACTCCACCTTCCTCCACTCCTCCAGCAAAGTGTTTGAGGGCAGAAAGCACAGGCCTTGAGACAGCTTTGTGTTGTGGTACAGAGTCGATCATAACATGGCCCTGATGACACATCAAGGGCAACTGTATTATTAAACAGTGACAGTAATGCTATAGGAATATTATACAGCAAACATTTAACAGAAAAAAAACACAAATTGCAAACCTTTTTTCTTCCTCTTGATGACAAATGCTCCCCATAAAAGGAACAGCTTGATGAGCTGGTCACTGTCTTGTGTGCAAACCTCAGGTCCTTGCCTGACTTCAGAAATGTCAAGACCAGAAAGGAACAGGATGTTCCTTCGCCACTTTAAAATAGATGCTTCACTGCAAAACAGACCAATAATCCATGTTAGAAGTCTATCCTTCCATACTGACTCTACTATAAATCACTGAACTTGAACACACATAATAGGCAGTATTACAAGTCTGAAGGGTTTTGGCATTGAGGTTTGGCTCAGACACAGACTCAGAAGCCCATTTGCTCAACTGAACTTGAACATCTGGACAACGTAATCTCTCATGACTGTAAAAGCAAATGAAAAAATTAACAGGAATTGAAGGTTCTTCCTGTATTTTTGATATTTGGCTTTTATCAGAACCTCAGACTATGCACACAAAACAAAGGGAAAGAGTCAGACTAGATTGTCCAGGAAAAATATATCTGAAATTAGAACTGGGAGATGGGGAGAGGCTGATGTCTGACCTGCACAATGCCACCCCTCCACCTGTCTGGATAGCTTTCTTGATGGCTCACCCTTTCAATCCCTCTGATTGTAACTGCCAGCATGTAAAATCAGCCCTTTGTGTAGATCACTTTTAGCTGATTATTGTAAAGAGTCTCCACTTCAGATAAAGGGTTAAATCCTCTTTCTGTTACATGAGAATGTTTTTCTTCAAGGGGTTTGATTGGCCTGGTGCTCACACATTCACTCTGTGGAGAAGGACCAGGGCAGTGATTGCAAAAATCACACCCAGCACAGTTCCATTAAATCTACTATTGTGTCAGAACACAAAGGACAAAACTAGCTCCTGGTTGCCTTAAAACCTAGAAGCAATATTTTCTTTCTTTTAATAGTGGACACATTTTTGAAAAGCAACAACATCTGATGCTTTAAGTCCTTCACTGGTCCCCTAATGATGACCGACCAGAACATTAAAGTATCCTTGGCTTCCCTTCAGGCCTTTTAACTACTCCAGCTGGTCACTAACTGCTCTGTAAAAAGACCTCTGTGTGACACATTTGTACACAATATGGATCCTGCAGGTCCTCTATCCCCATGGCACTAGTTAGGCAAGTGTTCCCTTCATGTATTGGCTATGCCCTGCCTTTCAGGCATGTATATATATATTTTTTCCCCCTTTTTGCCTGCTTCTCTGACTTCTATTTTTAATATTCAGTTAACTTTCTAGAAAGTAATTATATTCTGCTCATTCTACACCAGCTGGTATTTACTTCATCCTCCATCAGGCATCAACAGAGCATGGGGCTGCAAGACAGAAATATTACTCTGGCAAGCATAAATATTTCATTTTTCACACCACAAATGCGTTGATGATTTATTAATTAGCCTAAAGGCCTGCTGCTTCTGCATAGCTGAGTAGCAAAATAACTCAGCTATGACGACTGAGAAAGTCTATGGCTCACGTCCCACTGGAAAGCTTTGACCAGCAGCATGTCTGAAGGCTAAAAAACATTTCCAATGGGCCAAGACCAAAATTACCAAGATAAATCTTGGCCATTGCAACCTTTGGACTGGCTTTGGAGAAACGCCTTGTCGAATTTCAAGCAGTAGCAGCTCAGATGCCGGCCTCATGCCGGTTCTGCAAGAGGGAACCTGTCTGGCTGCCGTCAAACGCATTCTCAGCAGAACTGATACTCTATAGCAGCCATAACACTCAAGCAAGCCAATAAAAGCAGGAAACTGAGCAACAGTGTATTATTATTCCTTGGTGTTCATAATTTCACATCCAGGCTGGCAACCATATCTGGCTTTTTGCATTAACAGAAAAAAAATATCCTGAAACTCCCCTTTGAAAATTCAAAGGATCGTTCTTATGTCTTAATATTAATTTCAGAACAGGCTGAGACAGTGTCTACTTAATTTTATTTTAAAATGCAATAATTTAGAAGTTGATTGTAGCAATCTCTTAATTTTAAATGAAAAGCAGAGAGGAAAGATGAATATATCAAAACTTATACCAATTTTAAAGTATGATGAAACACCATTTCAATGCTGGAAAACATGCTGGTGTTCCCGTTTTGATTCTGTTTGCCTTCATTTTTAATTATATGGAAACATAAAATATAATTATTATATTATAATCACTATAATGTTTAATTCTCTTTAGGCATGGGTAAAAATCTGAACTGGACTGCTGGGTTTGAGCGGGCAGTGGCTCAAACCAGTGGCCAGTTATGAGTGGCATCCTTAGGAGTCGATGCTGGGGCTCATGTATCCCCATCAGGGACCAAAATAACTGGGAAAAAAGCATCCTCAGCAAATTTGCAGTGACACCACGTTGCAGTGCGCAGAGGATCTGTTGGAGGGCAGGGCTGCTGTTCAGGGAACATGACAGGCTGCAAGGATGGACCCAGGGGAGCCTCAAGGAGCTCAGCAAAGGCAAATGCAAGCCCTGCACCCTCATCCTGGGCAGCTTTAGCAAGAGGGTAGCCAGCAGGTTGGGAATTAATTATTTCCCTCCACCGGGCACCTGTAAGACCACATCACACGCGCAGTGTCCCAAACACTGTCCCTCAGTAGGGAAGAGGTATTGATACCCCCATGGAGGAGGCTGGAGCACACAACTTACAGGAGGGGCTGGGGGAGCTGGGCTTGCTCAGCCTCAAGATGAGAAGGAAAAGGGTGACCTGCTGCGGTCTTCAACCACCTAGAGGGGGGTCCAGAGAAGACAGAGACAGACCCTTCTCAGAGGTGGGAGGGAAAGAATGAAAAAATATTCATAAATCACAGCAAGAGAAGTTAGAGCTGGGTATAAGGTGAGGGGAAAACAAACAAACAAAACACCATGAAAAGGTTAAGCACTGCAACGGTTGTCCAAAGAGGCTGTGGAGTCTCCCTCATTGGAGGTGTTCAGTGCTCGGCTGGACGAGACCCTCAGCGAGCTGATTGCTCTTTGAAGCTAGCCCTGCTCTGAGCAGTAGGTTGGACTATTTAATCCTCCCAGTGGTCCCTTCTAACCTAAACTATTAAATGATTTCATGATTCAAAGAATTTAGCGGTAATTGCTATTTATATAGCCTACTTAATAATGGATGTTATTTGATGTTTATATTGCAACGTTTTGACCCCAATTCCAAAAAGATATCTGTTTTCTTTCCCTGCAAGGAAATATCTTTTACACGCTGGAAAATGATCTAACATGATGAAAACGACAGCAGTTCCAAATACATTAGGGGAGCATTTTAGTGTAAGGTTCTCAAAATGTAGCCTTTTGTCCAATTTGGATTGAAAACACATTTTAAAGTATCCAAAGTTTCCACAGAGTTAAATTCTGCCTGGCAGTCACAGTGCACGCACACACATCACTTTAACTCCTGCTAAAATAAAGCCTGTGCTTTTGGCTATCTTCCCCTCTTGCCTTTTATTAAGACTTTTTAGCAGCAAGTTTTGAAAAAGAAATATTGAGATTGGTCTCATTAGCAATTTCCCTTTAGTTTTGTTATTTACCTTTTGCATGTAACCAGAGACACCAGATGAGACTTGGTAGGTGGTGTAAAAACATGTAGCAAAGAGCAATTGCTGCCCGTGAGAGGTGGTGTATGACATGCCAGGTACATGGTGGAAGGGTTGGAAAGGGATAAGGAGAGCTACCAAAAACATCAGAGCTGGGAATACAGTCTATGTCTCTGGGTCTCAGTACAGTGCTATCTGGTAGAAAAAAGCTGGTATGGGGGGAAAAAAAAATAATTAAAAAGTCTCTCGTTGACAACAGTCTGCCTGAGATTAAAGATAGAACAAAGTCAGCGTTAGACTTCTTCCCAAGAGTTTTTTTTAAGGTCAATCCTACTCGCTAGATAAACATCACAAGTCGACAAGTGGGGAAGGGGGAAAAGTAAGGGAGACACCAATGTCTGCTTCATTTGTATGCCAGCAGCAGGAGGCAGTTCGCAGCCAGGACGGTGGGAAGCGGCAGCATTTTAACCTCTGGCAGGTGGTGGTGCCCACCGCCGGCCTGGCCTCCCCCCAGGGAGAGGTGCCAGTCGCCGCGGCATCCCGTCTGGCAGCGGGGCTGGGGCTGGCGGAGCTGGGAATTGGCTCAGCACAGGCACCAGGCAGGCAGAGAAGGGCTGGGCATTTAAACCTCGAAAAAAGTGGTGACAGGATTTAGCAAATGTAAAAAAACCCCAGATATAAAACGCTCCTTTTGGAGGATTTCCTAAGTGGGTTATGCCTTGCAGGCAACTTATCACTGCCAGAAAATTCAAGGTCCACCAAGACTTCCCTGGATACTCAACATTTTCTCTAAAATGTTTATAACAGGCTTGGCCAGTTCTAACCATTTTGTTACCAGTCTTTCTGTGCATGCTGAATCAGGGTGAGCTGTTCATTTCAGAGCATGCCCAACCAAGCATCAGGGGAGCTGGGGGCCTGCGCTTCGGATTCATTAATTTGTGAGAACAGTATCTTTACATTGAGACCATGCTTATTTCTCACTTTTATAGTGCACGTTTTGAGGTTAAAAAAAAAAGAAAAAAAGGTTTTGGCCAACTTAAAAATATTTTTCTTCAGCAGGGTGTAAGCAATAAGGCTTTTCTAAAAGGGCCCCTGACAACTGTGTTTTTACATAGCAAGAATCGAGTTACATCCGGACCCATTTCTCTTAACACTTTCTAGCTGCTCCTGTCAAATGCTACTTTATATATTTATATTATTTCACTTTATTACACATTAATAATGTATGTGCTGTTATTACCAACATTAATACTCAGTGAATAAATGTACCTTTACTCAAGTTTTGATTTGTAGTACAATGAATGTACCTGTTAATATACCTGTGATTGCAAACGCTGGACAGTTGTCCATTAGCTTCTTAAACAAGTGGTAGCACCACCTCATTAACTTACACAGGAAGACACCAAAGGTTCAATTCCCAAGAGAGAAATTTTGATTTTCTTTTTTTTTTTTTTTTTTTTTTTAATAATCCTGGCAGTTCTGTGCACAATAAAGATACAGAATAGAAGTTGTTATTGTAAGGAAAGAGGTAATGCAAAGTTTCCTGTTTTTTTTTTCCTCTCTGAAAAATTCCAGACTTTTCATTTCAAGTTGCTGCACAAAAATGTCTGAGATCTCACACATTTAAGACATCATCACATTTTCTGATAATTTTATACTTATGAGCCAGAAGGAAACCGGCATAAGACATAGGTTGGTTTGTTTATTTTTAACTGAAAACATCAATAAAATATGATAAACTATATCTGAGAAATCTGTCTCTCTGCTACACACATTCAATATTTTGCTCGGTTCTATTAAGCAAATCCCTTGCCCCACGATGCATTTTCATATGGTAAGTATCACGGGAATTATCTGATGAGCACCTTTGCCATTCCTGTCAACACTTTGGTTGCCGTATGCTCTCAAAAAACTTTAAGTCAAGAATTTGAAGTTATTAATTGCCAGCGTGCCAACTTTTTTTGGCTGCCTTGAGCATATGTCACTTATTACAATATATAATGCATTGTAGCTGTGAAATGGAGCACCATAGCAACAAGGGCATGTAGGAGAGGGCTATTAAACCAGAGAGGTAGGTGTCACAGAAGGCCTGGGGTTTGTCAATAATTCATACTTTATGGCAAGAGGAAATTGATAAAAGGCATTTAAAAAAAGGCAAATCTATTCTATTTCTGTGGTCACGTAATACATCCTTCATGAAGATGTGAACTAACACCTCTAATAAAAGGTAAAGGACACACAATTCAGCAGCTGATTACTTCGATCTCCATTTCCTTGCTGTTCCACACAAATCAAAATGAAATACTGTCCTTGAAGGCAAGACACGATTAGTAGCTTCCCAGAAAAAGAAGGGACAACAGCCAACACGATAGAGACAAAACTGTTCAGCACTCTCGGTCTGACCGTGCCTCGCTGTTGCAAAGCCGCCCTCGTAATTCATGCAAACGCTTGGCCCGGCAGAGGCCAGGCTGAGGGGCCTCCGCGTGCAACAGGGACGGAAAGTACTGGGGGGAGATCAGGGACCGAACAAAACAGCAGACTTGAATGTGGTTAACTTCTATAACGACATCAGAAATCGTTCCCAAAGATCAGACTGTGTAGGGACAAAGCCAAAACCAAACACCAGATATGGGTAGTGTAGTGTATATCCAGGTCTTAAACGTCAAAGCAGCCAAAAAGCATTACTTCCCTGCAAAGTATGATTTATAAAGGACATAACTTTGACGTTGCTTAAGGTTTTATTGCAGCAGTTGTCTGTTCATAATATTTCATTAACACACCACGAGAAATAGCGTGAATGAGCTCTTCTTGCCTATTCCAACCTGATCTGGAAAAGCGTCTTTTGAAAATTACGTTTTGGGCTGATTTGTTTCTCCGTTGTTAACAAAGAGAAGTGGATTTCTCAATGGGCATAGCACAAGCTATACCATCCAAAGAGTATATAATGGACGGACAGTAAAGTGATGATATATGGAAATGTCTTTTTCCCATGTACTGCACATAGGGATACCATCGTGGCAGGGCCAGGAGATGGAGTGCTCCCAGTGTGGCAGATGAAGGGAGCAGATACTTACAAGGGGAAGGAAACGATAGCTGTGTCCTGCCAGATGTAGTCAACAGTGACCGAAACCTTTGCCTCTGACATGGCATGACCTCAGCCACATTGTTGTGCATTTGGATGAAGAAGGAAAAAAATGATTTTATGGAAGGAGGAGAGGCCTTGATGCACATTCCCTGTGTTGCATGTACTCACTGAAGATATAGGAAGTGTGGGTAATGCTTTTCCATCCAGAGAGATAAAAATTTCCAAGTCCTTCTCTATCTTAAAAGGAGAAAAAACAGTCTCTAGAATACTGATGTCATCAGGACTCGGGACAAACATGCTTGTTCTGCTCAACAGCTTTTGTGGGAGCAAAAGCACCTAACATTTTGCCAACATACAGTACTTACTTGAGCTTATTGTGGCTGAAAGATTTGTTGTCTTGCAGAAATGAATTACTCATGAGTAGTGCTGCTAGAAATAACGGAAATATTTAGGTGGACAAATACTATCATGGGAAGAAGATGGCTTAGTTTAACAGCAAATAATTAAAAATTGTGAAAAAAAGTGAAAATATTGAAAGACTAAAAATTCATGGTTAAGTGCCAGGAGAATGTTGTAGTCAAAATATAGTGATAAAAGCTCCTCTTATGGACACTGGATTCATAGCTTTTCATTAGAATGTTAAAAGGAAAGTTGAGGCAAGGAAAAAATAAGAAAAAGAAAATTAAGCAAGGACTGATTTAATTAAGAACTTGGGAATAAGTGCCTTGGTTAAAATGCATTTTCATTCTTTTTTAGAGCAATGTAGTTATCCAGCAAAATCTAAAAGTTTTTCTGAGGTGATGTTGCCAGTGGTGGCTTTTAGAAAATTTTGAAAAATACTTTGAGAAAGACAGGGAAAGGAAAATTCAACCTAAAATTAGATTATTTGCTCGAGTGTATCCATATGAGATTATGGTGTGAAAAGTGACATATGTTCATCTTTCAATGCACCACTAACTAATACATGCAAGAATTGCAACATAAAATTAAAGGTGAATAACTGGTGTAAAACAAAAGAATCTTCCTAAAATGTATCACTCAGTAACTCTGTTAGCTGGAAATTCCTTTTGCTTTGATATTTGTTCTGCTTTAAAATCTTTGGTGCATTCTTTGAATAATTTTACCAGTGGTAAAACCCGAGACTTTTATAATAAACTACTATTAAAAAAAGAAGTAAATTATTCTAATCTACTGTTCTTAATGTAGAATAAAAATCTTTGAGGTCTTTATTATAATATGCATGATCAAACAGCTCAGATCTCTTTAATCTCAGCACTGTCTCCTAGCTGATGTTGGAGCAGCACAACTATGACTGCGTGCTAAGAAAAGGACCAAAACCCACCCTGAAATGCAATCAGATGGGATAAATACTTCTTTATCTACTGCTTGGGTGCAATAGCTGGCAAGGAGGAGTTTCACCCTCCAAACTTAATACTGCCGCATGGAAAAAGCCCTGAATCAAGAATGCTTTGTCCACTTGCATGAGGGTTAAATATATAGAGATATATTTCCAAGTGTCATAAAAGATTCTAGAAAGCAGCTCTTGAAGCATTCTATTGTTTCAAGTTATTAATGATTTCAAGCACAATTTCAAAGTTGAGAAATAGTCAGTTTAAGGTCTATAAGAGACAAAGCCATGCACTTTTTGCAAAGTGCTGACCTGGCTGTAGGCCACAGAGGTGCAAATAGGGGTTTTGCACAGATTTCCTGAGATTATTTCTGAGACACAGTTCACCTGGTACACAGGAGACTCAAGGGTACACCCAACTGCAAATCCTCACGCAACTACTAAACCCACTTTCTTGCTATACATGCAGGAGTTGGGAAAAAAAACAAGGGGTTTCGGTGCTATAGGAACCACATAATGATGCTACATCAATACTTTTGTCTTAGACTGACTTTCATGACTGAACATGCCCATGTTTCCTGGCTTTCAAATATCAGGAATTTCCCTGGAGTGTTATAGAAATAGGGAGTTAGAGAAAGGTGGCACTTTACAAAACCCTGATGATGTTCAATGCAGTTATCTATTTTCTGCAGCTGAATGCTGTCTAATATTCAGTGTGGGGAAAAGGGGAAAAGCTTTAGGGAAAAAAGGCAGAGAAATCTTTTTGGTATATGTGGACTCAGCAAAAAACTCCACCTATGACTGAGTTTAAAAAGTAATTGATCCAAGTGATACAAGTCCAGAAGAAAGTAGTTTCATTAGCTGTGCTTGTTAGGTAGTTCCCTTTGGGACCAAGGGAGATCTGTTTCTCTGCAATTACATGTGGTCTCGACTAGCATGAAGGTGAATGCATAGTGCATTAGCCTGCAACASCATTAAGCCTGTATAAGTACATCGAAGGACACAGCTTTAACACAGGAAGCCTTTGTAGGCTTGCTTTTAAAATTTTGCATGAAGTTACATTTAGATAAATGTTCCTTTTGCATTTGCTGAGTTTGAGCAATGAACATCCCTCCTCCCTTGATCCCATACCCTATTCCCCTTTCCAGCAGCCATAAAGACTGTCTGGAAGCGTATCCGTAAATGATGTCTTTAAAATTGGTCAAATGCATTTTCACAGAAAGCTCCCACCAGCTTTTTGCATAATCCTACCATGTCATCCTTATGTGATCTGAAAGATATGGTAGCAAAATCTCTAAGTGGAAGAGACTGATACKGGCAATACTGAGATTGCTACAAATAGTGCTGCATTATGGAAGTTAACAAGTTCACAACTAGCTCTCTGGAAAAGCTGGGCGGAAGCCAGCCTTACTGGGCTGCATATAAATGTCATGCAGAGTTTCAGAAGTAGCATGTTATAATGCTATATGTTGCTGAAAAGTTAGCTGTTGTCTTGCTTTGTTCCTCTGAATATCTTCTTAATGGCAAATACACTTTTCTTTTTCCTAACACAACGGCCAAGAAGTTCTACTGACAAGGGTTTTGAGAAAGCATAAAGTGGCAGACACTCTTTAGACGAGTAATCCACATTTCATTCTTAGTTTTTTATTGGTTTAAAAGCTGCAGAAAATTACATTGAAAGACTTTCCTTAAGAATCAAGAGAGCTTATTGTATTATGTTCTGACAGAATGGAAGTCTAGAGTACAATTGTCTCCTCCTTTGCAATTTTTGTTTCAAAATAAATGTATTTTCTTCCATTTCTCCTTCTGTATGCATTTATTGTATTTTTTTCCATAGTATTTCATGTTCAGTAAGACCACTGACTTATTAGCTATTATTTTTATTCATTACCCATGGACAAGTTTACGTTTAGATTATACATTTTTACCTTTTTTTGGAACAAATGGCAGTAAAAGCACATTTGATATAATGTTTACATCCAAATATAAATAAGCATAAATAACTGGTCATGAATTTCCCAAGCCCTACAAGAAAATAAAATGCTGCGTTGTGTCACCTACCTAGGTCTATAGTGCAAAGTAGACAGAGCCAGATATCCAAACCTGTACGCCGGGGTAGTAGGTTGAAAAAAACGAGGGTGTTATGAGCTTCACTTCATCCCATAGTACTGCCCTGCTTTTGGAGAAGCCAACCATTCTTGAGCAACCTTACCATTTCCGACAAAGCCAAATATCACCAGTTTCACCATGAACATAAGCCTTCCTTGTCATAGTCACAGAATTTTGGGAGAGACAAAATACTCCATCCACAAAGGAGAACTGCAGGCACATTTGGCTCAGACCTCCAGCTACTGAATGACTGCAAACAACAAAATGTCTCTTATCCAGCAAGCCAAGACAAATTACTGTCTGCACTAGCTAAAAAGCCAGCTCTGGAAAATGAAAATCTCCTGGTTGTTTCTAATTCTTAGCAACCTTTGATCTCAAACTACATTTGTGCTGTCTATTGAATATGAATAGAGTGTAATAATTTCCAGAAGCAGCTATAGCAAGAAGCCAAATTCTGCCTGATCATCTTTGTGTTATCCATAGAATTATTGAAACTGTTTCATTGTTAATCATCCAAATGGTGGTTCTGGTGAAGACTGAATTCTCCGAGTTACGTCTTTCACAGCAGCAAATGCTCATTTTTCCACTAGTTTTTTTTTATATACATCTTTTTTTCCCCCCACTGGAAAATTCCACAGCAGAGATTTTAAAAACTTAAACCTTAAAGTTTTCACTGAATATAATAGAATCATTGATGCTTCTTTCTGTTGGTTTTTTGTGTGTGTTGTTTTTTTTTTTTTAACCTTTGGCAATCTCACTTTTGAAAAGGATAACTGAAACATGGTAACTTTCCAAAAGCTGACAAACTTTCTTCATCTGAGTTTCATTTTTGCTACAGAAAAGGAGAAGGGTTAGAAAAGCTGCAGAGTAGCAACAGAGGAGGAAAAAGGGTAAGCGGATAAAAATAACCAATGAGGAAGAATAGATATCACTTACTGCACACAATGTCAAAATAGAAAATGTGTGTGTTTGTGCCTATGCCTTCCCAGGGTTTGCTGGGAGAAAATCATTAAATATTGAAGCATCTCAGGATATAATTTATTTCAAATATCATGTTGAGAGAGCCACAATAAAACTGGGAGAAAACACCCGAAGAATAAACACAAGAAATGTTTAATTCAAATACCTCAAAATGGTAACAGCCTCAAGCATCTGAGGGGGAAGGTGAGTGGGGAAGAGAAGCATTATTGCTTCTTGAACAAGCTCGGAGTGGGTCTGTTATTTCCAGCTGCTGAGGCGAAGGTGGCTGGCGTGTCTTCCCTTCCGAACGAAGGGCAGGTGACGAGCACGGCTCTGCCAGTCTGTGAGTTCATACGCAGCACTACTGTGCACACCGCTTCTAGTGCCGCCTGGCAAATAACCTAAATATTAGTCCCGGAGGCCCTTTGGCTTGCAGTCAGGGGCTGTGAAAACACAGGTTTGGCGTAGAGGGGCTGGCAGCCCTGAGGCAGGCAGAAGGCGAGGAGCGGAGCCGCCGTGTCACCTGCAGCAGTCACCGCTCGTGCGGGGCAGAGCCAGCCCGTGCCGGCCTGGCTGCAAGCGCGGGGAAGCGACCGCGCCACGAGCAACGCTAAACACCCCACAGACACCGGTTTAAGAAGCAGCGGAGGAAAAACAGAATCCCTGAGGATGCCCAGAGGGAAAAAGCACCGAACAACAAACTACCCATACGGCCAAGTTTATGAAAGCAGCTTATTTTGAGGTTTAGTTTTTGCTGTTGTGCATAGAGCTACCAGCAAAGTGGGTACGAGAGAGCAGATGATACTGAATTATCTGAGCTCTTGCCTGTGTCATGCATGGGCTCTGAGGGCTCTGCTGATGGCTGGCTGGAGACACAGCTCATCTCCATCGAGCCTGCAGCACTGAGAGGTGAGCAAATCCGATTTTTGACACCCTTCAGGGTGCCCTATTCTCCATTTCCCCAGCCCTCGCTGCTCTGGGACAAATTATATAAACCCATGAATGTAAAAGAGAAGAACATTTTCTAGCATAGCAGAAGGGTGATGAAACCATCTTTTCACTGCAGTCGATCCTGCACAGGTCTATTAACTTTATCAAAGAGAAGACCCAGCTGTTTAAAATAACAGCACAACAGCTTTTGTCTGCTCTGCTCCAACAGCAGCGCGAATCCCACTCGGTGCCTCCCCTCGCAGAGCTGTGGCTGCGAGATGCTCCTAGGGTAATGAGTTGTAGCTTGGGAATTTAGAAATACTATTCTACTCTTTGGAGGGGAAAAAATAAAGTGGGATATTATAAGGATAGAGAAAAGTAATGGTAGGTTGACATAAGGGAATAGACTATTTTCACAGTTTATCTGCAGCAGATTATAATTTTCAAATGTAAAACCCATTCAGCAAGAGAAGAAATCAAATAGAAATATGGAAGAATGTAATCCCTGATCTTTTCTCAAGAGAAGGAAAGAAAGTACATTAGAGCCAGTTGAACAATTTGTAATGAGTAATGTAGCTGACGAATTCTACCTTTGCTCTGTTTGTGTGTATTGTCAGGGAACACTGGGTTTCTCAACTGTTTGTTCATTATTCAGAAAACATTTGCTAAACAATTCATGTGCATAATCAGTTCTCAAATACGAAATATGCTCTCAATATGACTACACACTTACAATTTCGGAAAAATACTTGGACAATGCAGGTATGGTGTGCACAAGTTGCTCCAAGAAAAGCTTGCGTAGTAAATTACCTTGATTTGTCCCAAGCTGTCATTCAGTGAATAAGGTAGCAGAGACCTGCCTGCTGAGGAGGGCAAATGAAGAAGTACAGCTTGAAGGGAGCCTAGCACCAGCCAGCCAGGCCCCGAGATCTCAGGCCCAAAGCCACTGCTCACAAATGCAGGGAGACTTCTCATGGCTTTGCAGTTAAGCTCACAATTTAAAAAAAAAAAAAAAAACACACAAAAAAAACCCAAACCAAAAAACAACTTACTGGCTTGAATTCAACATACCCACAGCTCTGCAGGGCTTTTCTCTAAGAATATAAGATAAAGTACCTCCTATAGCCACCACTCTGCTATTTTTCATGCTTTGCTCCCCCTTTCAGACCCTCAGTGAGTAAATTAGAGTTATTTCTCTTCTCACTATTGCATTTCAAGTCCAAGCACATTACAGAGCTAACACATTGATGGACATTTCCCGAGCCGGAACCTCTTCATTCTCATAGACTCTAGTTAGTCTCCGAGTAACTCGCAACCCACAAGACATTAGTGCTCAGACCCCAGTGCACTGGGCAATCACCCCCATTCCTACAGCCAAGGAAGATGGGACACAGGGGTTAGGTGCAAGAGTATCTATTTTGAGGACACAGGGATGTGGCTGCAGTGTAGTGAGAAGAGGCATGGCCCACGGAGGCTGGATTTCCTGGTAATCCTGCCACCTTCTCCAAGAACTGTGATCTGGTCTCCAACCACCAAATTCTATCAGTTTGTTTAGTCATTTGGACCAAATCTACTGTTTATTATTGCTTTATATCACCTCCGAAACATGACCTAGGGCTCTATTTGTGCCATGGTTTAGAAGACATGAAGAAGAATGGACAGTAAAAAATTATGGAAGTAAACCCCCATTTTTTTCAAATTTTTTTCAGTGTCTACTGTTAAGTCTGAAGAGAGGACAGACTGAGCCTGTAAGAGCGGCACATCAATTATTTTCTTTTGTTTTTGTTATGGAGAATGGTTAGAGGGAAAACAGACCTGGCATCACCCTCCATCAACAGATTTAGCACTTGCTGGAACAGATGAGAGCACCATAAACTCTGATCCTGTTAGAATGAAAAAATGTTCCTCTGCTCAGGGGAGAAAAGACAAATCTTCCTGGATGTGGCTCTTTTAAGAGACACCACAGGCTTCAGAGATAAATGTACCCTGCTGAATAGCAGCATCATGTTGTCAGAGCCCCATCAGTGGGGAAGGTCAAGAAGAGTTAATAAGAGTATAGTATTCCCCCTTTTTATTACTAACCTTTAGGAATACAAACCCTTGAACCTATTGCTGAATCCATCAAGAGAGAAGTTGAAGTGTAGCAACAAAGGTACTGCAACAGTAGAAGAGGGGTTCATTCTGTTCCAAATCCAAGTCTGCACCAAACTTTGAGGATGTATAATAAACTGCTTTTGTGCTAGACCAACTTGATTTGCTAGAGAAAAATCATCAAGTTGGGTGACTTAATTCAGTTTGCAAAAAAAAAAAGATGATTTGGCATTTAGAAGACAAAGCTTTGTTGGATGAAGGTAGAGCTAGATGCCAACACCAAACTGTTTTAGTAAAGCTGCTGGGATGTGTGGGAAAATTGGCTCAAATGTGTGTTTCATTCAGTCCCTGATTTACTGCTGTTAGTCTTCATTTCTTGAGCAACTCAAAATACACTTAAGTAGAAATAGTGTTTAAGAAGAGTTGTTCCACTCTTTGCTACAGCAGGCTTCCACAAAACATGGGTGTTACCCTAAGTCAGTTATTTTTTGCTTCTTTCTCTTGTCTTAGGCTGTGCTGGCCTTCTCTGCTTAGTCAATGAAAGCTGTTATACAGCTGGCAGGACATTTTCCAGTTGAAAAATATTCTGAGTGCCAACCGAAACTTGCTGAGTGGTATTTCATCAAGCAGCCACTGTGCCTCTTTACAGTATAAATGATAGACTGAGCCATGAGGCCTCTGAGAGGCCCATAGTTGCCTCGGCCTTGAACTTTGTTTGCCTGCTCTTAAAGCATCTTGCCCTAAGTACCAACTTTGTCTTTTCTGGGTTGTGAAAGTGTGCTTTCATTTTTTTTTTGTGTGGAATGGGAGCACCTTGCTTGTTTAATGCAGTAAGAAATCACAAGTCATCAGCAATCCACTTTCCTGTAAACTCTAAGATTGGAAGCATGAAGTACACAGTGGCGACCCATTCAAGGTACACACAGAGGAATAGTGAAGTTGGATAGGCATTTGATACAAGTTAGGCTCTCAAAACCCACTCCAGGGAAATTAAATACCTCAGAGCAGTTTGCTTTTGAAAATTTTCCTTGGGGATAAAAAACTGTCAAGCAATTTGCAGAGCAGAGCCACCTCTATATGCCTTCATCATTCAGAAACTACTTAAGTTAAGCATATGCAACTTTTCACTGAAGGCTCAGGGTAGCCAAACAGATCAAAGCTGGATACGAAACAGGATTATTACCAGTTGTTAGACTCTGCTTTTCTATCTGTTCACCGCCCCCCCTGCTGCCTCAGTCCTTCACATATAAATGCCACTTGTGCCCTGCTGATTGAAATTAATACTTTATGTCCATAAAACACTTCCAGCTTTATAACTGATCTGTACATTTTACTGAACTAAGCCACTTGCACATCTGATGGGTTTTGTCTACACTTACAGGAATTACAGCCACATTTCCCAGTCTCCATTTGTCCAAATTTGGCTCAGACAGAACCACCTCTCTGTACAAGCTAAAAAAGTGGAGTTCCTATGCCCTAAGGTTACAATTTTGTCAAAGTTCACATTCTTGACAAAACTTTCTAAGGCTATAAAACATTCAAGAGACTGACAACTCCAGACTACATTTGTTTTAGGAGAACAACTTACAGAAAAGTAACAAAGGTTGCTTTTAGGCATCTAGTTTATATTCTAAACTTAATTTACCCCTGAATGGCCATTTGTAAGCCATTTAGGTTTCTCATTTAAAATAGGGCAGCTCCAAATTCTTCTGCTATCTAAGCATGTCAGAAATGAAAACTAGATTTTTATTTTTTTTTTTGCATTTCTTTTATCATACTAGCTTGACTCCATGCCACACATGAAAGTTTGGTCTCTGCTTTCTTCTAGCCAGAAGCATTTAATCCTCTTAATGGGTGACTCACCCGTCTTAGTCTGGTCAGATAGGTAGTCATCTGCGCAGCCAAAGAATTACAAGTATGGAACAACGCTGCATGAAATTACCTCAAGGATTTCCATGTGGCTCTTGCTGTTTACAAGACTATCCTACCTGATAAGCCCAGGGGATTCACATAACATTTACAAACCCTACTCTCATTGATTTTTTTTTACTCATTTCCTCATTAAACAAGACAGATACCCAATTTAAAGTCACTAGTTAACAGCTAAAAGCAACTTTTATAGGTTTTGTAGCAAGTAGGAGTGACAAAAAACACCTCTTCTATCACTTCCTGTAGGTCAATAAAATATAACATGATGAACCATCTGCTGCTTGTATAATGAGTAAAGGCTGGAATAACACATCAGAACTAATCTAGTCTTTTCAGGGTTGTCTTCATGAGTTTTAAGTGTAACCCTCCCACTGGCTACATGGAAGAGCTTCTGACTTAGCTCTGGGAGAGCTGAAGGCACTTTCTGACTAAGAATCTTCTGCTTCCATTCTCACTACAACCAGCTCACCAGGCAGTGAAAATATAAATTAAATTACCAAAAGCACCTTTATATATTTTTCACAAGTCCCCAGAATAGACTAGTAGTTTAACAACACAGTTAAAGAGGTAAAAACAGTGAAGATATAATGTTAAGGGTCAAATCTTGCATTTGGGATGTTCACACCTGGGAGAAAGTCTGAGAATAACAAGTCAGGTACTTATATGCTACACAGAGCCAGATGGGAGGTGGATGGCAGGCTGTTGTGAGCAACAGGCAGGGGCTGAAGGCCCCTCATGCCGAGCTGTAGGAAGCTTCATGGCCTTGGCAGGGGTACCTGTGGCAAGGTGCATGTTGTGAAACAGGTAAGGGACATCCCAGCCTCCTGTTTGGCTCCAGGAGTGCTAAAAAGCAGTGCAGGAGGGTCAGCTGGACACAGGAGATAATACAGAGGGGCTAACACCCATCCCAGACATGCACTTCACCTAGTAAATCTGGAAACAGCCCAGCACCTTGCTGTGAAGACAACCACCTTTCCAGAACCTGTCCTGGTCCAACTCAGGATAAACTCCCACTGGCTGCTATATATGATTTTTCCTTGCCTCTCCTCATGCCATCAGGCTCTGCAGAGAATACAAGGTCTATGAAGAAGACTGATGGAAAAGAAATGAAGAAGATGATGAAGAAATCTGGAAACAGCCCAGCACCTTGCTGTGAAGACAACCACCTTTCCAGAACCTGTCCTGGTCCAACTCAGGATAAACTCCCACTGGCTGCTATATATGATTTTTCCTTGCCTCTCCTCATGCCATCAGGCTCTGCAGAGAATACAAGGTCTATGAAGAAGACTGATGGAAAAGAAATGAAGAAGATGATGAAGAAATCTGGAAACAGCCCAGCACCTTGCTGTGAAGACAACCACCTTTCCAGAACCTGTCCTGGTCCAACTCAGGATAAACTCCCACTGGCTGCTATATATGATTTTTCCTTGCCTCTCCTCATGCCATCAGGCTCTGCAGAGAATACAAGGTCTATGAAGAAGACTGATGGGATTTGCCATGATGCTTTGTAACACTGATCTGTCCCCTTCAGCTGGTGCAAAAGCAGAAACATAGGAGATTACACTCCTTCTATTTTTATCTTCTGAAGAATAAGGGAGGGGATTTAAAAATAAAGAGCTGCGATGTAAAAGGATGTATTTAGTTGTCCTAGCTTACTCAGCAGTTAAAATTACATTTAATTAAGAAAACAATAATCTTCTTGAAATAGCATTAACCAATCAAATACATGAAATATCATATCCATGAAATAACATGTCAGACACTCAAACATTAGCATCAATATCTCCTTGTTATTTCCATAATTATCTTTCTTAATACTAATCACTAAATACAGTTTAGATGTGGTACTTTCTCAAAGTCTTAGCTTGCTTAGAGTTTCTTGCTTCAGCTGAAATTCAAAGCAAACAAGGAGCATTAATACAACAAGACAAACAGAAATAACACAACTTCTCCCATCAACAACTGGCAAATTAACAAACGAACTACTCTGAAAAGAAAGGGAAGTCCCTGCACATGTAAATGTTGTAAGTCACAGGGGCTTTCATTTTTTTGCTTTATTTCATCCTGTGTACAGTAATGGCACACTTTAGCTGGAGGCAGCCTGTTAAAGGTTCAGTTAAACTGTGGCTTGCTAAAAGAAGTGATAGAATCATATAATCATTAAGGTTGGAAAAGACCTCTAAGATCATCAAGTCCAACCGTCAACCCAACACCACCATGCCCATTAAACCATGACCCGAAGTGCCACACCTACACATTTCTTGAACGCCTCTAGTGTTGGTGACTCCACCACTTCCCTGGGCAGCCTGTTCCAATGCCTGACAACCCTTTCAGTGAAGAAATTTTTCCTAATGTCCAATCTAAACCTCCCCTGGTGCAACTTGAGGCCATTTCCTCTCGTCCTATCGTTTGTTACTTGGGAGAAGAGACCAACACCCGCCTCGCTACAGCCTCCTTTCAGGTAGTTGTAGAGAGCGATAAGGTCTCCCCTCAGCCTCCTTTTCCCCAGGCTAAACAACCCCAGTTCCCTCAGCCGCTCCTCATCAGACCTGTTCTCCAGACCCTTCATCAGCTTCATTGCCCTTCTCTGGACACGCTCCAGCACCTCAATGTCCTTCTTGTAGTGAGGGGCCCAAAACTGAACACAGTATTCGAGGTGCGGCCTCACCAGTGCCGAGTACAGGGACACGATCACCTCCCTGCTCCTGCTGGCCACACTATTCCTGACACAGGCCAGGATGCCGTTGGCCTTCTTGGCCACCTGGGCACACTGCCGGCTCATGTTCAGCCGGCTGTCGACCAGCACCCCCAGGTCCTTTTCTGCCGGGCAGCTTTCCAGCCACTCTTCCCCAAGCCTGTAGCGTTGCCTGGGGTTGTTGTGACCCAAGTGCAGGACCCGGCACTTGGCCTTGTTGAACGTCATGCAGTTGGCCTCGGCCCATCGATCCAGTCTGTCCAGATCCCTCTGCAGAGCCTTCCTACCCTCAGGCAGATCAACACTCACGCCCAGCTTGGTGTCCTCTGCAAACTTACTGAGGGAGCACTCAATCCCCTCATCCAGATCATTGATAAAGATGTTAAACAAGACCAGACCCAAAACGGAGCCCTGGGGAACACTGCTCATGACCGGCCACTAACCGGATTTGACTCCATTCACCACAACTCTCTGGGCTCGGCCGTCCAGCCAGTTTTTTACCTAGCGAAGAGTACACCCTTCCAAGCCATGAGCCGCCAGCTTCTCTAGGAGAATGCTGTGGGAGACAGTGTCAAAGGCTTTGATGAAGTCCAGGTAGACCACATCCACAGCCTCCCCTCATCCACTGGGCAGGTCACCTGGTCATAGAAGGAGATCAGGTTGGTCAAGCAGGACCTGCCTTTCACAAACCTGTGATGGCTGGGCCCAATCCCCCGGTTGTCCCGCACATGCCTCGTGAGCGCCCTCAAGATGAACCGCTCCACGATCTTCCCCAGTACCGAGGTCAGGCTGACAGGCCTGTAGTTCCCTGGATCCTCCTTCCAGCCCTTATTGTAGATGGGCATTACATTGGGAAGCCTCCAGTCATCTGGGACCTCCCCTGTTAGCCAGAACTGCTGATAAGTGATGGAGAGTGGCTTGGCAAGCTCCTCCACCAGCTCCCTCAGTACTCTCAGGTGGATCCCATCCAGCCCCATAGACTTGTGAGTATCCAGGTGGCATATAGCAGGTCGTTAATCTCTTCCTCTTCGATTATGGGGGGTGTATTCTGCTCTCCATCCCCATCTTCCAGCTCAGGGGGCTGAATACCCTGAGGGTCACTGGTCTGACTACTAAAGACTGAGGCAAAGAAGGCATTAAGTACCTCAGCCTTTTACTCATCCTTGGTGGTAATGTTCCCCGCGGCATCCAGCAGAGGATGGAGATTCTCCTTGGCTCTCTTTTTGTCGTTAATATATTTGTAAAAATATTTTTTGTTGTCTCTTATGACATTGGCCAGATTGAGTTCTAGCTGGGCTTTTGCTGCTCTAATTTTCTCTCTGCATGACCTAATGAGATCCCTGTACTCTTCTTGAGTTGCCTGCCCCTTCTTCCAACAGTGGTAGACTCCTTTTTTCACCCCCGAGTCCCAGCAAAAGCTCCCTGTTCAGCCAGGCAGGTCACCTTCCCCGCCAGCTCTTCTTACAGCACATGGGGACAGCCTTCTCCTGCGCCTTTAAGGCTTCCTCCTTGAAGAACGTTCAGCCTTCCTGGACCCCTTTGCCCTTCAGGACTGCCTCCCAAGGGACTCTTCTCAACCAGCGTCCTGAACAGGCCAAAGTCCACCCTCTGGATGGTGGCTAACTCCCCACCTTACTTCACCAAGAATCGAGAATTCTATCATTTCATGGTCGCTAAGCCCAAGACAGGCTCCGACCACCATGTCTCCCACCAGTCCTTCTCTGTTGGTAAACAGCAGGTCGAGCGAGGCACCTCCCCTGGTAGGCTCGCTTACCAGCTGCTTCAGGAAGTTATCTTCCACATACTCCAGGAACCTCCTTGACTGTTTCCTCTCTGCTGTGTTGTRTTTTCAGCAGACAGGGACTTCTATAAGTAGAAGTCCCCCACGAGGACAAGGGCTAGAGATTTTGAGACTTCTGCCAGCCACTTGTAGAATGCTTTGTCTGCCTCTTCATCCTGGTTGGGTGGTCTGTAACAGACTCCCAGCAGGCTATCTGCCTTGTTGGCCTTCCCCCTCATCCTTACCCATAAGCACTCAACCCGGTCATCACAGTCGTCGAGCTCTGTACACTCCCTGACATACAGAACCACCCCACCGCCTCTCCTTCCTCACCTGTCCCTTCTGAAGAACCTACAGCCACCCATCGCAGCACTCCAGTCATGACAGTCATCCCACCATGTTTCCGTGATGGCGACCAAGTCATAGCTGTCCTGCTGCACAATGGCTTCCAGTTCCTCCTGTTTGCTGCCCATGCTGCATGCATTGATGTAGATGCACTTGAGCTGGGCTATCGATCTCACCCCCGACATCGGCATGCCACCCCTAGGCTCATCTCTAGCAAGCCTGGTTTTATCCCCTTCCCACTTCAAACCTAGTTTAGAGCCCTCTCAATGAGCCCCACCAACTCAAAATTCCACCAATGGCACCAGTCTGAGCCACGTGTTAATCAGGTGTGTTCCTGTTCCTTTCAGTCTTCTTCCCTGCCACTGACAGGATCGAGGAGAACACTACCTGTGCTCCTGATCCTGCAACCAATCGCCCCAGTGCCCTGAAGTCCCTTTTGATTGTTTTGGGACTTGTCTCTGCAACCTCATCACTGCCAACCTGCATAACCAACAGCGGGTAATAGTCAGAGGGCCGCACCAGAGCAGGGAGTGTCCTAGTTATGTTTCTAACCCGGGCCTCAGGGAGGAGCAGACGACCCTGAGGGATGGGTCCCGTTGGCAGAGTTGGGCCCTCTGTTCCCCTCAGAAGGAAATCGCCTATGACAATTAACCTCCTTTATTTCTTAACAGAGGCAGTCATAATGCACAGGGCTGCCTGACTCACCCTGGGCACCCCCTTGGATGGACCTTTATCTACATCCTCAGTTGCCTGGCCCTCAAGTTCAGAGCCCCATATCTGTTGTGAGAGCAACCGGGAAGGCGAGGGAGGCCGGGAGGGGATTCGCCAGGTGCCCCAAGCAGGGACCCGTTTCCATTCCCCCCCGTCTCTTAGGTCCCCTCCTTCTGCCTGCTGGCAAGAGGGAAGGGGGTCCTCTGCTTCTCCATCTGCTGCCTTTGCCTCAGGGATGGCAGCGTGTGGCTCCACCAATCTATCTCCCTCTCATACTCCCTGATACTCAACCTTTCCACTCCCTCTTCCAGCTCTGCCCCCAGGCTGAGCAGCTCATCCCCCTGGTCACACTGCCCACAGGTGCTGCCTCTGCTGCCCTCCAGCACCAGTGACAGGCCCAGGCACTCCCTGCAGCCGCAGACCTGGACAGCTGCTCGCTCATGTGGGAGCTGCAGCTGGGCCACCACACTCCTCCTGGCCATGGCTTTCGGCCAGGTGGAAACCATCGCTAGGTCCTCTTCTGGGAAGGCGATGACCACTAGTTGAGTTGATACTTAGACTGTTCTCTTTCAGAAACATTTCTCATGGTAAATCTTTATTTACTTCCTCGTATTGATATATAAACCTAAAGTAAAGATATTTTATATATTCTATGTGTTGCATTTTTGAACATAAAACAGAGGGACTACTAAATTTCTCAGTGTTTCCATTGAAAGTTACTGTCTGAGGTCTTCTAAGGCTGCTTGGAACTGAAACCGAGGAGAATTTTTAGATGTTTCAGAACTTCACAAACTGCCAAAAAGGTTAAGTGATTAATGTAGCTTTTTTTAACTCTTCATCTCTCAGAACTCAAGTCTCCCAGAAAACAGAGATTAATGCATGGATTTCAGAACAGGAAGGTTCATACAATAAATTATGGCCCAGACTGATAAATAGCAAATAATTCAAAACCCATCTGAATGATCTTCAAAACACTAACGCCAATACAACACAGCTCAGTGTCTGAATCAAATTTGCCTAAGCTCAGATGGGGTGTTCTCACGCTCATGTAAATTAATGAAACTGTGGCAGTGAGATGCCTTTCTAAGGCAGAGTCCTAAAGGAACTGAGAAGTCCTTTACACCTCTAAACGTAAAGTGCCATGCATATCTGGCGAGTCTTATTTCAGGGAAGAAAGAAGTTTCCACATTAACATAAGATTGTCGCTCTTACAAAAAGCAGACCTGATCTATCAAGAAGAATCAAGGCAAAGGTACAAAATAGAAGCAGTGACAACCTAGTGTCACTGTATCACCTTTCTATAGTGAGGTGGCTGCTGTCACCAGAACTGACATGATCCTTGGACTTAGAGCATGCTCTGAATGTGACTGCGACTTAAGACTATTTTCTGTATACCAAGGGAAGGAAGTCGTCTTCCTCGCTTTTTTCCCCATATATCACTTTAATGTTAGACCCTGTCTTCAAGCTATTTAATCAATCCAGCTGAGGGACATTGATCTTGTGTCTCACACTGACCTCCACATTTTGGAAGAAAGTGCATCTCTATCATCTGTGCTTACCTGCAATTACACACTTCCCACTCCGTTGCATTTCAGGGCATCCTTCTGTCTTGTGCGGGCCTATCACCCATTTCTCCCCAGCCTACTGTGCCCTATGGCATTACCCCCCTTTCCGTCCCAGGGGGCTGCAGGGTGTCAGGAGGGCTCTGCCCTCAGAGCAGGGACATGTTTTTCAGAGAGCGTAAGGACAACAGCTACTGCTTCTTCTGTGCAGAGATTGCTGTGGATGGAAGCACCCTGCCAGGGATAAAATGGCCTGTCGTCAGCTGCCGAGATTCAGATCTCTGTGTAGCATTCTTGCTTTGCAAAAGAAGATGGTTTTTCCCCAGGCAGTTGGCAGGCTTACATCTCTCAGGAACCTTCTTTCATCTGAGTCCAGACCCTCCCATCATTTTGACTAGTCTTAGGAGACAACCAATGTTTAAGCTGACAAAATGTTGGCTGTCAGACACCTAGAGGGAATCATATCACTGTTGACAGGGTCTCATGTCATACTCTAGTAATAATAGAAATTGACTAATTTTGAATAATTAACTTGTAAACCATTTATTTGCTAGGAAAGACCTCTTCAAGACTTTCATCCTATTGAATGAAACATGGGTGGGGGCCCCTTCCCTTTCTCCCCAGAAGACCAAACTTCTTGACTGGAAATGACCTCCCAGTCTAGACAATTGTATTGCTGCACTCCAAGCAGGGGGGTTAGGTGGTAGAATCCTGGGATGTCCACCCATGGGTGCTCTGCACTGAAGCCCAGCTGCCATGCACTACTCCTGTAGCTAAAAACATTTGACTATTCTTGAAGGGTGTGATACGTTGTCCACAAATAATTGCATTTTTTCTTAGAAGTATGTGGAAAAAGTGGCTCAAAGAACACAAAAGCACAGTTGTGTACTAAGGTTTAAAATACTCAAATCCCAATAGCATCTTAGCTGACTACCCACACCAACATTAGAAGCTTCTTCCTACCTCACAGTTTGGTCTTTAGATAGGTTTTCTGAATAATTAGTAGTGATGGATATTATATATCCTAGTAATGGACATATGTGATTATCAGTCAGGAGCAATGTGTAATCCAAAGATTTCTGTACTGAAGTGGAATGTCAAGGTGATAAACATCTTAGGGCATTCCAGACCTAGCACAGGTATCAGCCTCAGAAGAGTCTAAAGTTTGCTACAGCTCAGGCAATCATGCATATACCTGGAAACATGTGCACCTACCTCATCTGCAAAGATTGGGCTGAGATCATATGCAGAATATATCACCTTCACCCAACAGTGTTGGGTGAAACTAAATGTATTTCATTCAAAGTTGCAAGAAACAGGGAAGACCATCATCACATGCTATTTCTTTCCAAATATTGCTATTAAGTGTAAACCCTTTGTTTTACCAGTTATTTTTACAGCATCCTGTTCTGCTTTCACCTTTGTCACCAATGCTGTTTTACCCCAGTTGGCTGAAATATTCCTTCACTGCATATCCTACTGCTTCTCATTTACATTTTGGAGTAGGTTAGCTTTTTTCCCCCCCTCAGCTGAAACACTGATCATGTATATCCATGCCTAAACCACATAATTCAGGATTAATCATTCCACTCTGCTAAATGTCATTGACTTCTGCTCATTTCTTCTTCAACAGTTTTTTACTTAAGGGCTAAGTAAATGGCAATAGCCAAGGATAGCTTTATCCTATACATAAAGGGAACCTTCTTTTTTGAACCCTGAGGACAATCTTATACCAAAGTATTTCAACGTAATTTAAGCAAACATACCAATTAACATATATTTTATTTCTGACTTCAACAGTTACTTTGCATCCTCCATTATTTATTTCTTATTTTTACAGCTTTGTAAGAAAAATAATCAAACTTGCTTTTCCTAAAAAACACAAATCCTCACGAAACAGCAAGAAACCATCTGAAACTCTCCCTTAGCAAAGTGTGTACTTTACAGAATTGGCAGACACATGCAAGGAATGTGACACACAGTGCAGTTTGTGTAATGTGCCAGAGACCTAGGCTTGACAGCCAACAGCTGCCTCCGTCATTGGCATTGCTGCCTTTTCTTCTCATACTCACAGGCAACTTTGACACTCATCTGCAGTGCCCTGACCTCCTCTGCAGCTTGCATTTTGCACACCTATGATGGTTGTGAAGAAAAGGCATAGAAACAAGCAGTAGAGGCAGGGTTTCTGATCACAGTATGCCAAGCACTTTAAGTGAGTTGCTTCAGGCTTAATACTGGTCTTTGGCTTATAGGCACATTTCTGAAAAATTTAAGTGGCAAAGTAAATCTAACCCTGCTGGTCAGGGTGTCGAGCCAGGGCAGGGAATATCAATGACAGCAATAACCTGTGTTGAGGGAGAAGGGCAGAAAGGGGCTGAGTGACATGGCAATGACTGTGCTGGTGCTCAAGCCTGCGGGGAATTGCATGATACTCTTTGTGGTTGTCTAACACAGTCAAAGCAAAATAAATTAAATAGGGTTTTCTCTTTGTAGCAAAATCTGCAGGGCCATGTCTCAAATGATACACAAATTTTCCCAGGAAGGTCTTGGGTGGGGACAGCAAGTAGCAAATCCTACAAAGCCAGGTTTCTGAGGGATGCACCTTCCTAGCTGGCTGCTCCAAGAGGCCGTTTTGTGGCCATTGCTTTTCTCTGTCTAGGCTATTGATGTTTGCTGATATTTTTGCTGAAGACTACTAATAATATGCCCTATGAAACTCAGGAGTTTTCTTTTCAGAAATGTGATTTTTGTGGATATACAGGCAGGATTGCATTTGCCCATATGTAAATGTAAATTTCTAGGTAAATTTTGTTTAAAAACTCCTGCTTGCTTGGAGTTACGATTCCTTCTGTCTCACAGTGTTTTAAAGAAATAAAGCTTAAATATTTTCACCATTTTCCTTGAGCTACTCAACCCTAATCCAAACTACAAAGCTATTTGCTACAAAAAAAGCACTAGCTACAGATACTACAGTACACAAGAGTCAATGAGTTTGTTCACAGGCATGCATGCAGAGTACTCTTGCGTAGAACAGACATTTCAGAGCCATGCTGCTGCCCCAGTTCTAGGAGCAGGTTAAAATGTTTGCAAGGGGTTTTGCATGACTTGGCAACCGAACCCTGGGAAATGCTACACGCTATCAGAACATTATCTCATGGCTTCAGTGGAAACAGAGGACGCTCAGACCTCCTCAGAGCCACTTATCAAGCTGAAGATCAAATTTAGTATCTTTTATATGTGCTTTGAAGAAGAAATGTGAAAATATTTCAGAAGACTAGTTTGTTCACAGAAAAAAAAACCCTTACCTGCATTTGCCTGAATCAATCTGTGAGTCTACAACTGGTGAAGCAATTTCAACAGATCAATGCAGCAAAGAAACAGAAAAAAATCAAGGCAACAGCTTGGAAACAGTCTTTCCTTTTCTCATGGAGAAATAAGAATTTTGTTTTGAAATTCATACAAAATTTACTTCTGAACAGAATCTCCTGCTCCCCACAGAAAGTAAAATACTAACTTTGGGATTAAAATAAATTTGCTAGTTTTTCATAGTGGTTTTCTTTTTTCTTTCTCTCCTAAAAAGAAAAATAAACCAAACAGAAATTTCATTCCCATTTGACCTGAATTATTTTTCATGTCTGAGTCGCCACCTGTATGAAATAAACCGACAAAACAAACCCAACCCCACCACCCTCAAATGCTTATTTACATCCACATATTTCATAGGCCAAAAGGGAAAATACCTTTTCTGCTTTAGTTGAAGAAAAATAAGCTTCCTTGTAACAGAGCACAGGTATGAGTCCTAATCCAGCAGACTTGAGAGGCTAGCAGCTGAGGTGGTTATATACCTCCTGCCCTGCCAGGTGTTTCCCCTTGTTAGGGTTAATTGGTGCTTTTGCAGCTGAACCTAATCAAGGGGTGGTGCAGACGTGCAACACCCTGGTCTGAGGGCAGTTTCTGTGCTCCCTGTCTCCTATTCCCTTGTAGTTGTTGTTATGCTGGTGAACGGTGCACTATGAGGTTTAGTGTGCTTCCATGTTTGGTACCAGATTATGAACATCGCCATTTCAGAGCAAGGCAAGCACTGCTATGCTTTATGCTCCTTTTGAGTCTAACCTGCCATCCTTCTCTTACACATAGATGTGGAAGGTCTTCTGAAAATGAGACAGAAGCTCATAAAAATAGATCACTTATAGATCTGCTATAGCACTCTTACTGCAATAGAAAATCATACTCACCCCTTGGTTTGTGATTTCAAAAGCATTGCAATTACTTTTCCTTGGAAAGTACAAAACCCTGAGACAACTGGGTCTCTTAAAAAATTAATGTCTTTTTCATGTCCTTTTTTTTTCTTTTCCCATAATTAGCAATTATTTTAACATGCTGTTTTGTTCAGTCTGACATTCCTGTAAAGTTGATAAGTCTGTGTTGAAAACACCAAAATAAAAGCAACAAGAAAGAAAAAAGAAGACAGCTCATATTACTTGACTTCCCCACCTACAGCGCTGTGTGCCTATGAATCCATTGATATTTTGCTTGTTTCTAGTTAATACACAACTTCTACATTTTAGATAACACAAAAAAAATTCATAATTTTATTTTTTGCCTTTTTTTTTTAATATATGCTTCTGATTTTTTTTAACTGGGGAATGTGACTTACATTTTGAACATATGAAGAGCGGAAAATGCCTTAGCATTAAAAACACAATGGGAACAATTTTAAAGCTGATAATTTCCATAAAACATTTAGATACATTTCAAATCTAAATGAACTGCTGATGAGAGAGCTATTTTTTGTTATGTGATAGCAGAATCCTGAAATCCTTTTTCAACCATGACTACCACTGAAATTTAGGAAAAAATTGTCTGAGTCAAGACAGCAGGACTTGAGTCAGACCCAGGGATTTTTCTGCAAGGCCCTAGGGCCAAATTCATACTTGATTTAAATCAGGCCAGCAGAACTGAAGTCAATAAAATGCCACTGATTTATATCAGCTCTTATTTATTGCTATAGCACCCAAGCTTACTTCTGTGCCCCCATTGTAATCATTCTCCACTATTCATTAGCTGCATATATAAAAGCTGTCACAAAGCACCAGCTAACTGACTGCTCTTTGGAAAACTCCAAATGACAGATTTCCCTCATTTGCAAAACAAGATCTTGATCTTACTAATGCTGGTGGAAATAAGGATTCCTACAACTCAACCCCATGGTGCTCCATTAGGATAAATGAGATAAAAGTCAAGACTGGAACGCAGAGAAGATTTCAGCTACTGTGAGCATTACCGTTTGCATTGCTTTGAGGTGTGACATGCACAGAATTTTAGGGTTGGCTCTTTCTGGGTTATCTTACTCTGGTAATTTCAGTTCTATTTAATAATGTGAAACCTCCTAGTGCCGTTTCTAGGCAGATTCCCTGTCATTTCCTACTGAGTTGCTTTAACTTTTTTCCTTTTGTTGTTGTTCCACAGAGATGCTCAAAACTCATTTTCAGCAAAATGCTCTATCCCATTATTTATGCAAAGTGACAAATCACTACACTGTCCGAAGACAGAATGAGGGGATGCCTGGGCTGTGTCCACATGAGTGGTTTGCTGCAGACCAATGGGGCAGTTGTGAAGTGAATCACTTGACTGCCCTTTGGTTCAGTTCTCAGAGCGATTTGGTGCCCCCAGAGCAGATTCCTTTTGGAAGAAAGCCAAGTGACAGCTCCATGCCACAAGCCATGTGGTCCAAGAGGCCCCACTGCCTCCCCATGGCTCTCTCAGTGCACTGTTACTTCTTCCTTCCATAAAGCTTCAGACCACAAATCCTAGAGGCATTTATCCCCAAGGACTAGATTACATCTCATCCGGAGTAAATCCCCCAGGACATATATAACATAGGTATATAACAATTCTACATGAATTGTTTTGGTCAACAGACTCACTCCTCTTAAACTGAATCATGCCAATATAGATGTAACCACTCCCCTGTGAACTTTTACGTTCCTTCTCCAGAACTTCCAGTGAAACTCAGACTTAATTCATAATGCCCCTGGTAATGTCAGAAAAAACCAACAACATAAAATCACTCTTGATCTACAAACCCAGTGTGGGAATTTCTACCCAGCTAGTCTTCTGTCTTCTTTCATTATCTTAGTGGTTGTAACAGTACAAAGGTAGAATTTTAATGTGTTGATCATTTATCCTTTACTCTGGCTTCTGCTAATTTTGAAGGAACAAGAAATTGTAAAGGTATAGGGTTATGATTCTAGTCTTGCTTCCCTTTTTTGTTTTCTATATTTTCCGTTAAGAGATACTACTGAAGCTTCATTCAAAACAGGAAGATCTTGTCTTGTATCCCACTGCTGCACAAAGAATTGCTCTTAACTATGCACCATACGTTGTGCTATTTAATTTCTTAGGCATTTACTGCTTTAAATAAACAGATCACAATCTGAAAAGCAAATCTAGAACACTTTCAACCTGAAAATAGTCTTACTTACCTGATAGAGTCATCTTTCATGTGGGCTGAAGCACAAAATCTCTGGTCTAAGTTCATGAAGTACTGGATCGTCTTCTGAAAATTGCTTTTTGTTCCGTGATAGCCTGCTTTTACATGAGTAGATCACATTGAAAGATGGACAGATTGTCTGTAAATAAATGAGTAAATATGACTGTGAGATAGATGACTATTCTGGTGACTAAGTGCTGTAAATCATGGGAGGACAATGGAAGCCTGAGCTTAGAGGGGTTTTTCCCCTTTTTTGTCCAACTAGTTGTAGTTGAATCAAAACTACAGTCCTCTAGGTGCATTTCAGTATGTGGGTCTTGATTCTGATGAATTAAGTCAGCATAAGGATGACATAATCCAGCAGTTTGTCCAGCAGCAATTACCCTCCAGAATTTTGGACCTGATTGAAATTCCATTGAGGTTAACTTGATTTCATTGACTTCATCATTGATTTCAACTCGACTTGAATCAAGGCATTCATTACTGCTTTGAGATATTATTGAGTCAAGTTGCTGTGTATAGATACTTTAAAAGTTAAGAAACTTAAAAGAATGCCATCTGAGCACAATAGAGCTCAGCTGCTCTTTGTTCTTCTTCAGATACATATCTAATCTTTTTAAAAAACTTTACCGATCTGCTTGCCTTATTAATGTCTTGAGGCAAGGAATAGACCGTGTTAAGATGGGTTGATTTAAATTTGTTAATTTCTTTGAATGTCTATATCTGTAATGCAATAGGATAAATATGCGCACGTACAGCTATGTTCTCCATCATATATATTAAATTGTCTATTTTTTTTTAATTCTGTACATTTTGTAAATGCTAAAACTTTACAACTGTTATAGTCAACTTAGATGCAGAAACTTCTGGCTGAAATTTTGTACTTCAGTAATGTTTGCCTGAAATTGAAAGACATGTAATCTTAATTTAAAGATCAAATCCCTGAATTCCCTGTCCTAGTGACTTTGTATGTTGTGAGACTGTTTCTATTAATGTTTTTCCCTAATAAATGACCTAGATGAAGAAAGTAAGATTAAAATGTGGAAGCCTAGATGAGGACACTCATCCGGCTGTCTAAATAGGCTTTATATTTTCAATGATAGTAAATCTGTATTTACCAACCTGCACACCTATTTTTTAAGACACTTCACATGCATAGTTCTCACTAAAACAAACAGAACATGCTGCACGTCACTTAAAAGACAGTGTCAAATGAATTTCTCTGTACAAGTTCCTATACTAATCTAGTAATCATTCCTCAAGGCTTTCTAGCTCTGCTGCCATATGGTTATCTGCAGGGAAGAACACTAGAGTTGAATTTGGTAGTCAGTATTTGATTTGTTCACAGGAGAATCCTTCACTGAAACAGATAAGCATATATAGTCAACGATCATGATGGTACTGTTACGCTTCCCTTACTGCACAGAGTTGACGTCTTTGCCGAGTCACTCACCATGATGGGACTTCCTTCATTGAAAAAGCCAGTTTAGCTATAACTCATTTCTATACAGTTTGTGTTGCATTTTTATTCTTCTTAAATGACTTCTGCGTCATCACCTCCTCTAATCACCTTAGCTCTGTTAGATACCTCTTGAATTCCTTAAAATCCTTCTTAGAATTCATTGAGCAAATCAATGTGTATGGCTGGGAAATGACCCTACTACTCTCGTCCTTGCAACACATGGTAGAAATTGCGTTTGCCATTCTAAACAGCCTGTGTAATCTTGAATACTTAACATAGAAGGTCCTGAAAAGGCTTGCGGACAATGGCTTGCACTTGAACAGAGGGAATTAAAAGGAACAATGCTATTGCAGAAGGGAGTCAGTCCACAGAAGAAGAGACAGATGTATCAAAGGAAGGGACCGATACATCAATGTATTTATGAGCATTTGTCTGGGATGAGGAACATCAGCTGTGAAAAAAGGGACTGCTCCCAAAAAGCCACAACAGGTGGGCTGCCTACACAGATCAAATTCGCTAAAAACAGGGGAGAAAAAGTCACTGGATATCACTTCTTCTCTGCAGAAATCCAGCTGAGGGAATACAGTGCTCCATCTGGCAGAAAAGTAGTCAGACCTGCATAGGAGGAATTTTGACTGTGATCGCTTGGGAGAGGTTGAGACATTCATCTAAATATGAAAAGCCTTTCATGAGAAAGATGAAATTTAATTTCTTGCTTCTCTTTCCCATTTATTTTTTCCTTCTTTTTCTCACGGGGGTGATTTTCTTCATCATTACTGGCTGGTCTGAAAGCAGTGAAATATCTAGAGCCTTCCAATTTTATCCCTAAGGGTCATGCCATCTCAAAAGGCATTTTATTGTCATGATATGTAACTTTATTTTGTCATTTGTTTAGCTCCAATTGTGATATGCATCTTATTTATTTTTTTTAATTCTCTCCTATTAAATTTTCTTGCACATGCTTGAGGTGACCTAAATGTTTCCAATTTGTCATTTCTTTATTTCTACTCTGCAGCAGAATAAGAATTGGAGAACATCACATCCTCTCGAAGATGTTCTGCTCATTTTTTTTCTTTGATGTATTCTGAGTGTGCCCTTTCCTTTGTCATATGCAGTGCTTTCTTGCAGCAACTTTTAACAATTGTCATTGATTTCTTGGCTTTCCTTTTTACCACAATCTAAAACTTCTTTAGTTTTTGAGCTGCCACCATTCTTCAGTTTCTGTATCTTGACATTTTCTCTAGGAATTTGCTAAATGATTCTCAAGAATCCACATTTTGAAAATTCTTCTCAATGTATCTTTATATACTGTACTTTATTTATATGTAATAATAAAGCATTGAGACTGTAAATAAAAACTTAATTCAGAATTCTCCATAAATATTAAATAAATTTAAATACTTCTGCCTTTCGTATTGCTAGAGACAAATGCAATTACCATAAACATAGGAAGCACATGTTTGGCTTCACCTGAAATAATACTGGTAAGTATCTCATGTCTTCATACACATGATCAGCTTTTTTTCATAAGGAAAACCTACGGAACATGGAGGCATTGACCACCAAACTTTATGGTGTCACTGAGAGCATGTTACAACTATATAATACCTTCTTGTACTCACAATACTATTATCAGCATGATATTGAGGATTTAAGGCAGTTACCTAGGCATCCACATTTACGGAATTTTTAAATGCCTTTGGCTATAAGCAGGTGGGACTGGTAGATATGTCATTCATCTAGAGGGAGACATGAAAAACACTATCTCAGCAAGGCCCATTGCCTCTGATTTTATTAAGAGATTAAAATCCTGAAAGATTTAACAGCATCCCTTTGCATTATAGTCTTCTGCGTGAGTATGCCAATTTACTGAAGAAGTCAATATCAGGAAACCAGAAATAAAGAGCATTACCCAAGGCAGTTACATGTCCAGTCAGTATTGTGTTTCAGTGGTGAACACAAAGGAGGAGCATATGTGAATTGTTCCTTACTCCTCCATTTCGGGCACGGCAAAGCAGCCAATGTATCCAGTTTTTCCAGAATCAAGGATGTTGGTCTTAGAAACAACTGTGATATCACATGAAAATTAGGAAGCAGTTGAGAAGCTGGTGGCAAAGGAGAGAAGTCACACAACTTTCTCATTTGCAATGTGTGTGCCTGATAGAAACAATCTCAGGGCAATTCCCACAGATGGGTGAAGTGGGAGTTGCCCCACAGCCACGGGCATGTTCACGTATTTTTCTTTTTTACAAAACGAAAAAGAGAATGTTGTAAAATAAAATGTTATTAAAACAGGAAGGTTTATCTCATGATGAAATCTTAATCCTCTTTCTGAATCATTTTGCTGCAGTTTATTTGCATTTTGTGATATTTCACGCAAAACAGGATATTGATTTATTTTAATGCACAACTGAAAAAGGGCAAGCAGAGGAGATGGGGACAAAGAGAAAAAATTAATTATGTAAGACAACCCAACCATGCTTTGCAGATGTATAATGCTAAGTACAATGCCCAGGTACTGGTCATACTTCATACATTGGGTTATAGAACTCCAGAGTTCAATGAAGGTTTTGGATAAGAATAACAGAGGAAGTGCTAGTTCCTGTAAGTAGTGAGAATGGACTAAGGGAGCAGAATCTCTTCAGTGAAAAGCATCAGCTCCAGAAGAGATAATGAAACGTCGTATTGGTTGACTGAAGGAATACAACTGGTACTTTGCCTGGTGCTCAGTTTGATTGAAACCTATGGAGGTGGGTGCATTTAACCAGGTGAGAACTCTTACACATAAGGTTAAGACTTTAAAAGACAGAGTGAAGAAGTTAACTGCAATTGGCAGGGGTATCTGATGCATTTAGAAATGGATCATTGTGCTTTCTTGTCTCTCTCCAATATAAATCTCAATAGGAGTTGGATGAATCAGCAGAAGTCCTGAAAAATCAGTTTCTCATTGACCTAGGATCTCCGGGACTTTAATTCTTCTTTTTGCCTTTAGTGTTATTCAATATAGCCTATCTGAAAATTAATTGTCATTAAAATTCAATCCTTTTGGAAGTTTGAACTTGGTTTCAAAGCAAAAATGCTCATTTAAAACAAACATTTGTACATTCACTTTTCAGCAATCAGTTGGATCTAAACGTGTGTAAACGCAACACCCACAAACTGAGCTGAAACTTTCATTGCGTATACACGTAGGAGGAAGTTCCTCACTGAAGACACTATGATTTAATTAAGACAAAGAGTAGAATAAAAGAGTGTGATTTCTGGCAGAGTGATAAGGACAGGTAAACCTGGAGAATTAGGCACATTGTTAATCACTGCATAGGGAATGTCTGAAAAAGCTAGGAATTCTTCAGTGCTAGCTTAGTTGTTTCACCTCAGGAATACATTTCCTCTTCAGCCCTGAATTTTTTTCAGTCCTTGACTCTGGAAAACCCTGGAAGTCAGGTAAGATTGAATGAACAAAAACGAAGGGAAAAATGTTATCGATAACATTGGTCAAATTATTGATTATTATCATCATCATCATCATCATCATTATTATTATTATCTCTTAATCAGGTGAAGTATCAGAGATAGCCAAACCTCAGAAGAGATTCAGTTCAAATTTTGCTTAAGGTATAAGCACAGAGTGGAGCTGTTCCCTGTTTTACTTAAATGATTTCATAGAATACCATATGATTGACAGGTAATCATCTAGCAAGCCAGGTGAGGTGAAGGATGACATTAGTACTGTCCTCACCCTGGTCAGAAATGCTACATGCAGTTTCCATGTGTCTCATGAATCTGCGGGTGCCCACCCCTCCTTCTTCCACCAGAGCTATTGCTCTGTTGCAGCATACGTGAAAAGGAACCTGTGTAGAAAAATCCTTCTGGAAGAGGACAGGAGAAGGAGAGCAACTGTATCTGTAATCCTGTGTAACCCCACATATCTTGTGGGGACCACCGAGATCAGTGTTGCAACTGCTTCAAGTCATGATGGCAATTACAGTAACGTGGAGAAACAAGCCATTGAAGAGGGAAAATTTCCATCACCTTCATTATTACAGATCTTAAGCTCAGCTCCAAACCCAACAGAAATTGTGTTTCATTTCTAGGAATGTCCATTTGAAGGCATCTATATTTGAATAATAATGCAAACTCCTCAGTCCATCAAATCATTTAAGCCAGTTCTCCTCAGCCTTAAACTGGTGGGATCTTGGACCAAACCACTTCGACAAAACCACCATGTTACACTTGTGCCTATTTTAAAACTGAGAAAAATAAAATTCAGAGCGATTAAATAATTTGCCCAGGGAAACAGAACTAGTCAGCCACTGAGCTATGAAGAAACCCGTTTTGCCTAGTCTCCACAAAACAAGATGACTGTGTTAGCTTTATTCATATATACTAACTTAGAACATGGAGCTTTGGCCATAACCAACTTCGTACACACAGGAAATGCAGTAGGTAGGAATATATCAGGAACAGTACACATAAAGGCTGCCAACAGCTAACTGGGGTTTACATTTTTCTCCCTCTGTCAGGAAAAAGGCCAAATCTCTTGAAAAATGGGGCTTTGTATGTCAATATATACAATTTTCTGAGAGAATATGGAAAGGTAATATTCATTTCTTACACCTCTTTGTCTATAATATTTTCCTATCTGGGGTACTATTTCTATTTATAAAAGTTATTGTCTTATCAAATAAGACAATAAAAAGCAGACTGTGTAATGCAGAATCAGTCACCCAAGTGTTGATCCTAAACATAATACAGGTGTGAAAACAGCACTTAATCTAGACAGTTTGCCAACACTTAAATAAACACGTGTAGTCATAAAACTGTATTGCCATTCTTTTCTTGAATGATAAAAGAAAAATGCCTAAAAAAGCTGATTAGGTTGTTGATGGTTCCTTTATAGAAAGAAGGCAAAGGAAAGAGTTGACAAATCCTTTTTAGACTGCTCTGTCCTTGATATCTACGTGGGGCAAACTCACTGGCAGACTAGGGGAAAAGAAAGTCTATGAAACATTCCTCTCCCATGAAAGTTTGAGAAATTAAAACATATGTGTCTACTGAAGCCTATAGTTAGGTTTTCTAACTTTGTAAAAGCTTCCTTTATCTTATGAAATTAGAAGTTTATTTAAACTGATTTTTTAGAATGCTTTGGCTTTGAACACACACCATCTGATGGAAAAAAAATAATCTTAAAAGTTCTTGAGAACCCCTTCCACAATTTCTTTCTTTCTTATTTTCCAAAAGAAGCAGTTACATGGGTCCTTCTCTCTCCTTTCTGCCACCCAGCATCTCTGATCTCTGTGAGCTGTGGCAGGAAAGAAGGAAAAGATGACCTTTCTCCACCCCTTGCTACTCCAGTCCTCTCTGCTGATACAACCAGCTGTTCCTTCCTCTCCTCAGAGGGGAAGAAGATATGAGACCTTTCTGGAGAGGAAAAAGAAAACTAATTCTGCTGGAGGAAAGCTGCAAAAAATAAGCCCTAAACATGAATTCTTAGGAAAGGGATAGAAATCAAATTTGGATGTTTAATCATAGGGACCATTGGACAAATCTGGATTTAAAGCAATTGGGGAAATGAAGAGGCTCCAGGTAACTCTGTCAACAGAGCTGTTAATAAATGATGGGTTTCTCAGATACGGTACACAGAAACAAGAAGCTGCCTGCTGCTCATCTGCACACTGCTGAGAGCAAAGCATATTTGCACAGACCATTTCTGGCACTTAGGAAGGGGAAAATCTAGGATTTGTGCTGAAAAATGAAATGCTTTCTTTCCAGATCAGCTGCTGATAACACTCTATTCCTAGCAGTAAGAAAAAGAGGTTTTAAATATTGACAATATTTCTTACGTTCTGCATGAAGAGTAAGTGGACACACTCTTTTCTCTCACTTTATGCTTTCCTAGCTTGGCTTTTGCTTTTCTTCACGTTTTAAAAAGCAAAGAAAATTAATATTTCCTTAGCTGAAACAATATTTATATCCAATACCTTCCCTGATTTGGTTCACATTTGCAAATTGTCTATTCAGTTTTATCTCCTTGCTTTCATAATTCTCCATTTTGTTTAATCTGCAGTACACAGGAGACTGGTAGGATTACAGGAAGAAAATGAGCTGGGTAATGCAACCTGAGGAGGGTGTGGCAAAAGGGGACTTACTGGCAAATTGATCCAAAGGGATTATTTTTAAGTCATCTTTTCTAAAACTCTATTTTAATGGAATTAGACAGATGTCTCATACATATTTGATTTCACCAACCTTTTACAGACCCTTGCTTGCCTATGAGATCTCTGTGTTGTAAAGGATACTGCAGCTATGATATTTGTTTTATTTCAGGGTAAATTCCATAGGAAAGTAGAGTATTTTAAAACTGTGCAAAAGATGTCAAGAAATCAGAAAATACTGACATGGCTTTATAAATATCCTCTTCCTTTTTTTTTCTTTTTATTCATCATTGCATCCTACAGTTACAGTATCTAAGGAAGTGCAACACTTTCTCTTATATATGAGATTGACATATTTTATCAGATTTGATGTGTTTCTTTTAAATCTATAATAATCTCATTGGCATAATGGCTCGGTATATTTTAATTGACTTAGATTTATTGGATGAGATCTTGACTCTGATGAAGCCAGTGGCAGAACTATGATCTCTCAACTTCCCATCTTTCAAAGTACTACTTTAATAATCTCACCACTGATCTTACACATTTTCTTCTCAGCTTTCCTCATGCTTTGCATACAGCTACGAGGTGAAGGTCTCCGTCCCGCTGGATAATCCTCCCTGAATGCAGTTTGCTAAGGTACACAAGGCAATGCTTCTGACAATGCAGGTTGGCGAGGCCCCAAAATTGGTGTCGTCTTCATTAATTTTGGCATTTCTTTAGATTCAAATGTTTACTTCTGCAACATGAAAATTTTCCTAACATTGTCCTTGACTTACATTTAAAAACAAGGAAAACTGTTTTAAGAGGATTTGAACAGGGCTACCTAATTCCACCATTACTAAACGTAGGTAACACATCCATGCCAATCAAACAGAGTTCAGCCCTGGGGCCCGTTCTGCACAGCGGTCCAGTCCAGCTCAGTATTTCACAAAGTGCTTAGCGTTAGGCATATCTAATCTCACTGGGCTGGGGCTGCCCAACAGAAACACAAACTGCCAACAATTATTTCTGAGTTGTGTTCACTCAAAGTTTTGGTGGATTTGGCCCCAGGGTTTACAATAAGGTAGGGGTCTTGCGCCCGTTTCACACAAAGAAAAGAATCCAGACAACTCAGAGGAATATTTTTATTTCTCTCTTTCAGTCTTCTCTGAATATATTTTATACTGTTTGTCTGAACAATATGAGACTTGTGGGGCTAGGAGAAGGAGAAAAAACAGTCTGTTTCACAGAGAATGATAAGATTATTATGCAAAAGCAGGGACAAAATAAGTCTATTTATTTATTTAAATTTTAAAGTGTTCCACTTTTTTACACAAGACTGAGCTCAAGAGGCTAAACAAGTGGCTTATCCTAGAACAGTGGCCTTAATTTACTCACAAATGAGACACAAGAGCCCCGGAGGCAGAGAGAAAACATGAGATAGGCTGAGGGGAGGTTTCAGTGTAATTAGTTCTGCTTAATGTACTTTCAAATTTAGTGTGGGGTTCAGCTCTTCCAGTTCACCTTAAAAAGGTAATGGGGCCCTTTTTAAGCTGCCAGAAAAGATTTGGCTCAGGTACTGAGAGGCCTTCAGTGCAAATTTACTTGTATCATTAGAAAAGCCATTTCCTTTTACGTGTGAGCCTAATGAAAGTACACTTAATTTGTAATTTTGTATAATTATAGATCTTGATGAGACAGATGAATGTGAATTCAGTATCAGCTAGTGAGTTCATCATTCCCTGTATCATCCATTTCTCAATTATCTCTAATGGCTGTCTTCAAGAGATTTATATCTTGTCATTTTCCTGCTAACCGACGTAACATATCCTAGCAGAATTGTACCAGTGATTTGTCCTAAAGACACCAATTTCAGTGTCCTGCACCAAGTTTCTGAAGGTTAGGCTTCAAAAATACTTCCAGACTATCTTCAGATATTTCCAAGGCAGATAAGCATTCCTTCCAGCTCATGCTGTTCCCATTGTTTGCTTTCCACTTCCAGAAGAACAGCCAGGTACTCCAGCACTGATGCCTTCTCATCTCAAATTTCCATCCCCTTCCTTCCCTTGAAACCTTGCTCAGGCACATGTTAGACCTTAATCATACAGCCAGTTATTTCTACATACACTTCTGTTTTATATACAATCTCCTAAAAGTCCTGTGGGGTTTTCCAGTTCTCTGCTTTCTTTTTTTCCTTTCCTCCTATGTCCTCACAGATAGTTCAATGACAAAGTGACCTCCACCCTGGGCTCTGGGCTGTATATCACAGGGGCCTTCTGCGTCTCTCATTGCTCCTCTTATTCATAGTAATCTTTTCCTCTCAGTCATGGTGGTTTTTTTTCTCTGCTCATTCATCTTGCTGACTTTCATCTTGAAGCTTTCAGGATTAACTGAGAACGTTTTTATATTTTTTTTCATACTAAGGTGATGGAGGCAGCAGCCTTAGTAGAAACAAATCCTTTTCCATCAGAAGGAGAAGTGTTCATAATGCAGCTCTGTTTATCATCCTACAAAATAAGAAATATTGCAGCTGCTCTGTCTGCCACTTTGAAATGTTCAGAACCATTTATGTTTTGTCATTACAACACCTACGATTATTTGCTTGACCAGGAAAGTATTTTGGTGCTCTCGTGATAAATATTTTGGTTTTGAGTATTGTTAATTTTGCAGTGTATGACATAATTGAGTTCCCTTAAACATCCATAAATTGTCAGACACTCCAGGTACCTATCAGCATCCTATCTGATTATGGCAATGCTTGTAGGTAAGATTTTTTTTCCCGCAAATTTAATAAACACAGTTTTATGAAATACATGAATAAGCAATGTTTAGAGATATGCAGATTTGAACAGGTTGGAAAGATTAAATAAATGTAAGGCAGATTCCATCCTATAGTGCACGAAAAAATGCAGGTGACTTTCCATCACCCGCTGATCAATCCTTATTGTATTGCAAATGCTAAAGTAATATTGTTCAGTTTTATGAGCAATAAGCTGGTTGCTCAAAACTACAAAAGGCTGGGCAAAGATAAGGACGGGACAGTGCCTTTTCCACAACAGAACTACTTGATAGGACTGGCCTTGCACTGTCTTTCTCAGAAAAACTATGATTGATGTAATAACAACCCTAGAGCAAAAGCCACAGTATCACTCTACACTTCCAGCAGCTGCTAGGAAATAAGGTTTCCTATTCTACTTAGGAATGGGGCAGAAATGATAGTTTTCAGGCTCATAGGATAATAAGATTCCCCAAGGGCTCTTATAACTTAGCTTTTTTGCTAAATGTGGTTCGTGTTTGGATGGTATTTAGAGGAAGCTCTTATGTGAAAAAATGGTGAGCCCTTCAGTGCCTGACTACTGCACACTGACCGGCGTGAGATCTCGCCCTTGCCAACGAATATGGGCTGGCAGGTGGGTAAAGGCCTGTGATCATGCTCTCACCTGTCACTGCAGCTTGGTTTAGAAGATTTCTAGCCTCAGATATCTTCATTTAAAAAAGCTTGTAGTACCACAAACACAGAAATGAGGCATAATTTGGAGAGATAGAAGTGGCAAGGGAAAGAGTATTAAGAAGAAATATGTATGGTTACATAAATGAAGAATTACCAGAAAAAAATTACAGGGAAAGAGTATGAATTTTTCTGAAGTTTTCATTACAAGGTAGAATATGGATTTCAATGTAATTTTTGTAAAAACGTCTTTACTGCAGTGTTTCTTAGCTTAGTAGTAGTTCTTGGATATACCTGGCTGAAAATTGACTCTGGAAACCATTTTCAAGGAGAAAAACTTGGGGTCGGGTCCTTGGCTATTACAGTTCCACAATTCTACTTTGGACAAACGAGTCCAGCTCGGGACTGGGATCTGTTCCTCTCCTCCGTTACAATCCTGATCACTAAATAGAAGCAGAAATGGAAAAAATTCTCAAAGAATTGTGGAAAGCAGTGGTATAATTCTTGGGAATTGCTCAGGCAATAACAGCAGTACACAAAACTAGATTTGGGAGCTGGATAAACACCCAGCTTCTAAGTGATGTCTCACTCCTGCAGTAAAATTGCTACATATTTGAAGAAACACAGAATGAGTAGTGATTTTTCTTAAACTGAGAGAAGTACTACTCAAGGAATAAGAAGATCAGCAGAACAAAGAGATTCCATGAATCACAATTTCCTCTGTTTTCATCTTTTCCTTTTTCCATTTATAGAATGAAAATATCAAGCATGCAGATAGCTTACCCATATAATGTTTCATTTCATAGGTTTTTTGAGAGAAGGCAATAGAGGAAAAATATAATAATCACATCTTGCCTGTCATATCATAACCATATTGTAACCTGGAAGATTTAGAAAGGGGAGCAAAAAAATGAAATGTTTAGAAGATTGCAATGCATGGATGTGTATGTACAAAAGAAATCCTTGGCTAAGAAGTGATGTTTCTCACTTTTCTTTGCTAAAAGGTGGTGAGACAAGGGGATTTCTATGTAAATCAGCAGCAATAATCCCCGTCTCCCCAGCTGCCACAGGGTTTTACAGCCATTTGCATAGTAGGAATTTCTTCTGGATTTGCTGACCTCCCCACAAAGCTCATCATATGGATTGCGGTAATTTTACATAGCTTTGTTTTAGCCTTATATGTTGTGTTCCTGACAGTACTGGCACGCGGTAGCGGCTTAGACTATAATAGGGTGTTAGTTTTTGCTTGTTTCCATCCCTGCTGCAGTTGTTGGTGTGGATAATTACTGTATTCCTTTCTCTCTCCCCCTTTCCTTTTTAAGCCCATTGTTTCAGCTTCTGGCAATGGAGGAAACGCTCGGGATGCCAGCATCGCCTCCATTTTGCTGTTGCACTGTTCTGACTCTGTTTCCATGAGCTGCTTATTCCATCTCTCTGCTGCCCAGGGAAGATGGCCAGGAGCAGAGGGAGGGATGCGGGAACCACAGAAAATAGCTCCTCCTGGAGAGGAGGAACTTTGTGAGCTCATTTGGCGCCATTTTGTGGGCAAGTCTCACTGCTTCCCGTGGCTCGGGCTTCACGCCCTCCTGTAACTTTATACCTCAAACTTTATACCTTGCGCAGGTAAAGGCTGGGGAGATCATCTGAGCTGCCTTTAAATTCATTTCTTTAGTCAAGGATTTAGGGAGGAAAATAAAACCTCTGATTGCAACACCAATTGTTGTTTGCTTCAGCAGACTCAGTTAATAAATCCCATTGTGACATTATACTCCCCTTTGCCTTGAAACACGCTCCTATTACTTATTCTTTTTTCTTCCTTATTTATTTAGTGCTTGGGTTTTTCTCTTTCTGTATGTTAACAGAAAGTGAAAAAGAATTTGAAAACACAGCATAAAAAAGATCAGATATGAAAGTCGTGTCTGACATGAGATGTGACATCATAACTATCCTGAAGTCAGCTTAAGTCTATCTTTCTCTTGAAACAGTGGGCTCTGGAGAAAGCCCACAAGCCCCATATTACTTTTAACTTTTTTAACCCCGACTTGCTTTAGCACTGATGTGACAAACTGTTCTGCTAGGGCTGAACTCACTATTATTGAATGATTGATTGGCAGACTTCTCCCTTCTGAGATAGTGTGGCTGCTGCTGAGCCTGTGCTCCTTCGACTAAAAAAGGACTGATGAATTTGGAGATGCTTTGCTTTCCGAAGACCCTCTTTATAATCCTCCAGCTTTTCTCACCCTTCAGAAATACAAAGTCAAATTTCCCCCCTTCCTTTTCCCTATTTGAAATGATTGTTTTGTTGCATTTTGGCTGCACAAAGGATTGTAGTTCAAAAGTAGTACCAACTCTGTTAAATGAAAGAAAGTTGTTAATCTACATCCTTTGGCACTGGTGTACCAGAGCACAAATGTTCACCAAGTGGTGAAGACTGGGATAGGAATGGGAGTGAAGTTGGGCTGAAGATAGATCTTTTACACCTAAAATCCTCATTGAAGCCTTGGCAGTGGAACAAAAGGAAGGTGTGAGTGTATCCCAACCTGAAAAAAAGGCTTCATTTAGAGCAACTGGAGCTGGATTGATCTTTGTTATGGGCTTGGGCTAAAACCTTGTTCTGCTTTCATCTCTTTTCTTCCACATTGCTGTTGGCATAAACTGTAATGACCCCAAAGACATGAGATAGGAAGATCACCTATGGCACTGGGAAGATCTACTTCTTTTCCTCTGGAAAAGCTACAGAAATGGATGCTTGAGATCACCGAATCCACAGATATTTGCTTCAAGTCCATTTCCACGAAGAGCCCTCACACAAACGACAGCTGCTGTATTTGTGCCAGAATGCTTAATAGATTTAGCAGTGAAGCACATATGAAAAGGCAGCACCTGAGCTTTTCTGAATTCAGTCTAATGCAGACTGTTCTTTATAAGCTAGAACATTTAGCCTCTTTGTACCCCCTCCAGAAGCAAAGTATGCTAAAAGAAGTTCTTCAGTGATGAGAATAATGACTTATGACTAGGACCTTTCATTTCAGAATCTAGCAGCTACTATTTAAAAACATTTTAAGTAAATATGTATTACACTCATACGTATTCAAATTTTACTAACACAGAGGTACTGTCACAGTGGTTAGTTCATCCATTATTTACATTAATAACAATAACAAATATTATTCTTCAGCTTCAGCATAGCCTATATTTAGATATTTTGAAAAGTTTGGCAAAAATCAACCCTTGCACATGTCTAAGTCTGGAAGGTGTTATCATCCTCCCTGTGAAGAATATGAATGCCAAATATATTAAGTAATTTCTTCCAAAGCTTCTCATTGAGATACCTGATACTTTCTAGCTTATTGTCCTTTCTCTTAACCATTACATTTTATTGATTTTCAAGAAGCACCTAAAAACTGAAGGTAGAAAGTAAAAACCAATACTGTTTGTGTGTGGCAGAATAAAAGGAAAATCTAAGTGAGATAGACTGCAACCAAACCTGAGCTTGGCAAATAAAAGAGGATTAGTGATCTTCTGTCCCATGGCAATACTCTTATTTTCAAATGTCTTTATCAGATACAGCACTGAGAAACAACACAGTGTGTGTAGGCAGGCTAATTAGTTCGTTAGCAAGGTTAATCATTGCATCAATATGATACCCTAGCCTCCTGCTGTTATCTACCCAAGAAAACTGGCCTATTCAGTTAGATGTGGATATTTTTTATATTAGGATACAGCTTTCGCATTTTACCTTACACTTGAGAAGTAGTATTTTAGAGACCATTGGTGAAGAAGGGAAAAGAATATACCATGATGATTTATGTATTTAGCATTGTTAATGGTCTTTCTGGAATCAGGAAAAGAGATCAGAACTGAAAGAAAATTTCAAAAAATGGTTTATGCTCCCATGGTTTTGATAACTGAAAAATCCCCATCATTTTTCTTTCAATTTTTTACCTTGAAACAATGTGGCTGGACATCTCCTTTTGCACTAACTCCAGCTGCAGTTTATTGTTCTCTGTTCACTTGCTGATTATATTTTTGGTTGCAAGTTGTCAAACTAGGCCTTTTCAGCTTTGTTCCTCACGTTTAATGGAAATACACAATTCATTTCTGTTTTATTCTCCCCTGGCTTTAGTCCTCTGCAATCTTTGCACAGGTACTTCACCCCCTGACACCCCAAGCAGACCTATGACAGGCTGAATGAATTGCAGTCCCCTGCAATGAAGCCCATCAGTGTTATCAGACATTAAATTTGTTTTTTTTTCTTTCTTTTTTCCTTTTGTTTTTAAATCTTTTTCAAGAGAATGGTTGGATTCCCACCTAGTCCATTTCAATGTTGAGGTCTGAGGTCCTAGACTCCTTTACAGTCTGCTGAGAAAAAAGCACACAGGCCCAAGAAACGCGATTAAAATGTTCAACCACACTAAAGATTTTGATATAAATATTTGCAAAAGACCAAAGCTAGAAGATTGAAAGAGAATAGGATATAACAGAAAAGCCATAACTTTGAAACTATTTTTCAATAAAATAAAACTATGGTTGAACTTCGTGTTGGAATGCCAAGGTGCTGTGATAAACGGAAGACTCAATTTGGTTTCACCTGCAGGAAAGGGAAACAAATTCTTCGCGATGCACTTTATTGAAATGCTGATTTTGACTTTTTGCCTATGACAAGGCAATCTGTAAGAGAAAGTACGAAGGCAGTGAAGCTTTGAATTTTAATACATCTCTTCCTTCACTTCATGTTTTTCTCCCATCCCTTGGCTAGCATAGGATTGGATGACTATGACTTAAGCACATACAAAATTAAAAGGCTTACCCTTGCCTGCTTCCTTATTTACCCATGTAACTGAATGCATAAAAATCTCAATAGTCCCAAGAAGAGGTTATCTGAGAGTATGAAATATGCGGCTATGTGACTCTTTTCCAGAAAATTGACTTAAGTTGATGCTCTTAGGTCACTGTATAGGAAATCCAGTTTGAAATTGGTTTCAAATTAAACTCATACCACTTAGTGTAATTTCTGATGCCTATTTCTTCTTAGTGGCTCATGCTTTGTATTACAGGTATAACATCCTGCAGAAGTGGTATCTAGTGGATTTAGAACAAAATGAATTAAGAAATATCTCCCACATTGTATATTCACCAGGTTATTTAAACTGAAGGAATTGATTTTTTTCCTTTCAAGTATCACACTAAAAGCAGATCTAGGAAGACAGCTGGTGTAAAAAGAACAACCAAACAAACCAACAAAAAAACAACTGTGAAGGCTCTGGGCAGAAAATACTTCACTGATATTAATAATGTTCAATTTTAAGATTGCTGTGCTGGGACTTCAACACAGGAAGAGAGTCTTGTGGCAGAAGTAAACAAAGCAAAAGCTTGCAAAAGAGGAGCATCCCAGGATCTTACAGTCTTGACTTAGCCAATAACTTGGTGTGCGACCTTGGATAAATCACTTGTCTGATTGCATCTCAGGAAATCAGCTGGAAAACAAGTATAAAGGCTGGCCGCTCTGATAGGCTGCTTTGAACAAACCGAAATGTGCTCCTGTGACATCCCTTATTGACATGCATTTCTTTAGATAGAGGATTGCCCAATGGGTACGTTGGAGGGAGGAGGAAGAATAACCAAACATGACAGATGCAAAATCTACCTATATTAATTCGCTGCATAAAAGGTTAGAGTTCCTACTCACTTAAGGTTAACAACAGTACACAGGATAAGACAGCAAAAGATTGGCAGCAAAGTACCTGGTTTTCCCATTTCTTCTCTTCAAATCTTACCAAAAAAAAATCAGATTTGAGTGATTGGTAAAAGGTTCAAAATTCATTTGAATTTTATCCCAACCTGTTCCTCCATGCCAAATGTTATAGTCTGCGTGTGGATCAAAACATATCTCAGATGGACACAAGTAATCAATATGAATCCTCTAGCACATGAAGCTTTACCCACTGTTTTACCCAATTCAACACAATCCCCACCAATGCACACACATCATTGACCTCACAGTGATTCATCACCCTTATTATGAATGAAATATTAGTTTTTGAAAAGAGTTGGGAAACTGGAAGAAGAGGAACAGACAAAGTTGATGCTATGGCTGACTAGCTGCTAAAAGGTGTTTCAGAAAACTTGAAAGAAAAAAATGTACCATTTATGTAGGTGAGTATATATGAGAGTTAAAAAATCCACAACATACACCATGTTCCTGGTGACTCCTTAAACATTGGTGCTTTACTTTGTTAAGCTCTGCTTCTCAGAGCAAGTGTATGTATGCAACTTGGCAGTTGCTAAGGTAACAATCATTGGGGAAAACAGCAGAGTAAAATAGACTTATAAAACCTACATAAAATTGACATTAAATGGCAATGGCTTCCCTAGGCTTACAGTAACTCCCTATATGTTCATGAATATACATATCTAACGCAAATGTTTCAATTTCCCAGGACTTACCTAATTATGTTTCTGTTTTGACGGTGAATGGCAGTGTCACTTGTATTTGTTCAAAAAAGAAAAATATGGGTTAATAATGGAAAGGCACTTTTGTCTAAACCCATCACCAGTTAGTGCTTTAACACACAAAATACTTACACCCATCCCCTGCCACTCTTTCTCCCCCAAAGGGACATTCCCCAGCACAGCTTCAGGGACCTCTGAGGGACCTGTCACCTGCTGCTCCCACCCTTGAGCCTGCCCGTGCTCTGGGGCACAGGATACACTGAGAGCCATGACAGTCATCTCTTCTTCCCCTGGCTCTCTTCATCATACCCAACACGTAACACTGTCATAACCAGCTTGGATTTTCTTATTCTGTCTTCTTTTTGTAATCCCATGAGTTTCCCTAGCAGTGTGAGCCCCAGACAGTTTGAGCCTAAGTGGGTACTAGCATCTATGATATTTGAGATAAGGCACATGGATTCATACTGCACCCCACATTGCCTTTCAAGGCAATGAAAAAAATATAGGCTGGTTTAACGGATGAAGATATCCTGAAGCTGCTTTAGTTAGTAATAGACTATACAAGGATGCTCCTTTTATTTTAAGTAAAATTTAAAGTATTTTAACAAAACTGAATTAAGAATTGAAGAAAGTCATGCATGTGACTTTCTTGTTTAGGGGTTTGTCATCTTCCCTCTGGGAGCCATCTGAGTCTTCCTGTAGGTCTTGTACAGCAAGTCCTACCAGCCTTGGAGGATGCTTCACTGATGTCAGAATATCATTCATTTACTTAGGAATTTTTTTCTTTATATAAGGCATCTGCATCACTTTTTTGGTATGTGTGAGACATGCAGTGTTCTTAGATGATGATGACTGAGAGCTGAACATCTTTATTAAATCTATGAGTAAACCAGCAAATGTTTTTTTTTTAAAAAGAGAGAGAGAGGAAAAGGGAGTCTCCTGCAGGTTGCTAACACTTTCTAACAGGCAACAACTCATCACAGTCAAAGCATTTGGGGTGACTGTTCAACATTGGCTTCTTAAAGGCTCAGTCATCATTTTCTGATAGGAAAGCAGAAAACAAGGGTGGTCACAGACACATAACAAATCCAAATCAGATAGAAGCACAGATGTTGGCAGTATACAAACAAGAAAACAATAAAGCACTCCAAAACTCAACAAAACTCTCTATCCACCCTTTAAAAGTAAACATGTACGAAGACCTAGATTCTTCTAATGACAGTCACTTAAGCCTTCAGTTTTGTGTCGGTATTCAAGGAAAAGATAGGAATAAAATCCAGGGTGACTCCTCTCGCAAAGACCCACCATCAGAGAAGGAATCCGAAGTGTGCAAGGTGCTGAGATAACTTAACAAGATGCCTCAAGATAGGCATGATAAATTCAAGTCACGATGTTCACTGAGTGCTCTCAGCAGCCCTCAGACTTTAAGCTGAAATCTGGTCATAATTTTCACACCGGTGAAAGATCATTTGCATTGTTGTATATGTCTCATCTTTAGGAAAAACAGAGGGGAAAATGCAAGTCCTCAGGCTAAACACTTCTCAGATGTAAAATTGTACTTGCCCATAATAATAAGGATTACATTAGTTCAGATATATTTTGTAAATGTCTTTGAACCTGTTTGTCCACCTGCAGGGGAGCAACAAAAAAATAAAGAACAAGGCAACTTGCAGCATAGAAAGATGGTCATAGCTAAATAAAGCCTCTCTGAATCCAACTTGTACCCTGAATACCCCAGGGGAATCAAGCAGTGTCTAGTGTGGTCTATCTTGATTCCCTGACTGCCTGTCTGTGGCTCTCAAATAGTAATTTCTAAAATGTCAGTCCCACTGGCAGGCTCTGGCTAAGGCTCCCGGGGAGCCGAGCAAGCAGCTCCGCTCCGTTTTCAGCAGAGTTGTGCCCTGTGGCTTGTGCCCAGCACCGGGGAGGAAATCACGGTGGGGAGGGAAAGGGGCACCCGCTCCGTCCAAGGAGGGGCATTCCCTCTAGCAATCAGAGCAGCAGCGACGTGGGTTCTGGAGAGAGAGGCATTAACAGTCCCAGTTAGCAGGCACCCAGCAGGTTGCCAGAGGGAAGAGGTAGTTTGGAGATGCAGCTGGGAAAGATCCCTCCTGCTCTTTTTGCTCCAAGTTCATGTTTTTTACCCTCACGGATTAGAAAGGTTTGGCTTCTCCTTGTGTTGGCATGAATGTGAATGAGGCATCTGCCTCATGAAAACATGAGGACCATCGGCACAAAAAAGGCTTTCTTCTTAAATTGGCATTTCCTCTGCTGAGAGCATTTTTTGTCTTTACTAGCTAGTGTGCTCAGTGTCCTCTGCAAGGCTTTTCCTATTAAGGAAAGTCCAGGGTACTTCATGAAACTTTTGATTTCACACTTCACAGCGGCTCTCTCTCCCTGGGAATTTACAGCTGCCTCTCATGACAGGTATCAGGCAAAAAAGTGTGTGTGTGTGTGTGTGCGCGCACGGGGCAAAATATTCCAGTCTGCGATACGTTGATGAGTTTATAACTGCACAGTAAATCTCAGAGCAGACAAAAGCTGCCATTCATTACTCCTATTTTGTCTATAATTTTCTTCATTACATTTTAATACCATTCCTGTCTATGAAAAGAAAAATTATGGGGACCATTCAAGTACTTTCTTACCATCAGCAGAAGGGGAAATCTAGGACACGAGCCAGCATTCCAGAAGGATTTCGCTGTATGAATTAACATGTGTGCAAAAGAAGAAAAAACACCTAGTTAAAAGTAAGTGATATTAAACAAAAGTCAGCTGACACCAAAATCTGCAAGATAGATTGGTGTTACAAGACCAACTTAATAGCCTGAGAAAACTGATGGCAGCAGACAGACGTTGTGGCAAGCCTGGGAGACAAAGTCCTCATGATACTCTCCTGTTTCAGTCCAGGGTACGCCCAGGCAGTTCCTCACCCTCTTAATGATCTCTGAGTCACCATAATCAAATCCAAGTACCTCATTATAACATCACGTGGAGAAAGCCAGTATGTCCAAAACCACCTTCAGATGTGAATTTCTTTAACCTAAATCAATGTGTTTCAGTGAAGCGTGTGCTAGGAGTCTCAGCTAGGTCTTTCAAAACTTGCCTACCTCAGATAATTTTTTCAAACCTAGAGCTACTATTTTGGAATAGCTTGGATATGCAATAAATAGTGGAAAGAAGACTCTTACGTCATGAGAGTGATTTTCATTGTAATCTAAACATGTGCCAAATTTTATTCTTAGGACAAATGGGGGAGTGGTAAGAAGAGTCAGTCACACAGTACAACAGTAATTTGGTATAATTTACATAACTAACAAAACTTTTCCTGAGGTTCTGCAGTGGCACCTTACAAGAGACTTCTACTAGCTATCCTAGTTGGGAAACCCCTGCTGTGCTCTCTATGGCCAGCCACATAAAATGTTCAAACTGGTGTTTCTCTGGGATGAAGTATGACGGTGACATAACTGCAACTGGGTCATTACTTGGAATAACATTTTCTTTCTTGCTTTTTTTAATGTAGTAGCCACAGGATTAGAGGTAGTCATTTAGGCAGGAGCTGTTCTGGTCCTTCATGAAGATAAGCAAATGGTAAGACAATTAGAAAGAACATCTTCCTGCTTGTTCCTGTTACACAGGCCGTCACATTCACTCCCTTCTTTAAGGTTCAGGTCATGAAGGGGTGAGAAAGGCTCCAGGTCTCCTTCAGCCTCCTGCTGTTCTTTGAATTACCCAGCAGAGCTCCACAGAATATGTGGGAGGTACAATGAATTTGTCTTCTTGTATTTATTTCTAAGGATAAGTTTGATTTCCCTTTTGAGGTCAGTGATCGTAAGGCATTTGGTGCTTGCAATTAGTAGCCTTTCTGTTCCAAAATCCAACACCAAAACCTAATGAATGGCCCTTCAGGGTTTAACTGAATTGCCAGAAAAAAGAAACATATCTTCTCCATGCATTCTGGAAGGAATTTCTCCTCTCTTTTTTTTTTTCCTCAGTAGCAGACAGATTGATTTGTTCATATGTCAATTTAACAAAGCAAACAGAACGGACTTCTGGAGAAGGAATATCAGAGTGAGGCGAGGAGGTGATGAAAAACACTAAGTGATGTTTCATAAAATGATGTGATTATTTATGTAAGGGCTTCCACCCCCCACACCCATCTACCTACCGCAGTTCAAACAGGTTTTTTCTTTGAACCGGTTCATCACATAAAATATGCATCAGGATCCAGAGAAATGTGTATTTAATTAACTGTCATCAGGCTGAGACAAAAAGAAAAAACCTGTTCTATCAAAATATGCTAAAAATAAAGATGATATCACAACAAAGTGATTGTGTCAAGGATCTGAGCTTTTGCGCAGAGCTCTCCTGAATATTGGTTTGCTTTTTCTGTTTGCTTTTACTGTAGTGTTGAACAGCCAAATTACAGCACCAAGGCCTCAAGCAAATGATGTTCATTTTCACCAGACACCCAGACCAGCACACTGTGATTGGCACCTCTAGAGTCAGGGCTTAGCAATTTGGACTGCTAATGTGCTTTTGGGCTGCCAGTTCTGGTATGCACATTAGTCTAAGTATCGCCCCCTTTAATGTCATTTTTAAATGTTTAATAAACTGATTGTGATAAATGGTCTGGATATTTATCTTCTTCCTCACAGAGAAGGATCCCATTAGTGAATTCAGTAATTTCAGGAGGGCCAGACTTGCTTGCTAGAGGTTCAGGTCCAATTTAGCACGGGGTCCATTTCTTTCTCTACCTTATGCCCCTACCAGAGGTATCATAAGGGTCCATTTTTCCACCATCAAATAGAGGATGAGCTGCCAAAAGTTGGTGTAAAAACCAGTCCTGCTGAAAGGATCCCCAGCAACTCTGAGGACCTTCAGTACAGATAAACATTTGCTTCCCCTGACTCTCTGGATGTGCAAGCATTCACGATACTTATTCCTGGCTAAGAGACAAATCTATGTTTTCCTTCAGAAGGACAACCATTTCTGCTTGTCTCACGGAAGAAAAATTCCATTTAAGTCAACAAAGAGATTTCAAGTAAATTAGAATACAGATAGCAGCTAGTGAGGGTGGATTACCCTTTCTTGGACACAAGCGGCTTTCTCCTGTGCAGAAAATTTTGATTTCTGTTCTACCATTATAAATAATTTTTAGTGTATATTAATTATCAATACCATGGGAGGTAGCAGAGGAAAATTTCTGTGACAAAAATGGTAAAAATGCAATGGATTTCAGCGATGAGGTAAATGATTCCTTCAAATACTGAGAGATTTTAAGCATAGGATAATTCTCAGTCAGTTTGTTCCGGAAAATTTAGGCCACCAAACTGCACAGAGTGACTTCTGTGATGAGCATAATAACTTAAAGATAAACTAAAGCATCTATTTTAGAGAAAGTCCAATCTTACAGCCAAAAGAAAATTTACTGCATCACTTGGAAAGTTCTGCAATTACAATTATCCTCATTATAAAAGTATGTTTCTCCTCATTATTTTAGATGCTGTTGTTGAAAGCTTAATGGTTTACACTCATTTATATGGGAAAAAATAAACAGTTTATTATGAAGTATGGAACTACAGTATAATGTTCTCAAAAATTAGTTCAATTTTAATGAGGCTGCAGAAGAAGTAAGTTATGTTTTCATTTTTGTTCTGGCTAGGAGCTGAAATACAGCTGTAAGGGCTGTTCCAATCCAAGCAGACAGGCATAGCTGAATTGTCACACAAAACCCTGCCCTCTCAGATGATGATGATCAAATTTTCATTGAGACCATTGAATCTTTCTGCTGAAATCATTAGGCTATAGGCAGATCCAAAGCAACCCACTTTTAAACCAAGGTATTTAACCTTGGGGGCCTTATTTGACATGAAACACAGCTGCTTTTCATTTTTTAAGTTGATCAAAAACTATGCATTTGAAATCCACCTTGGACTTTTGAGTTCACATACAGAAGCACTTGGAATTGTAAGTATAGATGCATATTCTTTTCCTTCAGGATGGTGGCGGGAAAAGCTTATGACATTCAGGGCAACCCCTGAATTTTCACACGATTTCCATTCAGCTTTCATATGAGCCTTTGTAAACTGCCAGTATTTACCTGGAGAAAACAATTTTCCACAATGCCAAAAACGAAAATGGAACTGTAACTTACAATTGAAGCAAAACAAAATGGTTTTCATGACACTGGGTTAAAAAAAATAAAAAGAGAGGTTGAGGCTAAGCCAACATTTTGTTTCAGTGCTTCACTTCAGATGAATAAATCTGTGCCAGAGGAATAAGATGGCTTAGCATCACTGGAAGCTGAACAGACGCTCATTTCTTTATGACTCTCAGCCCATCCCTCTGGTACCTAGTTTCCAAATTGATACTAAAAACTGGTACTGATAACTCCTCCTTACCACTTTGAATTGCAGCATGGACGAAATCTGCTTTGACCTTCACGATCCCCATATACTACTAGTAAAAATAAACAAACCAAAACATATCTGTTTTTTCTACACTGAAAGAGAACAAGAGGGGCTCTTAAAAGATGGAGCTTCCTTTTGTCTGTACATGTATAGATACATACGCACACACTCCTATGCCAGCCCTCATAGATTTTCTGGTATCCTGAATCTTCACTATAAGCCACATCAGCTCAGAGAAGAAACAGGCATACTTCCATTGCACATGTGACGTGCAGATTTGTTAATTGTGTAATCCATCTAAGCAGCAAGATGGAAAGATGTAACAAGTTCTAGGCATACCTATGTTATTCCCCTAGGGAGAATCCTTTCTTCGTTTGTACTATCCCCTTCCCAAGGCTGCTTTGTAGTTGGAGTAGTTTCTTTGATTAATATGTGAAAATATATTCTTCCAGTTTTCCTAGATCATTAGTAATTGGTGCTTTGTGGCATATACTTCCAACTGAGATTTTCACAGAGACAATTAAACTTTAGCATCATCCCCTCTGTTCTAAGTTGCTGAAATAACCATCTATTCAAGATCTGCAGTATGCAAACACTTTGGAGCTCTTAGCAGAGCGCGGCACTGGCTTATAGATGTATTTCTATGCTGGAATTTTTCAGACAGTCCCTTGTAGTCCTGGGAAGAAAAGTGGGACAGATGTTTAAGAGTAGCAGAGAATCTGCAAATGCTACAATTTATGCTTTTAAAACAAGTGTGCCATATGTATAAGACTTATTCTGAATTCTTACAGCTGACCTTGGGTACCTTTTCCTTACAAACCCCCCATAATAAAAGATACCGATCAAGGTAAATCAAGAGTCAACATTTTCTCAGATTTCAAACCAAAAAAAACAAAGCATCAAATTGCCCTTGAACAGGTAACAACTTGGGGCACATAGCAGTGCTGCCCTGAGCATTACAATGGCTAAAAAATAAAAAATCCAAACCTCAACACAGAAATGTTTGTATCAAATCTAGCTTCATTACCATTTGCATCAATATTTTTCCTCATTTTCATCTGCCATATAAAATACAATCAAGCAGTGAGGTTGCAATAGACTGGGTTCAGTCATCAAAAAACATGGATGTCATTTACGGTTTTTCTTCTTTCCCTGTTCTGGGACACGCAGGGATTCCTCTCGGCATTCCCTTTCCTCCAAAAATGCTGAGTCAAGAAATCAAACCATACTCAAGATTAATTTTTCATAGACAGAGGCGAAAACTATATGCTTCAAATTGAAATCTAGTGCATAATATATCAATCATATAAGATGGACAAACAGGTTCACAGTTTGAAATTTTTTGTTGCAGTGGAAACTGAGGCTCCATTTAAAGGTTCTACTTCAGAATTCAAGAAAAAATATTTGGTTTTTTCTGTTGTATTTTGACAAAATTCAAGTTCTGTATATATTAAATAGTGTTCCTAATTTGAAGACAGCAACTCACTTGCAGAACAATCTTTACGTTCTGAAGATTTCCTTAAAGCATTTGACGTAAGTTATACCTCAGCAAAGGTCAGCTCTCGCTTTAAGACTATTGAGAAGGTTAATTTGACCAGATTAATTCAGACTTCACTCTGAAACTCAGTTGACATTTTTAGATGAAAAGTGAGTGATGGTAGTAAGGGAAAAAATCAGTCTAAGCTGCTTCCGTTCAGTCACTAGGGGAATCAGAAAATTTTCTATCGTACAGAAGCATCAACATTAAAACCCCAAACTTCTCAATTATTATTTCCATATGGAAGTTGGATTCTGGAGCTCAACAGCTTCAAAGAAGTTTTTTCACACTGTAGCAATAGTAATTTATACATTTCTGCCATGGCCATTGTCTTGGCATCACACAAAAGATAATTTTTGATGTTAGCTTCCCCAACCTGGTGTAGCTTCAGCAGTCAGTCAGGAGCAAGAGGGAAGGTTGGGCCAGGACCGGGGGAGTGTGTCTTTCCAGGCTAAGGCAGGAACTCAGCTGACTGCAGAACGGAGCTGCTGGCTTCCAGTGCAACGAACAGGACTCGAAGTGTAGGTAACAGTCCTTGCTCACTGCACTGACAAATAGAAATGATGGGCAGAGAAACAAGGATCTACAATTTTAAGGATCGCAATTTGAGTAGAAAATAAATGTTGGAAATAATCTATAGTTGAAGGAAACAAGAGGCAAATATACCTGTGTGTACACATGCACACGCATACATATGTAGAACAGAAAAAAWATATATATACACACACCCATGCGTACATACTTCTAAAGGAACTCAACTGAAAACTCCTGAGAAATGCTTGCTTTTTTACATGACAAATATGAATGTTTAAGTTGCCATTTTCACCTACAGTGCACAATCCACTTTTGTAGAGCTGAGTAATTTTTAAGCAGGCACACTGCCACTTTAGCAGATGGGTGAGAGCGCAGCCATGCCAGCRAACCAGCCTGTCCCTGAAGTTTGAGACTCCCTCACCAGCTCCCCACCCCAAAATGCCTGAGCAGCATTTCTGTTTCGCGGGCATGTCTCACTGCCTGAATTTGGAGCATGGATTAACTTTTAAAAATCCCCAATCAGCAGAATAAAATATTTATTCTGAGAAGTAAATCCACCAGGGATTGGATTTTCTGTGAGAGTAAAACAGGAGAATAAGCTACATGGATTGTTACATGTTACCCTCGATCTGCCGGGAGGGCTCACACCTTCGTTAGGAAGCGGCAGGAATTTTGACGTTAGGCAAAGGGACACAGCACGGGACTGACACAACTGCTGCTTCTCCAGCCGCCCTCAGGGCTCTGCCGAGGTGCCCCAAAAAGCCTCTGGGATCTCACCCAGGAGTCGGCAACCTCCGGAGTGGCAGGATGAGAACAGAGGTTTGCTATCCACTGGCATAACCTCTATCCGTGTAGCTCTGGTCACACGTGTTTGTCCACGGGAAGCTCCTGAAGATTTCCTTGGGCTTTTCTACAGAGCAGCAATACAAGTTTTCACTATATACATTTTTCTCAGCACAGCCTTACTATGAGACAGACAGAGTTTACCTGAAGTTCTGCTTCATGTAAAAAACAAGATATATATCAATTCTTTAAATTCTTTATTACTTAATTCTTCCCAAATAGCCAAAAGCAGTACCAATAGCTGCAGGTGCAAAGACTGAAATTCTAGAGATCACTCAACTGCAACAGGGTTTTTTTGTCTTTCTGATAATGCTGTATCAAAGCACAATAGTTAAAGAATCTGTTAGAAATTACTCCTTGCTCAGAAATTAATTTTGATTTCCCACTGCTTTCACTTCTATTTAGGGCATAATTTTCTATTGGGTAAATCCTCACTTGCAAGGGGGTAACAAAGCCACAGGTAAGCTGTTTGAGCTGAAAACTAGTTGTATTTTTGTAAAGTGCTGATGTATATAGCTTTGGAAGTGTTTACCTTAACAAAAGTGAAAAGAAAATAGTCAGAACAGTGCATGCACTCTACAAATAAAGCAATTTAATTAATATTGATTTAACACTGAATGTCCCTTGCAACACTTTTTTACTGTCAAAGATGCGTACGCTGCAAAATGTTTACATACATGTATACACATGCATGCACATTCAAATATGTATAAAAATATATATACATCCATTTGTAGCCTTATATTAATATGCTAATAAATTTAGAAATATTATTTGGATCTGGATATGTCATAATTTACCCATAAATGAGCTAGCTGGACAAGAGCAGCTAAAAATTTTCTTTCAATCATGGCTGTAATTAAGTAGGAAGAAAATTGAAGTGGCTGAAAGTTCATGCTAGAAGACTGACATGATGTCAGGTTTCATAAGTAATAAGACGTGGAAAATGTCAAGGATGCACTTAAAATTAGACTTCCCAGGTAAGAGTCCCAGTGAACAAGAGGATGCAGAAGAAAGATTATGACCAATGTCCAGACGCTGGCCTTCAGGACAGAGTGATGTCTCAGACTCCGGTGCACAGATCTCTTTCATTTCTTCATTGGCACCTGGAAATGTTTCAGTTCTGTGTCTTTTCCTAGCTATTTCCACAAAGAACTCACCTTCTTTATCAGGGTTAAACCTGGATAGGATATACCTTCCTCAAAATACTTTCCTTCAGCTTTTTGGCTGTTTTGTTTGGCCTGAACTGGCATAGCTCTAATGGAGTCAGTGGAACTACGCCCTTTTACTCCAGCTGAGGATTTGTCCCTCTTTTGTGGTGTTGTTTTGTTTGTTTTGTTTTTTGGGTTTTGTTTTTTGTTGTTTGGTTTTTGTTGTTTTTTTTTTTTTAAACTTTCCGAAGAACTTTTGAATATGAAAGTGCATCATTTACTAAACTAACACATTCTGAAATTACATGTCATGCCAAGAAACACTTAATAGCTCACAGGGCTGGCATGCCCCAGTTTAGGGAAGTCTTCAGTAAGGTAGGACATACTGCAGTCAACCCCCTCAATCCTCTGTGATCAAAGTACTTGAAAGTGAGTAGGCAGCTTTTATCAGTAAATGCTTGGGTTTAAATCATAACAGCTATTCAGGTTTCCTTGTCCTTGTTTATAAATTGCCTACTTTTTTTTTCCCAAATGTTCCAGACATCTACCAAGGGAAAACCTCTAAAACTTTATGGTGCATCTGAGTGGATGATTAATCAATCTTTGAACTTATAACTTGAGAGCTACACAGACACAGAAGCTAGCTGTTAGGAAGCACTGAAAGTGTGCAGCTACCTATCATTCAGTACACATTTCTTCTCTCCTCCCTGCCCCTAGTCCCTGTTAGAACTTCTGTTGCTGTATTACTAGTAAATTCTTTACATAAAATAATGCTGGTTTTATGTTTTAGAGCTATATAATTTATTGAACAGTCTTTTAAAAACCTCCATGGGCACTTGTTTTCAAAACTGGGATTTTTCACCTTTTTTACAATGCTGTATTTAGCTGAATTTCTGAAGTGGAAGTCACAGTTTTCTGACAGAAGGCTAATATCAGTAAACAGAGAACCAGGATTTCCCTGAGCTGCAGAGGGACTGTCACTACTTATTTTATTCTGCCCTGTCAAGTATGTATTACGTTTGTGTAACTGTTACAGCACACTTCTTCTGTGGGGTAAAAGAGGAGGAAGGACCTCAGTGAGGTCCCAGGAATCCGACAACAGGGGAGATTTAGGTCTTTTACGTCTGGAAAGCTCTGCACATCTACTGTTTGTACCCTGAATTTCAAGAACCACAACCCATCTGTTTTAAAATTACACTCAATATTTTGTTTTAATTTCAAGTTTATTCTTCTTAAGACTAGATATATTAGCGCTGTATCTGAACAAAAGTGGCAACACTGTTGATATATAACAATAACTCCTCTCTGAATGTGGTTTGAATAATTTGGAATTATGTTTTGGGAGGCTTTATAACAGAAGGAACAGAATAACTGGCGTAGAGAAAGGGCTATTTAATGAAGAGTAAAGCACTCAAATATTTTGTTGCAAGTCAGATGAGTCTTTGTTACAGCTGAATCTTCTACAGCTGATGTCCTTAGAGAGAGAAATAATCTCAGAATGCCTGTGTAATCTCAGAATATCCCATTTTAGATAAGATTAACATCAATTGGACATTAAATATGAATATATCTGCATTGAAATGGCTGGTATTTGCACTTAAAATCCATGTTTTATTATGGTTTCAATATTCTATAACAATTTTCTTAATGCAGATTTTAGTATTTTAGACTTCAGTGCAGCCTCATCTGTTTCTCAATTGTGATAAAACAGTTTATAACTACATCTTCTTCTTCCCTACCAMACATAATTTGAAAAAGATATTTATCAGTAGTTAAAAATATTATTTCATTTTTTACATCAACTCAAGACTGAATTATCTATATTAATGTAAATTTTCCTAGAGAAAGCAAGGTGTATTGGTGTGATACTCAGTAGGAGATAATTTGGTTTTTATTAGAAAAATGCCTGGCTAACAGAGGGTCACTTTTACTTTTGAATGTATTTTATTATTTAATTGACTTTCCAAAGACACAGAAAAGAGAAAAACACCTGATAACATGGTAAAAATATATATATCATGCAATTAATTTTATCCCTAGCATAAAAGCAGATAATTCAAAACAAGAATCCACAAAGAAAATTAACTTTATGCCAGATCCCCGGGTGAAGCTTCTTTTTTCAGAATAGCAATCCAGCTGTTGCTTACCTTTAGCACTGGGTAAAATCTCACTGCAGTTAGCGTTAAATACCTGTTTGTTAGACACTTTCCTGTATTAATTTGGGTTTAATGTGCTGCTGAACTGGTCCTTAAAGCTCTGACCAGCCAGGAGGAGCCACTTACGAGCCTCCATCGAAGCAAGTTTTGTGCTGCCAGACCACATCACCCATAAGCCTATGCATGGAGCTGCTGCATGGTGGAAAGCACGAAGGAGGGCAGCAGGGAGCAGAGGGACTATTGCTGCATTAGAAGGGTGTGAAACATTCGTACCATAAAACTGCAGGCTTGAAAGGGAGCCATTCTACCAAGAGAGATGAGAGGACAGTCGCCCCACACCTGCAGCCCCTCTCTATCTGTTGTAATTAGCAAGAGCAAGAAAAGTCTTGCTGCTGCTGCTGCTGCCTGGGAAATACGCCTTCTCTATATGTAGCTGAATTGTCTTTGACCTTTTTTTAGGCCTCAGGTAACAAGTTGAGCAAGTAATGTTTTGCAGCCTATGCTTTGATCTTCTAGTCAAATGATTTTGCTTAGATCAAACTAAGAAAGCCACCTTACTGCAGTCTTCAACTTGCATCATGTGAAAAATACATCGTCATCTGAAATACACACCACATACATGCAAAATCTGAAGGAAATTCAGGTTCATCCGAAGAAGTAATGATATGAGTGATGTTTAACTAGTCATCTGTGTGTCACCCGTTAAACAGCACATCATATGCTATAGGCTTACTTTGTCTTGCTTTAACATCAGTGCTTGTAAGTCTATGAATCAGATGTCCTGAGAGAGTCAGTCTAACAAGTTTGGTAAGACAAAGTATTTTCTAGAATTCTGAATAATATTTATTTTGCAACAGTTTGGATCAAAAAGCCTTAATGTGTACACATTCCCACCAACACATATAATTTGACTCCAGATCTTTTTATCTTTATTTAAACTGGATGCTTRCATCCGATTTATATCTTTTGAGTTATTAATTTTCTATTGTCTTTTTATCTTACTGTAGTCAGTTCTTTGCTGCTTTGGAATATATGACTGCTCTGTGTAAGGTTTTTTCCTTTCCCTAGAATTATTGGCTCCATTTATCCCTATTATGTCCACTACCTCTCCTGTTATGAGGTCTGACATTAAGAGATTGTGATAACTGAAAAATATAGCAGGAAAGCAAAAAGAAAAAAAAGAAAAAAAATCTGTTTTCACTGTAGTTTCACTTAGAGATTTCACTGTAAGGTAAAAAMCAGATATTTCTAGGTATAACTGGCAACCCTTCTTGTGCTGTGTTATATTTCGTTGCTTATCTTTGGATTGTCAGGGACTGCTGCTGTTTTCCCCTTAGGTTCCTGTGGCTTTAAAGGACCTAATCCACATTAAGATGATGAGACAGTAAGCCAAGAAGATACAGCAAAAGCCAATGAGCAGCTTTGACTATTTGACCTTCTTACCATCTTGCAGACCACTGAGTACTTTTTCCTTGTCTGATTACAGATTCTTTCTTTAAGTGTCCTTAACTCTCCATGTTTCACATGCTCATAGTGCTATGGATTTTAAAGAAATCACAAGATCCCATGATCTACTGATGAAATTATTTACATGTCAAGGATGCCAGCCAAACTGCTAGAGAGGGCACCACTCAACGTCTGCTCAATCCTGTTGAGAGGATGCGAGAAAAATACAGGTTGTGAATAGAGCTTTACTGGAGTGCCTTGTAGGGATTAATTTCACTAGAAAAAATCACAGCAGATGTTAGCATTGCTTTCCAACAACAATCCTTTTTACTGTAAGATTTGAAGATGTTATTTCTCCCCTCACTTGGATGAAAATGCTCAGGAATGGGTTTTTTGGGCTGATTGCCAACCCTTGCATACCTAAAAGAGGGCTAATCTCACCTGTCGAAAAGTTAAATGTCTGATCTAAGGTAATTGCCTGCTGTCACACTTCCTGAGGACATGCAACTCACTTGTCTTAGGTACTAAGCTGTCACTGTAGCCACCTCCCTCGTGCCACTGACCACATCAATAGCTGTGGCAAAGGGTGACACTTGCACTTGTTTTGGGTGAGGTCACTTAGGTGCTGGACTTTCATACAGCTAAAGGTGGACATGCATTTCCCTACTGCTGATCACCACGGGTACATGTATCACCTGGCAATGGTAGCCAGCATCGGAACTTTTGGTGTTTATCTGCAATATAAGTAACTGATATTTGAAATCAACCGATATGGTCAATCATGGTAGTGATCCTGCTTAAAGTAGAGGTGGCCAGTGCACAGTGCCACCGTGGAAAATAGAGCACAAAGTTTCAAGAAGTCCTTGGAAAATTTCAGTCCCTATGCTGCAGCCAGAGATTGGGATTACACTCTGATCYTTCTACTGTCCTTTCCTAATGTTCCAGTCACTGAGAGCCGAGTACAGAACATAAGCTGCTGCGTCGCTGATCAAAGCAAGCCAAAATACCTTAGATCAGAATTTGATCCATAGGTGTAGGTAGGTAAAATATGGATTGGTGTCAGCAGTTYAAAAAGAATGATAATTAGAGAGTGTTTGAACCGCCAGGTGGCAATGATATGTGTTTACTTATTTATTTTCAGCACGGCACTTTTGTCTAACAAGAAAAGAGATTTACAAGGCCTGATATCTGGAGAGAGAAGTGGGGTTGTCAAGGTAAAAAAAAAGAGAAGCAGGGACCTTTTGATAATATCTAGAAGAACCATTATAATTTCAACTTTTCACTGTATTTTATCAATATTAGAGAAACAGCACTCATGGAGATATAAAGCCCTGAAATTATAAATCCATCTTTATGGCATGATGTTGTCTTAAGATTCACTCAGGCTTTTCCCAGGACATTGTATTAATCTCCAGTGTTCCCTGATTGATGTGCATCTTTGAAGTCCATCTCTTCTCAAACAGCTTCCCAGTAATTGTATCCTTCTGATTTGCTACAGATTCTTCCATGCCAGCTGCTCCTACTCAAACCCTTCATGGATCTGTTACAGGGAGATGGAATTGTTGTGCATGCTAATTTTGCGTTATTGTCAACAACAAATCCATCATAAGATGCGCTGGCAGAATATTATTCAGAAAATATGTTCCTTGATTAATTTCTCTTTTTTGCATTTCACTAATGCAAATTGTCTCCTGCTGTGCTTAACAAAAGAGCTCTTTAAGAGATCCAAGACTGGACCAAACCGTAGCATGTTCATCTTATTCAGATTTCAATGCAGTTACATTATTTTGAACACACTGAATATAGTTCACTGTTCAGTAAATATTTATTAAATAGACTACGTGGATACAGCAGTGAAATTCAGCAAGTAATAACATATTTATAAATGGTTTTTGCTACTAACCAATTGGCTCATACATCACAAATCTCATGTAGAACAAGAACCATGTGAGAGACACCAGAGATTTATTCTGTTCTCTGGGAGCCATAAACGTTCTTCCATATCCTAGAACATGGAAAGAACATGAATGTGACTCTGCATGTCGATGTTTATGGATATGGATTGTCTACTAGGCATGAAACATAAACAGACCCAACTCAAAATTTCTAAAATTTTCTTTCACTATATGAAATCCACTTCTTACTGTGATATTTAATTTTAATGCAGACAAAATCTCATGCAGACAGAACTGTTTATTTCTAGGTTATGTATACTGGTCCAGTGTTTCTTAACCTTCTACTACCTTAAACTTCAGTGAAGCCTCAACTTACAACAGGATCTTAACCCAAATGAACAGCATTTCCGGAGAGAGAGTGCTAAAAAGAATATTTTCATTTGTTCACAGAAAACTAGTTTTCATCTAGAAATAATTTATTTTGGCTTGCCACCTTTCTGCTCAGCCTTCCTCCCCATATGCCACAGATCCAGTCATATGAAAAAAATAGATTCAGTTATATTGATCTTCCTTCTGATGGCTGTCTGTTATCAAACAGGTGTGGGAATCTCCTACAGAGGCAAATGATTGAGTTTGCTGACAACTTCATGCTGTAGTTTTATTTTCTGCTTTTATTTTTATTTTATTTTCTCACAAGCCATGCCAGCTTAACCTGAAGGTGAGCAGAAAAGCTAGTGAAATGTAAAATAAGAAGGTAATTAATTTGGCCTCTGACCAGGCACATAACCTTTGCCGTCTCTATGCTAGTTTGTGTTACACTACCTACTTCTGCCTTACAGCCCCAGAAATCCTCTTGAAACTGAACGGACCACTAGTACAGGCAAGCTACTCTCCAGCATGAGGAAGAAGAGAACAACCTGTCCTTACAGGAGGAAGGRCTTATTAACAGCATTGGGTTGTTATTCTATCTGCATTATTTTGAAACAGGTAGAAAGGAAATTATACATTCAACATGCATCTAACCCAGGGACATATTGCCAGTAGCTTTTCCAAAAAGCATTACTGCTCAAATAAAGCTGATCTATGAGCCTCCCAGCTCAGAGAGTTTTACAATGCAGTCAGCATTTTCTCCTTTGTTCCCTTGATTGAGCAGTCACAGATTTAAAACTGAGAGATTTAACCAGACAGCATAAGAAGGAACACAAAACATATGATTTAGGTATCCAGAGCAGAGCTATACATCCCATTGCAAACCACGGAAGTCAAAAGGCAAAGACTTTCAGGGTCACATCCCATGTAAGTTATAGAAGTGTGGGAGAAGGCAGCAATGACTGGCAATGGATGCTCTCAGGCAAAGGGTCTGGGTACCACAACAAAACCCTACCCACGCCAGCAGCATCCTGACAACCACCGAGATACCAGGCAGCTGCACGGCTTCCCTTGCCACAGTCAGTACATGATAATGCTGGTGAAACAYTGACATGAATTAACCACAGCGCCAAATGGATCGATCTAATCCTGTTGTTAATCAGATGCGTCTTGAGGTGGAGAAAATTGTGGCACTGATGCTAAACGTTTCCCCAGAGGGTTTAAAGTGATAATTCCACATCCCAGCGGTGCTCAGAAAACCAAGTTCTGAAATAGATGCTAACAGTAAAACAGCAACTTCTTTTTGCCTTAGCAGAAATTAATCTAATATCAAGTGCCTATAGCTGTAGTCTGGGCCGAAGACTGACAGATTAGAATGGATTGGAACCAGCCAGGAAAGTTCTTTGTAATTCATAACAGGGTAGACACAGTGATCTGGATTTAAAAATAAAAATCAATCTGAACCCTTGCTTGGAAATGAAAGGAAAACCATTCTGAGTACTGAATCAATTAGACTGGCAGCTTTTAACTGCAAGTTTTTGAGATTTAAATTGAATATTCCAACTCAAGTCACAAGTGAAAATTAGTGCAGAGGCTTTAATCGCTAAGCATTCTCCTCACTAGCAGTGTGATCCATGGAAGAGAGGCCCAGGACTGCAGTTGTCTTTGATGCTTCAGAACAGCATTGAAGTGTCCTGGTGGACACCTAGGGAGCCAGGAATCAGAAGTTCAAGCCAGGGTGATCAAATATGGACAGCATATCTCAAAGGCACAGCCACAGTACTGTCTCCACTGCTAGGCTGATATAAATTTTTCCTCTTCTCTTCTTGATTTTATTTCTTTTTTAATCTATGTCTAGTTCTGTGTTTGCCTTGTTTTTTTTTTTTTGTTTTTTTTTTTTCTTTTTAGCTGTCTTTCATTCTGAAGAGCACTCAATCCCTCAAACTAAGAGAAAAAAAAATGTCCTGTGAAGATATTGGAGACTCTTCTTCTCCCACTCAGATCAATAGAGAAAGCTAACTTTTGCTTTTTTATCAGTCTCTATCTACTTGCAAGCTGTCATATGTTACAGTCTCTCTGTGCGACTTACTGCGCATGCCCTTTCCCTGCCACATTGCTCATAAACCCATCCCTRCCTCTTTCTGCTTCGGGAAGTCATGAAGTGCCCCTCACTCGCGGTTTCCTAGAGAAACACAAATCAGTGAGTGCCCCTGTGCTTTCACAGCTGAATGCCTTTCTCTGTCCAACATTTGGAAATATGTGACAGCTGAGGACAAACTCCTGCCCATTGCAGCAGTGCTGCTGAGGGGATGCCCAGCCCAGAAGGTCCATGCAGAAGAGGATTGTTCTGCATCTTCATGTAGAGACACAGCTTTGGTGTCATGTTTGCTTTGTCACAGTGCCTTCCTGAGGTGGAATTTAAATGAAGATTTATAGCAGTTTTGCTGTGTAGTGTCTGGCCTAGAAAGCTAACACAATCCTGTTTCTCCTAGTAGATGGATTCTCACATAGACCTGTGAGTTTGGGTTCAAAAGCTGTAATTATTTTCCCATGTTTATGGTGGACAATAACTGTGAGGAATGCTGTCATGTGTTAGTATCACACCTTCCTTTGGACAGAGTAAAACAACTCTGAAAAAGCAAAGCTCACATTTYAGAAGGTGTGCCTAGATCTCATTTAAAGACACTGTGGCTTAAAATGGACCAGATTAATTTCTGGAGACCTATGCAGAGGATGAACTTAGTCTGATAAGCTCTCCTGAGAAGACCAAGCACAACCACAGAAGAATCTGCTGCCCTGGGAGGGTGGCAGGAAGGATGGGTCCTTGCTGTCAGAGATGAAAGCTGTGAGATGGGAGCCAGGTGCAGGAGAACTGAACAGAAACAGGCAAGGGCCTTAGGTTGACTACAAATGCCAGAAACCATGAATCAGGTTTTGCTGCTCATGAGGCAGTTCCCTCTACTGTTACGAAGAAACACTGGCTTTAATAGTGAAGAAATTGATACCCTTGCCATTAAGCTAATTAGCCACAATTCTTCTTCCACATCCTCTGTTTTCCACGGAAGTCTCCTGCTCGAGGGCTATGATATCTGATGAGAGCTATGGATCAATATAGAGAGCAGTAGGCAGTAAGCTGTGCCTTCAATCAATTCAGGATCCTAGGGYTAAAAAATATTTGTGTGACAGTTGGAGACTGGGAGCATCCCCTCATTGCAGAAAATTTAAGAGACGTCGACTACTAAAAAATTTTTGAAAACAAATATTTACCATAGAGCTGTTACCTCTTTTCTAACATTACAGCCAGCACAAAAAAAAAAAAAAAAATATCTGTCAATGGTTTAGACATACTTCAATCTCTATTTACGTAGCTAGCTAAGATAGTAATCTTAGCAGGSTAAGGAACAGTTCTCCTATATGAGGAAGGGCTAAGCAGATTAAGASTTTTCAGTTTGGAGTAGAGATAAGTGAGGAAGACATGATAGAGGTCTATAAAATCAATGGAACAATGGAAAAGTGCACAGAGGACAATTATTCATTTTTCTTCTAATGAAAGGATTAAGGAGAATTAAATGAAATGAACAGATGACAGATTTTAGAAAGCATAAGGAAAAAAACCTTCMTACAAAATGCAATTAAAAGTGTGGAGCTCATTACCACAGGATGCTGGAGATGTTAAAAGTTTATGTGAGTTCAAAAAGTAACTGCAAAACCTACTGGAAGGAAAATCCACTGAGATTTCACTCCATGCCGGCACTATGCGTGTCTCAAGATTTAAGCCGCAATTCAAAGGAGGTTCAGAAAACATACCTTGGAAATATCACTCTGTCTTAGATGTCCACTGCTTTCTACTGTAGGAGGTAAGATATCTTGCCTTGATATACTTTCAAGCTGGCCTGGGACAACGATCTCATGTCATTATTAACAGATTTGCAGCCACAGAAAGCTGCAAAGATGAGACAAGACCATGGATACTTAGCTGTAACCGAAGCCACTGTGACTACTGTTGCCTGTGGGATTAAAGCTTGCACAGGACCACCTATCTCTACTAAACACGTGCTTCGAGTGAAGAGCCACAGCAATGCTCTGGTTATCAGCTTGGACGTCTCCCATTTTTCCATCTACAGAGAACTAAAAGAACTAATTTCATTTTAGCTTTTATAATTCTTCAACAAAGYGATCTGAAGATGGAAAATGAACTTCAGTGATTTGAACAGTAGAAAAGGAGGTAGAAAAYGGCCCATGACTTTGACTTGGGTGAGACAGAGAGCGTGCTGAAGAACTAAAATACTTACTAAAGAATTGACCCTACCAGGGTTAACATTGCTACATATCTCATTGCAAGTTCACAGGAGATTCTGCTAGTGCTGGGCAACAGCAAAGCTCACAYGGATGCCATGCAGAAACCTCATAGATAGTTATACTATAATGCAGTCAACTGAGCAGATCCGATATTTAGAAAGGTAAATACAGGCTTAATGYGATTTGATTGTTCAACCACTTACACTGGGATGGAAAAGGGTATGCCCTTTTCAGYCTGCTTTACCTCAGCTTCCAATGTGCTCAGGTTTTCTCCCTTTGACATACATTTTGACAACGAACTTTGAAAATCAGAAAATTAGAACCAGAATCTGTTTAAATCTAATACAACAGAAAATCTCACCTTCCAGTAACACTGTCTTTGCAGAAAAAGTGGGGATCCAGAAATATAAGTTATGGTATATCAAAACTGTCTGAGTCTTCCTTCCTTCTACTTATTTTTCCCTTGACCTATTTTTACTCCTGATTTATGCCAGAACACCTGAAAAGGTAATGAAGCGTGTTTTTAGATTGATAATTCACAAGGCAGGGTCTGCAGAGAGAGTGCCTATACATGTGYTAGATGTGATTTCCAGAGTGGCTGCGGCAGCATGTACAATAGCACAGTAATCTTTTTGCCACCTCKGTTAGACAGAAACCTGTTGCTATACTTATCTGGATGTGCCCAGTGTCTTTTAACAAGAAGCAAAAGACATTTAGGTGCTTATTTTATTTTGATTAACAAAATTGCCAGGAACTTCATGCCAAAACATTCATGGCAGCAATTTTAGCCGTCAGCCTGATCTCCCAGTAAACATCCAGTAATCAATTTAAAATAAAAAAAAAAAAGGGGGGAGGGGGGAATGGATCAGGACCTGGATTATTAATGAGTAATTAAATAAAGATTAAAGATGTATTAACCTAGAGTCTGGTCATGGAAATTTAGCTGTCAGATGATGTGGGGGCTGGCTGTTTTGAGGGAATCTGATGAATGCAGGCTCATGGGAAGCTGTCACAATGATGAAACAAGCCCAGTCTGGGCTAACAGATTTATCTATTTCTACCTGGCAGATTATAATAGGATCTGGAATCATCCTGGTGATCAGTGGGTATCTGTAGAAAGCTCATCACACAGAGAGTGTCATTAGGATCGAAGGGGAATATTTTTTGGAGCTCGATACCCAAAGACATCATCACTTGAACAAAAGCAGAGAGGGAGGGTTGCATGTTGGGGTATAACTTGCAACAGATTGTCAAACCATCTGCAAAGAAGTAGCTAAAATAGCTGATGTACTGCTGTTGCCTGTTCACAAAGAATTCCCACAGGAGATTCCTTCCCTTCCCTTTTCCCTGGAGAGCTAACAGTGCTGAAGATCTAGTGCTGCCTATTTTTGTCTGAATGTGTAGACATTTTGATAAAGGAGAGGCTGAAATAATCAGTACTTCCAAAACCTCCAGCTGAAATGCTGGAGGAGTCAGTCGACTTTTCCAATTTGCTAAAGATAGCTGTTAACAGAACCCACTTGGAAAGCTGGAGACAATATCATTAAGCAGTTGATTGCAATAAAAGACAAGACGACGGCACATGTGATATCTCTACTATACGTGTGTGAAACTAAGCCCTCTTCTGGCAATTGTCCTGGAACTTGGGGTTGTTCCTGAATGCAACCACAAATCAACTTCACTTTTATTGCTCGAGAGCAGAGTGGTCAGTGCTGAAGAAAGGTGCCGAAGGCACGTCCATGCCGTCTATATGTTATGTCTTCCACATCTACCGAGAGAAAGAAAATATGGAAACTCTCAGCTGACTCGATAAATGTGCATGAACCCATGCAGTGGAGAAAACGTCTGCCAGTGAGCAGGTTATTCCTATGCCACATCCACACCCAGCCCTCACAGGGAGGATTGCCAGTAATGTCTTGACATTGACTTGGCTTAAGCCCGTTTCAAACATCTCATTTTACGCAGTCCAGAGTACTAACCACATTTGTACGAGATATCTGTCAAAGTCACGCTTTTCAAATCCTAATAAAAGTTGCCAAAGCCATTAAATTTTTTTTTGTTTTATTTTTCGTCATTCTATGAATTCTGGAGAACAAAAATAACTTTTTTTTCCTCTCCCTATCAGTTTTAAATTGCTTCTTGCATGACAGTAGCAGCCATCAGCACCAAAACAATGGCCAACATAGCTCAAACACAGTCAGTGTCTTTTTTTATTTTTAATATTAAAAATTAACAACCTGGAAGCTGCTTAAAAAACAAACAAAACAAACACCAACACAAACAAACAAGTAAAAAAAACCCTAAGCCCACTCAAAAATCAGTATTTTCAAACACAGATTTTGTATGCATAAAAGCGAAAAGACTGACAAAAAGATCAGTTTTGCTAAAAAAGAAAAATGTTTTTAAATCAATGCTTTAGTGTAGAAAACGAATGACCATGACACTATTAGGAAAAAAGCAACAGAAAAAGCAATTCCCTTTTCCAACATATTTCAACATAAATAAACAGAATACATAGCGTATGATGAAATAATATTATTCCTATTTTTCAAACCAGAAAGTTCAAACTGAAGCACAGCTAAAGGGAAATTGTTATGTACACATAATACCAAAGAAGTCTATAACAAAGCAAATTTTATGCAAAATCACTAGCTATGACTCACTTTTTCTTTCTGTAGTATATTTATGGTCATGCTGTCCAGTCAAGAAATAAAATGTGCAAACGATAAATGGAAGGCATTTGATTCAGATATCAACAGCAACAGAGGTCAGGGACAGGATTTTCAGAAGCTGCTGTGTAAACAGAACTGATAATTTTAATGGGAAAAAGAATGTACAAGCAATTTGGAAACTTCRATTTATCTACAGTGGCCACTGGATTTGTATTAGTATTAGAACACAGTATTGTGATCCACAAGCCCTTCATTCAGTGACAAAAGATAAGAGGTTCTTTAAAGTTGGATCCCTGGGATGTATATACCAATGACACCTGACATATAGACATGCAGCTGCTGCCCTCAGTGGGAAAAGATGTTTAGAAAACAGAGAGGCAAAAAAAAAAAAAAAAAAAAAATTAAATTGTGGTGCCAAGGAACAACTCCTCATTCAACTCTTGATCTCTGTCAGAGAGGGTCTGCAAAGACAATGAGACTACAGATACTTCTGCAAGTACTTCAGACAAGAACTTGGACAGATCAACTTATTGTCCTCAAATATACTTCTTTCTTAGAGTGCAAAATGCCAGTGATTTATTAAGTGGGCAAACAATAAACAGTTTTATAAACAATACTGTATTTCCACCTTTCTCCTCTGAGCACATAATGATACATGTTCTTCCACATGCTTTTCTGTACCTTCAATACACCTTCACTTATAAAAGTGTCTTGTAGTGGATGGGACATTTAATGAAATCTCATTTKTTCCTTTGCTAGTGTCCTTCAGAGAAAAAGTTAGGATCTTATTGCTCATGTGGGATCTGAGCCAAAACTTCTTATTAAATTCTATGGGTGTTGGATTAAGAGGCTCTAAAAAGTAATAGGAATAAATGGGATGTCCTGGCTAACCTTTCATTTTTCTCTTTAAATAATATTTCATATACTTTGTCATTTTACATACATACCTCTGGCTTTGRACCAAATCCTAGCTAGTGTAGATCAGCCTCACCACCCAGTACATGCAGTGGAGCTAACAGCAAGCCTGGAACTGGCCCACTGCAAATAAGTTATAGATTTACCGGCTTGTGTATCACACAACTAGTTCCTGTTATTGCTTTGTAAAGTGCTTTGGGAAATTAAGGGAGTAGTAGGAGCTACATTAAATTAGATTCCAGTCTAATACAATCTGACCTGTATTTCACAGTAAAAGGACTTCTACTTTTGAAATGCTGAGCAATAATTTTCTATAAAGTATTCAAAGTAARGTACTTCGGATGTCTCTATGCTACTCTGTTCAGAATCTTCTGGGAAAATCTATTGCTGGCATATTGTTTTTCTCTCCTCCTAATTATCATTAATGCTAATTAATAAGTGTGTGTTAGTTCAATCTCATTGTAACTCCATAATGTGTAGTTAAATATTACGATAATGATTTCCAACTTCTCCAGCCAAATGTAATAAAATGGTGATTAATATTCCCCAGGGCTGGGATGGAATATGATTCAGGGTAATCTAAAATAGTTTTAAGTGAAAAGTTTGATGTCCATCAGTTACTGAAGCTGACACAGTAAAGATAAGGTGTGATTGGCAATGTGGTGAAGCAAGTAGGTCACTGCTTTCTGTTCAAATCACAAGTACTGTGGCCACTGTGACTTGGTCAAAATTACTTGGCTGAGTGTGAACTGGTTGTGTCCTCGTTTTCCCCTTTTCCAATTCTTGTGTCTCTATTACTCTTGAAATCTGCCCATGTATAATGCATACTTCTGTATGGAATGAAAAAAGCAAACTTCCCACTTTGTTAAATAAAAATTATTTTTCCACAGGCCTAGGTAGGATGTGCATAGTTAACAAAACACAATAGAAATTTAGCGCAGTTCAGAGACATCCAATATCATGTCAATGCTCTTACAATCAAAAACTTCAGGCCCTATCCCAGATGGAGGTGCCTGTCATAGATGTCATCCACCCTCTCACGACAGTATCACAGAAAAGGTTCATATGCAATGACGCAAGGATGGACGCATGAAATGGCCTTGGTGAGGAACCAGCAGGCAGGTGTCCATGTGACATATGACATCCGCTGGTTCTGAGGAACTGTGACAGATGGGCCAAAACGACATTGCTGAGCCCTCTTCTACTGTCAGATTTTCCAGAACAAATCTGAAGCTTTTTTGCCAGAGGACATGCAACAAGCTGAACACTCAAGCATGTACAATGCTTTTATAAAAATGCACATTTTCTGTTATCTTATATCTCCAGTACTGCCAAAATGGTGCTTTCTGTAGGAACAGAAGGAGGTACAAAAGTGGGAGCTCTTCATCTCGCTCTGAAAATAATCCATACAAACTCATGCCCCAAAATTGTTACTTTACATAATGCAATTTATATAAATGTGTTACACTAGTCACATGCTGCTGTGACTGCTGCAAGCAAAGGAGTTAAACAGATGGAGAACAGGTACAAACCCAGGATGAACCTGACCCTGACTAGCTACCCTCTCAGACTGCATTGTACACCTCCATCTCCCTTCAGCTTCCATAAACTGAGAAATTTTAGGTAAGAGTAACAGAAGAGATGCACAGAAACTGACCCTTTGTTGCAAAATTAGTTTTATAGCTGCAGACAGATCTTTAAAATGAAAACGTACACAGAGTTTAATCTCTCCATTTCAAACACTGAAAACTGAACTCCTTTGTATGATTTAAAAAAACAAAACAAAACAAAAAAAACCCACAAAAACCCTAACATACACCCCCCCAAACCAAGAAATGACTGTTAAAACCAAAGCACATGAAGACACAGTAACAGGATTGCCTTAATATTAGAGGAGACCTGGCTGTGGCCCTCAGTCTTTCTATCCCTCATTTCCCCAAGTATAAAATGAGAAAAACTCTTTAACAACTTTGCTGTAACACAAAATATTTCATAGGTGCTCATTTGACACAGGGTTGTGTCACGAAGAAGTGCAAGGTATGAAGTATCTACAGTGTGTGTATATGTGAAAATATCACAAAGCTGATAAACACTGCCTTATGCATTTTTTGTTTCTCTGAAAACAAAAATTTCCTTCTCTCTCTCTCCATACTTGTACACACAAAATGAAAAAAGTTACAGCTGTCTTGCGTTCCCCAACAGTGCTGCACATCCAGATAATAAAGAGGTGAATTTAGTGAGGGGGTAAGTAGTCCTACCACCTGACAGCTCCTAAAACCACGCTCTTCATTTTGCAGCATTGCCTGAACAAGCTGAACAAAGGCAGTGCAGAATTCATCCACCCTGTCCCATTGCAATCTGGAGGGAAACTGGGCAAGAAGATAAAAGCTCCTTTCGAAGATGGCATTCCATTTATCTGTCCTCTTTTTTTAAAAAAAACCCTAAACACCAAATATTTATAAAACTGCTTCACTTACAAGTCACTCAGAGGCAATATGCAAAAATTGCTTGTGTGCTACAGCGTAGAAGCGCTGAACTTGCTGAGGGAATCGCATTGCTCCGTAACCAGTGGGGTACCTGCGGCCAGTTTTCTTAGGGATTTTACTCCTGTGYCACCGTACTCTTACTTGTATCACCTACGATACTTCATCCAGGAAGGAACAAGTGACACGTGCAAACTCGCTGCCCAAAACCGACGTGCTCTCAGGTCAGTCAACGAGCGGCAAACAGAGGCTTGTGTCTTTCTTGCCTCTGAGGGGGCATGGACAGGGCTCTCCCTTCTTACCTGGGGAAAGAAGTTACTATTTTAGCACTAGCTACTTTCTAGAACAAGCAAACAAATGACAATTGAAAAATAGGTTATTGTTTTTTCTAACTGGCAGGTTATATACCTAGAAAACTTTGCTTTATTTAAAAGCAAACAAACGAACCCCCCCTCTGCTCTCATTTTTGCAGTGGTGGGTATTCGCTGTGAACTGGGAAGCTGTTGGAGCAGGAGAAGTGTTACTTGAATTCTAGAGCGCTGTATTTGCTAACTAAGTAAAAAAGTAGAAGTTTCACATGTTGTCTTGGAACATGAAAGTAAATTGATGCAAATAGGGGGAAATAGGACTATCGCACTGTGCAATCATAAGGCAAATTCAACAGTGACAACTGAAGGGACAAGTTTATGAAAAAATCGTAGTTTTCTACCACATGATTTTTGATTTATTTATACTGAAAACCTGCAGAGCATACAGATTTGTTTTTTTTTTCTTTTTTTCTGAAAAAAATATAAAAATTGTTAAATTGTTTTGGCATAAATTGCCTTCTGTTGGTTTTAAAAAGTGAAAAGAATATATTTTTTCCCTTCACTCTCAGAAAGAATCCCTTCTTATCCAATGACACGAGACACAAAAGAATGGAAGGCTTATAAGGGTAAGAAGAAGTGTTTATCCAAAGTACTTGCTTAAAAAAGCAAACCGGCGTGCCTCTAAATGGTGTTAGCAACACACCCACAACGCTTTATGAAAAAGCATAAACACACAGAACGAGTTGCTGTCCTGCCTTAGGTCTGCACAGGCTTCCAGAAACCAAAAAGCTCTGAAGGCTCCTCACCACTGCCCATACACATCCTATACAAAGCTGGCACCCCACTACCCCACAAGAAGGAGAGGAAACTACGTGTGCACTATGTGGTGCCACTGGCAACTTTCCAAGTGTCCTTGGGATCCTATAATAGGGACATGCAGAGAAGAGCAGCTTGTTCGGTAGTCTGACTCACAAAGCACCCTCAAAACAGACACACGGCTGGTCCCTGAGCATCGGGAAGGTATAACAACTTTTCCAAAACTCTCTTCCACTGAAATCTCTTCTCAGGAGAGAATAAATAGAGACTGAAGTAATTCAGGGCAATGGGTTTTCAGTGTTTAAGCTTTTATTATCTAAACCTGAAGACACTACAAGGGAAAGCAAGAACTTTGCCTTAAACAGTGCTCTCATCAAGAATTCCTTTTAGAGTGTCAAAGGAAAAGAATTTGTTTTCTTTGTTGTCATAGGATACCAATGTTCTGAGGAGATATTGCGTGGATGAACAATGAGGTTAAAGATATTTAGGAATATTACATCAAGACTGTTACAGGAGCGAAAGAGAAAAAACTTCATTGGTAGAGGAGAAATGGAAGATTTACATGCTTTTAAGTAAGGGCACATCAAAGGTCACTATATTTGATCATCGCTTTGTGTAGCTACCTATCACAGCACGCTTTCCCCATCAAACACAGGTACAGATACAAAGCAGGTTCTGTCATAGTTCCCCTGAGTAAGGTYAGTCACTGACCCCAAATGATTTGCCACAAACGACTATATTATTTACCTCCAAGTAAAAACAATTTGCAACAGTGTGACATTTATCCTCACATTTGAATATATATAAAACAAAGGGGCAGAAAACTCTTGTTTGTATGTTTTTACTGAATGATATCTCACTCCAGTTGAGTTTAACACAATGAAACCCAATAGCCAGTGCTAAAGAAAATTGAAATGTGATTAGAAAAAAATTCCAGAAATAATATCCTCCAGCCAAAGGGAGTCTGCTTCATCATTCAAATGGCACATGGAAAATACAGATTYGATCTATGTAAGAATGACTGTAGAGAGTGCTAAACAGAAGGTCAGAAGAAATTGCAACAATAAATACTTGCAATCACTCACTATATCTTTCTGAGGCGTCCAGTAACAAAGTCTGTACAAGTTTATCTGGTGATCTTTCTTGAGCTTGATTTTTGAGCATAAGAATAACTGGAARATGCAGTCCAGGAGCATTTCTGGATGCCCTCTACCCTCAGACCACAGGATCAGACCAGACCTAACCTGAACTTCAGCTCCCTGAGATACCCATCCTGTGGTCACCAGGTCTTCAGCACCAATTGATTTACATTATGAATCTGCTCATATTGGAACACGCTACTTGCCAATGCAGACATACCTGGAGAGACACAAAACCACCCATGTACATCTGACCCTCAAAGATCACTGGATTTAAGGAAACATCACTTCCCTGTTAGAGACAAGTTAAAAGTTGCTCTTGACAGAGTAACTGGGAAGAGATTTTGCAAGAGAAAGCTCCAACCCCTCTGCTCCAATTTTGCTAACACTGGATGTTCTGGTTCTAAAAATTTAATTTGACCATATAAGTTCACCATCATGCGTTAATTATATTTAGGAGGCAATGATTCAGTAACCTACTCAAATAGATTTACCTCCTGCCTGCAAGGCTCAATTCTTAATAACATAAAAAGAAGAAAGCTGAGCTGCACTTCACTTGACTATTTTGACTTGCACTTTGGTGTGTGGGAAGATTTTGACCAAGCAGCTGCTAATGTAGTAAATAATGAAAAAAAAAGTGAAATGTTAATTATGACTTGGCAATTAAATAAATACACTATAAAAAAGAAAACAGAAAAGCAGGGAAAGGGTTTCAAGAGGAAAGAGTTATCTTAAAAATACACAAAAGATACTAGAAGCTGAAAGTCTGCATCAGCATACAAGTCCAAATTCTTAACGTTTACCCTGGTGTGAAAGGAAGGACTTTTTATTCAGTGCTGCTCAATGGAATATGCCCTGTGGAACATGATGCCTGTTTATTAGTTTTATACCAGATTCATTTCTATGCTTTTTATAAGAAGTATTTATTTAATTAGTACATGTTACTGGTTACAAATGAGAAATTAATGTACTATAAAATGTAATAAAATAGGATATCTAGTTAAAGACTTTACAAAACAATAGAATTTGGGATGCTGAGGACAAAAAGGAAACCACTGGGAACTGGAATGATCTAAAGTAATAAAGAAACTATTTTGTTAATCTTGTGAATCACTTCACATTTCACTATGGAAATAATAAACACTTTTTTTCCCCAAAAAAGCCTTCAGCAAAGTGTCAGTTCAATGTGTGATAGATAGGGGGGGGAGGAGGGGGGAGAAGAAAATGCAGAACTTCAATAGAGTATGAGTTAAAATGGATCTCACTCATCACATCTTCAGCAGAAGATAATGAAGGAAAGGACCAGCTTCTGTAGAACCTCCTGCTATTACTTCAGATAGCTTTTCCCTATTTGCATATCGAGCTCTGCTTGTAGTGTAAGAAAAAGAAACAGCAAGTTGCTTAAACAGAAGTTTTGTGGTGGGGAAGGGAAAGAAGTTGGTTACACTGCTAAAATATCTACACATTTCATGTACAGTAAAGCTGAATGCACATAAGGTTAAGGCTCTTGAGGGAGAACTCATTCTGACTTACTGATGTGCCCTGAGTTACAGCCAACAATTTTTATCTGATTTTCYGACAGAAAGTGAGCAGACAGGCAGCATTTGCATGGGTATACATCTTCCTTCAGAGGCTTTGTCTACACAGGGGTGAGAAGCACTGCTTGCTGCTCAGGTACCCAAGCCACAATGCAACATTCACCACCTATTCCTCATCAGCTTTTTGAGCAGATTGCCAGCTGACCATCAGCTTTGCTCCTGYTGCAAATATGACTGACAAACATGGAAAGAAGGAGCATATACATCAGTATTTCAAAGGTCTACCTTTGCAGAGCAGAGAGCAGCCACTGGCAGGCAACCGGAGTGTTGTTACCTTTCAGGCGATGCATGGATGAGTGAATGGTGTGCCTAAGCTAGAGTACTCTTATGATAATTCTGTAAAATGGCCATAAGGCAACATTTCTGGTTTGTGTTTGTAAAGACTATAGCCCAGAGAGGTACTAGTTCATGGCCCTCTAGAATCAATGAAAAAACATAGGTACTTCCACTTTGCAGCTCAGCAGGACCACTGAAGACTTGGGCAAGATTAAAACACCTTTCTTGGGGTTTTTTTAATCCCTTTTTTAAAATACAGAACTTTCTTTTACTATCATCTGTGTTTCATTTAGCCTTGTTTTTCAATAGTAGTGAAAAGGGTGTTTGAGGCTGTAAACCCATTACTTTGGAGTAAGACTAGGACAGTAAACCAGCACAAATAGATGCCACAGAAAGAAGTGAAACACATCAGGATACAAACACAGTCCCTTTTTAAACGCTCAAATCTTGTCATTTTCTGAAAGGAGAAAAACAAGCAAGCATGTGCAAATTAATTTTATTTTAAAATCCTTCATATGTTTCTTTATGAAGGTGAACCTCAAAGTCCAAATCACTCGTTACAGGGATGCCCTCTCTAAATTGCTTTTCTCTCTGTTATATCAAAACATAACATTATATTATTTCAGTTACAGGTGTAATAAGGTATAGATGTCAAGGGGAGAAAAAGTAAAGCTTATGACTTCTGTGCATGTATTGCTTTTCACTGAATAATACTAGCGATAGGACAAGAGGAAATGGCCTCAAGTTGCGCCAGGGGAGGTTTAGATTGGATATTAGGAAAAATTTCTTCACTGAAAGTATAGTCAGGCATTGGAACAGGCTGCCCAGGGAAGTGGTGGAGTCACCATCCCTGGAGGTGTTCAAAAAACGTGTGGATGTGGAGCTTCGGGACATGGTTTAGTGGGCATGGGTACTGGGTTGATGGTTAGACTCAATGATCTTAGAGGTCTTTTCCAACCTTAATGATTCTATGATTCTATGATTTGAACATTTGATCAAGCTCCAGTTCTGAGAGAGCTGATGGTGGAGGGTGGTAGGTTTGGCATTTTCCTAATAGAGTTGCTGGGAGGGCTCTGGGGGCTGTGTGGTGTCCCTCCTTGCCATATAGTCCCTGGTAGTGCAAGAAGTGCAAGAAAAAGAGAAATATTGAAGTCATGAAGGACAACATGGTTATTTGCTACATAACAATTTTGGATTAATCTGAAACACTTCAGACCCTGGTTTAATGCTTTGAGTGAAGAAACTAGACAGCATTTTCAGTATTGCTAAAGATCATAGCATAAACTGAGAAAAAAGAGTTAAATGTTCAGCTGTGAATAGGTGAATAGTGCTCTCCTTTTGCAGACCATGCATGTAAAACAAAAGATTTGCACGAGTCCTTGTAGCACAGGCAGCATCTTTGGCAGGATATTTCACGTACTCGCAGTTGTCTGTCTTCGGTGCCCTCCATCCCCTCCTGGGAGTGTGCACAAGCAATACATTTTGAGGCTGCTAATGGTTGCTTATATCCCTCTGTTCTTAAATCTTTCATATTTATCTTTGTCTTTCAGTGTAGATGAACTGTAAGAAACAAGGATGACAGCCAATAACCAGCTACTGACACAGACCACGGGTGCATGGTATACTGAAGAGAATAGGTTCAAGAACAACTATGGAAGTCCTAAGAGAGAAAGTACGCTAATGTTTGGGGCAGAAAATCAAAAGTTACTGTGTCTTGATTCAGCATGTGGTTTTGTGACTGCCTTACTTTACAAGGTACATACACTGAGGAGGTACGACAGCAAGTCAGACAAATGAGCAAAGCTGAAACAAAAAACATCCCTTATATCATGGGTTAGAAGAAACTCAAGACACACAGAGGTCCATCAGCCATGGCTCCAAGAAAGGGGAGATGCTTTTTGTATGGTCATTATGAAATTATGAGAACTGAAGACTGCAGATCTTCATGCTGATGCTGCTTTTGAGATGCACAGGCAGCTCTAGGAAGTGCAAGACAGATAGAAGTGGAAGAATTTCTTTTGCTACATTTGAATTACTTTTGTTCAAAAACATAAATCTCTGAGGAAAGTCAGAGGCTGTTCCTGTGCTGCTGCCTGAAGGAAGGTGGTGAAGAGTTCATTGAAACTCCTACTGGGAAGCAGGTGGGATGTAAGGCAGCACCCCTGAGTGGGTAGCAATAGGAAGCCATGCTCTGTGCCAGGCCAACAGAGCTTTGAATGAGGGTTTTGGCTGTGCCACAAGCTCGATGCAGCAGTTTGGCGGTTTCAGCTGCAGCAAGGGAACCAGAGGAAGGTGCTTTGGCAAGCAAGTATTTTTAATTAATCTAGTTAGCAGAGAAATATCTACACTAAATGTCTCCCTGTCTTGTTGGCCATACTCCTAACACATCACAGCAGAGACAAGGTGGCAAAGGCACTGCACGCAGCTCCTGAGGAAACACAGTACAGTATTCGGAGCTGCGTTTTCAAGCACTGTTGACAAAATTCCTAGGAGCATTCGGGTTCTGGTCAGCCAGTGAAGACTCATGGTCTTCTCTCCTTATTGACAGGAGCGTTCCCTGGCCCTACCCCCTTAAGCACTGGTTGGGCAAAACTTTGTGCATTCCTTTCTTCCCTCTCCAGTGAAGCTTTAGCAGCAAGTGTCCTTTTACAGATTAAGGGGTTATAGACTTGATCACACTTGATCCAGATCTAGACTGGATCACACTGTCCTTGAAATCAACCATCAGTCTAAGAGGTAGCAGAATTTCCTCCTGCAGTGAGCAGAGTAGTCTCTAATCAGCTAAAGCATATCTTCCTGTCTTGTTTGGAAACTTTTAAGTGAGAGGTATGCTACCTCCTCCTTTGTGCATTTACTCCTAAGGCAAATTCCCCTTCACTTGAAATTACTTCTAACTTGAATTTTGTTTCAGCTTACAGCTCCTGAAGTTTAAAACTCTGGTTTTACCACCTAATGTGCATTAGTCAATTTAAAATGCAATTACTGTTCTTGGTCATAAAGGCAGACGTCTATTGAGGGTTCACAATGTCAATAAAGAATCCTGATAGTACTGATTTGTCATCGATCTTCTGGGATTTCCATCGTTGCAAACTCTAAGTCCTGAAAAGTTTCTGCTATATGTATAAATGAGCCTTTAATCCACCTTCTTTATTTCTCACTCTCTTGTGTTGGCAGAGTGCTTGGTGCCTTATGGGAAATGCAAGAAAACAAATATCTAACTCATTATAAGATCTTGTAATCGGAGGGAGAATGTAGCTCAGATGCAAAACATATTGATCTAGACATAAACTCTTCTAAAAGGATCTGCAATTTCCATCTTTCAGTTCTTTCTGCAGGATTGTTCCTCTTGGGATGGTACTCCTTTTAACCAAACCACCTCTCTCCCCTTTGGCTTACTCCATTTAAGACTTTTCTCCTTAAGTCTCTTTTTTCTGTGCCGAGAGTTTTTTGTGATTTTCTCTGCAGAGATCACTATCTAAACATGAAGTGCCCTATAATGTCTGTCACAAGAAATTCCTCAAAAAACAAGTAACTGCATAGTACATAAGACACTCGACGGCAGATTTTCCTGTGGCATTCTTCCTTCCAAATGTCAGAGTCACATTTCATATCCCTTTCCATACTAAAGGTAACATCTGCTTCAAGGCCAGATATGAGAAACCTTCACTGCTGAGCTTTCCCAAAGTCTGCTAAATAGCAATGTAGTTTTACTGTAGCTAGCCCAAKGTAGTGTCTTGCAAAAGGCACTAAAAGGTCGGGAAAGAGAAGGAAGGCTTAGGTTAACAGCATCAAGGCTGAAAAGTTACTCTCAGTGAATAGCAACGTGTCTGTCTCCAGATCTCTGGCAACAGGGATAGAGGGATATTGAGCCTCAGACCATAAAAGAAGATTTGAAGACTGCCTTAAAAGCAGCATCTCAAACTTGCCAGTACTGTGGGGACTTGGCAAACCTTTCATGGAGCCTGATCATCTCTGGGCAACACCCCGAGGAAACTTGCCCACTTTACCACTTCTGTGGAATTTATGTGAAACTGCAATTTGCTTGGCTTAGCCTGGTGCTTGAACAGGCACACTGCCTCTGACTTTTTCGTTACTGACTTTTTTATTGTCCAGATGCAAAATTCAGGTGGTCAACCATGCAAAAAAATCAACCCTTTTCTTCCCAAATCCAGCGTTCAAAACTGATTTCTATATAGGCCCAGCTGTCCCCCCTGAAAAGGACACCAAGTAGAAGCATAACACAGAATCCACAGGAGTCATAATTACTGCTGTCTTCTTTTTTTGCTGGTTTAGTGGGATCACGGTGAGCAAATGTTACGTGTTGGCCAACAGCAAGTGGAATGACCACAGGCCTGAAGTGCAATCGCACCCAGTAATTCCCAGGGAAGGCAAATTATTCATTTGTAACTAGTCATTCATTTCAATTACAGGGTACTTTTCCTGGGAAGCTGTTTTCTCACTGATCTTTCAGCTGCAATGTGCCCTCCATTGCCCTGAGACATTCAGATACTCTAATAAGCTGACCTTTGTGAAAATAGCAATTATTGTGTGTTGGGGCTGAAGAAAGCCTCGGACACAAGAAGAGATGCAGGCCCCCAGACCAGTAAACATTTACTTAATATACCATGTCATCTTCCATCAGCCTGTCATGTGACCTTTAAAGTTCATAATTGATTTACAGTAATGTACGATAAAATTTACAGTAATGCACTATAAAAGATAACTTCCACTTTGTGTTATCATACTGTGGCTGAGTTACCGCTTTCTGTTGCATATGTTGTTGCCTGTGCCAACTTGTTAGATAAGATCTTTCTGAGAGTTTGTTGAAACTCAAGAAAATAAAAAAAGGTGTTCTACTTCTGAAGAGAGTTTTGTGATTACTGCAACTGCATACATATACCCATTCCTTGAATAATTCATGTGTCTTCCCAGTACTAAGATCTGAAAGGAAAATACTGCAATAAAGACAGCAGGATACGGGGAAAGTCTAAAGCCAATAGACAACAAAGGGAAAATGATCCTGGGGTAAACATATTGTCATTTTGTGACATGTCTGAGGTAGACACAGACAGGATGGATAACCAGAGAAGGATCAGGGGCCTGAGCTCTGCCAGGCCAGGGCTCAAATGAAGCTGCACGGCACGTCAGGTCAGGATTTCTTACAGATGTATTTTAGCCTGTGGCATTAATCACGATAATCACATCGTAACTGTGTCCTGAGGAGAAGCATATACTCTGCTCTGAGCTGTGTTACTTTAAAAGGAATAAACATCAGACCCCATTCTCTGCATGGTTCATTCTGGGAAAGACAGACTTGAATATCAGGGTGAATGTTGAAGTTCTTCCCATTTTCCAAAGCCCTGTATATCCTAAAACACAACTGTGGAACAGGGGTAAGGAAGCAGAGCGGGAAGCTGTAAGTAACTATGATCTGAAGCACTTGTACAAATTGGAGGAAAAGGACCCCGGATTTTGAGATGGACGCCATAACCATGTCAGAAAGTGCAACTGAGATAAAGAGAAATGTGCAAAAGAGAATATTCTTCCTCGAAGTCACAAGGAAGGGAAGGCTAGGTAACATCCCAAAATACCCCTTTGATGCCTTTGTGCAGCACATTGAATTGGATTATAAAATTGCCATTTAACTCAGAGATTTGATAAACATTTTCACTCTACATTGACTGATGACAGCTCACTTAATTTGCTGAACTTGGACTGTGTTCACAAATCTCAGAGGCAAAAAGTTTCCACAGCACTTACATAAATTATGACTGACTCATCACAATATTATTACTCACTCTACTGTGTGGTGAATTCATTCTTTTTCTCTCCTCTCCTACATCTACCACAGTAGCTTTACAGAAACCTGAAAACCTTTCCTAGTAATTTTATTGTTTGCTTTTTAATTTTTTGCCAACTACCTAATCCTATAAACAAAAACAAAATCCACCCCACAGTATTTGTTACAGCTGTGAGCTTGTTATCAGGGTGCTAGGATACTTTAGGCAACTTTAGGTTTTAAGAATTGCTCAAGGCAATATTTATCATGTCATCAGGAAATGAACGCTAAATCCTCTTAAGCTGTTGAGAAAATAGACACCGCTTTTAAAGTATGCTCACCTTCATCCTCTCACTCTTACATTTCTAAAGTACCACAAACTGACTCCTGGCAGGCCTGGACTATATTGATCTACAGAAAGAAGTTACGTTTCTGGATTTCTCCCGTGCAGCACAGATGTTGTCTCTTCAGCATGGAGATCCCTTTCATAATGGCTGGAAAACAAGTTTTCATTATATTTTTCTTCTCAGATTTCTTTCCAGACCTGGTCATTTTTGGATTGAGAACAGGTTTCTTCCTAAGTGTTATTCAATCCTTAAAACTGTAGATAATTTTTATGAGGTTCGGTTAGAAATCCCATAGGTTTTGAAACTGTTAAAGATTATAGAGACATAGAAGGCAGGGTTGGAATGTGATCTTCAAGAACTTATCTATTTTATTGCTTCCAAGGGGCTTGTCAGCTTCCTACTGAAACACAGTTCAGTAATTGCATAGCAAATATAAATGAGAAGGTAGCTATTTATTAGGACTAAATGATCAGGTTGATTGACATTAGGGATCCTCTTTATATAATTTCATTGACAAAAGCATATGCTGGAAGGTGTCTCTATTTTCCAATAACACATTTCTATACATAATAAAACAACTCACTATATGGTATTAAGCTATCATGTTACTGACCACTTGGAATATGCCTCTACTCTAATTCCTCCTACTAGCCACACMAAAAATGTATTAACCCATTTTTTAATTTTAGTTAAACTTACTAATACCAAAAATTACTTATAATTATTTTGTCTAAGGTTCTCTGAATTAAACATTTCACAGTAGGGCACTCCTGAGAGGAGCTTTCATGGTCTTTTGGGCAAACACTTTTCATTAATTCCCGTTACATCCCTTTGCATTGCTTATGGAAGTCCACAGTAATCCCGCCCCCTTCCACAAGGAGGTTTCATATTTACACCATACTTCTGAGAACCAAGCACGGCTCAGCCTGAGGCATGCAGCACCCCATGCACTCACAAAAGAAAAGAAATTGCTATCATGAGATAAAGTGGTCCATAACGGACTGAATTGAAGGTATGTAATTTCAGAACCTTGTTAGGTGTTGATCTAACCCTCCCTAAGAGAGTTTTCAGTGATAAAATTTCTATCGTTTCCTCCAGACAATCATTTCCAGAATATAACTCTTCTCTCCATACATTTTTCCTTATATACAGAAGCCTTTTACATATTTGTAATGTTACGTCTCCCTTCCTCCATCCCTTCAGTCTTCTTCACAGTCTTCTCTTACCCTTCACTACTTTATTTTCAGTCTTTTCAGTTGTTCTTGTATCTCACGTTTTCTAAATCCCAAACTTTTCTACTGATGTCCTTGAATTCTCTGTAACATTTATTTTCTCTATATCAGATATCATATCAGTCATGTATGACTGAAAGGACTGGCTGAGTCCAGAGAGAATAGACGTTTTGCAATGTATTTCTTTGTAAGTTTTACCAAAGATTGGACCTCTAGAAATATTGGCCTTAGACTCTTTGGAAAATATTCAAAAAGGAAAGCCAGAAGCCATCTGATCTCTCATCGAGAACTATATTAAGGAAAATGTGCCTCCAAAGCTTGGTCCGAAGTTTCACGGTCTTAATTATTCTTTGATGCTTCAAATTTCCGATGCCTGGCTCAGTCATACAGCTGGGTGGCCAGTAGAACTGAACACCTGCAGTTCCAAAGATCAAAATGAAACCAGAGGATAAAGTAGGAGACCCAGCGGAAACCCCACAGGCAAGTATGGAACCCTTCAGTAGAACCTCATTTACAGAAGACTACAGTAACTCAGTGTGTAACCACTTGCTTCATTTGTTGCCTATGGCTAGAGATTAACCACAAGATAAGCTAATACAAGATATTCCATTGAAAGGAAAAATAATGTACTGCTTTGCATAAAACTACATTATATCATGGGAACTACCAGAGAGTTAATAAAATTTGCACAAAGGCAAAAGATTTATTTAAGAAAAAAAAGGCTGAAGTCAGAAGTAGTCCAGTGGTAACAGATTTTTTCTTAGGTTCCCTAACAGATTAAATGCTTAGATTAAAAAAAAAAAAAAAAGACAGTACTGATGGCCTGAAATGTACACCATTTGCAAATTCATTTCCAAGATGTGTCCTTTTAATTTAGTAAATTTAGTTTCCAGGATAAAAATGAAAAATTGATTGAGGAACAGCTTTTCTTCCCACGACATACTTTTTTTTTTTTAAAGCAGTGATTAAGAATGCATGAAAAAAGAGTTCTGGGATTTTTAAATCTCTGAAAATAGAGAAGTCATGTGAAGTGCAATTGTGATGCATCTATTTGGATATTATGAAGAATGCAATAGGGTTTCATGAAAATTACTCTAAAAACTGTCACATTTAATTTTTCATAAAATGGGTGGGAGTTGAATACGAACATTGCTATTGCATTAAAAGCTCTCTTCGGGATTTCTTTGACTGCATTGTTTTTGAACACAACATAGTCACATAGCTCAGTCAGTAAAAAGATATGAGTAACTAGCTAGTTGTAGGAATATTAGCACTGATGGCAGGCAACCTTCCCAACGCTGAGTTTAGCCTAAGGTTTTGATTCAGAAGAAAAACTGTCATCCCTCTTGCTCACCTCCTATTTAAATGCAACACTATTCAGGGGGGATACACTAACATCTAGGGCTCTTTGCTGATTTGTAAAGTGGGTATGTGAAATCATGTACAGCCTAAACCAAGATACTATTACACATCCTAGAGTCTTTTAAGTAGTTCTCATTCACTACGGGGTTACTTATTTGCAAGTCCTTCCCCTTTCTTTGCCACTGACGTTCTCAAACATCCAGAACTGAACATGCAACCTGAGAGCACCCTGTCAGCTAAGCACCCTGGCAAAGCCAGGAATGAAGAGCAAAATCTCCGTCGTACTGCTCCTGGCTGTGCTATTGATCTGCTGCTCTCTGAGCGGACCGCAATCCCTCAGCAAGCGGCTGGGTGGAAAAAACAAACAAACAAAAAACAAAACCACAAACTGAACAGGAGACTGATTCTTTTCTGTATAGAGAGTTATCTGACAGAGTTGTTATTTCCAGGAGAAAACAAAAGACTGTTTTTAGTTGAATCATGCCTTTTTTGTTTTAATTGATTATATCAGATATGGTGCTTTTTACATCACGGCTTTATTTTTTCTTTTCTCCAAAACCTGACTTGTAGTTGCATATGTGCTTCAGAATGACAGAGCTGGTGCTGTGACATGTTTATGTGAGAAGTCTAAATCTTAGAGAAATAGTTGAAATTAATAATGAAAAATCTCAGCAATATATGTCCAGTAGCTCAAAAGAAATGGCAAAATTAAAGGAATTGATGTAAAACAGGGAGAGTGAGATGGAACTGGTAGAAATGTCATAACAATTGCTTATAACAGTTGGTGGGATGATTGCTTCCCTGTTCGACTTGTAAAAATCAAGAGAAACAAGGAGAGTAAAAGAGAAAAGGAGAGGTGAAAATGAAAAAAGAAAAAAGGTAACAGAGGAGGAAACAAGCACTGATAATCAAGGAGGAATAAAAATGATGCCTAAGATTATTAGTTGATACTTTTCTGGGGAAAGAAAGGGACATGGACTTACTTAAACTTTATGGAAGCTTTACTCTCTGCTGTTTAATCTACTACTGGGGAGTAGTAGAACAATGGTAGTCATAAGAGCGATAGAGATACAAGACATTTACTGGAAGTCCCTCTAATTTCTATCCACTTACTTTAATTTCCAAGTAAATCATGAGTTGTTAATGGAAACATTCGTGGAGAAAGATAAACTGTTGCACTTTTTTTCCAGTGATCACTGTAAGAATTACCACACGTTTACACAAAAGAAGCCTCAATCCGCAATCACTTACAGAAGTAAAACCCATCTGAATAAAAAGACCAGAAAGGACAAGTAACTGATGGCCAGACTCAAATCACAAATCTGTGTTTTCTAACATGCTGGCAAATCACTTCTTTCTGTTACTCCTCCTGTCCTGGTAAAGCCCAAGCTGATCCACTATTTCTATCSCTTACAGAGCAAATGCATCATTCTCACTCATGCGCTTATGAATATGTTATAAGTTGTGACTAAATGTAATTATGCAAATGATAGTCATTTGTTTGCTATACAGATTAATGTTCTGCTTCATTGGGGTCCCAATATGGAGCAGCAGAAGTTTGAGCTTTGCAGCTGTGCCTCTGTGTGGTGCTGCCCCTCATCTAAAAATTAAAATGAAGATGAAATTTGTCTTTTACTTAGTGTGAACAAAACAAACCATCCCTGTGTTCCTTAATACATTATCTATTACTTTCTACAGGTAGCAGAATCAATCACCTTTCCCAGTGGTGGTAAACTCCTGGGGAATAATTTCATACACCTCCAGCTCTATAATACAATGTCAAAGTGTTAATCAGAATCCCAATAATGGTTTTCTTTTTGTAGTGATGCTTTTTAAAGCTTCCTTTGTCAAACTGGGACCTGTCAAGAGGCATGAAAAGTAAAGTTCTGCTATGATGAGAAGATTTGGCTAATAAAGATTTATGGAAAATGGGTTTCCCATCCTGTGAAATTTTTTGGCAATTAACAGTTTTTCCATTTTGTATCAGGATTAATCTGAGAGCCTTTAAGGGTGGGAGGAGTGTCTAACAAAGAAAATCTTTTCCAAAAAATAAATACTTGGGTGCTCCATAAACTTGCATGCATACGTTTCATTTTAAGACAAGTCATACTAGAAATTCTGTGTATTGCTGGCTGTTTCTCCTCCCTCTCTAGAAAGTTGCCTGGAAAGGTTTTTCAGAAGCGGTCTAGAGGCTACAATACAGCTTCATGTTGTTACAATAACAGTTCCACTGCTCATAATACAGTTATCCCAAAGTGTTTATATTCAATTTTCTAATGATGTCTTTTGAATTATGCATGTCTCTACCTAAAATAAAAGATGCAATGTAAGTAGCTCTAGGGAAGAAGGGTAACAAAATCTGCCAGACTTAAGAGAGACTTATAAAGGTAGCAGCTAGTTTGTTAAAAGTGAGCCCAAAAGATATGCAATTCTCTTGCAAAAGTTCCTTTTACTGACAACATCAATCCTTACACTTGCGGTATAATCAGTAGAGCACAGCAATAGAGGCAGGAATAGACTGCCTACACACTCTAATACTTTATTAGTAAAAATCCAATATTCAGAAAAAGGAAAATTGTCTCTCGGGGCTCTTGCATCTAGTAACAATGAAAAATCCTCTGCTGTTCTGCACTTCAGGTCCACGGTGTCACCCAAATCCCTTTCCACAGAATTTAACCCTTCATTATTTAATCAGCTTTCTATTAATTACACATGTAAGAAAACTACTAAGATTTTTCTGTTACTCTTTATATATCACAGTTCCCCAATGACGGTTACAGGAGGACTAGTTATTAGATGTTGTTGGGATCTTAGACCTCTGGCAATGCCTGGGGAGCACTTGGTGACGCAGAATTGAGCATGAAATGGGTTTGGATCCTCTCTTGAATCCTCTTGGGCCATGAACCTGTGTTTCCAGCTACTCAAGAGTAGCTTTGGAGCGACCCTCACTGCCTTGGTGTTGTTATGAAATTGTGTAGGAGCTCCAAGACAGCAACCCATGTGTATCCCTGAGAACTGGACACTGATTTCTTATACTGACTTTCTCAGATCATTTATCTCTCATTCTAAAAGCAAAAATTCCTGTCTACACAATAGAAAACAGAAAAGTAATTTTGTAGATGGTGACCATGTGCCGTGCTGGCTCCTCATATAGCTCAAGGTGATGTGGTAATACTTTCACACCTTAGAAATAGTCCTGCTTGTAAATTACTCAGAACCTCTTAGGTGAAAGGAGGATCTTAACCTGGAAAATAATATCTTCGATAGTGTTTTGAGTTCACAGCTATTATCCTTTCAAGTCTTACTTCTTTGAAGCAATACGTCAAGGGTATTTGGAATCTTTAAAAATGCCACCCACAGCAGGAAGAAATGAGTTAAACATTTTTAACATATTCCGGATTGATTCATGAGGATTAACATGCATTATTTCATTACATGCATACACAGTGAAAATTACAGGCGGGCAATTCATACAGCATGCTCCTCTTTTATAATTTAACAGAAAACGTTCTTTATCCCCACCTTAATCTTCCCCTACTTCCATGCACAGAATGATAATCAGTGTACGGAAAGTCTGCCTCCAGCCAACCCAGATCCATTTCTCACAGAACTTGCATGTCACAGAGAAACATAATTGTATAGCCACAGCTATAGTGACAGCAGATCTGACCCACTAGGATGCTCCATGAGTGCAACCAACTCAAATATTCATAAAGCTACTAATTTATGGCGAGTACTTGTCTCCCATCAGGGTTTTCCCTTTGACTGCATGCAGATTCCAAGCTTACTATGTCTTCTTGCAATGCAGAACTGTAAGAAATTAGGAAATAGGAAAGGGAACAATGCCATGGCTTTCCATACTTTTCCTAAAGGAAATGTTTTTCTAAGTTATTATTAATCATATGTGTAAATAATTATGGTTGAATAGTTATTTTGTTAAACAGCAATATATTGTTGTTTATTGATTTTTCATCAAATTTCAGTTTTGTGGAATTAATTATGCTATTCAAAAATATTTAGTTAATATTATTCTTTATAAACGTTGTTAAATGTCAAAGAATTTTAAGCTTTTATACAATAATGTAATTTTTAATATGTTTGTCACTTCTTATTTTGTTACAAAGAAAATGTGCATTTCCCCTTTTCCACCAGAGTGAAAAACAGTGACAAGTGGCAGAATAAAATGTAGAGCACTAACTAAAAAGTTCTCATGGCAATAAAATCATTTTTTGTCAGAAGTTTCCAGTTAAAACTCCATTTCAGAACAGTTGTATTCTAAGGGTTGGCTTGAGGTCACTGGTTCCAATCCTTTCCAAGTTATGAATTAGGGGACATGCAATAGATATTGTAGACAAGAGGTAATCTGTAGTGTGATCAACTAATGTTCAGGCTATAAATTCAAATATGTAAATTAACGTCTTAAAAAAAGAAAAAAAAGAAAAGGAAAGGAAAAAAATGTAGGTAGTGGCATTTGGCAGCGTGAGAGAGTGCTAAATATAAAGTGGTCATGCACTACAAGCGTTGCACAAGCCAAGCTATAAGATTGCAAGCCAGGTCTCTGCACGCTGTCTTGGCAATGTGTCTCAGCCCTTCTCTGGAAAGCAAATGGTATTGATGTTAATTCAGTCCATGGCTGTTCAGCTAAAACTACTGATGATTTTTTTTCCCCTATCATAAAGCAAATTTTTGTCAGTACTTTGGATCTACAAGGTCTAAGACCTATTCTCAACATCAAAAGTCAATGATGCATATAGAGGAGGCACCTAAGAAGTTCTGGTGTCTTGAGACATAATTGACTGCTTTGGTTTCATGTCAGGCTTGGGATCCTGGTTCTCAGAAGCTCAGGGGTTGGTTTGGAGAATAAGGCCTTCCTCACAGGGAAGGAAAAGCATCTTTTTAAATTCTGCTAGGCTGACTTTAAGATGCAAGTATGAAGATGACAGCGACACCAGTTCATTTCAGTTACTGAGGTAAATCAATGTCAGTGTGAAGAGGCTACAAAGAAATGCTAAGCTGATAAATGACTKTAGGTCACCAATAAAGTGACGAGTCTGAATGGTCACTCACTGCTGGAAGGCCCATAAGCTTCCCATGGAGTCTATTAGCTCTTTAGTTGTCCAAGCAAAACTGCTGCTTCCCTCTGTAAAGGCTCCCAGTTCCCCTAATTCCCTTAAGGCTTGGCTTTGCCTCTTTACCAAACTCACCATGCCAGCTGTAGAGAACTTTGCTTTAAACGACCCTGGCAAAAGGCAGCTGGAAATAGTTATTTTACTGTGAAGAGGTTCATGTTATGCATTGCTGATCAGACACTGAATGAAGCAGACCTCTGTTAGGCACTTTGGCTCTATTACTGGGAGTATAACAGGGGAAAGCTCTCCGAACAGAAACAACAAACAAACCAACCTCAGAACAGTCAACGGCTCTGCCAAAGTTGAGGGGGAAAAAAAAAAGACAAACCCTTTAACAATGAGAACAGTGAGTTGAGAAGGTTAAAGACCTCTAACAGGGTCTGAAGAGCAGGCTTCATGGCAGTGAAAAGGAACATGTACAGTAAAGGATTTGACTTCTCACAGCGTTTAGGAACCTAACATAACATTGTACTGGCATACTTTGAGGACTACTGACTCTGTGAACATAAAGAGACAAGGTGGGTGGGTTTTTTTGTTTTGTTTTTTTTTGTTTTTTTGTTTGTTTGGTTTGGTTTTTGTTTTTTGTTTGGTTGTTTGGTTTTTTTTTTTCCTTTTTTAATCATATGGTTGATTTAGTAAAGGTTAAAAAAACAGGGAAGGATTTTTGAAGTTCAGAAACCCATCTTATGAATCTGGGAGGCTACACAATTCCCTAATAAGAAACTTGTCTGAACTTTTAGACTGAGGTAGAACATTATTTTCAGCCATGAGCACAGGACTCAGAATTAAGTCTTTATGAAGAGATTGCAGTTTGCCAGGAAGTCACCTACAAAGCTCAAAGTCAGGATGTGCAGAAATGGGAATAGCCTGTGTTGTGAATAACACCACCAGCCAAGAGACTTAATGAAAATGATGCCATGGGGGATGCTAAGGGGAAAGAACAGTTGAAAGTACTTGTGACATCAGATGAGAGTTCTGCCATTGCTGTCTCACACAACACATCTCAGAAGGGAGGCACATGCAGGTGATGAGCTGAAAGTTAGAGAAAACCTAGCTAGGAAGAAAAAAAAATAAAATAAAAAAAATGACACAAAACTAAGACAACTCAGCCCTGAGAAATGACACAATCACCTTCTGACAATAACATTGTTGCCTGAAGGCTCACCTGTCCTGGATCTCAGAACACATGTACCTGGACGTTACTAAAAACTGTTCTTAACACGGTGCTTATTGTTATTTGAAACTACAGGTATTATCTTCACGTTGGTTGCCACAAATATTATGATTAGCTTGGAGAGAAAGTATTAGAGCTTAAAAAAAGTGACAGAGAGCAGTTAACTCGGTTACTGTGTTGTACAATGGCTCAGACACGCAACATGGACTGGTTAGAAGCACACTGAATGGAGCAAACTTCTGTGGCTTTGGGTAATTACAGAGCTACAACTAAAACAACAAATGATTTTCTAACAGGACAATGGAGAAATTGAAATAATATGAGATAAGTATGTTAGGTACAGGCAAAAGACAAAGTCAACCTGTAACACTCTTACTCAAAGTCAGAACTGCAGTCCTCTCCTGTGCGTGCTACAGGTTCTTTCATTTCCATGCCCAAACTACCTAGCTGTTTACAGAGCACAGTCTGGAAAATTTTGTAGGCACTAACTTGAAAACAGGGATGTCTCTGTTCAGAGGTGTTTTAGTAGGTGATCATCCCTCTCTTCAAAGGCCAGGCAAGGAAAAAGATAGTAACAGTCTGATGTGTCACAGCAGGTTAGCTCATTATGAACAAAAATGGAAGCAAGTGATCACAGTGTAGAGAGATCTTAAGTCTACAGGTTAAACATGCTTCAACAGCTGAGGTCTTATCTCTCTCCGCTGGGTCTAGCTGCCACCTCTCAGCCCCTCTCGTTGTTTGACTATGGCACCTGCAGCACAGACAGCCACCATTAGCCACTTCCCCACTAACTTCTCAATAGTTTCCTTCTCCTTTAAACCTTGTTTTTGACCCTCTCAGCATGAGCTGGCCAAGCACGAGGGAAAAAGCACTCACAAGTCCTTCTCTCCCTGCAGCCAGCCTCAGAGAAGAGGACTCTTGTCTCTAAAGGTTGCCTCTTTTCCCCTTTACATACAGCTACTTCTGCCAACACCCCCCCTTCCTGATACTGCTTATGTGAAAAGCCCTTTTATCTACTTGTTTATTTATGGAGTGGGGGAGTTGATTTCAGTATGTGTAAATAAAAACCCACAGAAGAGGAGGAGGTAGGTCTTTCAAATTAAATTTGCCCATGGTGCAGCTACTAAATTTTCACTTTATCTATTAGGCTGTCAATAAATATTCATAAGCCTATTAACTGAAGCCTTAAGATCTTAGAAATATCTAAATTCTCATAATTCAAGATTCTTATCTCCTCTTCATCCCCCACCTCTTAAAACTATCCCTAATGACAGTACTTGCTTTCCTAGACTTCACTACTTAAAAACTACATTACATGCCCCCCCAAAATATCAGACAGACATTGACATATGCAACTACCTTTTGAACAGAATTTCTTCTCCTTTTTTTATTAAAAAAAAAGTATTTTCTTACTCTTTCCAGTAGTAGCACCTTCACTATTCTGATTGCTATGGTCTCTTTGTTATTGTTATTATTATTTTTATTTACTTCCCATTTTACCAAATTTGCCCTGAAAACTTATACTGACTTGAAATCATTGCAGAAATTATTTCCAGGAGTTTACAGGTGACTGGGAAGGACACTGAATGCACAAAGCCTGCCAGCAATGAAGTGCAGATGTTTTAGTCGTTCCCTGGGCCATGAATCATCTCCCTGCCATGGAAGTCACCATTGCTGTCTGTGGGTGAGGAATAGCTTTTCGAAAAATAGCTGGGTGGGAGCTTACAGGATTCTTAAGCACGGTTAGTGAGCTGATGCCAGACTACTGAACGTAATAAGGCCAAGACAGAAAAACAAGGACCTAATTACATTAATTTGAAGTTATCACAGTGGGCATAAGTACAGTATATCCACTCTTGGCACAGAGGCAGGTAGGAGGCGTCATTACTAATGAAGCTGCATATCAATCTTACGTAGAAGTATCACAAGGCTTTCACTCTTTGGGCAAGACCGTGCAGGGAGCATTGCTGCTTGTGCATGGGCACATGGCCATTAGCGGCATCTGAGGATCACGCGGTGGCAGTTGTAATTGCATAGTATCTTCTCTTCGTGCAGTGGGTGGTTGGTTAATGGTTTCTTAGGATCACAGCAAGTGCTCTCTTCACTGGCTGCTTCAGCACCTCAGGCCAGTATTTTCATCATCAGGTGTGGCTGCACTAATAGGAACAATCCTCAGGTATCTGACATGTCACTTAGATAGATGCTTACTCCCTAACTTCACATGAACTTAACTGCTTGGTTACTCAAATCAGGCTACATCAGCTTCCCAGCCCTGTTATGAAATGACTTTTCAAAGTTTTCAGATGGCATTTTATTATAACGGGATCTTTGCTGCCTTCCTTTATCCAGCCATCTTTCATTTTGCCATGATTGGTAATGTTGGGGATCAGGAGAGATGCTTGCAGATGTTATTGATTTCAGCATCATGCTCAAGCTGTCAAGATGCATGGGTGAAATTCTGACCACACAGGAGGGGTTTGAATGCTCTGCAAAACCAAGGGAAGGTTTTGAACGTCTCCTCTAGCCTTGTTCAGGACCTGCTTTAGTGGCCCATGGGATTATTTTTCTGCTAGCCCATGGAAGAATGAACTGAAAACCACTGAATTTTTTCAGGGGCACATGCAAATCCACCAGCCATAATGAAAATGGTACTGCATTTTGTGAATATTACCTTGGCCTGAACTCAGTACAGGAAATCTTGCCTGCATTGCTGCTTTCAGGGCAATTATACAAATACTTACCCATTTCTTTTGCTATTTCTGATAACATCTTTATACAGAACACTTATTGTATCTCATTCACTTGTTCCTTTGAGTCTTCCATGTTTTATCTTTTGTTCTTTGTTTTATTTCAATCTCTCTGAAACAGTGCAGGAACTGATCTGCTACTGGAAATTCTTTTCAGGACAATATTGCAACTTAGGCTTCACCTTTGTGGTATCAAGATCAAACACAGGAATCTCAGCGATGTAAAAGCTGGTGCTATGTTAAGAACATTTTTGTGAGTTTTGCGATATAATTTAACTATACAGCCATACAATACACACTGCCCTTGCAACACCCTGACACGTTTCTGACATCCAGTGACAAGAGCTAAGGACAGCAGAGCTGACATCTGCACTTTTAAGCCAAATGCCACCAGTTTTCTTGCAGGAATACTTCTCCAGCTACTGCTTCTGAAGCACTGATTTTTAGCATTTTGTTTTCTAACCTTAGTTTTCTTCAGGAAGACTCCTTTATGTCCCAGTTACTCCTTAAAGATACCCCCACCTCCTTCTCCCCAACGTGTTATAGAAGTGCTATGATTTCTACTTATCTAGAGTAATATCAATGGTGTTTAATCATTCCTAACCTGATTTCCAAAGGTCAGAAAGAACAGGTAGAAAGAACTGTTGCTTCAAATTGCTTTATTATCAGTTTGTTCCAATCCAGTCCAATTACTCCTTTTTTTTTCCCAGGATGTGACACAAGTAATTTGTTTTCTCAGTGCTGACTTCATTTTTATGTAGTTCATTTTAATATTCAAGTTCCCTTCATCTGCAGCCATGCAATTAGTTTTGTCTTGTGCTTTTTCAGTTCCTGTCATATGCAAAAATGATGTGGTATGTTTTCTGGAATATCTCTTGTGCTGAAGAGGCAATAGAAGATGTTGTCTTGAAATGTCATCTTCCAAATGGAGTTTTGAAAGCAATAAATTTTTTTCCCTTTTTGTCCAATTGAACCAAATAAAATAGTAGACTCCCAGTTATCTAACCAAGCCTGGAATAAATATACATATTTTTATACTTTTGTAAAGACCTTCCATTTGTTTCGATAAATTCCGTCATTTCAGTATTTTCACTTCTGAGGATTTTCACAGGTCTGGGTCACATTTATCTTCTCTTTCTTAAAATAACTACACATCACCTCACAAAAATTCCTTCATTTCATTACCTCCTTCACTTCCGGCCTTATTCTTAACAAGAGTCAGTTTTGTGCTTGGAGTTTTGCAATGGTCAAGTAGACTACCCTAAACATACACATATCTAGAAAAATCACATCTTTTTTTTCCCCCGATGCCTTTTTTGTGGTGCATGTGCCACATAGCACGTAGCTGGTAACATTTTCTCTTGTGCTTATCAGTGCAGTTCCTTGCCATGCTGAGGAAACAGCTTCTCCACCACATCTCAAACAGGTATTTGCACTACAAGCTGAACTTTCCCTATCTTTCGTCTCTGGGATGCAGTTTACTTTTGTCTTGACATCAGCTGAGAACTTTATAGATCAGTTAGAAAAACATCATTCCTTTTTTTCCTCATTTTGCTCTATCGTCAAAACCAACTCTTCTTCCATAGCAGCTTGAGCTTGAACAATACCCCCTGCTTTTCCTGCTCTCCTAGAAGCAGTGGTTTGCACTGAAGTCTGACTGGTTTCCCATTTGCAGGTCACCCCTCCTGCTGCCTGTGCCACAGGTCATGCCTGCTGTGAAAGGGTGATGGTTAGGTCTTTCCCGGGAGCTTTGTGCAGGTCACGGTCAGCTGTTGATGCACACATGTGATTCTTGGTTGTACTGCAGGTTTATCAGGTATGTCCGAACTGGTTCTAATCAGAACTTATTTATATCTATCCTGTTTCCCCCCCCACGCATTCTTCAGCTATTCTGATGACTTTTTCCTGATGTTAAATTGCCCATTAAGATCGCATCCCTCAGTGTACCAATTCTACCTGCAAAAGACATTTTTCATGGCTATACACTTACCGGTTGTCTCGGATATTCCCTGACTGCTTCCTCAGGAAAGTTTATTCTCTATGAAGCTGTTATTCTTTGGAAAAAAAATAAGCTCAACTAATCAACAACCTATCTGAATTTCTCCTGTTGTTCACACGAGACTGCCACAAAGTACCCATGTTCTGTATCTACCCTTTTCATCCCTTCCAATCAGTTTTAGAAACTAAGCAGTTTTCCTCGAAATTCTACCCACCTGCCTCATGTTGAGGCCGGTTAGTGACTTCTGCATAGCTCTGTTCACTGCAGTGCTTTTGGTTAAAAATCCACAGGCTGCACTTTGCCTTATTTACACGAATGCCACAGTCTATTTTTCCTTCTCATACCGCACTATTTTGATTTAGATACCTGCCAGCAATAGAGATTAACAGAAGAGAGGATGATCTAAGCCAGCTTTTATTACAACTTTCCTAAACACTTCTGTCTTGTCTGTGCTGCTCACTGCATATCTAGAGAGTGACCAAGCTGTTAAACCTTTATCTCCTAAAGAAGCAATATACCTCTACAGGGACTAACATACACCTGAATAATGTGCTATCGACTTTATGTCGTTGTGATAGCTTATTAGATCGTCTGCAGTCACTACCCTTGGGCATCTTCTAATGTGAGCTTCTGAAGAGAAACTAGCTTGGGGTTGCAGAGAGATGATTTTGGTGTTTCACAGATGGTTTTTGCTAAATTACAGGTAAAGCACTTCTGCTGTATTTAAAAGACAAAAAGTAGAAAGTGTGCTTACACATGCAAATGAAATAGAGACATGAACAATGATTGTGTTGTTGAATGACTGTTTCACACTTCTGCAGGGATCACAATAGGTGAATATTCTCATATATACTGATCGCTCTTAGTTTTTAATGGATGCACAAGGTCAAAGAACACAATGCCTTGATAAAATATTAAAGGATTAGAAAAGAAAAGGTTAGGATATGTCGTTTAGAAAGAGCATTTGAATTTATGGGAAACAACCATTCAAAATATTAATAAAGTGAGCAGTATCTCTTAAAATTGATGAGTACCTCCTGGGATGTTGTTATGACATAATAAATCACTTTATCTAAAAAATATCCTACATAAAATCATCCAAACATATTTTATTGCTGAAAATATCAAGGAGCACTTGCCGATCTGTTGTTGTTTAACTTAGGTACCTAAACTACCAGTCTAGACTCCCCGTGTTATCAGGGATGTTTGCCAAGTGGTGATTCAGAACACCTCGGATAAAAGCCGAGTCTTTTTTCCACTGACTAACCAGCAAGTTTTTGAGTTATATTCTGCAAATATCCATTTTTAACTACCTTCATGACTGATACTATTAAACTACTAGTGGATTCATYACTGACGTCTAACAAACTTAATTTCTCACTTCCCCCCCTCACCAAGTGATTACATCTGCCTATAAAAGCCCAGCTACAGCTAACCTCTTGAAGAGATTTTGTTTTGAATCTTTTCATCATAAAAGCTCCAAAACAGAAATGTGATCTTACACTGAGGCTCTGAACTGTTAAGGTAAACAGGTTGATGTGAGAAAGCTTCACTTTTTCAGAACTAGTGGTTTTGGTTACATTCGAGCTGACGTGGCTTGTGTGTGCAGGAAGCAGGGCACTGGTTGAGGCACAATCTTCCATCACATCAGGTAACACTTCTCCATCTTTTCAGCATTTTTTAGGTTTTTACTGCAAATCTGAGGGACTAGCAGCTAATAGAGGAAAACCGCAATTCTCAAGAAGGATGCAAGAAGCATCAGAGTTTCTTCACTGTTGGGAAGACCTGTCCTGTTAGCCTTCAGAGTGGCTAACACCACCCTCAACCTGATAGGCAGGAAAATAGGAAATGTTCTGCAGTAAAACTTTGGAGAAAAAGATAGCAGAAGGAAAAGCAGAGTGTGCTTGTGATGGAAAGCACTAAAAGTGGGTCAAAAACCAGTTCTGAACTGACAGTTGAGATGTGGCATACTTTAAAGGCCATGTGGTCATGACTAGGATTCTAAACATTCATACTCATTATCCAGAGACACTACAAAGATTCCAGACATGAGGCAAGCAGAAGGACAAAAATGCTGTCATATTTTTTGACAATAGAAAGAGTGACAAATACCTTCACAGCTAAGTCACGTAAGTAAATAATTGTTGGAAGAACAGTGAAAGGAAGTTCATGGAGATAACATGCCTAAGAAACAGGAACATCAGCAGAAGTTACTGTGTTCAAAACCCAAAATATTAGAATCATAGAATCATTAAGGTTGGAAAAGATCTCTAAGATCATCAAGTCCAACCGTCAACCCAACACCACCATGCCCACTAAACCATGTCCCGAAGTGCCACACCTACACATTTCTTGAATGCCTCCAGGGATGGTGATGCCGCCACTTCCCTGAGCAGCCTGTTCCAATGCTTGACAACCCTTTCAGTGAAGAAATTTTTCCTAATGTCCAATCTAAACCTCCCCTGGTGCAACTTGAAGCCATTTCCTCTTGTCCTATCGCTGGTTACTTGGGAGAAGAGACCAACACCCACCTCGCTACAACTACTACTTTCAGGTAGTTGTAGAGAGCAATAAGGTCTCCCCTCAGCCTCCTTTTCTCCAGGCTAAACAACCTCAGCTCCCTCAGCCACTCCTCATCAGACTTGTGCTCCAGACCCTTCACCAGCTTCGTTGCCCTTCTCTGGACACGCTCCAGCACCTCAATGTCCTTCTTGTAGTGAGGGACCCAAAACTGAACACACGATTTGAGGTGCGGCCTCACCAGTGCCGAGTACAGGGGCACGATCACCTCCCTGCTCCTGCTGGCCACACTATTCCTGACACAGGCCAGGATGCCGTTGGCCTTCTTGGCCACCTGGGCACACTGCCGGCTCATGTTCAGCCGGCTGTCGACCAGCACCCCCAGGTCCTTTTCCGCCGGGCAGCTTTCCAGCCACTCTTCCCCAAGCCTGGAGCGTTGCCTGGGGTTGTTGTGACCCAAGTGCAGGACCCGGCACTTGGCCTTGTTGAACCTCATGCAGTTGGCCTCGGCCCATCGATCCAGCCTGTCCAGATCCCTCTGCAGAGCCTTCCTACCCTCAGGCAGATCAACACTCCTGACCAACTTGGTGTCATCTGCAAACTTACTGAGGGTGCACTCAATCCCCTCGTCCAGATCACTGATAAAGATATTAAACAAGACCGGCCCCAAAATTGAGCCCTGGGGAACACCGCTTGTGACTGTCCACCAATTGGATTTGACTCCATTCACCACAACTCTCTGGGCTCGGCCGTCCAGCCAGTTTTTTACCCATGATCCAATATTGGATCATATGTCCAGAAGAGAATTAGGAAAAAAACAAAGAGCATGATGAGTAACTAAATTATAAACAATGCATGAAACAAATGATAGAAAAAACTTGTTATAGTCTGCAAACAAAAGTAATAACTAGGATAAATTTTCCCTGGTACTGTCAGTGATGTTTCCTAGACAGTTGACTCACTCCTGGACAACATGCCTCTGCCATGTTGTCACTAGAACTCCTTGCTTGCAACTTGGCTAAATCCATGATTTTTCCAGCTTTAACAGGATCTTTAGAAAAGAGTTTCAAATCTCTTTGTTCCTCCTTCTTGCTACTTTATAGGTTTTTTAGCACACCCCCTACCTGGGTCAACTGCCTGAGAAGTTTCCATCATGAATGGTATACCATTAATGAGCTTTCAAAGGGAGGAGAATGGAGCTGCCTTGTTGATTGCTACTAAAAATTCATGTTCACAAGAAGGTAGATTGTTTTTTAAAGCAACTGAAAGATCAGCTATAACCTGAAACCTTCAATATCTACAGGTCTGACTAGAGAAATATAGTACAACTGCCTGAGGAATTGTCTTTGCCAGGACTCCAGGAAGCATCTAACACATCAAATGAATCATGTTTTATCTGATTCAGTTACTAGCAGAGACAGCTTTGACTTGCACCTTCCAAATCTACTCCAGATTACTCGTCTAGTCTCACAAGGCCAAGAAGTCTTAGTGCTACTAAATCAGGCAGAACATGGAAGTTATTGTAGCAACTATACTTTGCTTGAAGGGTCATTTGAGCAACACATTGGCCAAAATGCTACAGCCCAAGCTTTCTCTGGACAACTCATTTTGTAGGATAAAGCAAAGCTAAGAGAGCAGAAATCTACCCTGGTATCACCATTAAGATCTTTTCTCCCAAGAGGGGTTTCTTCACCTCATGGACCAACCCATAACCCAGGAGTGCTGGGAAATGGCTAGTACAGATGACCCCATGAACCATTTCAGAGAAGTAACAGGGGGTGCTGGGCATTACTCCTTAGAAAAAGAAAAGGGAGATAGATCAAAAATTTGTATTTCCAGATCTGAACAGCTACCTAGTAGAGTTTTATGATCTGGCAATATTAACTTCATAGCAACACAAAGACAGCTGACAAGCAAAATTCCTCATTACAGTTGACTTCAAAGCTTTTTCAGTAAAATTACAGTTTTTGTGAAGTGTGTGTTAGTATGACATTCTAAATTAAGACACTTATTTATAATCCACCAGTATTGCTGACTGCAGCTTGAACCTGCTTGTTTGCAGAAACAAAGGAGTCTGGTTGCATTGTGCCTTGAGGGCCTCTGGTGCACAGTTGTTTTTTTTCCAGTGTCATCCTGCACCAGTCAAGCATATACTTCTACAGCCTTCTTTGCAGGTGATGTACAGCACAAAATGCTTTCACAAGTGTTTTGCATCAAGCTTCTCTCTGGGTTGGCTGGATTTCCACCAGCCCCATCCTCTTGAGAGCACAACATGGCCTCTCAGTCACATTACAGCTGAGTCTGCCATGAAAGCCTCCACCCAGCAAAAGGGAGCTCAGAAAATGCCAATACAGCTCTTTAAATACTGAAGAGATACTGCCTAACGAAGAACAGGGAAGGAGGGAGGAAGGGGATCTGAGCTGCTAAATGTATCCCCCTGCCCACACCTCAAGCAGCCAGATGTATGAGAAACCACCCCATTCATGGTATGTTAGGCACAAAAAATGTCTGGGAGGAAGAAGCATTTTTAACATTTACATCAAAATATGGCTCATAATCTGTGTCCTTAAAGAGTTGTTTGTTTGAAAAAACTGATTTTGCTACAAAATTTCGCTCTGACATCAGTGGTGKTTGCATGCTTACATATATGCATTTGCATATTGACACCTCCCAGCCCCATTACAGCACACAATTCTCTTAAAGCTTTTTCATTAAGCATTTCAGCAAACAACCCTTACAACAAAACACACAAAATAAACCACGCTTATTCCTATTTTCGTGGGAATCTTCCTTCTTTTAAAATATTGAACAACAAGGCATATTTAACCTTTATACAAGGGACCATAYTGGACAAAATAAATTAGCAGCAGTGTAGGCTAGGCAGTTAACCAGCAGTGTATTTCTTGGATTGTGCTTAAGGAAGGCCAAGTGCCAGAACAGGAGAACATTATAACTGAGAAATTAGAAGAACTTTCACTTGTAGACAGTTATTTCATTATTTCATAACTGGCAATATGTAGCATGCAATTATTGCCATATGTAAAATGCTGCATCAAACATTAATTTATGTCTTTGTAGATTGCATGAAGAACCATTCTACACGCCTTGAAAGAGCACAAAAGAAAACACAATTAATTATCTCATTTTTCAGAAATGAGTAAAAATTGGGAAGATGTAGTCCACGTGAATTACTACATCGCTATTAGCCAGAAAAGCCAGGGGCAAAACCAGATTGAATTTGCTTAATTAGGTCCAGATCCAGTGAAGTATATACATATCTCTAAGGCAGTGAGTGAGCCTATGGACAGCAAACAACTTAAAATGTTGGAAGAGAGCATAAATCTAAATATGGCATGGGTTTCACCTTCAACATGTGATTTCTCATATGCTCCAGCATTTTTCACAACCATTGTTTTGTCTCTTGTCAGAAAATTGCCTAGTAGGAAGTTCTAGAAAACTGTCTTGAAGTTGATTAACACCCCATTTCATTCCTCCTCATTTCTCAGTCAGCTTTACAGAAACAAGTTTCCCTGTAAAGGAAGAAAACAGCTATAAGGACTGCAGACTGCTGGAAAAAAACCATGTATGAAATTATGGATTTAGGAACATTTAAAATCTGACAAATATATGATTCAAAGTGTCCACATTATATTTCAAAAACACTGGGCAAGAAAAAAATAAATGCTTGCCACCAGGCAAAGCAGAAAGAGCATATGTTATCAACTTGTGGATGACACATGGGTTTTAGAGATATTTCCTATCTGCACAGCAAGACATTCCTTTTTTGGCATTTTCTTGAGATAAGACACCCATCTGTCAGATCATTACAGCAATGATAGAGAAAATAGTTGCCAGTACCTATTATTTGACATATTGTGGATATAAAGCAATTCTTGACCAGGGGGAATTCCCCAAATGTAGTAAAACAGGATACAGCTCAGCTAAGGGGCAAAGTCCATAACAAGCATTATGCTAAGCTGCAAAGAAACTTGCTCAAGACAGCCCAAGTCATGCAGAGGGACAAAGCCACAAGAGGAATACGATAGAGGAGAGAGCTCACAGGCCAGACACCCATATGGATTTAGACAGATGTCACAGAGATAAATTATGCTTGACCTGCAACAAAATAACAATTAACTTCCAACTTCCAGTCTAACCTAAAAAACCCACACTTTCACGTAAGCAAATTGTTTCATCTAAATTGACTTCCAATAATGTGATATAAGAATCTAGAGATATTTGAGAGTAAAAGAATGAAATTATAGGATAAGCGGTACAAATAAAGAGCGAAGTAACCCCAGATATTTGTCAAAACTTTAAGCCAAATTTAAAAGGTTAATATTTTCAGAGATGTCTAAACTTTGAGTCCCTCCTAAGTCCAGAAATAGAAATGTTATTTTGCTGCTGGAAGGCAAGAGTTTGAGGCCATCATGTGTTTAGATAACTCATGTTAACAACTGAGACTGAGGGGAAATAGCCACGCTGAATTTTGACCCTTTTGAAGTTTGCAACTGTTTTGCACTACAGTGTGCTTTAATATGCATCTAATTATTTTCTGGTTCTTTGGCCTTGAGGAATAAATAGATCCTAGCTAATAAAGGTTAAATATCCCTGATCCAAATAATAATTCCTGATAAAGTTATGGATGCACAAAGGACAACTTTGATTCCTGTCCCCCCTCCCCCCCAATATTTGCTCAGTTACTTCAATTTTCTTAAAAAGGTGAATGTGTCTTTAAAGAGAAAGTGAACATACTGAGCCAGCTTATGCTGCAGTAGCTATGACAACAGACTTTGAAACAAGTGTGGAAAAAGCTAGACCTGAATTTTAATTTCATTTAATTATTTTTTCAGTCTACTCTTCACATTGACTACTTTGCATTTTACTCTGAAATTCTACAGAAACTGTGATTTCTTTTTAACAGCAGATACATAGTATCTTATGTAGCAGATTCTGCAGATGTTATTTAAGCTGGAAAAGAAAATACTTAGAGAATTAGTGGACATCTCCTAATGTCTTCAGACGAATGCCAGACTGCCTTCTGGGGAATATGCTTTGCCCAAAGATGCTGGGCTCAATGCAGATGGGTATGTGTAAGAGATTTGGTTTTATGAAGGAATGGTCCCATTGGATCAACTATTAGCAAACTGTATCCTATTGTCTATTAGAGGTGAATTTTTCAAAATCAAAAGACAGAAGAGGAGGTAGATTTAAAAGTCAGATTTTCAGTTGATTCAGTAACTGGGCTGCAGTGAGAAAGAAGAGACTTCAGTTCTAGCATCTCTTCCTTTTTTCTTCCAGTCCTTCCCATCTCTCTTGGACCAACCTTTTATAGAAGGTATCCACAATCATGGATACTATCAGCTTCACCAGACAGATGATCTGGCTCCCTGTTCATGTCTCCTTTCCCATTCCTCTATATTCTTTCTAGCAGAAGGAGTAGAGAGCAATCCCCCCCCTTCCCCCCTCAAGCATAGCAGTTTAGAGATGAAGAACACTTTCTTAAAAAAACAAAAAAACAAAAAACAAATCAAAACAAACAAACAAACTCAGACCATTACCACTAATATCTCTTCTTACTCCGTCAGTGTTCCATCTGCCCTTTCTATTTCCTTTGAATAGGTCCAAGGCTTCACAGGAAAGCCAAACTGCTTTACAGCCGTGACTATACAGAAGAGGAGTCACTTTAACCTCCTTGGAAGTGACCCACATCACCTGTGCTCCCAAAGCAACTTATTGAACTACAGCCACCCATAAGCTCCCATATAGCTGACCAGACCAGGGACATTATGCAGCACCTTCTCCCACTGGCCCAGCTCAGCTTCTCTGGGGCCAGAGTCCCCTGAGCTCTGTGTGGTGAATTGTAAGGCACCACACTCTGCATTGCAGAGGATGGTCCTATGAGGCATGCAGGCATAAAATATAGAAATAGATGATCATCATGCTATTAATTGCTTATTAATTTCTTTAAGAACTGATATTTGAGTAATCAATCCTCATATTTCCCCCAGAAAGCCAAAAATGCATAAGGAGTGCATAAAACTAAGTCATTTTTCTCTTAAAGTCTGATACCTCAACTTTTTTTTTTTTTCCCCACTTAGCTCCCTCTGGTTTCTCAATGAGGTGCCTCCTGCTGCAATGAATGAAGAAAGACTGGTTGAACAAGGACTGTAAGGAAGCAGCCTCAATCTGCATTATCATTTTTTACTGGTGCATTGTTTTTTAGACTTAGCTGCCTGCCTGATGGAAATTTGCACTGGGACCATCTCATGTGTAGGTAAGCAACTACAGATATATTCACAAGAGGAGGCTCAGGCCTTGCTCATCAGGCATCTCCACCCATTGCAGAATATGGGCTGCCCCACATTCAAATACATTATTCTCATTCCTTTGTTCTCTTTTCAAACTGCAGCCACCTCTCACACACTCTTGTAGATACTCCCTGCATTTCTAATACCTTCAGTCTAACTGAATTGTTGCAATGTCCCATCTACTGTTTGCAAAGCTTTGGACAATTTTGAGGTACTTACAGATTTCATCCACAGCTTGCAAGCAGCTGAAGACCACCATCACAAGTCCTCAGTTAGAAGAAGAAATTCAGGTTTTACTGACTGCAGCAAATGAAACAGATATTCATGTAACTACTAAGAAAAATGAGCTGTGAATGAGTGCAAGAAGCAAACCCTGAAACCAAGCACAGCCAGCCCCAGCTTACGCAGACTCCATTTCCATTTCATATAGGGGCACTCTGCCTAGAGAAGCCTATTGAAAGAGGGCCTAATCCCTGGCACAGCTGCCACCTTTTATCCTAATTTCCCACCTTGGGAGTGGAGAAGCAGCATTAACTCTTCAGTGACTGGTTCAGGACAGGGTGCAGTGCTCGGAGTACTCCTTGTTTCTGAGATCTTCTTGCCGTTTCATTTGGAAATGCTCCCAGCATATTATTCAATCTCTGCTCTCCTTTCAGCAAAGCTCTTTCTCTTCCATCCTCGCCAGAATCAGGACAAAGGGTCTCGCCATACATTTTGTTCTTTCCATATGTATTCCAAGTAACACTTATTAATAACATCTCTGCTTCTGCATCCACTACACTCAGCACATAAAGCATTCATTTTCTTTCTGATGATGAGTCTTGTGCAGTGCATGCACAGCTAATTTCAATTCTTCCTCTTTAAAGCAGATATGATTTCTTAGAAGCCTTTTTCCATTTACTCCAGTGGGCACTGAATGCTAGGGAAGTAAAACAGAGCCACATTTTGTACTAGAGTTGGTATAGCCTTTCCATTCTTCCTCTCTCCTGCCATGAAGCAGCATTGAGAACCCTGTTTCAGTCACTCATGTGGCAAATTTGAAAGGCATTCTTTTTTTTGTAATCATGGAATGAGTCATGGGCACTTGAAGTTCAATAAATCCCCACAGGCAGCCAGCTTGGTTTACTTTTCAGCTCTGATGGCCCACAGAGGCAAAAAAAATTTTTTTTTAAGACACGGAAATGGGATTTTTTCCTTATTATATGTAAACAATCCCCCTAACATAGGAGAGGGAAAAAGTTCATATCAAAAGGGAATGTTTACTAAAACATCAGCTTCCTGCTGCAGGAGGATTATTAGCATCACTGAATTCCTTCTCCGTTCAAATAATCTATTGCCAGATTTCTCAGAGAAACACTTTTCTGGTTGCTGCTTTTTGATTGCAAATGTCTGGGTAGTTTATCCTTTGTGTGGACAGTCTTGCAAAGAGAAAAAAACAAGGTGCTGAGTTTCCTGGTGAGGGGGGTGACAGAAGAACCCCCTTGTCCAGATAGGGCCATTAAGTTTGAGGTCTTCAGCAGAAGCATGAGATGAACTGCTTGCTTTCTAGGAATCAGTCTGATATAGTCTGGAGAAATATCTTCTTAGAAAGAGAGGCATTTTTACATTTACTGGTGCATTTCATACATTCCTCTATTACATACAAACATAGATACAGTGGCCAGGCAGTGTTAAAGGAGGAAAATGAGGATGATGTACTGGTCATGTACAGGGACATCTAGCAATGAGGGGACACAGAAATGACACACTCAAATGGTGCAGAATGAGTATAAATAGGTTCATATTATGTCTTAAATATTGCAGGAGGCTCCATATAATGTATCACTGAAAAATCTTTTAGTTCATTTAAGTCTTACTGCACTACATTTTTTTTCTACTTATTTCTTGAATTCATAAAGACCAAAACAAATTCTGATTCTCCATGTAGAGATTTAGCATTCAGGCTACAGAGTGAATTTAGCACTCAAGATGCAAAAATAGTGCTGTCTTACAAAGGGATACTTTTATTATTTATTCTCCAAGGAGAAACTGAGAAAGATTACCTAATTAAAGTGTTTAAAAAAAAAAAAAGTGAAAAATGTGTGAGAGACAACATTTATTTATGTCTTTAAAAATCTATTCTCTTCCATGGGTTTCATTTTATTTCCATACTATGAAAACATATCCTTCTCTTGTTTCTCCCAGTTTTTTCTAGGGTAGACACTTAAATTAAAATAACTTTTTATAAAGTTATTTGTATATTTGCTCAACCTATTTTTTAACCCATGTTTCTTTAAAATGTTTGATGAAAAACTACTGACCGTTGTGCTGAGAGAAAATTGTGCAGTTAAAGTTCCTGATTGCTGTATATTAGAAACACTTCTGTGCACTCTAGCCATAAGGATGGCTTCCTTATTTTCAACTCCTCTTCTGTTTCTACCCATTGTCATACTGGCTGCCATCCAAGTGGGATTTTAAGCCTCCTGGTGTGATAAAAAGAAAGAAAAGGTTTGCTGACTTTCTAAGAGTCTTTTCTTTTAAGGATATACAGGTACTTTGGACAATCCTGGACTTCCTTTCTAGGAACATCTGATTTCCTTGGATACTCCCTTGCATGACTAGTTTGTGATAGTACAGAGAGTCCCACACACGGATCCACATTCCCTCCACCAGTCATCAAATGACTGCCATTTTCCGGGTTTTTTTGGTGGTTTTTTTCATGGAGTCCCTCGGACACTGTTGACATGTCATTTTGTTTCTCTGTGCCTTAGTCACTTAGAAGAGGTGTTGAAAACCCTACAGGGATATTCGTTTCTCTTCCTGTATATTTACATAGCACATAGCATGAACCTTTTTTTTCGTTTGATACTGAGACTGCATACTCAATACGTTGTGAATTGTGAAATAATTGTGAAGTTGTGAAAGAAGTTGTGATTTACACTACTGGACTTCAGTCGTCAGACCCACCTGTGCTCTCCAGTAAAAAGTCAGAAAAGACCTAACATAGGATAGTTGAAGTTTTCTCTTCTCAGAACCATTTTATTTTCTGAAAACCAACACATTAACTGTTCAAAATGGCCATAAAGAGCACCATCAGCCCTGGCTTGCACTTTTCAGAGTGCTGTAAATACAAGCTTCAGGTAATTTATAGTGAATGAAAAGGCTACATCCACAAGGCGGGGAAAGAAAAATGGCTTTGAGAACACCTGGCTGCTTTGTGCTGGCTTTACGCTGCATCATACACCCGATGAGTACTAAACATAACAGAAACATTTTAAGTCCTGGCAGAAAAACATGCTATGTCTTCCTAAGAACAGTTGGGTCATTAGTGGTCGTTCAGTCAGACAGACCGAGGCTGTCTCAAAGTTATTAGGTAGATGGTGAGAGGTTGGTTGTGAGAAAATGTTGTACTCGAGGATCACACTGAGGAATTACTTGGCTCAGCTGTGTGCAGAAAGACAGCCCTCGCTGCAGGGCTGATAGACTGGTGGAAGCCAAAAGGGAAATCAGCACTTCATAAAAGTTAATGACCAAGGATATACTTCTTATGAGTCCTGACGACAGCAGGATTCAAATGCAAAGCACAATACTATTCCCTCTTCTGTTGCTCCCTCTGTTTTGGACCAGTCTCCTTCTCTTTTTTCATTGCTGTTACTGTTGGATTTTAATATATGCGTTTGTGAGGAAGCCCTGAATAAGACACCCTCCATCATTTTCTTCCACTTCACTATCAGATCTGACTCAGCTAGGCCATCCTTTTTCCTTTCTACTTTCCCAGAGGTAATATCTCAAGCGAGATTAAACATCCCCTTCCAGATGGCCCATTTTTGGTAAGAAAGTTCACGCATGAAGCCAAGCAATGGCAAATCTTAAATCAGCATCCTGCACAGAGGGGAGCACTGGCATTCTGAGTACTATGCATTTTGACTACTACTATCATATTATCTGTTCTGACATTTATTCCAAACAAAGATATTTCTCATGAATGCTAAACACAGTAAATGTGATTGCCCATCTCCCAAAGGTTACAGTGTTATGTTTCATAATTTTATGAGTATTTTATTACTATTATTACAGTTCAAAATTATTAATAAATAATAATATTCAAGAACAATCATTAAATACATAATAGAAAAGAGATCGTTATCTTTTTCTACTGGCTGGAAACAAGAGAATACAGTAATCTCCAATGCAACTTTCAGCCCTGCGGCACTTACGTATGTATGTATCTATGTTGAGAACTCAAGACCAACTGTGACACACTAAATAACAGATTAACAATAACAAATGTAAATAAACCATCTGAATTTCTTCAAAAAAAAAGCAATGTTCTCATAATCATTATTTATTTTCTTTCCTTTTCACCTGCATATATCCTTCTATTCTACCTGGCATATTTTAATGCTTTTCTAATCTGTAACCAGCTCTGCAAATAATACTCATAGTTAAGCATTTTTTAAATTCATATAAGTGGGCAAGGCATGTGAGATAATTTACAGTGTTTGTTATCAAACACAGGGTTGGAAACACAGATTGTGCATTAGAGAGGAGGGCTTAACACTGACGATGGTGGGCCCCGTAGGAAGTGCCCACACCAGCTTCACAACTAGAGGCACGGTGGTTGCGTCTGCACAACACAGCCCTGAACTCATTAAGTCGTCTTGCTGGTTTAAAGACTAGGGTTTTATTCCAAACTCTGTGTGATTCACTCTGTGACCACAGACAAAACATTTCCTCTTTGTTTTCTATTTTCCCAGTTGTTAAGCACAAATAAAGATGCTTCTCATTTTTAAGGCATTTTGAGACTTACTGAGGAAAAAATTTAATGGAAACCTTAATACTCAATTTTGATGATTAGGATCGGTGGCATAGGGCAGGAAGAAACCCAAGGAAAAATTCACTTGTAAGTATGGTGCCATAAAGCAGGCTCTAGGATATGTAAGCCAGAGACAAATCTAAAACCAGGATAATTCCAATAGAGCTTGTAAGATATAGAATAAATATGAATATACTTTAGTAGTCTGTCTTATCAAAACTGCATTTATGTTGGAATAAAAAAATATTGTATTGTATTGCTAAAGGAACAGTAATAACTGTGAAGAAAAAATGTTGAATTATTATGGCAGACCACACAGCAACAGAGCATTTATGGCTCTGCTCAGGGCAGACTGCTCAGTCAGGATTTTTCTCACATGTATTATCATATAAACATCCTGTGCCACATGCAGTTTTGGGGGGTTCAGGTGGTGAAAGAGCAAGAGGGGGATAACTTATTGCTATGGAAACCTATTTGTCATCCATGTCTAGAATTATTGTCTTTTTATTCGAGTTAGAAAAGTTTTCATTAACTCCCCAACAACTTCCCTTCACCCCAATGTTCTTTTCTTCACACATGCATGCACACCATTTTTATTGGAAGATGTGCTTTTATGAATTGTACTACCAAGGTTGTTACTACCTATTTGCCATCATTGTGCAGCACTAGATTATCAGGTCAAAATAAATGATAATAACACAGCACTGTCCCAGAAGTCAAACACATGAATAGTAACCCTTCTGTCTGACTATTTCTGGGATAATGCATAAGCTCAGTGGATTGCAAATTAAATATTTTGTGACAGTTATTTGAGTAACTCGTGAGATTTTTGAGGTTTTATGGGCAATATGATCAGGTCTATCTTTGCCCTTGTCAAGTAGATGTATCCTTTTGTTCTCCATCTAAGGTTTCCTTTGCCACAGGTTCTGCAGTAGGAGAACAAATCCCAGCCTTGACCAGGAAAGAGAAAGGAAAACAAGGGAAAGGGAAAGGGAGAGGACTACCTGAAGTTTGCTGAGATCTTTAGCTGTTACTCTGCCTCCAAACTTACACTTTTCCATGGTAATACCAAGGGAAAGTGCCGCATCAGTGCTGCAAACTTAGCTTGGAGACAGCTTTTGAAATATCAGAAATTTTTTTTACGGGTGCAGATGATATTGAACATACGGTGTTTGAAAGAGTGGCCAACATTGCAAGAGCCTTTGGAATCACCTGATGTTTTATTTTGTGTTTCCCCACCGTCAGTTTTTAAGTCTGTCATATTTTCCTAGTAGCAATGTGACCCATTTATGGCAACAACTGCACATTCAACTTGTTACTAGTGATGTTATTTATTGTAGCGAAAAGGAAAGATTCGAGAATGCAAAGATGAGCCTAAATGTTAGAAAAAAAGCAGTGTTTATACTTCATTGTATGGCCTGCATTATCTTTCCATAACATGCAAAGATTACTTGGTAGGCACAAGTTGACTGTACATGTTCACTGTATGTATGCAGCTTAAGCAAAAGTCCTTTCTCATCTATGAGTTCTGTGTTCTAGATATTTCAGGCAGAGAGCACAACATTTTCTATCACTGATGTGGAATGTCAGTCTGAACTGGGAAGTGCCATGAAGCACGAAGTGATGAAATACCATCATTTTTGCCAGGCTTAGTAATGCACTGTGGCTTCACATTACACTATTTTAACTTGTGCTTATGTTATTAATTTGGTTAGGAAATATCTAAAAAGTAAAGCCTTAAAAAATAGCGTTGGCCTGTTTCCCTCTCTCTTAAATTTTGTGCAGGTTTTCTCAACCTCACATTTAAGTGAAAACTATTCTTTCTCAATTCATGCCTTATGCAGTTCCTAACACTCTCCATGCATCATCTGCCTCACACTGAGGGATTGTAGTTGAGACAATTGCATCATACCACAAATTTGATTTTCTGCTAATTATTCTATGGAAAAACTGCTCTGGAATAGTTTAATTCCCCAGCATTATCTGGGTATCTCACTATTCATGAATTCAGGCTTCCAAAACCTGCCTGTATGAAACAAACATTCTGAACCCAAGGTCCCAAAATTCAGGTTTGAAAAGTCTATAAACTTCTGCTTTGGGCTGTAATGAAAACCCGAACATCATCACTTCTGGGCATCAAGCTCTCAGTGTTAACCTTACATGTCATGAGACACTAATCCAAAACTGCATTAAACCAATCATTCAGACGAGTAACTAATAATTTATTCAGAAGGTGGCAAAGAGACATCCTTCATATTTCATATGTGTCTGTCCATGCTCTGTAGCTAGGCAAAGCTGAATGAGAATTGAAGCAAGATGCTAAGTCTGTCTATCTTTTTCTAATTTCTTGCATCTGCATTTCAGCCTGACCAGTTCAGGGTAAGTATGGGAGTCTATAGGACACTCAGTTTCTGCTCACATCTCCGCAGTTTCAAGTCACCCAAATCAGTTTACAGTTGGGATTGTCTATAATAACTGGTAGGAGAGTGAGAAACCTGTATGCTGACAGACTTCCACAGGATGTACACATGTTGTATTAGACAGAATTAAAGCAAACCTCAGGAACGGATTAAAGGAAGAGCACTCAGACTCCCACCGCTGGAAAAGGACATAAAAGCAAGTGAAGGGCGATGACATTATTCATTGAAAGCTCTCTTGCAGTCAGCTCATGGGTAGTCCATACATTGCTGAGGGGAGTTTATAGTCAGTTATGGCTTTCAAGTGCTTTTTGGTTATACAGTGCTTCTGAAGTGTTTCGGGGGAAAAAAAGAAAAGAGTTATAAAAAAAAAGTTATGAAAATGGAGGCTTTCAAAAAAAAGCTTTCAAACACTTAAGGAAGGAATGTACCTTCATATTTGGAAGAGATGGAAATGTCAAGAACTCAACACTACAGCAAGGGTCTTCAAAATCTATAAGGAAGAAACTTCTCTTGCTGCTGTCTGGCKCACTGAAATCTGAAGGACAATTTCTACACTTCCTGCAATTCGACCAATGAGTGGAGATAGCGTGGGATACAGGGCCTTTTCATATTTGGTCAAACTTTATAACTTATTTAACTAATCATTGGGTTAATTGATTTGTAAGTGATATTTCAAGATGTTTTATGTTGTTTGATTGATAACACTATGAACCTAAGTCCTGAGCACAAGTTGCGCAGGGCATGGCGGTGAATGTCCCCTAACTGCAACTGAAGAAGCTTGTTGCAGAGCCAGCCTAGGTTGAAAACTTAGTTCAGAAATAGTAGAGGAACTAGTGAGTGTCACAGACCCATTTGTATGCTTCTGCCTTCTATATTCATTCCTTGGCTTTTGGACTGAGACTTCCAATAAGGGTGCCAAGTGCAAAAATGTTTTCTTTTCTGTATCATGAACATCTGCTTATTAGGAACTGGTTTGATGCCATGAAATCCTCTTTAACAAGCCATAAAAAGAATTATTGTTTGATTACAAATCTCTGCTTGGTAATACGATAATATCCATTTCATCATTTGTAGCCAGTTGTTCAAATAGTGATTTAATTTTTTTTTGCAACAAAGGGATCCACCACTAACAAGACTTAGATATGTAATTGCATGAGATTCCAGGACTGAACACTGAGGATGCCACTTTGAACTTGAAGAAGGTTTCCATAATATTAATCTCTTAAATATGGCCACTGGACATGGGTGGAGGTGGCGGCTTTTTGATTTGTATTACGATTCTGGTCACGGAGACGGCCTTGCTTTTAACTGAGTCAGCTGGTTGAAAGCCTGCCAGCAGCCTGCTTGCTCAGGTTCTGCTCAGGTTGCCATCACTAGCTGCTACAGCATCAGCAATGAGGAAGTGAAGGACCAACCTCTGCTTCCTGCAGATGATGCATGAGTGAGTCAAGGAGACATGCTGAAGTGTGCTGGCTCAGCTGGGGGGGTATGTCACCCCGAGCCTGCACCAGGGCCTCACCAACACCCTGTAGACAACTGTCCAAGCCAATCGGGTTGGAAAAGTTTGGACAAAATCAGTGTGGGCTGCTGTCTGCCCTTATAAAACATGGGACTGAGAAAGGTGACCCAAGGTCCTTCTACAAGCAGACAAGTCTGTTAGCTTCAACTTGCTGTTCTCTTAAAACTCTACAGACACTTGCAGCACGGCTACAAATGGCCTATGGGCAGCACATGAGAGCAAGCTCCAGCGGGTTGCTGAGGTCTTGGCTCTCCATAAATACACTGATCTTTTTATGGGCATGCATGAAATGTATGAGTATAATAAATATATATAAAGGTACAAACACACTGATGTATGTGCATATATGTCAATGTATATGCCCACAGAAAGGGCTGTACCGAGTATGACTCTGTGGAACAGAACATTCAGATATATACAGGATGAATTTTACAACAGTTTACATTACTGCTTTTTAATGTTTTTTTTCCTAGAGAACTTACATTTTAAAGTCAAGGGTGGAAAAAAAAAGAAGAAATAATAGGATTATTGCAGCTTCTGAAAAGCGCTTTCCCCTGTAAGCCTTTTGCAGCCAAAATGATACTAAAGGGATTGAAGTAACCTTAACATTGCTCCATAGCAACACCAATCTTCCCTCTCCCTTTCTTCCAGCCAGGCAGTGAGATTGTCTCGGGTATTGTCTCACCTATTCAATAATACAGAACAGGGAATGAAGAGGGTGAGAAAAACCCTCAAAAAGTAGAGTAGAAAAGATGGAAATTTTACCAATTTTCAGAAATTGGAAACAAAAGCAATATAGGGGGGGTGAGCAGCAAAGAGAGAGACTGACATTGAGGTGCTGGAGCATGTCCAGAGAAGGGCAATGAAGCTGGTGAAGGGTCTGGAGCACAGGTCTTATGAGGAGCGGCTGAGGGAGCTGGGGTTGTTTAGCCTGGAGAAGAGGAGGCTGAAGGGAGACCTTATCGCTCTCTACAACTACCTGAAAGGAGGCTGTAACGAGGTGGGTGTTGGTCTCTTCTCCCAAGTAACAAGCGATAGGACGAGAGGAAATGGTTTCAAGTTGCGCCAGGGGAGGTTTAGATTGGATGTTAGGAAAAATGTCTTCACCAATAGGGTTGTCAAGCATTGGAACAGGCTGCCCAGGGAAGTGGTGGAGTCACCATCCCTGGAGGTATTTAAAAGACGTGTGGATGTGGTGCTTAGGGACGTGGTTTAGTGGTGGACTTGGCAGTGCTAGGTTAACAGTTGGACTTGATGATCTTAAAGGTCTTTTCCAACCTAAATGATTCTATGATTCTCATGACAACCTCACGAGGGTGAGCAACACTGTCCTTTTCTTTGTGTGTTAGCCAGCTGGGGAAGTTATATCTTAACGTATGTTTGAAGTCCAAGCCAACCCTTGTATATACTGTGGGCTTTTCTCCAACTCATTCCATTTCCCATACAATTTTATTCAAGTTATAGTTTAATACTGTAGTTAGTTGCACTGTAATGGCTTTTGAGCTGAGAAAATGGGTAAAAGACAATACAAAGCATGTAAAATTGAACAGAGGGGATATGGCTTTAAACAAGGGGGGATCATCAAATCCTCCTCCCTGAACTCCCACAAAACCGAAGGCAGCTAGAAGAAGGAAGCGATTTTCATTGCTACAACATGGAGGCAGTTGTTTGTTGTGTTGCTGTGAAGCAACAGCAAAAGAAAACAAAAGAACATTTCATCTATTCACATTAAGCATCTAAAACTATGCCTTTGTGAAAACTGCAGCTTGGTTTCATTCTGCTACTGAAATGAACCCAAGATCTTGTGTGACACTTCAAATAACAAGAACAATGTATTTCTCCATTTCTTTACTTACATTAAGCACATGTGTTTTGTAGTTAATGTAGTTCCTGGTGTTATGAGAAAGCAATGAAAACAAAATCTGTGCTTAATGTACTGAACTTTGACAAAAGCAGCTGCAACTCAAAATTAAAATCCATTGCTTTGCTTTGCTCTGAACCAGCTTTGGCAAAGTGTTGCAGCGCACTGTGAATGAGGATATCTGAAATGAAAAACTCCTGCACGACTACCCAAAGGACAGATCAAATGACCAAAAGCAAACAGTGATGTGCTAGGCTGTTTGCTGAATCCTCAGGTGACAAAACCCGTAAGCCTTGGAAATTTCAAGACAAAACAGAGATACTGAATTTTTATCATCTGCTGCAAGGCACTAATCATGGAGATAAAAGACTCATTTATATCGGATGACTTGACCCAAAAGCCAGAGGAGGCAATGAAGGCAATGAGAGGTTTCTGCCATTGGTCTCAGAGCACTTTAGATCTGGCCAGAAGACATATCCACTGCAATTCTGGACTAAGTTTTTTTTTTTTTTTGGGGGGGGGGGGTGGTTTTTTGGTTTTGGGTTTTTTTTCTTTTTCAGACAGCAGCAGTGAACTGAGCATTAGTCATTTTTTCTGTGATCTAGTGATGTCCTTTAGATGATTAACTGCATTTTATAATGGCCCAATATGTCCAGATTTTGTTTACTTGTTTTTCCTTTATATCATCAAGGACCTGCTTTGGATTCCTRGTTGAAGTAGGAATTATGCAAAATCTAGTCTGCCTCTGAAGGAGGGTTCGTTAGAATAGCCTCTGCTGAGTGCCTAGCAGGCTTCAGCCTCAACTGCTGCTCTGGCTGAGCAAGGTGAAATTCTCTCCAGTGATTTTCTTTAAGGGTCTAATATAAGGTCAGTGGGAGAAAAATCCAAGGGAGGAAGGCTGTGCAGGCACTATGATCTTTAAAAGTTTATGAAGCAGGACTGGGGGAGAGAAAGAGTTGCTGGTGCCATACTTGCCCACTCCCAGGGGATAGCATCTGTGCAAGCCAGGGCTCACAACTTGAATGTGGAGTCTTCCCACTGCCTGTCCTCCATAGAAGAGGCAGTTCTTTATCATGCAGGGGTCCATTCAAGGCACAAAGTCCCTCCTATAGGGCTAAATGGCAGCTAGGGAAATAATATGGCTCCACTGAGTTTGAAAATTGACATGTAAAGTTAGTCACTTAAAATGAAAGAAAGTATCAAGGTTTACAGCTGAATTATGTTCCTATGATGTAAAAGTTTATTGATTTGGTTAAATAATAAAATCACATTACTGAATGTGTTTCTTATTATATGTTAATTGCAGTAACGTAAATATCTTGCAGATCTTTGTGCACCATCCACCATTTATTTTCAATGAGGAACAGAAGTAGCAGGAGCCAACAGGTCTGACTCTGCAAGCTTGCTTTCTTTTTCATTTACCTTTCCATGTATTGAAATGCTCTGAATACAGATTGAGTTGCTTTGTTCGATATTTATTATTGTTCCACCTGCGTTGAAATGGGAATAGCAATGGCTTTGATAAATAGATTCAAAGGCAGTCAAAATTCATTGTCCTTTTTCTAAATGCTTTTGTGTCCTCTGCTGGAGTTCTTTTCGACAACCTCCTCCAGCAAGACGCCTCTTGAAATCAAAATAGATATAGTTCTTGCTTCCATAGAACATCAGTGCAAAACCTTTCATTAATCCAGTCTGTCCTCTGTCACATATATGTCCAATTTTTTGCTTTATTTCTAAGAGCCAAAGTCTGTTCCTCTATTCTGTGTTCAGAGATATGGTACTCCTTCTTAAGACTTATCATGTGCATGATAACTGCTAGATAATTAAAAATAAAGGTGTCAGAATCTGGCAGTAGAACTTCATTAGCCTTACAAAGCATACCAAAGAATATTCATTATCACAGTATGAGGTATCATAAATAATTAGCACTAAACCCACACATGCCAAGTGAATGATCAGTATGACTTCATCTTGTGATCAGCTTGCCTGTTTATTTTATTACTGTGCTCATTTGCCTGCTCAATATTTTGCCAAATACTGCCATTCACACTAGTTCTCCCAGCATTTGTGTGAAGAAAGGAAAAGCCACTAAGATTGTCTTGCTATTTTCCTAAATCAGGATACCAGCTAACTGTAAATATTTCACTGTACAATAACAGCACAATCTTGTTTTAACTCATCATCAAGCCTCTACACCAAGACTATCTCCCTCCTTTTTTTAACTTTGTTTATGAAGGTCCAATGGTATTACAAATTAGAGTTGTAAAATCAGGCAATATTAAGCACAAGGTTGATACAAACCTTCCTAAAAAGGTCTAAACTTGCAGAGTTTAAAGATAGAATTTGTGTGTGTAAAGTACTTCTTCGAGAATTCATGTTTGTGCCTGTTCCCTCTTCCTTTTATTCATGTACTGAATGACATCTCTTTTCTCCCAAGAGGAGAATAGATTGCACAGAAAAAAAAACCACCAGAATGACTAACTTACAGAGACATACACATGTGTAAATATGCCTTTAAATTTAGTTCCAAGATCTTCTTTGTCAGCAGCCCATGACATAACTCTCTGAATAACGGAAGACGGGCAGCATTAGTTTAAAGTGATTGTTGTGTTTGTTCCGTTATTAAGTTTTGATGCATGGTGCTACAGGGTAACGCAACATGACACGGCTAAGCGGTGAAATGAGTACTATGAAAATTTAAACTGAGGCACACACCAAGAAGCTGGAAATAGCAGAACATGAAGTGTCTGAGGCATTTGAAAAGCAAACAAATTAACAAAATAATCCACTAATCCTATTATGCCTACTTTCCTTTCTTCCTCTGCAAATCTCATACACCTGTGCCTGAAATACACCTCCTGCTTTCACCTTTGCTTCAGATTTAATCCAGACATCTCCCTTGGACTATCCTGTTTATTAAAAGCTTGTTGGTGAATTTACCATTACTGACAGTTCAGCCAAGTGTAGTCCCTTGATATATCCACGGGACAGGGAAGCAGAGCTGCAGCCCGGGTGAAGTGAGCCAGGTGTTGAGGGTACCGAAATGGCTGGCTGACCCTCCACGCAGCACAGTGCTCTGCAGCGTGGCATAACGAGCTCGTCCGTGTGCCTCGTGGGCTGCCAAGCCGTTGGAACGGTAGCTAAGAGCAGTCCGTCTTGCTGTGCTATTTCCTAAATAATCCAGAAGCATAATAGTAATAGTTTCACCCCAGTTGTGATTATCAGCAAGCTAGTCAGAAATTTTGCCATTCCTTTTTTTTTGTAAAAAAGGTGGAAATTCACCCAACAGAAATGGGAAATATCAATTATAATAAAATTCTTGATACAGGAGGGAGAAAAACAATGAAAGTGTTTAAAAACTGTTGAAAGATTCTAATTAATTTTCCATTACAGAGTTGCCCATTGTTTTGAAATTGTACSTAATGAAAATAGAAATGATCGCAGGAGCATAATTCAATTTACAAGATTTTTTTTTTTCTTTTTACCTTCCTAACATTTGGGGATGGGGAAGAAATGTACACAGTCTACAATAGTGTCAGAGGCTCCATTTGGCTCCGTAGCTGAGCAGCTGGCCAGAGGCTGCCTGGTTTATATTTCCTGAGAAAACACTAAAGCGGTGACTCCCATGGGCAGACCCCAGCTGATCCCAAGTTTTCACTAGACTGAGTAAAACGCAAGGCTGCTACCAGCACGTGCTGAATTGAAGGGAAGCGGGACGCAGCCTCGCTTCTGCCACCGGGCAGCATCACCCAGCTGAGGGAAAGCCRGGGCTGCCCCTCACGGAACAAAGTTCCACTGGAGCTTGGCACAGCYGCACGTGAAACGTTGCCTCATCCGGTGGTGCGGCCTCCCCCAGAAGAAGCAGGTAGATGTTGACAACGAGAAATCTGGGGAAGGAGCTGGCTCTCACATTGCACCCAGGCCTCCCTTGAGTCCTGCTGCCTGGGTTTGGACCATCCAGCCCTAGTCTCCCTGAGCATCGTGAGCCTTGCAACTGATTTGGGACTGTGGCACCTCATAATTAGAGTGGGAAACAGCGGTTACACCCCTGAAAGCCAGGTGCTTTGGAGCAGACAGAAGTAGTCCTCGTGGAGTTTCTGAGTCAGCTAATATAATTCATCGGATTCCACAGAAAACTAAATAACAGGTTTGTGTGTCAGAGAGAGACTACAGGGAACGTGGTTGTTGTCTACAGAAATTCACGGGAGAGATTGTGTTCCTGTTCAGTAGTTCATTTTCAGAAGGTGATTTAGCCACTTGTTTTACTCAATTTAAAACCGTCAGCTTGTTTTTCATAAGAAAAAATAGATTAAAAAGCCTGAGAACCTGTCTTTTTTTTCTTCACAATGTCCTCAGGCAGGTCCCCCAATACTTCAACTGGCCTGGGCAGCTTCCCTCAGCTCCCTGCCTACTGTCTGCTTGGGGAGGTATATCATAGAGAAAAATGAAATCAAAATTTACTACAAGATTAAAGGCACTGGAGATCAGAGCAAGTTGCAAGGAACCACTGTGCATTAGATTAATGCTCAGACCAATGCTGCTTTGAATTCCACTCCAGCTTTGCAGATTATCAGGGAACAATAGTCAAGTTGAAACAAAGCCGTTTCCTCTTAGAAGCAATCACGCTTGTCTGGAACTGGCTCCGTCACTGTCTGCACTAATCAGTCACTTCACAGTTTGCCTGGCACCCTCTGGGGCTGCCCCCCACACATAGCCCCTCCTTCCCCTCTCATTTCCACTTCTTCCCAACTCCTCAGGCTAGTAGGAGAGAGCTTAGAGGGACATCTCACTAGATGCAGAGCAGAAATTTAGGAAATACAAGGCTAAATCTGAGCACAATGCAAGATTTGTGAACTTGGTAGCTTGCTGGTCTACTTTGTTTTCCAAGGTAGATTTCTCTCTGCCTTTGCATCAACAAAGGCAAGAACCTTCAGCTCTGCTCCCTTCCTTTTTTCACTTCCTATTGTACAATGAAGAAAAATGGACTCGAGGCTAGTGGTAAGAGAGAGCATAGTCTTTAACTATTGCACTTCTCGTGCAGCATTTTGCTAACGCCTTTGCTAATAGAGCTGGTAGAAAAGAGAATGAGAGAGGGGAGGCCATTCTCTCCTTGCTCCTTTTCTTTTTCACTACTTTAAAAGTTCTGAATATTTTCACATAACTACAGAGCTAACAAAAATAAGAAGTAAAATCCCTTTTGAAATGTGAAAGTTCAATACTAGAAATGTGATGACAAGACACAAATGTAGCTGTTTGAAATGGTTTGCTGAACAGGGAACATAGGGCTGTTGTATAGCTCCTGCACAGGAAGAATGAAGAAAGCAAAAGGAGCGGGCTGTGGGGAGACAGAGCAGCAGATAGTCTGAGATTCTTTTAATTGAAAATTGAATCCAGCTTCATTCATTATATATTTTTTATGAAACTGTGGAATGAAAAAGAAAAGGTTTCAATGAAACATGGGGCTTCCAGTTTGCTCAAGAATACCACAAAAGCCCTTATTCAGTTTCCCTTGAAGCCAAGAGAAACATGTCTTTTCTGGTTCAATTTTCAGCGCTTTGAAGCAGAAACTCACTCTTTTATGTGTCCCTACAGTGCCCAGTGCAATGGGTCTCCTGTCTCAGCAGGGTCTTCTAAATGCTACTGTCATAAAATTAATTAATCATAATTTTTAATGAACTCCTTAATATTTTCAGTATCATCCTTGATAAAAAAACATATGCAGACTGAAAAGGCATGAAAGTTTAATTTAGGATACGGTAAAGAGAACTTTTTCCTATAATAAAATCTAATTCAAATGCTGATAAAAATGCTGTTCATACTAAGCAGATGTAGTAAGAGTATTAACAGTATAACAAAACAGAAATCTAGACTTTACACCTATTTGTAGTATAAAAATTAAGTGTAAGTTGGGCGAGATATGCACTAGCATGTAGGGATACTATTTATGACTTTAAGAAGGCAGAGAGGTACTATTATCTAGCTCCATCTGCACGGAAACGAAGGGCCACTCAGAGATAGAGGTGTAAGTCTTCCTGATGTGATTCCTCCACACTCTTTTACAAAGTAACACCTAATATTGACTTCTGCACTACTGTCATATAACCTCTGAGTTAACCATTGAAATGAAAGGGCCAGTTCACATCTCTCAGTGGCACTGGTTCAGGTTGCAAATGTGGCTAGACACTGCTGCGTCAGTCTGCACTTCAATAAATGTTTTTAAGGCTTATTTTTCACAGCAGGAGTAGAAATGAAAAACGAGATTCAATTGTACATGTTGGCAGCCTGGGAGAAGTGCCAGTATGTCATAACCCCATGTACCAGCCCAGCCCCTTTACTTTGTAAAGTACAATTATTGTAAATTGGTTCAGTGCCTGGCAAGCATATCAGAGGCATACATATGCCTCTCTGTAAGTATGCATATACAGTATGCATAAATGATCCTGTTTTTCTTATTCTTTCTGGTAAAAAGAAGTTAAAAGCCTTAATGTCGACTATCCTTTTCCCTGGACTAGAGCAGATTTCCATCTGAAGCGGTTTCTCTAGGCTTTCCTTAAAGTCAGTGAAGAACACTGGTACCGTGGAAGAGGTCATCTCCCCCCGCGGGAGACATGTTTGGCTTGAGCACTTCCCATCTCTCCATTAGCTACAGCCCATCCTAGACAGTTAACTGAGACTTAAACATCTTAAACTTGGTTGGAGTCAATGTTTGGTATTTGGATGTCTAACATTATTTGAGTGAATCTTTGTATAACTCCATATCAAAGAGCCACAAATCTATCTAAATTATGTTGGTTTTATTACAGAGAGAACTGTCAATTTTAAAGTTTACTCTCTGTGGTAATTTACAACCAGAAGAAAGTATTAGGTCCATTGAATAATACAAATATTTGCCTTTCATAATTTACAGTTGTAAAACACAATAAAAGTTACAGTATAGAAATAGATATGCTATTACCCCAGGATTTAATCTTCTGTATCCGTGACATTAAGTAAAACATATCACTAAATGAAAAATCCCATATATGGATGAATAAGAGGAACCCCTTTTTTCCTGCAAATTATTTCTCAAAAACATCCGCTGTATGATAAAGCTGTGGGATTAATTAATTTAGCACGCATCTATAATTGCCTTATCTCAATCCCTCTCTCCCAGGACTAATGCTAATGCTCCAAACCTTTAAGCATCTTCAAATGGCAACTTTTTTCTAATCACAGCATGCCACAAACATATTTTCTTAGCTTCAACACATACAGAATTTTTGCACCTATGACATACAGGTACTGTATTCATAGACAGATTGCAAAAGTGCATAGATATTGCCACTAACTTATAGTAGAAACCACTTTAAAATGTAGTTGTTCTTTTCCTGTTAATGCTAAGTACCATTGGAAAGTTAAGTGCAAGACATAACTCATATTTATATATGTAGGTGTATACCATTCCTATGCCATAGCTAAATCAAAAGATTTTAAACAAGGAGACACACCTGGATCAGCTGCTCTGACCTCATTTAATCAAGTTATTATTTTAGAGAGCTGAGTACCTCATATTTAGCTCAGTAATATCTCCCAGAAAGCATCCAGTTCTTGATTTGACTATTTTAACAAGAATTTACATTCTTATAGTTGTCTATTCCACTCACATTTTTTATAAACACAAACCACAAGATGTAACAAAGCACAGGTGGTTTTTTACCCACAAATATTTATTTGCATGAACACATTAGTTTACTTATATTGTGTTCACGCTTCTTGTGTACCTTTTCTAAGTAGGTGAATAAAATGCATCATCAACAAGTATTAAGGAACACTCAGAGAGAGAGATCTTTGAACTTTTACCTGGATTTAGCAGTAAGATCATTCTGAAGAGTTTAGCTGGAGAGAGAACAGACAGTTACCTGGCCTATTTGAATTTCACATATGAAAAAAACCCTAAGCCAAGAATTATTCATAGAAATTACTCAACCAATAGTTAGAATAACTATATTACGTTCAGGATAATTTAAAACTTATTATAGGTGACTGGCAACAAAAAGAAGATAAATTATAAACTGGATTTCAAAAAATTATTCCTGACAAGAATAATTATTTCCTTCAAGATAAAACGTGTACCGTGATTTTATTTAAAATCCAGGTCTTGGGTAATGTCTGACCCATGAGTAAGCACAGCAGGGGATCAGCAATCTCTCACCGAAACTGAACCCATCAGCCTGTTCAAAACCATAACTCAGAAGAATACCCAGCAGTCCTAGCCATGTAGGCCAGGAAACGACGACGGTAATTACATTTATTATTTAAGGAAAGGGACGGTGAAGTGATGTGCTGTCTTGCAGCAGGTACCTTCAGCCTTATGGGAGGAAGCAATGTGTCCTACGGCCCCCTGGTGCCAAGTCTTTTTACTTCAGCAAATGCACCACTTTGTTTTGCCAACATGTGTGAGCCGTCTGGAAAAAGTCTGTTGGGGGAACAGTCATTGCAAGTTCTCCTGTTTTTCTGGTACCTTAAATATTTTATTTGAATCTGTAACTAAAATATATATGTGATGAGCAAGATAAAACAAACTCGTTAACAACCTGTCTCTTCTTTTTGGACAAGCAAGCCCTGACTTGCAACACATGAGAGAGGATAATCAGCACTTCCCAAGATGGCCCTTCTTTGAAATGACATCTTGTTAACATAATTTTTATTCTGGTTTCCAGCAAAACCAAGGCTTACAGTGTCTATCTACATGTGTCTGTTCCAGTCCATTCACTAACAATTTTTGGCACTATTTGGGCAATTTCAAATTCAGATTCGACAGCAGTAAGACTTTCAAATATATCCAGTCCCTAAAAACATTAGTTAGCAACTGTGTCAAATAGAGACAATTACTTACCTTCTGGAGGAAAGTCAGTTACAACTCAGTGTAGATTTATGCTGCAAAAATCAGGAACCAGCCAGGAAGTCTCATAGTATTCACCCAGCAGCTGATGGGCATGTTAGCTAAAAAAAGCAAGAGGAGAAGACAAATATGGATTAGAAGAGCATCAGGTATGAGCTCATAGGAAATGATATTCCACTAGATTATAGAATATCTTATTTTTAAGGACTGATTTTTTAAGTTTCTTGTACAAGTCTTCCTATCAATTCTTTTAAATCAATTTTTAAATGTTATACCAATATTTTTTTTTTCCCTGTTACTGGACTCCTGTTTGCAAAAGTGTCCACTAAATAAAATTCTGCAGCACTGTAAATACACTTTCTTATGTCTTGTTCCAGACATATAGGGGCCTCCAGTCTTCAATAATGAAAACATGGAAACTTCACCAGCTGAAATTTGGTGGAAGAAGGAACAAAGAGAAGCACTGGCAGAAAAAAGTGGGTCAGAAGCTGGCACCGACTGCATCTTTGGGAGCAGTGAAAAGCAGGAGGAGAGTGCTTGTGTTCCAGCTCCTACGGCAGTCTGCTAGCCTTGTCACCCATTGTCCASGCTTGCTACAATTATGGGGTCGTCTTCAACCCTTTTCTATAAACTCATGGTTAGTTTTCCTGTTATTCCTTTAATCACTAATATATTTTACCTCCAAAGAGGGACACATTTCATTAGACAATGAAACGAAATGACTGAATATCCCCCTCCTGCTTTAACTTTATCAACACCTTGACTTCTCCAGAGCTCTTCCCCAGTCAGAGCGAGARGGAAGCAAGGGCCCACAATCAGAATGAAAGCTTGTCTCATTTCTTCTTTCTTTTCCTAACTTCATTTTTATTTTTGTAATTCTCACTTCTCCTCAGGTTATTTAAGATGACAGCAGCCTCTTGCCTCATGTGCTGCAGGACTAAAACTATTTTCAGAAGCAGTAGACTCAAGGAACGAGAAAGAACATCTATAAAACTTGTCCAGTTGGTTTACTTGATCTGTGTAATACTTCAAGACACCTATTATTACAGACTTACTGGACTTCCTCAGTCCCCTTGAACATTGCACACTTGCTACCTTTTTCCTTGATAAGAAAACCAACAGTATAACCTTAGCAGCATTTTTTCTTTCCCCCTTGAGATGTGTATCCTTACAGATTGTACTGTGTCATCCTCTCGATTCAAGTGTTCCCTAGTAAATGTTATTGAATCTTGTAGCTACAATGCTACTCCCCCACCATATGTATTTTCTGTAGAGAACACAGCCCTTTTCTCACTTCTTGCACAAACGCTTGCTGAGAATGAATGTGTGGAAGGGCCACGACATCTCCCTTAGTGTGTATTGTGTTCTCTTTCCTTTAGCCCACGGAAGGCTGCATCAACCACAGCTGATAAAGGACGGAGAGAAAATGTGTTACAGAATAAAGCGACAATGCAACAAATATAACTCACGTGAGAGAAAGGTATGTTACTGCAGGAGGGCRATAGCTTTGTGTGGTGCCCGCGGTCAGACTGCACGGCCATAAAGGCAATTCCCGGCTTTCTGACCCACCTACCAGAGACTCTGCAGAGAAAAAGAGGGACCAGAGGAATCTCGTTGTGTCTGGTCTCAGTGCATCAGCACATTGGTGTGGAGAAGCTGAGATACATGGCTACAAGGGGCTACCCAGTCTAAATATACACTTCTGTGAGTTCCACCAGAAAAAAGAATGCTCAGAGCCAGAAATCTCTTGAATTACTGAACAGAAAATAAATTGAAACCCAAATGATTCCATCTCAGTTCAGCATGTCCAAACTCATTTGCTTGTATTATTATTATTATCATTCAAATAAACTTTCCCTTATAAAATAAACCACAGTGCGAGGAAAAATCATTGGTCCTGCAGCTGTGATCAGGGAATGAATGAGACATGCCAGTGCTCTTGTAGAAGCTCGGACAGCCTGAGCTTGCCTCAGTTATCTTTTCCTGCTACATGTAGTTTTGTGTCATTTCTGACACTGTCATTTCAGATGTTGTAAAATCCTGGAAGCAAGAGAAGGGACCAGGGAAAGACGGGAGGAAATAGAAGAGAAAATACCATCTGACAACAAATATCCAGTCCCTTGTGTCATCGCAAGATTTGCATGACTTGTCAAGATAGCCACCAATCTGATCAAAATGTGTCTACAGCTGGCATGGCAAAAGTGCCAAGCCTTGGAAACCACCTCTTAGTTTGTTATTACAACCTACATAGCGGAGGGGGCCTGCAGCATTTGGTCAGTTGATTGGGTTTTCTTTTCACACAGCAGCCTTTCTTCTTTCTGAGCAAAACTTAGAAGATTGAGATTAACGCATTTCTGTTAATTAATGATAGTAACCTGGACAGGAAAAAGGCAGCTGTATGATTAGCAGCGTTTGCATAGGCTACTTTTCTGCAGGTTTCTCAAGAGCTGATTCTCTTGAGTCTCCCAGTAGGGTTGAGCTGACATTGCAGCCTTCCCTCTAAGAGGGCATGAATTTACCTGGGCACATGTTTTTGTGTGCATTGATAGTAACAGAGTTGTCTGAGGCCTGTCCTACTGTCAGGCTAATCAGGTTCAGAGAGAAGTTGACAGACAGATGAATGGACATCTAGCATAACTATAGATGGCAGACTGCTTTAGTAAATCATCATAAAACTAGTTAACAAAGGATATAAAAACATTTCTCTCTAAATTATATCTGTCACTTGAATACTTACAGCTAACCTGCTAAATTGTCATGACTTTCATATACAGTTCTCTCTGCCACTGTGAGACTGATGAGCCTTTTAATGCAAATTCTTCTCATTATCGGATTGATTCCTCAACATTTGATGGCCTCTCCTTCTGGCTAATTAGATGGTCAAAAATATTCTGATTAATCTGTGTTTAATCAACCAAAAGCATTTCATTAGAAAACTCTACCCTTCCAAGAAGTTTCACCAAACATAAAATGAGTTTTTTGATGGGAATTTGTCTGTTACTGACAAAATTCCATCTCTTCTCCTACCCTCCCTCCCCCATCTGAGTACTCTGCATACTTCAGGTCCTGGATCCCAGAGCAGTCTAATGAAGAGATATGGAGAGAGTGTTTCTGAGGCACAAATTCAGGGGAATACTGCAGGACCAAGAAAGAGGTTCTAGACAGTCCCCAGTGGCCAAACTGCTCAGGGGAAGCCAATCTGGGGCCTTCTGTAGCTCATAAGTAAATCCATAATTTTCAGTTATGGTGACCCTGCAAGAGACTCTCATATATGCACTGCATATCTTTCAGATATGATAAATTTGTGGACAAATTGAAGGTGGACTTGCCAGGGTGAAATGTTTAAAGTAGCTGTATGGATCCTAAACTTTTGAAAAGTGACTCCTGATTTAGGTGGTCTTCAGTTTTGAGTTCTCATTTCTCAGAAGGTACCTTTTTTTCAGGTATCAGGCTTTCAGATTATTTGTAGTTTTCAGGTCCTCAAAATATTGAGCAGCTATTCTGTGAAAGTCAAAACCCTCAGGAGTCTCTAGTGTCAGAAGCCCAAAGTAGAAGTAACCAGAAATCTCCTGCCACTCTGTAGTGGCAGTTCGTTCTGCTTCATGGTTCCAGCAGTTAGATAATTGAAAGTGGCTCACTAGTTCCTGAGTGATTAAGAACAAGTATGAATTCTCATTACCCTCAGATAAAAATATTAGGTAATTCATTTCTGGGTTTTTGTTTGTTTGTTTGTTTGTTTTTTTGTGATGCTCTCCTAGGAGTGGGGAGACTTTAGCTTACGGGGAAAAATCAGAACAATTTTAGAAACTAGATATTGTGGTATTAGATGTATTGATTAAGAGGTAACAGTGGTTAATAAAACAAATGTACTACAGAAATAAGAAATTACATACTTTGCACACCACAGACAGAATGAAAACATAGGACCACATTATGGTCTCATAACAGTTAATATAATTTTTATTCTCTTGCTTCTAGACTAATTGTACCTGATTTACTTTAATACAATGCCATAATCTGGTCCATATTTTAAGGCACTTCCTATGCCTTTCCAAGATGTTTTTGGTTGCAAAACTGAACAAGAATTCCAGGCAGAGGACTCTTCTGCCATTTACCAAAGAAAAAAAATGGTTCTAGTCTTGYACTGACTGTGTTACACTGGTAAATGTAAATAGTGACAATTCATGAACAAGATTATTTCCAAAGCATGAGATCACACTACTAAAAACTACTTGTGTTCTGAGTTCTTTTGATTGTTTAGTCTATTAGCTGTTGAGAAGTTATAGTTGGTTTTCAAGTTTTTCCCTGTAGCAAGCCAAAGACTTGCTTGAAAAGAAAACAAAAGAAAGCCAAACTGAGATTCTGGGTCAATTCTGGACTTACAGAGAAATACCAGGTACGGAAAACTCACCAGAAAATTRCAGGACATGCCAACATTATACTTTTACACTGTCTGGTGATATAAAGAAAACTGGAATTAGGCTTTAAGTTTTATTTCAATAGAAGTGAACTAAGAATTAACTATTATTTATTAATGATTTCTGTCTGTCAGTTCTATACTTGTCCAAAATTATGTCACTTTCTTAAATATTTTCATGTTGTTACAGTTATTGTTTACAGCAATAACTGTAGTACAGTTATTGCTACAGTACTGCGAAAGGAATAAAAGAATAAAATTAATTTATATATTTTACATCAGCCATTGAACACCATTGAATTGTCTGTATACCTCTACAAATCCAGAAGAAATACAAATAAAGTATAGTCTAGTCTAAAGTGCTCAGCATGTTTAGGTGATCATTAGAGATCTTGTAGAGATTGACAGCATAAATACATTTGAGTTTCTTTAAAACACAAACTTTTCTTTTGATTTTAAAATGTTCTATACATCACAAGTTTCTATATGACAAAGTAGAAGTAATTTTAAACAGGTTTCAGCTGTTCAATAGTTCTGTTTGTTAGTATTTGGCTGCTACACAATGGAAAAGAATGTGATATGGTTTAATTAATACTGTCAAAAAGGTACTAAAACTAACTTGGTAGAAGGGATAAAGTTAACAAATCTTAGCCTTTTGTCTCTCTGTGTGATCAACACTCATATACCAAAGTTATTTGACCTGTTAAGAGAAGCATAAAACTACACCACCAGGCCTCTTTTATTGTAGCTTATTGTCTTGGACACCACAGGAAGAAAGACAACACAGCAGTAATGTGGTTTAATTAGGCCAGAACTTGATTAACTTTGCACATTGGGGATCTCTTCCAGAATTCACTAATCTAGTGCAGAGCTTGCTCGTTTGTACCATCTGGTGGAAGGCTGCCCACTGCCCTGCTGTCCTCCTGGCACTTAACCTAGGCTGGCCTCACTGCCCGGAGCGGGCTGCCTTCAAACCGCCCAGGAGCTGAGGGGATGGAAGGGAGACTTTGGACCTGTGCTCTAGCAGCCAGAGAAACCCTGACACCCCTTCAYCTCCTGGCTCACAAGATACCTCTCTAATATTGTTTGAAAGTCCTGTTTGTCAGGAAATCCAACTGCTACCTTGATTGCCAGCTACCTTGAATGGATAAACATCCAGCTGCAGCAACATAAATGTGACCTGATCTAGATTACTTACCATCACCCTAGGAGGGTGAGATTGGAAGAAGACACAGCATTTAATCCCGTTTAAAACCACTATAAACTACCTTCATAGATTAGATTAGCGATAATCACTTTCAAAAACACTGAAATAAACACCAGCTTCTTGTTAAAGGTAATTAAAAATACATGTGTTTTTTTGCTAGTAGAAGATGTAACATCTCTTCCTCTTCTAAAATCAGGTCAGATATGAGGGTGTTTCCCAAAGAAGGGAGCAGGGCCAGTGGTGAGGAAATGTTTGCGTCTCATGCAAACATTTCATTTTCTTTCTGATGTTGCCTCTTCCTTTCCCTGTTATAAATATTTCATTGTTATCCAATTTAAAATGATACTTGAAGTGCTGTGTTTTGCAAATCTGTAATGTTTGATCTCGCAGGAATGCTGCCTTTTTCCTCAATGAAATTCTGAGGAAGTCAACCTACAGCCATGAAATATTTCATGTAGTTGGAAAGACATTTTCCATCAAAATACCTGAGAACAGTAATGCTCAGTATGGTCAAAGCATCCTTTTATTTAACTGTTCCAATACRACTATAAAAGACTTACATTCAGCACTTCCATCTCGTATAGTATCACACTGGCGTCGTAACAACTCTAAACATAGTAATGATCGTCCTCCTGTGATCACAGCGCTCTGCCAAAGCTATGGTTTTGAAATGACCATATGCATTCCAAATCAGCAGGTTTTCAAAAGACATAATAGCAACCTGTATGGGATTTCAAAACGTGCATAGCTGCCTCGGCGTGTTTGCGAAAAGAACATGAGCACTGCAAAATAACTTCCTCCTAACGTGCTCTGATGTGCTTCATTCAGAAAATTCACTTTACTCTTCTCCATCCTCCCATTCATACACAGACATTCATCTCATACATTGCTCATCCTCCTCCCCTYACGACATTTGCGCTCTCCTCCCTGTGAAGACATCTAGACACGCTCTGTGGTATTTACCAGATTAGAAATGTTCCATGCATTTGCTATTAGATTGAATGTTCTTTGCAGGCAACATCAACCCACGATCCACGTACAATGCAGCAAGCATGACTGTCTCTTGACATTCCTAACACAGAAAGATTGTACTTCGTATGTACTGAGCGCTGAACACCATCTGAATGTATCCACACCCATATTCAACCATGAGTACTCATGAGTTAGCTTTTGTGCTAAAGAGGTTTTCATTCTCTCTTTCACGCTCTCATGCTTTCATGCTCTCTTTCATGCTATGTGTAGACTTTTCTTTACAGTAATTTCTGCAGGATTTTAGAAGAAGCTGCAGAATCTTCTACAGAAAATGCTCTAGGCAACTACTCAACCCAAAAAGGGTTGTCTTTTCTGTTTATTTTTCTTCAAGTAAGAAAGATGTACTTAGAATACTACATATAATTTAGTCTGAGCAAAATATAACATGTACTATGATGTGAGCATTGTTTTGTTTTTCTTTGCCTGTCTGTTACCTCAATCAACATATCTGSAGGAGATACAAGAGTAAATCAAGTTGTGGAAATGATCCTTGAATTAAGTTGAGAGAGAAGAGAATTCACAGCATTGTCATCTGGGCACATATAAGAAACTGAGTTGTTATGCTGACATTCTCTATTAAACTAGTGTATTAGAAAGGTCTGATTTCTTATAAGTCATTTCATAAATGCCTTATTATCTATGAACAGGCAAAAAACCCCATGACTATTTACATTATCTACACTTCAGCTGGATTCTGGAGGGCAATGTGAATGGAGAATGGAGAAGCTGACAGACATAATACATCAAAGGAATTAAAAGCAGCACTTGGTAGTGAATGTGTATTTTATGGCTACTTTCTGATCTGCTCCAGACAGTGCTACTGTTTGAATTCACAGCTTAAGGAAAAATCCAGATTTTGCAACYTACCTTGTGATGGGAATGTAATTGCTTTTACAGTCCATACCTGTCTTCCTATTATCTGTCAGCTATATCATTGCACAGTTTTGTGCACTCTCTTCAGTCACACCTACCAAAATACTAATAGCTTCATTTTTTGAGGAGGAATAAAAAAGTTTCCATGTAGCTGGCTTGYGACTGAAGTCAGAGACATTGGGTTTTTACATTGTATCTCTGCTAGATACAATTCAAAACAYTGAGTTTTCCAGCTCTGTACCTTATTTAAATATATGTTCACAGGCACACAATTAAACTTGGACTTCATGTAATTTGACTAGAAAATCAATTTAAATTGTTCACAGAATAAAAKATTATTTCAGAACAAGCTGTCTAGACAGCAATTCTATTTAACTTCTGGTGAGATCATTCTAAGTCCACTTCTAGAGCTTGTCCAGGGGATTTTCGCCACAAGGTTTTGCTGCATTAAAGGCCGTATCTGCATTGGGTTTTTATTCTGATTCTTGATGACAGAGACCAGTRTTGCTTCACTAACCTAAGCCCTGCCATGTACTGCTGTTTACACTGCTAGAGATTATTCTGGACTGAAAGTGGGTCGGTGGCACAGGAGCAAGGAGCAGCTGTGTGTCTGTGCGGTGCAATCACTGCAGTCCTACTGCTCTCTGGTCTTAGGGTCAACGGCAAAGAGAGGGAAAATATGCACCTCAAGCATCTCTTAATATTGATGACAAACACCATGATCATTTCTAATGTGAGAGGAGGCCGCACACGTGTAGCTCTTTCAAGGAAATAATTTGGAAGTAAAGCGTCTCACTGTCGGTGCTGTGCGCTGGTCACTGCCACAGCTGCTGGTAAATGCCTGCCAGTTGTAAAGTCATTAGAAAGCTACAAGGCTCTTACTTTATATTCTTAATCAGTGAGCAAACTGATAAACAGAGGGCTGTTCTATCCAATCTCACTCTCCCAAGATCTCCGTTACCCCAAGCRCGATGTACTTGTCTCCTTGGAAACCAGCGCACGATGCCCTGCGCACAGAAACCCTACCCACACTGCGTTTGCAGAACCAGGTCCCAGGTGCCTGCTGAGAGGAAAAATATAAGGTTTTACTCTCACAGGGCGCTTCCAGTAGCTGAATTCAAGCAGGAAAAGTCATTAACGTATATGCACAAGTGCATTTTCTGAATGAAACATAAGAATATAGCAGCAGTAAGGGACCCAAGAAAGTTTTCTTTCCTCCAATTTATGAATCTGTCAAGATATGTCACAGAGGAATTGTGAGTATTGTTTTAGTGATCATTTGGGGGCACTATAATTACAATACAAAACCATCTGCTTCTTGGGGAGTGCCTAATTACTGTGTGTCAAAATCAGATTAAACTTGAATTTCCTTCCATCTCATTCTAACCTTATTATGAACTGATATCTGAAATCCAGATCATTAAAGAGAAGCAGTAGACAGTCTTATAAGAAATAAGTTCCTTCATTTGTGCTAGACTCTACCATAATCCTCTTTTAAATGAGTTGCCATTCCCCAGAAATTATCATGGAGTCATCTCTACTAAATCACAGTGTTCCTCTGTGCTTAGGAAGTAGTTTCTCACCAAACCATCTCCTGTTGGGAGCGAGGCCCGCACTAGACAGGCCCCCAGGAGCTAGCGGCACTGCTGGCAGCAGTTCTCTGGCAGGATGGAAAACCTTCAATTCGCTGTTGGGGTGGCAGGGGATGCTWGGGCATTTTTTATGAAAAAATTTATGAAAGGGTAAATTTTAAAAGCAAACCTGTTCATTAAGCCTAAAGTTGCCTAAACTTGTTCCTGGTTAGGCTTCAGGTAAACCCTGCCTTTTGACACACTTCCCTGACAACCTTCCCGCAGATTCAGAAAGTGCTGCTTCTATCTGTCAATGAGAAATTAGATTTAGGGAATCTTCCCGCACCCATAGCTGATCACTTTCAATATACTGCAAAATTTTATACTGAAATGGGCTGCTACAACAGATAAATTACTGTGAGAAGAAAATAAGAAATTAAGTTCCCTTCCACACCTCTTGCCTTCTCCCTTTGCCTTTTGTCCCCACTGTCTCCTTTTCTTTAACTGCTTCACATTTGATTCCTTCTTCCACTAGTACAAAATAACATAAGTATTTGGCTACTTCTATGCATAGCTAATTGGTTTCCTCAAAAGAAGAATACCGAATGGTTAAGAAAGGTTTGCTTAMTTTTTAATAGCATCTGATGGATAAAATTTCTGTTTGCCTTAATGGGGATGGGGATCCAAGTACCATAAAAAGCAATCATTTCCTGTCTTTCAGGCAAATTGGAATCATGACCTGACAAACCCCTCATGCTGCTTTTAGTGTTCAGGGTGCTCAGGGTGGCAAATTCAGCATAGCCCAATCTTCAGCAGTCTTAATCTTTAAAGAAAGTATGCGACAGGTATACATTTTAAATATGCAGTTTGACCTTTCATAAGAACAAAAGTTAAAGACGTAAAATGTAATAATTTAAGAGATTTTTCTTCTCAAGGACTGTATGCTCTCTCATAAATCTGCATGTACTAAGACAACTCATATATCACTCATGGTGCAATGTACAGGACAGAATTAACTGTAATTCTTGCTTTTTCTTTTAAAAGAGAATTATGCTTTCAAAAGATGCCAGATTTACAGCAGTAGCAAGTGATAACCTCTGTTTATCCACACCTAGGGATTTACATAGCTAGTGTTATGTTTTTCATTATAACATTTCATTAAAATCCTTTAGCTCTGACCTGTAAGAAATGGCTCTAAAGGTGAAAGATTAGTTTTACCTCCACATCTGTTCTTTGTAAAGTGAACTAACAAGAAGGTGCAGCAAGGACTCTAGCTGTGGGAGGAAGACAACTCTGAGGAAAGGGCTTGGTTTTGATATACAACAACTAGTCCACCCGTGAGCTGGACAAGGCTATCAATGCATTTCAAAATCTTTATAAAAGAGCTTGCCCTCAGAATTACCTTGAAATGTCATGGCCTTCACTACATGCACATAAGGAGCTTAAAACTTCCTTATTCCTAACTAATTGCTCTGGCAACTATAAATATGTAACTTTTCTCTGTTGTTTGTTTTAGCTGCTACTGAGATGAATTTACAGGCATAATAAAATAGGAAAATATATTTGCAATGTAAAACTGTCACATATTTTCATTTTATTTTAACAAAATTATTTTTTCTAAAGTAAACCTTTCTAATTAATTACAAATATATTAATACATAATATTCACATTGTGGTATACAATGTATTTTGCTTTTATGATAGGTGAAATATATTTGAAATAAGCACGAGACGAACTATTAGTCTGAAGTGGTAGGACCTGACTTTGCATTGGCTAAAGGGAACATGCACGTACACACACATTCATGCTTGCGTTCCACAACGACCACAAACAGCTACGTGTTTTACCCAATCACCCTTTGTTTTATTTGGCTTTGTGTTGATCGTATGTATGCAGCTCACATGTTTCCAGAGTACTAATAATGATAATGGCATTCCCCAAATAGAGAGATGGGCCTGTGTAGTGTGAACAGGGGCGCCTAGCAGTGCAGGACGTCAGAAATACAGCCGGTGAATCCATTCAGGGGCAGCCATGCTGTGCTTCAGGTGAGGAGCTCAGCCTCGGATGGCCATGCTGCACTCCGCCATACGGTGGATGCAAATGTCAGCGGGAGCTACTGCACGTTCCCGGGGAAGGAGCACATCGGCTGCGCCCGCTGTTAACATTTACACAAGGATGACTGTGCTGTCCTCACTGATCTCTTGATTCTGCTCCCTGGGACGCTCTCCGTCTGAGTTATCGCACCCTAATCGCAGAGCTCTGTGCTTCGGTGACCACGCAGGCTTAAAAAGAAGGTGGCAACATTTACATATTCACAGCACTGTTGTCATAAATACAGGTTGTGGTAAGGGTCTGTGAGTGTCTCCTCTGAATCAGAATGTAAGTGCTGCGGAAATGCGCAAAGTCAAAATTGTGTGGAAATGTTAAGTGAATTCGTGAGCTGTAAATGGAATWGAACCAATGTGAAATTGCATAGCTGATCATTTCCATGCTTCTTAATACACTTGGTTTTTTTAATACTATTTTTATACAAAGTTTGGTTATTCACTGTGTTGAAATATTTTGTTGATTTGCATGATCTATATCATGCATACAGGCTGTACACGAAGTACGTCAGAAACGCATACTAGCCCATAGATTTTTTGCAATCAAAGTGACTTCTGACAACATAGTGCTAATAAGTTAAAATCGTGTGGGTGCACTGAACTTTCAAACAACCGCAATATCTATTTTTCTTTCTCTTTTTGTATTGAGGCTCTGAGCTGACGTGGAATCACTGCGGCAGCCTGGGAATAATGATGCACAAGGTAGAGAAACCACTGCCCCACGCTGAGAGCAAGTGAGAGCATACGGACAGAGCCGGGCTGTGCCACCAACAGAACCCTGCCAGCCTGTTTGCTGTATGAGGCAGTCACAGACACACAGGAGATTTGTCTCAGAGGACTGGCAAGCCTAAAGGGAGTGAGAAAAATAAATGACAGTTAATGTAGATTAAGTACTGGGCTTATGATTTTAATTGTGAATGACTGTTATTCACACCGATACACAGGTGATCATCAGAATAAATTGGTAAGGTTTTTTATTTCAGTAGATGACAGCAGCACAGTTCTATTTATTCAACCAATTGGTCACATTTGATTAGTTTAACTACTTAAATCTGAAATAAGAATTCAAAACAACCSTTTATAATACCATGAGCTGAAAGGAGAAATTCATTCAGGATTGCCTCCCTTCCTGCCCCAGCATATCCCCGTATCAACCCTGCTGGGGACAATACCTCTCTTTTTCCCTCATTCTTTTTATGCTGRGGATGTTCTCTGCCTCTCAAGCTTTGCTTCTCTCGCCTCTGCAGGTGCTTAGTGACAACTTCAGTCCTCTGAATCTCTCCCTAGACCTTCACAGTACAAATCTTTTGCTTTTGTCTAGATGAAGCCCCTGGAGCTTTCCTSAGAGGCAAGGAGAAGCTGTAGCATGAAGCAGTTCTACTGTTAAAMGCAATTCAAAAAACATACAAGGGAAAAAGTAGTCAAGAACAAGAAGGAAAGAACAGTGTATTTGTGCTGCTTGCTTCRCAATCTGGTCAAAGTAGGTCCTGAATTCTGGTCAGAGCCTGACTAACTTGCTTTGTGCACAGCAATTTATTTTAAATTGGGCATAGTGAGCCAATTCTGTGCATTTATGAATGCACATAGCTATCGCAATCTGTTTGAGCAGCACAGAGAGGGTGGGAGGCTTGCTGGGGAGAGATCCACCACACAGGAGGYGTCCCAAGCAGGTCAGAAAAACACTGCTAATGGCTATACTATGATGTGAACATTCATCTCCTTTTCAATGAATTCATTGTGAGCATCAAACTCTAGCCCCAAGGGTATCTTTACCTGGAACCCACAATAAATTCAGACTGAATGCAAACTCCTGTTTGAAAACAGACACATTTCAAAACATTGGAGTTATGAGTATAGTCTCAAGGCTGCAAAGTGAGGCAGTGCTAATGTCAAGTGATAATTTTAAATAGACAAAAGGTTCCTGAGAGTGCTGTTGGCTTTTGTTCAGTTCTGAGAACCYTTCGCTCCCCCTGAAAGAAATGTGAATTGGGAATATTCAAACCACACAGGACCTGACCTTTTCTCACATAAAAGTGTCTCCATACATATCTCAAATCAGGGCTGGCTGTAGGACTTCTTAAAGAGGCTTATTTTTTAAATGATTTAGGGACATAGCTGAATATCAAAAATTTAAAGTTATTATAATTACATAATGGTCTGGATGGAAACTAGGACAAACACAAGGTATGTCATTGGAAGAAATTCTCAAAAGGTTTTGAAAGAGGAACATTTTTCTCATAGTTTTTTCAAGATTAAATTTCCCTGAAAAATTCATCCTAATTTACTCTTGGGTCTATTTATAAATTGGAATTATTAGAAAGTTATCTTACATTATTTTCAGTGGTTCATCATCTCTCGCCTCAACAATATAGTGAAGCCATTTTAAAAAGGAGAGAAAAGCCAGAATTCTGCAGTGGGAATGGGAGAGGACTTGGCTAGGTGCCCCCTTATTTCTTTTCCTATTCACATGTTTGTCTTGCTAAACATGAAGAATACTTCTCTGTTATCTTTCTTTCTTTTTGATAGAAGGAAATGGTGAGAAAGAGGTAGAAGCCAGGGCCCCCCRTTACAAAAAGGCACGGACTTTCAGAACAAAACACAGCAGAGACCTTAGGCTTCCCTTTTCTTCTAGCCACTGCCCAGACACCTCACAGCTCCCACACCCTCACGGGAAAGCCTGCTATCACAAACATTAGACAGATGGTAGTGCGTCTCTTTCCAGCTGACCCTGTTTCTCAAATTCTGGTGTCCAACATGCCCTCCTGAGGTGCTTTCCAGATCTCTGGCCTTTACTTTGGTAGGCTGATGAAGACAGTAAGAATCTGGGCTTAGCTAATGAGCTTTTGAAAAGATTTCATAGGTCATCAGAGAGAAAGGGAAATGAGAGAGGGAGATCTGTTAGCTCTTCTGCTCCATGTTACCAAGTTATCCTGTCACAGCTTTTTGACCTAAGAAGGAAGCTCTGCAGTCGTCTTTTTTTTTCTCCAGTCATTGTATCAATCATGTCTTGGAAGATTAAAATTTAATAAAGACCAGTGTCTAAAAAAGAAAAGCCTGAATAATAGRGCAAATAGAGCAAAAGACTGAGCTGCCTTTATGCAGGGATAYGATACAGGTTGTTGGCCACAAGGAACAGTGAACGAGCAGAGGCCAGCAATCAGGCGTGCTACCCAGCGGGGGTGGCAAACAGGCATGGGGACAGCAGGGGAAGTCATTACAGCTCAGCTTTGTTGCCCAATTCTGAGGATTCAGACAGGGACACCCTGTTCTTTTCAGCTGGTCGTGCACATCTATGACCTGTGTATGTCTTTAGGAGAGGTGGATTGTTTCTATAAAGAAGAAACATCTTCCTCCACTCCCAGCAAGCCAGATGTTCTTGGGCATGTGAGCTTTATGCTGTGTATCCACATGCTAATGACTCTCCTGCAAGCTAAGTCTCAATACACGGAAGTGGAAGGGGTCACCTGAAATCCGGAGATAACAAACTTCATGCCATGGAAGTCAGTGAAAATTTCCATTGGAACAGCAAAAACGTAGTACAGTCTATTTCTGTAACAGACATATACTTGCTTTTTCCCCCCACTTTTTTTTTTTTTTTTCTCTTCCCTTTTGTTGTATCTCTTTCTGCTTCAAAGGCCACTACTACGTTCTGGCAGATGAGCAGTTAAATCAATAGCTCTTCAATAATTTGTCAGGAATCTCCAAAGCAAAGGAAATTTTGCTGTGGATCCAATGGACATTTACCCCATTAATCTTCTCCCTTGCCTTCATGAGCACCTTGCTCTTGACGCTTTAAAAAAATCCTAAATCCATGTAATTCACATGACCAGTTGTGCGCTGTCTACTGGGTGGGTTGGGAAGAGGACAGGAGTCATTTCAGTGTGGACTCTGCAGGCATCAGGCTGCATGCTGAATTGTGGGATTTGATTGCCCTCATTATGGCGCTTGGTGTAGCTGACTCTGATTATAGCCGTAACATCACAAAGGCCTTTGTAAAACCCAGAGTTTGTTCCTATGRTCTCCTGTGGTGGTAAATTATAGTATGAATACACAATGTGGCAGAAAGTAATAATCTTGAGTAATGTAGCTGGTTTTATTGCTCTTTAATTTCATTAAGTGTATTCTTGTCAGGCAAGGGACAGGCTTTCAGCTCCTAGGAGCAGATGCTCACATCCTAAAGCTAGACCTGAAATACTCATCATGAAGACAGAGGCCATTTGCACAGTCTGGACCCAAATGAGGAGTGATGTTGGCATTTTTGGTTCAGAATCATTTCTGTTCCAGAATAGATATGTGAAAGAAGACAAGTACTGGTTTATGGTCTGTGCATTTCCATTCTTTACAGACTGACATCTCCTCCCGCTCTGCTCACACGTGTCCATGGCAAGTGGTGCCCAGCAGGGCTCACCCAGCATAGGTGAGCAGGAGGTATGAAGGGGAGTGATTTGGCAGTCAGCTGCCCACAGAGAGGGCACCTGGGGACGAGCCTTCCTGTGTACATSTGCACTTCAGCTCCTGTCAACAGCAGGCTGATCCCACAACATCGTGGAAGAGGGAAGTTAAATGACTGCAGAGAAATGTGGATCTACACTAAAATGACAGACATGACACTGAAGAGACTGAGGCAGAAGCATATGCTCCATTCTGCTGACTCCCCTGTAAAACATCTGGGAAAATGATGAAACAAGAAGTATTATTTCTTAAACTAATGAACTAAGGTTTCTCAAAGCTCAYCTGTTGGCGTATAACACCATCATGTTATTGATAAGCACCTAGATTTTCTCACTCACACACAGATAGAGGAAGTCTGTAAGAATTTGTAAGAAAAAATATATTGGAATGAAGAGGATCGCTTTTTCATAGAGAGGAGCAAAGAACTTTGCTTCCAAAGGTCCCCCTGTTTGTATTGGGTATTAGTATTAGGAATGCACTTTTCATTTCCAGGGCATGTAGAAAAGGTTACTGCATGTTATTCAGTGAAGTATATCCCAGTGCTGAATAGACTTACTTCACTTTCCATGCAACTTTCTCTCCAATTCATGTACTAAGGAGGCTGGTAAACTCTGTAAGTCCTTCCCCCTCCAACCTTCTCCTTAATTCTGTCTTCCAAATTTACTAAAAACCTCCAAAAGCCTTTGGGAAATTGAATCAAAGGCTCATGATGAAATGATGAAGAGAAGCAGCTTCACTGATTATTTTTAAAGACATATTTTCTCTCTTTCCCAGCAAAGTCTGCATTGCACCGTGAGGCACAAAGATGACATGCTCAGAGGACGAGCGCCGTTAGCTCAGGAAGAGGCTGCAGCTCCRCCCTGCCTGAAGGCACATTTCAGACCTCACCAGGTGGGACTCTGAGACCCTGGCACAGTTACAGTTTTGTCATTTTTTAACTGCTGGTCCTGTACATGGTACATAGAGGGGACCCCATGTCCAGGACTCAGTGCAGGACTGAGGTTTTATTTATTCTTCCAATGGAGTACAAGGGTCCTGCTCTGTGCTTGAAGCACCTTTCCTTGCTGCCTTGCCTTGCCCTGGAGGGCAAATGCAGGACTTTCCTCTGCCTTGGTGAATCTGAAATTTGGTAGAGATTTATTTAAGCTGCTGTGTGAGATAAGATGGGGCAACAGTTACTGAGGGTTACTCAAACAGAGGGTTTATTACAAAAACTATATAGATATATTTAGTGTGTACCTAGTGCTCTGTTCTATCACTATGTTCAGAGACTTCTGGACATATCGGATAAATTATTAAAGTTTGGTCATCCATTCTTTACTTGGAAGACTCTAGATTAAAAACTGTGATTATGGATAGGTATTAAGGTAACAAGCTACTTCAGAAATGGAGTCATCTTGTACTTTTTTATATATCACATAAATACTATATCAGGAAAAATTAGGACTAAATGTGAAGAAGGAGATRGCAAAAAACTAGTTGAAGGATATCCTGAAGTGCTAATACACATATGCGTGCACATTTCCATTTTGTGACCCTCGTGTGGTAATCTAGCCCAAATTGAATTCTGAAAATAATATCAGTTTATACAAAATAGGGAGCTTATATAAATTAACCACAGAAGCAGAAAGCTTTATTCAACTAGCTGATTAAAAGATTTTTTTCCATACCTTTTTAATCTGATTTTTATGTGTTACATCCCATTAGTGGGTTCTTAAAGAATAAAACATTTTAAATATATAATACCAAATAAATTAGCTTCAGGTTTGACAAGCCATTGACTATACACAAGATAAAAAGTCAGTATTGAGAAGATTTAAAAAATTAGCAAAGCCTAAACTCCTTTATGTATAGCTTAGTTATTACAGCAGTACTGGAGAAGGAAAGCAATAATTATAGTGGCTAATTCCCCTTAGAATAATACAGTGTAGTGAACTAATTTCTCATGTGTGTGCAATATTGCTCTCTACTGGCTGCTGACTGGATAGGAAGAGGCAAAGTTTAACCAAAGAAGCCTTCATGTGGTCTATCAAATCCTGAATCTATCTGTAAGCTGACAAACTAATTCCTAAGAGGACTGATCCCCCAGCAGCATCCAGCTGACTTTCAAGAGAGTTGCTGGATATCCAGCTCCTCTATTACAAAGACTAAACAGAGATCAGGGGTGAAAAATGTAGGTGATGCGGTCTTTGAAAAATCTTTCCAATGGCTAGCAATCTAACCGGAGATGGTATGACATTATAACAATAAGGATAATACTGTGAAATAGAAATGAACTGTGTTATTGATATTAGTGAAAGGAAACCTCTTTTCACTACAKGGAAAAGGTTTGCAATTCTGTAATAAACACAGTACAGTTCTCATCTCTGCTCACAAGTACAAATGTACAATTTATCTGTGAACTGTGTCTGCCATCTAAAGCCTTTGGCATCATTATTTTAACATTCTAAAAATGAATACTGAGTGGAAAAAACCTATGAAGGAAACAGAAGAGGTGGTGTAGATCCCGATTCCGTTAAATATTGCTGTCTGTAAGTTTATTCCCTCCAGTCCCCAAGGAGTTTCCTACTGATTTCTTAACCTCAGAGTTACCTAAATATTACGCTGCTGGAAATCAATGAAGGGCTTGCCCCTCTGATGTATGTATGTGGCTTTCACACAAACTTGTTAGAGGTGTGCAGGTGATGAAAGGTGCAAGGTGCAAAACACGAGTACTTTCCCTCCTTTTCTCCTACAACCCCAGCCACATTCTGACCTCTGAGCCAAAACGCTAAATGAATAGCAATGTGCGCTCTCAAAAATCCAGATGAAGTCTGACAATAGTGATTGCCCTCAGAGAGGCCTTTCAGCTTACAAACCTGTTCCTGACTATAAAAGGGAGAAAAAAAATATTCTGGGGCATGGAGAATAGTTAAAGATGGTTCTCAGTTTGAGCACTTGTTAACTAATCTGAGTAACTTCCCTCACAGTCTGATAGACACAGGGAAATCATAGGGAGAAAATCCGTGTCTTTTCCACTTTCACACTATCCTTTTTGAAACAGAGACCAGAGCTGCATACATGAGGCAGTACTCAACTTAGAAGCTTATCTGGGTAGTATTCAGGGCCATAATGACGTTCTCTACTTTGCTTCTTAAATCCTTATAATTCCCAACTTTTTTTTTTTTTTTTTTGGACTGCTATGGAGCATTGAATTGACTTTTTCATAGAACTACCGTTACTCCAAGGTCCTGTTCCCAAGCAAAGCGGTCAGCTCAGACCTTATTTTATATGCAAAGATAAGACTTTTTTTTTCCTCGGATGCATCACTTCACAATTCTTTACACTGAATTTTACTTGCTAATTTAATAACCACTCTTGTAAGGGCCTCATGCAGTTCTTCACAGCCAGGCCTCATCTTTTCACCCTCTGCAACTTAGCAGCATCAGCACATTTTGCCATCTTACAAGTCACTCCTTTTATAAATCATTTATAAGTGTGTTGAGCRGTACAGATCCCAGCACACATCTCCAAGACTCCCTTCATGACCATGAGTCTCTCCTCACCAACTATATACTCATACACATTTTTCCCAATTTTTAGACTTTTTTTTAATCCATAAAGTACCCTCTCTTTTATTCTATGGCACYGTTGTTTCCATAAGAGCTTTTAAGAGCTCTTCCTGATAAACCTAGTTGAAAGCCTTTTAGAATATGGTCTACACCAGTTGGACTTTGCAGTATCTCAGGATTCAATGGAAATGGGATAAAACCATTACAGAGCAAGGTAGGGTAACAACATATAACCCAGGCAGTTACCCTACATGATGGTGACCTCCTCTATGTAGTTAACCTCCCATAGGGAGGACAATGAAGACCCTTGACTGGTAGCCTGGAGCGGCAGTAAAAAAAAATATCCTTGCTAGAGGTTTAAAAGACCATCAATTGCAGTATTTCCTACTGGTGAAAAACAGTTTAAGGACCAGTCAAAATCCGACCCTTAACGTTTACCTAACCTGCCCCAGAAGACTGCCACAGCTCATCCATTCACACAACTTTACTTCAGATTTCTGCAGAGATGTGAGAGAGTGGAGTAAAAGGAACTAGCAATGTCACAGAAATTTTCAGGACATTTTCTTGGTGTCTACGAGAACATTTTCTTGGGCATTTAGTGTACTGTAATGTCAAAACCGAAATGAACACTGATAGCAGTGAAGCGCAGACAAAATTCACACTTCTTTTTTCATTGTTATTTTCATCAGCCAGAAAAATCAGTTGATAAAAGCCACTCATTTCCTACTGACTGCATGCTTCAGCAGCATACATCATTCTTTTATGAGCTGAACTTGGTACAAAACTAGACTTCCTCAATTTAAAATAGTCAAAAAGCAGAAATTAAAGATTTTAAAAGGTAGTGTGAGAAAAAAAAGCTCACTGAACATCTCAGAGGGTCTTGGTCTTGACTGAGGTGGTGACTCAGGTGACTATTTTTGTGTTTGATTTATTACTGTGTAACTCTAAAGCTAAGTCAAGAAGGAAATGAAGTGGCAACCAAAATCAAACGACAGATGACTGAGATGGCCTTTCTGAAAACTGTAAGTTGTGTGTGAAGAAAGAAGACAGGGACAAGATCGAAAGTGAATGCCTTGTCTCAGGAGATGGAAAAAAAAATTGCTCTGGAAATGGTGGAGCCAGTTCCCGAGAGGACACGTAGTATATCAGGGCAAACAGATACTGTTGGCTGTCTGAGGATCTTGCACCTTACTGTCTTGAAATGCTGGACTGAATTGAAGTATGATGTGGCTATGACTTATGAGAACTGAGTAAATGGAAGGGCTGGTAGGGATGAAGGTAACTTTACAAGAGAAAAATAGATCATTACAGGGAAAGAAAGATAGAAACTTCTGGTCTGAAATTCTACTAGCTGTTCTGGAAGAACACAAACTGTTCAATTCTAGTAAGAAGGTTGGGGACAGCCAAGGGAAACTTGAAAAGAGAAAAACGTGATACATTTTTAATTTTTTAAAAATAATTTCATTCTGTTCAACTTGTAGAAAGCCAGTTCACTTATCTAAGCATTCATGATGTACTGATTGGAAAAGTTGGGTTAGAAACCAATATTTAAAATTATTTACCTCTTTTCAGATTTCCTCAAGTAAATCTAAAGAAACTCAGAAAATTCTAAGCTTTCCTAAAACACATTTTACCTCTGGTTAATATTACAATATACTCTGCATTCAGCTTGAAATTGGACTGATTCCGTTAGGGTATCTTTCAACATACTTGGAATTAATTACAAAAAAGTACAAGATGGGCAGCACTGACAGCCAGCAATCCTGGCATGGCCCCCTCCTTTGTCCTTCCTATCTTGGAACAACATTCTCCCAATGCACTTGTCTAAAAGTGCTGTTCTAGGAATCTGAGGTTTTAGTATCCTTAAAGATAATGAAATTATTAAAGTTTTGTCCCTTGAAGTTTTGTCCATTGAAAATTCAGTTGAACAGGAAGGTATTTCATTACTGCCAAATAGAAAATGGAGGATGACATTTTTATTACCTTTTTCTCATTTCTGAATTTTTAAATTTTGACAAGCCCTAAAAGTTGGATGAAAAAAAAAGGTCAGATTAAATCTCCATGCCCTTCAAAGCACTGGAACCTGTCAGCACACCCTGGCCTGGTGCCATAGCCATGCGTACGCTGGGGTGGCTCCCCCTCCCTTAGCCGGGCAAGCAGAAGCGAGCGCCGCTGCTCCAAGGAGAGAAGGCTGGATGGAGGCCGAGCACTCCTGCCCGGGGAAGGCCGAGCAGAGCGAGCCAGGGAGACGAAGGGGAAGCAACAGGGAGCCTCAAGAGTCAGATCTGCCCCTCAACCAGTGGCGCAGTTGTCCCTTCCTCCCCGCCCCTGTCCCGCGGGCAGGCAGGGCTGCTGCTGCCGGCACCGCTTCCCCGGCAGGCTGAGCCCTGGCTGCACCTTCTCACCCCGCACCCACTTCAGTCCATGGCTTAACAGTCCCCGGCAGGAGTACCGCAGTGCCAAAACTCCCGCAACTAGACACAGAGGAAGCAATTAAGGTTAGTATGACGGCATTTGTCTCTGCACTACTAGTCTCTGTCAGCATAAGCTAAGACTTTTAACATCAATTTTTTCCACGCAGGTTTTGCATTTAATTATAGAGTAAGGGTACTGTGTGTTCCAAGAGCAATCATCTTACTGACATGTTATTCTGAAGCCAGCCTTCATTCAGTGTGACACATGCTGGTTATGCACTACCAAATAGAGCTATAATGAAGTGAGGCTGGGGAAAAATACCTTGGAATCTGAAGTAATGCCAGCTAAGAAAGCTTATCTTTATTATTATTATTATATTTAATAAACAATCTTTCATGCCTACAGAAGAAAGAAACAAATGAGAGCTTTCTAAGCCTCACATAAAAAATGTGTTTACTGAGTTACAACTACTGAACTTTCCATTTTGCTCTAAAGAAAAAAAAAAAAAAGAAAAAAGAAAAAAGCAGGCAGAAACAAATAGAAAAGTTTACAATTACGATGTGAAAAGGAACAAAACCCTCTTAAGGTAGAAGACAAGAGTATGTTTCAGATCATGGCTTATGAGCATCTTTGGTCAGGATCCAGCATTTTGTATAAAGTGCATCATGAGCTCTTATGTTTAATTGCAGGTCCAATTTAAAGAGCCATTGAAGGACCTGGCAAAACTTTCTAAAATAGCTCAATATTGCTGCTGAGTAGTTTTGGTGGTGGATTTTTTTGACATCTTCTTCTAATCAGCCTTCTTAAAAAGAATTCTCCGTCACCACCTACAAACCTGAGGTTGCAAGGTGGTAGGGAGCCTCATTCTTTGCTGGGTCAGTSCTGTGAGTTGCAGTGATGTGGCTGGTATTTGTTAAGCAAGTTGTGAGYTCTGACTGTGCGTTTTTCACTGAACTCTCTTCATTTCACTTCTGCTGTATCCTGACAGCCTCTGTCATGTTTATCCCTGTTGCCTAACAATTGCATCCTGACTTGACGTGGGGCTTTGTTGCATAGTACAGGGTGCACAGCATCGTAAATTCCTGAACCGTGATTGAGGCTCAAGCCCTGTTACAGTATAGGGTTTTTGTTTGGTTTTGTAGTGGTTTAGCTTGGCAGGCAGCCAGACGTCACACAGCCGCTCGCACCCTCCCCCCCACAGTGGGACGGGGAGAGAATCGGGAAAAAAAAATCATGGATTAATATAAAGACAGTTTAATAGAACAGAAAAGGAAGGAATAATAATAATAACAATGATAATAATGTAATAATGATACAATATACGAAATGAGTGATGCACAATACAATTGCTCACCACCCACTGAGAAAATGGCCAAAACCAATCGTGCCGCTTCCTGGACACCCCTCCCCCCCCCCATTCATATACTGGGCATGACGTCACATGGTATGGAATACCCCGTTGGCCAGTTGGGTCAGCTGTCCCGGCTATGCTCCCTCCCAGCCTCTTGTGCTCCTGGGAGAGCATGGGAATCTGAAAAGTCCTTGAGTAGTAGATTACCTAGCAACAACTAAAAACATTAGCRTGTTATCAACATTCTTCTTATACTAAATCCAAAAAGTACAGTAATTATTACAAAAAGAGATTTTTTTCAAATGTTGCAATAGGAGCTCTGAAGATTTCAAAGTTGATTGCTATTCTGTATATATTTTCAGGGTCCTTGCTTCTCTTTATTTCAAGACAAAATCTGAAGAATTTATTGCTCTTTCAGTATAAACAAATAAGTAGATTTTCATTTTTCAGTTTCCAAATTATATAAAATTGATCYTGAAATAGAGAAAATCTCGTTCATATTTCCTAGACTTAGGGTTTTCACACTTTCTGACTCACTGTGGGCAAATACCAAGCCACTGGTACTTTAAGAGCACATGAGTGTACAAGTCTCTCTTCCTCACTTCTCCTCGTGCCCACYTACTATAAGTGCATACATTTTATAGATGAATCCATCCCTGAATAATTTACATTGTTGTACAGGGAACTTATTACAGGAACAGTATCATGAAACATCCCTGTTCAAAATTAGGGCAGGATCAAAGCTTTGTGAGAGCTCCATGATGTACACTTTTTGTCACAATTTCTATTTCTATTTTATGGTTCTTCTTATAAAAAGACATGGCATAGATTATTTTGTATGGTCTAGCAACACTCATACAGATGCATTCTTTATTAATTTCCATAATACACTTCACATCTGGAGGATATTATTTGCATAGCAACAGTTTCTGCCAAGACCAGCATCTTAAACTAAATTCCAAGAATATTAACTCACAGCAGAATTTTAGAGCAAGCTCAATGTGACTACTACTCAAAAATAAAATAATTTCCTAAGCAAATATGCTGATTTCTGTGCTGTACCTGGAAACACAGCTTCTGGGGACAGAAACAATCTGTTTGGAAGCTGACTGTGTTCCTGTGAGGACACATAACTCAGTGCCAAACTGATTATACCCTTACTTAATTAATTTGCAGTCTGTAYAGGCCAGCCCAATAGAAGAGTAGTATAATGTAGTAACCTCCCTTTTCCTTCATCCAAGAGGCATCAGCTCCCTACGTTCCAGTAATAYACAGCCCCATAATCAGATCTGGGAAATACATAACAGCCTTACAGGCTGTGAGCTTGGACTGAGAGATGAGAAGTGATTCAGATGATATTTGATCCTTTACTAACCTCGATTCTGACCTGCCCCTCAAATTATTACGAGTTATTATGGACCTACTTCAGCAAAAGAATGAGACAAAGCTAATGTTCTTTTCTTATTAAAATCAAAGCAGTTTTCGATCATGGTTTTGACATAAATTCTTCTTTACTTTTAGCATGACATGGCACAGCAAGAAAGTCTTCTGACAAAAACATTTTCCTGAGGAAAGCTTTAAAATTTGTTTACCCCATGCATGTCTTTTTGCATCTTCTTTTTTATATCTTCAGTTTTACATAATYATTTCTGTTCTCGAGCACTTCCAAACTTGTATGTGATTCTCATATTAGGGTTTCAATTCTGGCAACACACATCATCTCTTCACATCTATGGCAAACCAATATCAGCACTTATTACTACTCTAAAGTAATTACTGCRAATTAATCTTGCACTTCACTACAAACAAAAAAAAAATTAAAAAAACCCTAAAAACCTCATGGTAGCAGTCTGAATAACTCAAAAAATAGGAAACTTTTTTCATTTCTAAACTAACAGTGTCATTATAATCTTTTGAGTTATAGAGTAGCTTCAGTGTATTAACATATAATCTCTTATAGAACAACTTCCTATGCCTAAGTCTTCCTTACTTGCATTTCTACAAGAAATTTTTTGAAGATGCCAAAGCCCTCAATAAATTTAACACTACAATATTTTCTAGGGAACGTAACAGTAATAAGAAAGATGTCTAAAATATTATCACTAAAATTCCAGAGATTAATCTCACTTTATTTAAGTTTGCACACTAAAACAAATCCAGTATTCCATGACATTGTTTTAGTAAGAAAAGGCATACTATCAATTTCTCATAGTCATGTTGTCAAAAAAATCCTATCAGACAAGACCAATATTTTAGTAAGAAATTATATCTGCAGGAAATAAGCAGAAAAATTCTCACTGTCATGAGGAGATTTTTCCTTAACTAACCATTTCAGAGCTCTAGAAAAATCCTGGAAAATGCTTGCTGATATTCTGTTGCTAGAAAGTTGCCATGGTATTGGGTTTTACTGCTGGCTTTCTTTTCCTGCATGAAAGTGCAGCGTATTAGATTCTCCATATGTGCTATGTTCATTAAACTAGACAAAGATGTCGATGATTTTCCAACAAATTGTTGTAGAATTTTAAAGAATAAGAAGCAACATTAAGAAACATCCTAAAACCACAGACCTGAACAATTAAATGTGATTAGTAACTGTATCATATATGCATATACRTACTATATTTACGTGTATATGCATTTTGAAAGTTCAGTATTATTCTGTAATAACCAAAATGAGTATTACTTACAAGTAACACTATTCCCATGTCTATAACCGTTGCAGACTTTAATAGTATAACATTTTGATGTTTTTATGATAGCAATGATTAAAGGCAGGGAGATAAGKAGAGATTAAAGTTCGAGGCCATGTTAGCAGTGGTATGGCTTCAGACATCTACTATTCAACTCCAAATCATACTTGCCTTTCCTGTCCTAGCTTTCTCTCCATATAAAGTGTCTTTATCCTCACCAGTCTAACTCAACCCACTAGTCAAATATTTTTTAAGACTTGATTTTATACCACCTGCAAGCAGTATTTTTGGATTCATTAATAATATCCTCTGGCAATTCTCTTATCTTGTTTTATCATGCTAATCAAGGCTTTAATCTCCCCAGGTACAGACTCCAGGGGCTATTGGCTCATAGCACATCCCTGAATCTAGCTCCACTGAGCCATATGGCGTGTCCTAGAGCACTTTAATCTGTGTTTCAGTGAGCTGATGCTTTTCCCAGGACTACCTGAGTTCAGAGTATCCAACCTAGTCCAATTCTTGGATATCATTACTGAAAGTCCTAGTAAGAGAGAATGTGGTAAACTTGGCTATACAGCATGTAGTTGTTATGTGCTTATTGTCATAATAAAAGATAACGTGAGCTCAAATTTTTCCTAATTTTCACCCAGAGCCTCAGAGCTGTTCAAGACACTGTGTCACTTGCTGTGGAGCACTGTGGAATACATGCTGCTGCTACTTGCAGTCTAATTAAGCTTTTCTTTTGATGGAAAAACCATCTAGATATCAGAGTGTCAAAGCCTGATTAATTCCTATGGAAGTGGTAGGAACAGCAGTTGCAAAAAGAACACAAACAGGAACTGGTCACGTAGCATGGTCTGGTAAAACAAATCTCTTTTCTGATCATAAGCTGTGTCTTCTAGCTGTATTTCTTAACCAGTCAGCACGTGCAACCACAATCTTGTTTTCTTGGCTCCCTTGCTCACTTGCTTGGTTAAACATGACTGGCAGTTCCAAATTGAATTGTTGCTAACTGGTACATCTGAAGAAATAAACTAAAGCATTCTTACTAATTTCAATAACTTAAATGCTTCTACATGAGAGAAAAGAAACATAACAAAAGAAAATTCTTCTATCAGCAGCCAAATTGCATAGCCTTGATAGTTTCCAGAATAGAGATAGTTTCATGACACCATGAACAAAACAAACAAACAGAAGTCTTTGTTGGAAATGGCATGTTCATGCGGTTTGAATTCATTAAGTTCTCCATGGTAAATTGAGATAATTTTCAATTTTGTTGTTGCAAATGTAGAAAAGGCAGAACCCCTTCCCAGACAAAACAATATACATCAACCCCCCTCTGCCATCTTACAATAAAGGAAATCATAATCAAGCATTGCAAAAGAAACATGTTTTTCTTTCCTAAAAACTCTTTACTTTTTTGAGTTAAAAGYTTCAGCTCTGAGAGGTTCATGTTCTGTTCTTTTCCCCTCCACCAAATGTCAGTCACTTCAGATATTCTCAATTCGTGCATAGAAAAGATGCCTCTGACTTCCACATTATACTGAGGTGATTAGCTTCTACGAGAATAACAAGAAAATGCAACTGTTCGAAATAACACTTGCAATAGCCACCTATATTGCTTTCCATGTACCCAAAGCTTCAGCCCCTGGTATATACAAAGATTCCCAACGGGATATTTTTCTGTGTGAAGCAGAAATGGCTAATGCAGAATTAGTGGTGGAAGGTTGTGTCTGTGAGCGAAGAGAAAGGGATGCCTTTCATAACGGTTTCTTGCATTTCAAGCAGGGCAAGAATTTTAAATGACAATTTTTTTTATTAATCTTGAGGCATTTGTAGATATTTCCTTTTTTCTCCCCACTTTTTTTGAGAACTTCCCCAGATTACACCACAGTACTTTCCAGAAAACTCAGCCATAAATCCCTTCATTATCAATTGCTGGTGGAAAATAATGGTTACGTATAATATATAGCCTATGAAGTGGCAAAGCTTTGATAAACCACAAAAATAGAAAAGTAGGGCTGGCAATGTCCTTTATAAATTACCTAGTTTAGCCTCCCTTTTTCCAAAGGGAGATCCATTATTCCATTCCTAACAGATTTTTTTTTCTAACCTGCTCCAAAAGACTGCAGTGATGGAATTCCACCTCCTCAACATGCTTTTACAAGCCAAGGTTTAAAAGCCCTGCTCAATATATTTATGCATTTACTTTTCTCCGTAATTTGTAATCTCAGGGTTGAAACCTCAGCAAACGAGAGAAATTTCCTGTGGGAGACAGGAGGCCTGGTAAGGAGCTAGCTGAAAGCAGCCGTCTGGACCTGACCCATTTCATAATTCAACTTGCATTATGGACTTTGCTATTATTATTTTTCTTGGGAATTTTTTTACTTGAGGACAGGTAATTGTTTGTACCTTCCTCCTGCAGGAGTCCTTAATGCTGACCCCTACTGTGACCAGCTGGCCATCTTCTGATTTTTCTCCTAGAGGCTGCCTCTATTTGAGGAAAAGCAGCATTTGCAGATAGAATTTTACAAATAATGATAGAAGCAAGCAGTAGCACAATACTTACATCTTTTTTCCACACCACAGGAAAATCTGCCCTTCTAACATTTCTAGCTCAGTTGGAAGCAAGAAAAATTAGAAATCTCATAAGACAAGTTGAGATCAAGATCTTCAAATGGTTAGATATTTGAAATAAGGATCTTATCTGTTGAGCCATCCCAGCAGCGGACATTTTTGAGACTTTCCCATTCATAAGTTCAGACACCTTTTTGCAGCAGCAAAAATCCACCACCGTGCATGCTGCTAACACAATGATCCAAATAAGGTGAAAAGATTCGATCTACCATTTCTTGACATCTAAAGCCTGATTAAGAAGACCACTTTCTACAGAACCACATCAGCTTCCTTGCTTTCTCTCTTGGCTAATCTGAGTTTATGTGGACTGAAGTTTCCTTTAGATGGAGTTTGTAAAATTTCGGGGAAGAAAATCCCTGCACCTATCCCACTCATATTCTTAGCAATTTTGGGGGTCATATTCAGATTCTCCATGTGTCTTGGAGCATGGTCTGAATCCAGCTGGTATGTCTCCTGCCTTCTGGTAAATCCAGTACTGCTCCAGCATCAGCTCTGCCTGCTTATTAGCAAATGCCCTAACTTGCCTGGTCTCCAGTCTATCAGATCTGACATAGAGGTGCTTCCCCTAGGTAACCTATGGTAAATGGCACCACACACACACACACACGACCCACTTATGATAACTGTCCTTCAGAACCAATTATTTATCTCCCCCTAACTTTTAGAGCTAGATTTAGCTAAGGAACAAAACACTGTAGGGCTTGAACAGTCTTGAAAGTCTCACAATATAAATTGCAGTGTTATAATTACAGCCCAATTAAAACTCAGTGTAGCTCTCTTCATTAATTATCATCTCTAGCCTTACAAATAAGTTGGGAGAGACTGCTGTTCTGTAGTTATCATGTAGTTATCCTCCCCCTGCTTTGACTTTGAGAAAACTATGGCTAAGTTCTGTTCTCCAATAATAGAGACTGCAGCAGGTAAACCCCCTGATTTACACTCTCAGCCTCATAATAACCCCATTCCGTGACTCACAAATGCTCAAAATTCTCCACTGAATTCAAGCAGAGTTCTTGCTTTAGAAGGTATCAAGAACTCAAAGTCCTGTGAACAGCAATATAAATGGAGGCTATGGTATGAGGATTCTCAAAAGCTGTTGATAGGACATCTAAGCCTGCAGCAAAAACCTCAAGGCTGCACAGACTCATATTCTGGTACTGCATAAACTCATTCTGCTACTTCTAAAACAATAAAAGATTTTACTGGATTTACTGTGTACCGGTATGCTTTACGTCATCTCTAGTACCATACATCTCACTACTTTAACCTTAATTTCGGAAGAGGTGTCCCCTGTCCTTCTGGGACCTGCATAAAGGCACAATAAACTCTGCAGGAGGCTCGACCTGGATCAGGCCTGTGCTGGTAGGTGATGAGCAGTTCACAAGTCCAGTCTGAAGGGTCAAGAAATCATGACTTCAGGGTGCGTTTACAAATATAGCAACACAGGAACACATTGCAATTTAACAATTTAGAAATTGCTAATTTYCTAAGGAAGAGAATACTATAACTTACCCTCTAGTATTAGACACACCTTGTATTTCACAGAGAATGGTTTGTTTCAATTTCTTTAGTGTTCGTGCTTGCTTAGGCTATTAATACCAAGGTCTATCTGAGTGCCATGCACTGAATTAGCAGGAATCAGACCAACACGAGTACATCATTCAGCTATGGCCCTGTAATGTTTCACAGTACAAAGCAAGTGTTTCCACAGATYGTTGCCCAATGCCACACATGTATTTTTGGCCTGAGTAGAGCTTAATCACCCTTCTTTGCACCAAACAAATACCATTACAAATTGTGCAAAAATACCATTTCCCTTATATCCTCCTCATTCCACAACTAACACAAATCTCTTTTTTGTTTGTCAGACTCATCATTCAGATTGATCACCTGTTGTGCTACACTGGTGCTTGGACCGTGTGAAGCAGCTGATTTACTGATTCAGCATTAACTGCTTTTAGTTGGTCCGATGCATTTTTCCATCTCTAATTAGCTGAGCAAAATCATGGTACATTAGCTCTGTAATATTTTTCTTTCTCTTTTTTTTTATAAGTAAAAAAACTTAAAAGTACAATATGCTCTTTTTGWCTGTTAAAGCACAACATAGATCTAACCACAAGTGAGATGTTTTCCAGCAGCTTGACTCTTATTCCAAATTAGTAACCAYATCTCTCGCATAGATGTTGAAAACCCAAAAGGATTCCATTATCATTAGAAGAAATGTATAAACTATAATTAGAGAACAATGTGTTGCAAAAGGGACTATAGTAAAAGAATGAATAAACAGACACGTAATTTAAAAGATGTTTCTGCCTTAATAACATCTGTCAATTCTTCTGTTGTGTGTAGAAACTAAAGATTAAAGTATCTCTCGCTTGGACAGGTTGGTAATGGGGATCACAACAACCAGCAAGGAATGAGCTGCTTCAGGCACAGGCTTCCAGTGAAGTGTGGGAGGACCACACCACAGACTGAATGGGGGATGGCTATCAGCACAAGATCTTCTGATTTCTCACACTTTCCTCAGAGGGATTCCTATGAGCTTTCACTTCATACTGGCCAACATCCCAATGTAGTATGTCTTCTCTCAGACTGTTATGGAACATGAGGACACAGATCTGTACCTGATATGCTAAGCACATTAATTGTATTACTTTTTTTGCCTCCTGATTTGCTGCTCTGTAGCTGTTTTAAATATGCTTTCTATTCATCAAAGGGCTAATAGTCATTCTGAATTAAACATGATTCCCAGGGATTGGCAGAGCTTTCTTCTCCAATATGTATATACAAAACAAAAATAAAACTCAAAAGAAATGTCAGGGCTAATTAGAAAAAACACTGTCATATACGCTGACAAAAAGAGATCCATCAGGTAGCATATGTAAAGTGAGATTCCCAGTCATCAAAGCACTCCTTTCTAGTCACAAACTGATTTTSATTTCCTCCTCTCTGGCACTGAAGCAGCAGGCTTTGGAATCTTGCTGCTTGTTCTTTTAACTTTACATTGGTTATATATTTGGGCAACATAAAGGTTGATTTTACATTTCTTTCAGCATACAGCCAATCAACAAAATCAGCATGTCTTCCAAAACCAGAGTTAGCTTTCTGTCTTTCCTCAGAGGGGCTGCAAAGTGTGATTAATGTTTGCAAAGCACTAGAATATTCTTGCACAGAAAGTGCTAACTTAATGCCAAGTATTTAATACAGGCAGTGCTGGTTCTGCCAAAGTTCCCAAATGTGACTCARGGGCAGAATCAAAAAGGAATATTGACACACAAATAAAAAACAGCTGTGGACTATCAATGCATAACCTAAGAACCCCAAAAACAACTACCCCAGGACTATTCAACTCTGTAAGTACAAAACAAAGCACTTCCCTTCTGACCGCAGAGCTCTCTAGGCAGTAGGAGTTGCRTTTCTGAGCTCCCTCTGTTTAGCCCTGGCCTGAGAAGCTATACACTAGCTATAYTCTAGCTCCCAGACACCCAGAAAGTAGACAGGCACCTGAAGAAATTTAGTTAGCATTTAGTATGTGGCTGAACATACTTCGACCAAACACAATTGTAAAAAGCAGCATCTCAGAGAAAAGACAGTGGTGGTTTGAACGGCTAGGGGGGTTGTCCTCTGCTTCTATTTCTTTTCCAGAAATTATTTCATGTAAAAAGAAGAAATGGTCTTCTGCAGAGATTTGGCTCTTTTTGAAAGATCCTCCCCAGCTATGAGGATTAAGACTAGTATTGCCTTCCATTTGCAGACTTGCTAGTACAGTAGGTCAGAAGGAGGCTTCCCACTCCATCTGGCCTGTTCCAGAAGATCACGAACTCTGCAGGCCAAGAAGAGACTCAGTACAAAAGTACCATACCTCGTGGTGAATGCTCCAAGGGCTAAACATGACTACCTGTTTTACCCTGAAACTGCAAGATTTAAATGTCATTCTGCGCATCACAGCAGTTCTGTTTCCAGTCCCAGTTTGAATTAAAGACCACACATAACATGAAAATTATTAACTGTTTTCAAAAAATAGCATAGCCATTAACCAGACACACACTCAGACCCTGGACAAACTCAGTTTCATTTGGGATCTGTAGCAGAAATGGTTTCATAGTGAGGTCTCAGGGCTATCATGAGTCATAGGTTAATAGGTGACATGTCTTGGGAAGATAACCTTTTCTATAGGTGCAGTACATGATCTTTGCAGTAACCGAGTGAAGTGGGGAAAAAAATAGCACAGGCTATTTACTAGAGGTCACATTTTAATCACAAAATATTGAAGACACTGCCCTAAAGCTATTAATCTTTTCAACCAAAACAAAACACAAAAAAATAAAAATAAAAAGACGCACTCCCACTAAAGATTTGAGCTCTTTGAATGTCTTAAAAACAACAGCAGAGAATAATGAAAATGCAGAGAACTAAATGTGTTGKCAGACTGTCAGCATTTTTATCAGCCTGGGGGCAGAAAGTTTGTTGGAAAGATGGAGGTCTTTGTAAACCCTTCGTTAGCAGTGGACTTAAAAAGCGTGGGATTATAACAATTGCCGTACTGATCCAAGTCAGAGGCCATCTAGTTAAATAGTTGCCATCAGCTGTGTCAGAAGAAAGCAAGCAGCATATCCTATGCTCATCAAATTACTGTATTTGACCTTGACCAAAAGAAAAGCAGGGAAGCAAATTGTAAGCGAGAGGTCTGTTTTGTTTGTAGAGGGAGGTGCTCCACAGGTCAGCGGTAGTGCCGGGAAGCTAATCGCTGTAGGCTTTGTCTGCTGCCAATGAAGAGACAGAGCTGCTTGGAAATGTGCCCTGGAGAAGCCCAAGTTCAGAGCACAGGCTCTGAATTGCTCTTTAGAGGGGCTGTTCCTTTTCTCCGGTTTCATCATCAGGATCCTGCAGTAGTTAGTGCCCAGACCATGGGTTGGGGTGGCTTCTGGTTGCTCTGCTTGACCCCTACAGTCAGGTAGAGCCCCCCACAATAGACAGCAACAGTGCCCTCAATGTGCGCAGTCACTGTTTCTGAAGCCATAAAATATGACTTCACTGTAACAACTAATACATGGCAGGGTAGATCTCTGATTCCTGGCAGCTAAGCTGTGGAAACCGTTGATTTCCACCCAGGATTTGCAATGAGACATGAATAGAAATGTTGCCATTGTTCTCAAGATTCGACAAACTTAACTGACATACACTACAGAGCATAATCATACCCCTGAGATTGAAAACCCTTCCTGAAAAAAAGATCAAGAACAATGTTTATACACACTTATGTTTGAAGTATAGATGTGGAAGTGTTATGTTGTTAAATTTAAATTTAAATTAGATAAAAATCAAGGCAGAATGAGGGAGAAGAATTACAAGGGGCACCAACAGATTTATTGTGTCATAGATACAAACCAATATATTAATATTTTAACTGTCCTTTCAAATTGCATAAAATTATTTAATTTTTTTCTCTGTTCAACTAATGCTAGATTTTCTAAGAATTCATGTTACACATTTTATAAATCATGAGTGGAGACTTATCAAGACCTATTTCTTGAGTTGTATATGCAGTAGCTCAGCAGTTTCACTGTGCAGTGCTTACAAATATTTCCTGAGAAGACAGGTTGACGACTTGCAGGTGAGGAAATGTACAGGAGAAAAGGGGAATTTAATTTATTTTAATCTAATATTACCTCAGTTTCTTATTGTGTCATTAAATATATACTTTTGCCCCCCTGGAGAAGTTTTAATAAAGCTTTTTGAGGACTGGTTATGTAAAATGTATTTCTCAAGAAGTGGATACTTTCTATGATACTTGAGTATTTTTCAAAAATTCATGACGTTTATACATTTTTTGTACATTTGCCTATATATCAAGTGTAAGGCATTAATATTGTACGTCGTTGTGAAAGAAATGATAATCTGACAAGTTTTAGCATTTAAAGAGAGTCTGGTTTTGACTACCAGAATGCTCTCATTTGCCTTGTAATGAGATTCCTAAGTCAATCTGAAACAGACCATTAAAAACAATGACCCATCAAGGAAACCAGTTGCATTTTATCCCAAGTCATTTATGCCCCCAACCTTGCAAAGATGGAGAACTTTAATGATGTGGGCTCTCTTACAGGAACAAGCCTACATTCTTCAGTAACATAAACCAGAAGCAAAACAGTATTTTGAGATTTGGAAGCTGAAAACAGATTGTTGTTCTAATTCAGTGCACTGAAATATCTGTAATAAATGGAATACCTGAGCAGTGAGGAGATCTGGGTCTCTTTGTCTCTGCCTAGAAAACATATGCTTGGGGCAGATGCACTGTGTTTGCTGACTCACAGGTCAGAGAATTCTGAAAAGGTCATTTGAGCTGGTAGATAAAAAAGTTTGAGTAACATTTCAACACTTCAGAGATGTCCATTAAATTAATCATCATTTTTTGGTCACATTTAAACCCAGTGATTCAAGATTTGCTGTATTGTCCTAAGGCAGTATCTGTTTTGGAAACAGCAATGTGACTGGCTGAGCCAGTTGATTTTAAAGAGCAGGCGAGGAAAAAAAAGGTGGTGTTCATGGTGGAAAACCTTGGATTCCTTCAGCATTGTATTCAAGTACTTTAGTTTGATCACGTACATTTAAGGCCAAGCTGTATGGGGTTTGTGTCTGTCTTGGCAGAAAACAAGATTAATCCGAGGGGATTGTTTTTTTTTATTCTAATACAAAATCCTGGTGGAGTGAAGAGGCAGCAGAAGCAGTATCTCACAGATCTGGAAAGGATCCTTAACGTTCTGGTAAACCCTAGGGGTGAAAAGACTGTTGTCACATAGTTAACCAAAAATGAAGAAATCCAGGTCACAAGAAATATAGTAGGTCTGTGTGCTTTGCTGTTTTGTTGGGTTATTTAGAATTTGGCTTCTTGAGTTTGTCAAAGACCTATTCTTTCCTCCACCAGAATTCCAGCCGCTTCCGCTCGTGAAGTACAGTGGGAAACTGAGGAGGGACAAGACAGGACTGATACATTACCAGCCAGACCAGAATCACTGAAGAAAAAGGGGTATCGTAGCCATATTTCTTGCCAAAAGAATCTAGGAGCTCTGAACTGGAGAAGTGGGATCTAGTTTTACAGTTATCATGGACTGCACTGCAGTTAATGTCTGAAGTCTGTTTAAGGTTCTGGCACATGAAATGGATGACATTCTAGTATGGCAAAGATGAGAAAAGGTTAAAGTGGTGTTACAAAATATTTCTTGCAAATGCTTTGCCAAAGCCATTTTGCCCAAGTGCWCATTCAACTGAGAAAGTCAACTGAAGATGAGATTTATGCTTTCCAAAACAAAGAAATTATCAAAGCTAAAGAAGGAAAATGCAATGTTTTAAAATGTGTTTCAATATTTCATAGCAGCAAAATATTATCGCACCTTAATCTCTTAATTTCTAAGAGTCCTGTAGTACTTTGCTGGATGTATTTACAGATGAAACAAGTATTCTTGAATGACAAGTACTGACCCATAACACAGTACAAGAAGTACTTACTTGTACTTACCTTCTAGATTAAAGAAAAAGCAAACAAATAATGCCCTTCACTTTCCAGTCAACACTGGTGGACACAAAGAGACATAAAATATCTTAAATACTAAGACAGAAATAACAAACTTACAGCTTGATCTCTAATGATAGGAAACATGGATTAATAGAAAGTCTTCCAGACTATATGCATCTGCCTCATACAATTAGTGAAATCATACTGCTCAGTGTTTAAAAGAGAGAAATTGCTTTTGTAAGGTCATAAGCAGGAGATGGCACCTCCAGAAAACGTTACAGATTTAAAAGAACCTGTAAAGATACAGGAGATCATAATGCATGTTTGTTAATCAACCCACAACAAATGAAGGCTTGTTCTAGTGGATACAACTGAACAGTCACTGGCAGGCTCACTGTGCTGGGTGATCAGATTTTGAGGAATACTTCTTCACACATAAGCATAATTTTACTTCTGCTATGTTTGCACTCCATCTACACTGACTGTCCAGTAACATGGAAGAAATTTAATGCTACCTGCATGATTATTAGTAGAGAGCAAACCCCAAAATTGTTGATGGAAGCATTTTCAGAAAGTTAGTTGTAAAATGAACCATCAAGCACGACAAAAAAAGACAGAACTTTGCTTTTGAAGGMAGGATAATGTGTGGGTGAACAGTTATATAACACCTAATATCACCATTTTTGTTACTTCTTTATTCCTTTCTAAATGTCCATCAGCTTGGACAAACATAGCAACACTCTGATGAAGATATATTGGCGTATTGGTAGACTTATAATATTGTTAGAGCGTTTAATGATTGTACAGCAATGGTATATTTGACACTGTTTGATGACAGTTTAATCTAAAAAGGATGTTTTTACTAAACTTCATGCTAAATTCTTGGCCAAGAGGTCATTAAAGGAATTAAAATCTAATGAATCAAGGACAATGCGATGCATATACAGAATACCTAACATATAGCTGCAGTATTGCTAGAGGTCAGTATTTTATAAGACCCATGTGGATAGGATTAAAAATAAAACATTTTATGAGATGCTATTATTTTGTTTCTTTATCAATTTTCTCTGAAAAAGCTTCAGTAGCTTCTAATAGACATCCTGGTTATACAAACTATGTGTAGTCAATGACTTCTTTATAATGAGGACAAAGGAAATGAAAAAATATGTTAATAAAAATTACCAAGTAAATTTTAATAATGAGAAAATTATGTGTGTGTGTGCTGTATGATAGACACTAATGTAAGAACCTAACTTGATCAGACAGTGATCTGTAGACGGACACTACATTCCATTTAAAGATGAAGAGGCAACATTAATCAAATCCATTATCTATTGAAAAAATGTACTCAGTTCAAATAATTCTTACATCTTCACACTGGTCATGCAGCTACTGCCTCAGTAACAATCTAGCAGAGTATGCTAAGGTGAACGAAATGGCTGATATTAGGAAAAATCTTTAAGATAGTAGGGTCATAAATAACAAGAAATCAGCCTGAATACAAGTACCCTCTACTCCCAGCCAACCCAGCTGTCGTAGGGGGGGTGGGGGCAGGAAGGGTCATCTTCTTACCTTTGTACTGCGCTTCGACAGAGCTTTTCAAGGTCAGTTTGCTCAAGAGCACCAGACATTTCAACAGGAGGCAAGAGGTATTCCTCCACCAGCACTGCAGGTCCATCTGTTTGCATTAATGGACAGATTTAGCCTATTTACCTCTGAAAGAGGGGTGTTTATATAACTTCTACCTTTCTAAGATGAACAGCATAATTCACAACTCCAGCAAGGTTGACCTGGTTACGTCCAGCCACCAATGGAGAGAAATCAGTAYGCTGACAATCCAGTATGGTAGAGCACAGCTGGGCTCAGTTGCCAAACCCAAATGGTCTTCCAGTCTTGCCCTTTCCATGGCAAGGGGTAGCAATAACCTATCTACCCATAAGCTGAGAGGAAAACTTTGGGCTCTGAGCTCCAAACGAGAGTCTCAGGCCCTCATTATCAAGTTTCATTTCAACTTTCATGGCACCACTGACCTGTTCCATTCTTTCCATCTGTTTGTTTGTCTTACAATTTCATGTCACAGGTGGTCCCTCTTTTTTTAAGTTGCACTAACAACAGAGCATTGGAAAGCCGACTGTATTAGTTGTCTTGCCTGGGAAACCTGCTGCACATCTCAAAGCTGCGTTTCAGTCATCTTCAGGCTCAGGCACGGTTTTCATCATGCCTGGTTTACATTTTCAAGCCTTTATTTACAGTTGCAAAAGCTAAAAGAATATATATGTGGGGGGGTTTAAATAAAAACAAACAAACAGACCCAGAATGCTCCTGATAATTACCTCATTTCAAAAGCTTAGGTTGTAAGCAAGGAAAACTGTGCCAGCTGGGATATACTTTATCTATAGACTGAAGGAGTAGAATCATTCATTCCTGACTTCCTGGTCTGAGTCTCTGTAAAAATCTAAGAAAAGACTCTGAGTTTATTATAACTTGTTTGAGAGACAACTATATTTTCTATGACATCAGATTTGTTTCAAGATTATTCTCTGGCCAGAAAGAAAGAAACTGTTTTATGTTTTTATTCCCCTCACCCAACTGAAGAAAAATGCCTATGATCTTTCCATATAAAAGTATATTGGCTTATACAGAAAATGAATTCATAATGCAATAAACACTGTAGCATTTACTCCTATGGTATTTCAGCTTCCCCAAAGTTAATTTTTGCCAAAAACAAATGGAAAAGAACAATCTATCCAATGCCATGATTCCTTAACTGCATGAACCAAGCAGTTCTTCACAAAGCCCCTGATGCGCCCTGACATGCATAAAGCTCAATATGACATCACGTTGGCACTCATCATGTGACTCAAGAAGGGAAACACAAATAAGATTTTTAAAACAATTCATAGCCTGCTTTTTCTTACCCGAAGGCTGAATGAAATTAACAGCCTTAAGTTACCTATGGTATGATTCAAAGTAGGTCACGTCTAAAAAGGTGGATGTGTGCTTCTGAGACAAGATGCCTACTCCTGAGCAAAGGCCATCCCATAAGAGCAAATGTCAAACCTATCTGTTTAGGATGGGCTACATTATACCTTGGAAATGTTTATTTTCAATAGCTATAAATAAAGGTCTAGATRCGTAGTTGAGATTATGCGGTAGGTGCCTTGTGTTATGGTAATAAATAACAAGATAGTGGCCCTAGCTTCCTACAGACAATACCCCTGGGATCTACTCAATATTCCAAGGAGAAACATAAATACAAACAAAAATACAAGCAAAAATTCCTGTTCAGGCAGGGAAATTGAGAACAGTTTTCCCGCAGCCTGATCAGTTGTAAATGGAGGCTTATTCCACTGGCCTTGCAAATTCATTAACACCAGGTTTCCTTTTTCTGCAAGTTTTCTGAGATACAGTCACACTACTAATGCAAACTCTTCCTCTGCTCTCTCTTACTGAGACAGTTGTCTTAGACGGTATTGTCCAAACTGTTTTCTTGATGGGCCTAGTTCTAGGAGGAGAGGAAAATCGCTGTTCAGCATAGCTCAGGAGGAATACAAATTTCTTTAACAGACTCCATCACTTCATTGGTGGGAGAACATGAGAACTTATTTCTGTTCAAATAAGGGCCAGGCAGGACAAATAATCTCAGAGAAGAACTAAAAATCTGTGATAGTCAAAATGAGTTATAGCATCATGATTATGATATGGGAAGTGCACAGCCTTCTTACCTTAAATAAGATTTCCCATTGCAATTCTTTATTAGATGACATGAATTGCCCTCAGCAAAACAAATTTTTATGTATAGTTGCCATAGGGAAATGTCTAGGAGAATTAAACAGCTCACTGTACTATGGTAGCCTTAGATCAGGCACTGCTAGCAGCTGCAACACTATGCCTTTAGGGACAAAAAGGGGGAAGAAGACAAGAAGAGAAGTGAAAGAAGAAAAATGGTGCAAAGAGGACAAACAATACAACAACCAAAAAGAGTGCAGCTGGGGACACAGAAGGAGGTCTTAGAGCATTATTAGTGGGAACATATTAAAGTGTAGGTTATTGGTGCAGAAACACCAGGTAAACCACAAATTTCCTGGATTCTGTAAGACTGCCTGGTTTCTACAAACTCTGAGATAAGCAAGCTCCTGCATGGCAACTTTAACTGTGGTTTTATATACTCTTGTTATGGGATCAGGGACAGTCCTTGCCATGTTTAACTGCGGCCAAAGTTCTCCCACCTCAGACAAAAAGACATGCCTGAACAGAAGGGATGTTGAAGAAACTTCTTACCTAGCCATGATGCCTAACAGTGCTGGTTTAGGAAAAGATGCACTTTCAGCAGAAGATGGAGGTGAGTGCTAACAGTTTTCAGAAATGTTTTCTCTTTCTATTTAAGGTCAAGTAATTAAGAGTTTAGAAGGAAGTTTTTGCTAAGATCAGATTTCTCAGTCTCTTTTAGAAAGACCTGTTGGTCATTTGTTTACAAAAGTACTTGTACTTGATAGTCTGGAGACTTTATAGTTAAGCATTTGTAAACAAACTGTTATGGTCTGAATTTAGTGTTGATTCTGGCTTGAGCAAGATATCGGACAAAATGACCTTCTGAAATCCTTTTCAATCTGAATTATTCTATGATTCTGTCATCCATTGAATTGTTCCGTTTGCTGACATTTAACAGTCATCCTCTTTAACTTGGGAATTTAAACCTTCACAGTAGAGGAGAACTATGTCTGTGTACAGAGAGGGCAATATCACCTTTGCACTGGTTAGCTGGATGATTAGATTCCAAGTAGATCTTGTCAGTTTCTTGTTTTAGTGGTAGTTCCTGGAGTAGTCAGCCTCAGCTACCAAGACTTCAATGGTTTAGGAGAAAATTAGCTTACTTGGCAAACTTCAGGAGTCAAACACAGTTGATTGTGAACTTGGGCAGAGACATCTTAGCTGCTGTACTGTTTCATAACATAACACTCTCAGAACATGTTTGAAAAACAAAGCATCACTGCCGCTTATTGCTTTTCCAGGCGAAGGCAAACAGCGGAGTTGGACATCATACCCTTACCTCCTCTTTGCCTATGTTTCTGGTAGCTTGTCCAGCTCTGTATTTCTTTACATTAAAGGTTTTTCCAACCTTTAAATGTGTTGGAGGCTTCTAATAATTCCACTGGGGACCACTGACTTCTTACTTTCGGAAGATCTTGCCTGATGTTCAGTTTGACWAACCACTTTATTCTACTTATTTTTCATACACATCCGTATGCCTCTCTATTTAGTGTGTTCACATCTTTCTGACATAAATTTAGGTTTTCATCCTTTAGCCTTTTTCTGTCCACACGTAATTCTACTACAAATACATGGACTTCTGTTAGCCTTTTATTTGCAAACTGTCTTAGCAATAAGCTGCTGCTTGTCTGATCTCTTTACGGTTCTTGTTTTCTTCCTTTGGGGGTGTATGTATATTCCATTGTCAGACCACAGTGAATTATTCTAGGTACTGTCACCCCTGGGGCTAAAGAAAAAGGAATAAATATGTCACAGCTGTGTGTTGAGAAGCCTACGTTTGAAGCATAAAATCCTACTGGGCTTCTTTCCCCAACATATCATCCTACAAAATCAGATCTAATTTACTGCTGGCTATTTCTAGCTCTTCTTTTCAGTATTACTGATTTCCATGCTCCTCCTTCCCATTGAATACCAATGCTTCAAATTATATCCCTTCAAGATAGCAATGCCTCCCGTGGGAATAGCAGTTGCTGGTTACCACCTGCTGGCCAGCCAGGAACATATCCCTGAACACGGCTTGCTGCCTTTCATGCAGAACTCTGCRAGCACAAGAGTCTGAACTATCTTAATTTAGCAGGTGTATCCAGACATTCTGACAAGTTCTAGAGATGAAAACCAAGAATCAATACAATCAAGTTCTCAGATGTAGATAAAATTTTAAGGATGTTCAGACAGTTGCTGTGTGAACTTCATCAGACACCATGGCATGTAGCACAGTAAGATCTACACACAGGAAATCCAAATCTCTAAATGTCTGGAAAACTGCTGTTCCTCACATATCTGGAGAAGTTCTAATATGAAATCAGGCTCACAGGAGGCTGGAGTCACTTCTACGCATGTAAGAATAACACACGCCTTTCTTGGTTATGTGGAGAAAATGCCCTGTTAAAGGGTTGTATCTTTCCTTGTGAGGGAACTAGATTTCTGTAGGAGACAGAGAATAGGTTCCACCCACCACACAGATCAAAGTCTCTGCCAGTACAAAGGCAAAGGTGGAGAGAGGAGATGAGAGCAGTGGTTACTGCAGAGGAATGACTGAGAAAGAGATGCTAGCAGAAGCAGCAGCTGAGAGCTGAGGTGCAGCCCATGCGAACACTAGAAGCATGATCTGGGGAAACAAAGCTAAGAGGAGACATTCAATGCTAACCATTGAAAAGGCATGAAGATATAAGGAAAGGTACCTGCCATTTCAAGACTTTGTGTGCTGTTCAGTGCTGAACAGTTCTGTGCATAAACCATTCCCTACTTAGGGTTTACCTGGCCTTTGTGGCATGACCAAGATGGTCATAGACATCCTATGCTGCACTTTCTGTTGGGTTATTCTGATTTTCATGCCTGACATCCATGAAAACAGAGAGCATACATAAACTGAGAAAAGCCCAGTATCTAACAGTATTGTTTTACTGCCTGCACTAAAAACATTTTCTGATACAATAAAGCTAGAACCAACTGACCAGGAGACAGTGTTGCTGAATTTCCAGGAGGATGTTACATCCATTTCTGTGTAATTTCTTTCAAGGTCTTTAGCAAAAAAAAAAAAAGCTGCATGTTTATTGATGTTGTTTGTTTCACCTATACCTACTGGGATAACATGCAATTTTCACATTACTTAAAGTGGTGTTATTGACATAGACCAAGCTCTGTTCCTAGTGACTGATCTATACATCAGCAGTGGTATGAACTTTGCTGCTATTTCATTCTTTAAGGTTTTAATCTATGACTCATGAACAACTTCACTGAGGTGTAGAATAACCTCCAGGGAAGAATATTTTTCAATCAATAGCATATTAGTCGAAAATCAGTACATGCATGAATAAACTAATTGAAGGATCTGTTTCCTCAGTCTCAGCTCTGTTATCATATTCTGATTTCCCACAGTTTTTGCAATTTAACATTTCTGGTTGATAAAAAGTTCATCGTGGTACAGAGGATTTATTTAACATATATGAGAATTAACTACTAATTTTGGAGGCAATTTGAACTGTGTGAGATTAAATTAGAGCTATTAACATGTTTGCAATTGCTCAGACTGAGCRGAAACCTTGACATCCACAAATCAGTTGACACAGGAACGCCTTGATGTCTTTGTCCTGATCACGCTTCCTTTACTTGCCACAGAAGAAGCTGCCTGGTATTCCAGAACAGGTTACAAGATCTCATACCCTCGTGGTGCTCTTTCAGAGGTGCCTGCACCCATATTTGATTGTCAAAATCCCAATCTTAACCTCTTATTGTCATTGCTGAATTATCTCCATTTTGTACAGAAATGGCACACACCTGCCGGAAGCACAGAAAAGATTATGCAAGTAACAATAAAAACAGTGCATCATTCAAAAGCAGTAAGGTACCATAGATCTAAAGCAAACATGATATAAAACTCTTTCAAAGAGAAGCATCTGAGCTTACGCTCTATTTAAGACTGCAACCCTAATCAAGGAGTTGCTCCCAAGAAGCATTGAACCAGTAGCAGAAGGCCCAGAGAAGATTGTTGTGTGGAAACACAACAATCCATGAGCAAAAATCCTCTGTAATTCAGAGTAATATAAAGCAGCAATATCTCCTGGTTCCTATGCTATCAATGCAGTCCATATGAGGCAGGGCCTCAGTTACAGTGGAGTCCCTGAGGTGTACAGCAGGCTGTCATGAGAGACTACAAATGTGCTGACAGATTCATTTCAATGTTAAAAATGAAGCATTTTACTGAAATCTGTGTGTGCACGAACAGTGCGGCCAGGGCAGGAACGCCTCAGCATATAAAGGAGTKGTTCAGGTATTCTGTTCAATTTCTTTCCTCCTCTCCTTTTATTGTATTCCTGTACTTGTAAATCAAATTTGCATCGCAGAAGTCATGGAAAGCTGGAGGTTTGAACACTTTGTGTATAGATGAACATTTGGTATCCAGAGTTTACCTCAGCTTTTACTGTTTTCAATGGAAAAAAATAATTCCATATGTGCTAGGGTTTGAGCACATCTCAGGGCAGGTGACGAAACTTAGTGTTCTTGGGATAAGCCTATTAATCAAAGGTTTCATCCTAAGTACTCACTCCTACATCAATGAAATTACATTGAAGTTCTCAACTCTGCTTCATTCATAACACCACATCAAGCTTTTCTTACGTCCATGCTTTGTTCCCAGCTATACATACCTATCCACATAAAACCATCTATATGTTAGAGTTTCAAATGTCACTGTCATGTTTTACAGTGAAGCCACTGGAAATCCTCTTGGCTCCATCTAAGTATGTTGGGAGTCTTGTACACAGAAGTTTTTCCGTGACACTTTGTGATCTTCTCCCCTTAAGTTTGGGTAGAAACTCTACCTATCARGATAGGAAGATACCTTTGCTGTATCTCTGTATCTCCAGAACCAGAAAAGAAGCTTTAAAATCTTTACCAAACTGACCTGAACTTTTTTGTAATCTAGTGAAAAGTTTCTGTTTGAGGGAAGTTTTAAGAAGGTCCCAACTGTATTTAAGTTTCTTTTCTTTATTCTAATTTTTAGCCTACATGTCTACTTCTCTTCCTACACATCCCTTTTTCCACGTCGTCTTCTGGGACTAGGTGAGCTTTCTACAAAGGTATTCTAAAATTATGACTTTATTCAAGTTTTCCGAGTTGCGGAAGAAAAAAGCCAGGATGAGGGCATAAACAAAAGAAGAACATAACACCCTTCAGATTTTTTTCCAGAAATTGTGAATAATAATATCACACTGTTTTCAGGTAGAGAATGAGTGAGTGTGTGAGTATGTCAGATTATTCTTTGGGGAAAAACACTGTGTGACAGGGAAGAGGAGACTTAATAAAGGGGAAAAAAAGGGAAGAATGAATAACATGTACCAAGGGAATTCTCCTTTTTTCTCCTCTCTCTTGCCAATACGACTTAGACAGGAGGATCACTTCTCATCAAGGTATCCCTCCTTCTTGATTTCTTTGTATACCKTGTCTAGCACAACAAGAATCCAATCCCGACAGGTTCCTTCATGAATGACTGTAATAAACTTATAAAGCCATGTTATCCTATACTTCCTCACACGTTTTTTCCCCCTTAGTGCTCATATAGGCTACGGTCCTGTTTATCCCAGTATATTAAAATACARCAGCTACGAGAACTGTCAAAAACAATTCCTGTTTCCTCGCATTGGAGAGGTTCAGCATGTGTTATGGCTTTATGGTTATCTTTCATTAAAACCTAAAAAATGATACATACAACGCCACTGGGAGATAATGAACTAAATGCTATCCTAACTTTACAGATGTAGAAAATGAGATGTCAAGTGTGGGGAAGTACACCTGTAATTGCCTTTAGTTAGAGAGACAGCTGGAGCTGATCATTGCTGCTTCTCCACAAACAGCCTGAATGAAAAGATGCCCCTCTGGCTCCCCTGAACTCTCCCAAAGGGTCAAATTTCACTTCAGCTGGTGTAAGAATCTCCCACTGATTTAATGTACTTATTAATCTCTTTGTAGTTCAACCTTTCTTAACCACTCTGCAGCTAAAATAAAACCCACAAGCACCCTTAGAATGCCACCTTTGGAAAATTAATTCCAAAAGATACTCCAGGTTTCTGGGCTAGCTTTATGCACGCATACATATACACGCTATAAGCATATCAAATCAATCTGAGGTTACATTAATAAGAAAGATCTAAAAGCAGTGGGATGGAAGGGGATTAGGCTACTCAAGTCCTATTGATAAACGCATGCCCAAACCTCCATACAGTCTTTTGTCAACATACACCTTTCCCCTTAATATAATTTTACTGCAGTAATTATATTTCTTTCTCTTCTTCAGAGGACAAGTTATTCTATTTCTAAAACAAAAAAACGTGCACTGTCAAATTCATTCACGAGGAGAAATTAAAATAAACAGCTAAAGTTAACTGCAACATTGACCTTCAACAAAAATATTTTAAAGAGGTAATATTAGATTGCAGCCAGAAAGTGACAAGTGTCAGTTTTCATTAAAATCTTTAAGCATGTTCATCTAATWGACAACCTTCACGAGATGTTGAAAAGTTCTGCTGCTTTTCTACCCTTTTTTTTTTTTTTTGGTCTGTGTGATTACCATGGTAAATGGACCCCATTGCCTGAACAATAACAACCTCACATCAGCAACGGGGAAGTTCAGCCTCTACCCGCCACCTCATACCCTACCAGGATTAGAAACATCTTCTAGATTAACGAAGGCTATTTCATTTAGACTCATCAACTTTGGGACTCCCCCTTTTTTCTTGCTTGTCTGAAGTTTGGACCTGTATATTTTCAGTGTTTTATTTTGCCTAACTACAGTCTTAGGCTTATCCTAGATTTGTCAGGATCATTTTTCTTTCTCCTGCCTGAAAAGAACAATTTGTTATTAACTCCGAAGTATACTAGAGTACAGCATCAGCCTCTGGACTCCACACCACGTAGGAGGAAGGGAAGTGTCTTCCCAGCCCCATGCTGGTGAGCTCTATTAATTCATTGTCCCTATAAAGTTCAGTTTTCACATACTAAAAATTCTTCAAAGGAAGCTATGCAGACTGGACATTACATTAGATCTTTTGACACAGGCTGAGAAATTGTGCAGAAATCACACTTTTGGCTTTTGAAATTTTAGCACTTCAGGCATTTAAGAAGAATAAATTACTTTCCCCCTTCATGTTACCACCCCTTGGTATTGCCTTACAACAGCCCCAGAGAGAATCCAGGGGCACCTGTCAAAGACAGAACCGACAGCTATCCATCTGCCTCTTTCTCAGTGTGCTATTTACTTCAAGTAGATTTTTTGGCATGGTGGTAATAGATTTTTATCACTTAATTGAATCAGTCACTGTCTATTTCTGCTTCCACTGCCAGTAGGATCAGCAAACACTTCCCAAAACCCAGGATCCTTCTAGAAACTAAATGAAGCACAGGAGCACAGTATTCCCTCTCTTACACTGCACAGGTGACTGCAAAGCAGGGCTACTCACACACATTCTGCTCATTCTCCATACTAAATGGTAATCTCCAAATGCCTAACGTATTTGGAAAAGTTTTATATCCTTGAATCACTTTTGTTCAGGCAAGTACTTTCTGGATCATTTTCCAAGCTGAAAATGAGAGGATATTAATTTTTATAACAACTAGTTGGGTCTCCAGTTCTAGCACCCATTGTAGCACAGGTGCTTGGTGATAACTAGTAATTGATTATCTTTTGTTATTTTAAACCAGAGTGCCAAGTTTTTGCAACCGCAGAATCGAGCAGGCTAGTGAAGGCAGTGAGGCAGCTATCCTGCCTATCCTATCCAACAGTAATCCTGGGGCAGCAATGTTAAAGCTACTTTAGAAGGACTAAGCCCATTTTTGTTTCAGAGTGGGTACGTGCCCATAGTCTACACTCTGCCATCAGAAAGATCAAAGCCCACACCTGAGGTTAGTGGTTTTCAACCAGGGGCTGTTTTTAAGGACAAATACTTCATTGAAAAGAAGACAGGGGGAAAAAAAGAGGGGGAAAAAAAGTAGAAACAAAACCCCMAAAAAAGTCATTGTCTTCCACATTCCTGAGTCAGAAACGCACCTCCTGGTAAGGGCTGGTACGTCCTCTGCCTCTYTGACACTACAGATTCAACCTACTCTTTTTCTCAGAAAGACGAAGTATCTGATCATGGGTAGGCTACAGCAGACAAAGATGACCCACCTATTCCACAAACTGCTGATAAACTACATTCCTGTTTCTTTCACCTCTGTATAAATAACAATGTTTTTTCCAAATATGTTACTAAGTGGCTTCAGTCTATCACATCTAAGGCTTTAGTTGTCACCCTTTCCATTTTACTAAGTGATCTCTTCTCTTTATTTGTAGGTAGGTATATTACTTATATAGTTGTCTGGTCTTTTTGGTTTTCCTCTCACATCTCATCCTCTCCTCTTAAGTCTTTCCTTACAGCCCTGACAAAGAATAGAAACGCTACAACCTTTCCCTTACTTTAACAGAGAACACTAAGTAATCTTATTACATTGCATTTTCCTCTGCAGTATCAGAGGTTTCTATCTACCTTTCAGAAAGCAAGAAAAGGAAATTTGGTTTGCAATTCAAAAAAAATAGCCTAAAGAAGAAAGCTCCAAATCTTTTCCTCATTTTGCTATCAGCCACAAAACCACCTCATTAAAATCAGCTTCCAGGAGAACTGGTGTTTTCTTAACATATGTTCCTCAAAGCTGTGCCAGCTGTAGTGCTTTCTACAGCCAATCACTGTGTTAACTGGTGTAAGCAATGAAAACATAAACACCTAAGTTACAGCAGCTTCTAAGATATTTAAAGCTGACTTGGATAAGCTACGTCAAACTGCTGAAATTGTGTCTCCTGTCCTTTCACATTTAAAGTAAGGAAAGTGTTACTGGTAGTTTTGTTTGCTTGTCACAGCTTGTGGCTCACAGGAATAACAGCGACACCAAATGTAGCTTTGGTTTCTGTTTCTAAGCTCAGAATGGCCTTTGCAGTGTTTACGACAAGACCCAACGTGATATATGAAGTATTTGAATCTTTATCAGCGTCGTCTTTGGTCCAAACTGGTTTTGCCATTAGTCATTTTAAGTTAAATAGGCATTAACAAAAATATTGCAATATTTCCCAGAATTAGGAAACTCAGCAGGCTTACTAAGGACCACTTTACTCTCCAGCATTCCATTTTGTTTATGGGACTTAACACGCTGTTGAAAGGTATTCCAGACATGTCTCATAATGTCATCAAAATGCCAATTTTTAGGCATCTGGGCCCGAGGGTGGGAATAATACTGTAAAAAAGAAAAATCCCTAGATTCCTATGTCATGCATCTCAGAAAAGAGGCAAAAACCTGGAGGAGAGCTACCTAATTCTGCTGGGAGTGACAAAATAAAAAGAATCCTCTACTAGGCTACCTTGAAATGCATAAAAGCTAAGCAGCACGTCTCCAACCAGTGAGCACATTTCGACCGGTGAGGTGGTCGAAAAACACCATCTCCATAGCTTAGTCAGTACAGAAAGCCCAAGAACAGATGCAGAGTAAGGACACAGTGACAGATTGGCTTCCCCTGGAGAGTCCTGTACCACTATTTTAGCTTATAGAGAGATGCTGATCTCACAGGCGACAGCACCAAGGAAGCTGGAAGAAAATGGAACTGCTCATTCCTGTCACGATATAGATGCAACTGGGGTTTTAGGCAGTCTTGAAGTAAAAGCTTCAATTCTGCTTAAACCCTCATCTTTTTCTGGTGAAGAACTGACCCTCAAGTGTGTTAGCAGTATGGAAATTTATACAAACTGGAGTTTTTGCCGTCCTGACTCTTTTTGTGTTAGCATTTCACTATGTCACCAGTTCCTAGATGACTAGCCCAAAGGCAGGCTGTATTTTTACGTAACGTGTAAGTTGATTAAGAGAACGAGATCACTTCATGACCATTTTGTACACGCAAAATACTTTTCTCAAAAAAGCACAAACCCCCTCTTTTTTCACATTAGTTTTAAATAGAGGCATTGTCCATGCCTTTTCAAGAATGCAGGGAAGTCCTACAAATTCAAAGTTTCAAAGAACTTTTCTTCTATACCCYACTAAAGGTGAATGATTGCATTACAAGGTGTAGCCCTCTATCCTGTAGGTAGCAATTTAAATCCTTATTTACTATGATCTCTAAGATGCTGTGTCATTTTGAACTACAAGAATGAGTAATTAACCTGATGAGAGAAGCAAATGGACACAAACTACTTTCTCCTAGTCTTTCTGTTGTTTTTTTTTTGTTTGTTTRTTTGTTTTTTTTACAGCCTCTACAGTTCCTAAAGAATATGGTTTTAAATTAGGGTCTTTGACAGCAAAACCAGAGCACATTTTATAACCCCCAGAGCTACAAGAAACAGCTGTATATAAGCATAAATGCAGACAGTTTCCACCTTAAAGTGCTCCAGGACACTGTTGGCCCAGTTCTCAGTTGCATTACAGCCCCTGTTGTGCCATGTCTCTTGTGCAAAGAGGCTAWAAATCCATCTTCTGCAGAAATCCTTTCAGCAACGGGTCAAACGCTGGACAGCACAAAGCCAACGTAGCTGTCCGCCGCCCCGCCTTCAGTGGTCCAGAGCCTCGGGAGATGCATGGCTCTGCTGTAATGTCACTTGTCTGCTCTCTCTGGAACAGCACATCTGCACGCCAAGAAACTGGGTTACTGAAGCCTTTGAGGTAGTCTAACTTTTATGAGGATAAAAAGCCTGGTCTAGGAGGTCCAATTTTTTTTTTTTTTTTCTTTTTTTAATTTACATTGTGTTCTCTCAGGGAACTGTCCCTGTGCCAGAAACTCTTCTGGCACAAAAGCTTGGCACAGTGGTTTTTCTCTCTAGGCCACTGTAGTCATTTGTAGCTAATTATAAGGTAAAGGTGGTATTTTTTCCTCTCCCCTAGTGGATTACATATTCCACAATCATATGTTCAACCTMGATTAAAAAATAAATAGAAATATAACCTTCCAGGCACGTTATTTCTCCTAGACTGCACAGAAGTAACTCCATGAATATTCACTGTCATTTCATAGATTACACGGGGCAGGAAATGAGTTCTAGATGAGTCTTGCTTTTGGATGGACGCTATTGTTGAAGCAATTGTGGCAACTTTTCAGGGAGCATACAGATGGCCTGGTGATTACTGAAATGGTAGGGCCTCAACACCAGAGCTAATTGAAGAATAGGGATGTTAGTAAAGAATGTTGACTACATAAAATAAGCTTTTATAATTTTTTCCATAAATTTTCCAAGAAGAGTGTCTGAAAACGGCAATATTTTATCTGAAATARGAATGATGTTAGCTTTTTCCATTTTTAATTCATAGAAAAAAATGTGGAAAGAACATCCTTGTTATGAGGGAAAAAATACATATATATAAAACCCAATTTTACAGTACAGGGCCTTTCCAGTAGAAAATTTCTGAGAAGACTTCTTCAGCTCAGTTGCAAGTTATTCCTCAGATTTTCTTAATGTTTCTGGTCAAGTCATTTCATTTCTCTGTCTCAGCAGCATATTTGAAAGTGGATAAAATAATGCTTTTTCATCCTTCTTTCTTTGAGTCTTGGCTATGTAGACAACAAAGTATTTTGGATGGGTATTCTTTTGTTATTTTCTGTAGGACACTGCATTGCACAGTAAGTTATCACCTATCAGAGTTTCTAGGGACTGTCCTAATACCAATGATAGATTAGAGCAATTCACATTAACTGAACATTTTTCCCCAGGTTTACTTGTGATTTTCCGAAACTATAAGTACATGATTATAGAAGCACAGCTCTATGAGGACTAGTTGCTTGCTCTTTAAATTGAATCAGTCTGTTTCCATAGTATCCTTGAGCATGTTCCAATACTTGTATTTGAAAATTCACAAAGTAAATAAGTGAGTAAATTGTATTGCAAAGTGTATAAAATTCACTAACCTGAAATTTTAAACAACAGGCAACCTCCAGGGATAAAAGTAATAATTCAGTATTTTAGTTACATCACAGAGTTTTTGTGCCTTATGTAAAAACATATTTGTTCAGCTTGCTTGCTGCCAGATGAATTCCAAGACGAGAGTTTATCATTGTTGACTGAACATGGGAGACCTGCGCATATGCTTAAAAGGTAATCCTTCTGATGGTATCTTTACTTCTTATAAAGGTTAATCATATTTTAATCTAACTTAACATTATGAAACAGGACACATTATTTGTTCTACATCTGTGAAATCAGGATGGTTACCAATGTGGCCTATGAAAAAAGCTTCTCCGGTGAGTGTCAGACCTCTGGCAAAGGTATTGTCCTTTTTATCATACTGCAGTTCAAGAACTGCAGCTCTCAGTCTAAACTGCATTTTTGCTTCACTAGGTGAAAAGGAAAGGATCACTGTGAATGGCACAGCAGCAGCAGTGCACTCTGCGCACTTTGTACATGCCGTACAGCAATCTAGGATTGCTTAGAGGGACTTCGAGTACCAGACTGGACTTAAAACAAAACCGACGCAAGCCATAATGCAAACCAAAATCTTTTCAAGTACCATATCAACAGAGTTATTCAAATTCTTCCTTTCTCACCAGCACATTCTAGTACTGAGAACCTCAGTAAAATGACRTTTGGCATAGGGAGCTCCTTGTTAGCATGGTGGGTGACTCTTGAAGCTCTTCACTCTCATCCAGAACGACACATGCCTGAACATACAGCTGCAACAGTCATTTGGTGAGGGAACATATTTTACTCTGATGAACGCTAAAGGGGCTGCAGGAAGGACATTTGACTGCCATGTCAGATACCTACAGAATACAGGACAAAGAAGTAATCTCACTCAGGTGTCATCAGTTCTCACTGAAGGAGGGCTGCCAATGGTCTCTCACTCTTTCATCCCAGCTGCAATATCCAGAGTGTGAGAAATGAAGTAGATGCCTTTGAATCCTGCATACCYGGAGCTGCACATCAACTGTTTGTGCAGGAATGGGGAGCACAATGTAACGGATGTTTGATTCAGATGAAAAGCTGAAAAGTGTTTCTTAAGCATAGAAGAAAAAGTATGATTTGCTTCTCTGAGAGCTGGGCATAGTAGAGGATAAACAAAGAAATCTGGGTCCAGGGGACTTCAGTGGAAGGATAATGTAAWGCGTACATCGCCCAACTGTACACATGCAGAATCAGCGGCAGAACCCGTGGCCTTGTGCTCCACAAACACAGACAGTTAATAAAGCGGTGACACCAGCTCATCTGCAAGAGGGAACCAGCACAAGCAAGTGGTCTTCTGCACTTTCCCCTCTGGAGGGCAATATATCRGGAGTCAGTATATGAGAGAGGCTCGTCTCCCAGACTTGCTGTCTTTACTTCTGGAGGTTACTGTCAGTTCAGTGCAGCAATGGGACAGGATCACTATATGGAGTGCCTGGAAAGCCCAGAATAAAGACAGACACAGGGACGTTTCTGTGCCTGGCTTTTAAAAGGCCATTAGTCTAAAYGTCCTGGTTTAGACTGCCAGTAGCACTAGCAACTGTTGGCACAAAGCTTTGCAAATACAAATTATATAGTGGGGATAATGTTGCTATAGCCATGATGGTCTAAGAACATTAGTGATGGAAGGTTTATAAGTAAAGGCAACATCTGGCATTATGGATGTTTATAAATGCCTATAGTRTCAGCAAACTGCAGTAAGAAGCAATGAGACAGGTCTACAGAGCATCCAGAAAGCTTTTCCTCAGCCAGAATTTCTCTGGGGGTGTGAGCCCATCACATGCTGCAGTGGGGAAGCAGCGGACATTGCAGGCAGGGTGGTTTAGTCACTAACGCGAGCTGAGCAGACTGGACAGGCGATGCTCTGCTCCCCTCTCTCCTCCTGCCGCAGTAGCTGCAGCATGGTCCCTACACCCCTCAACTTTCCCTGCATGCAACCCAAGCAGGTTTGTCAAACGACAGCTTCTCTGTGTCGTCCTTGTGATTTCTTTCAGCYCAGTTTTAAAAATAGTTTCTGAGCAATTAGTTGTCACATAAGAATAAACCTGCATGCTGGTGCATCTTTCCTGTCACCACAAAATAACAGCACTACAGTTTCTACATTTCAGTCTTTTTTTTTTTTCCTGGAAAGATCAACAACTTCTGCAGCAAAAGGATACAGTATAATCAGGAGATCATCAGCCTGAAATAAGTATAAAACTTGCAAAAATTATGCACTCTGTGGAGAAACCTGATGCTTTTTTTAGCATCCAAGCACGCATACTGCAAGGCCAAATCCATCTATAAAATAAGTCAACACAAGCCTCTTCATATCACTGGGGCAGTGAAACAGGTATTATTAATGTGAAGGGGCTTTGACAGGAGTTATAGCATACTGATTCAACATTAGCAGGATTTTYTTCCTGGCTTTCTTTAGAGTGATAACTCCAATAACATTGGAGGATGAGCAGGGGTAATAAAGAAAAACACCACCAAGGAAAAACCCTTCTGGGGTTTAAGCTCAACAGCTTCTTTTTTGTAACTCAATTATTATATGTCTAGTTTTTCAAAGCCTTGGAACACTAAAAATAATAAAATCTCTTTCATTTATAAATTAAATAAATAGACAAAGTTACTTCAGCCTGTGTGATCCCAGTCTGTGAGCTTACCGTTGCTGAGTGTCTGTTGCTTGAACAGAGTGGGCAGTGGTGTTTTTAAAGACAACAAGACCAATAACGTATGCAGAGTGGTTCAAGATGATATGCAATTATAAACATTTCCTGCAGAGCACATTAGGTCTGCAGGTTCATAAGTGCCTTTTAGATTCCATATTTTAATCACTGGTCTTGAAACAGCCTGAAAAAAACCCACATGTCCGAAGTCAAGAATATAATGTTTTTTTTCTTGAACAGGAGGGATGATTTTGTGACCTTGCCCTTCTCAAGACAAAACTATTGTCTGTACTTGTGCACTGATGTTGGTCATAGGCCTGACACCAGAAGACAGATCCCAGGTAGACAGATGCATCAGTAGATTTATAAGACCAGATACTCAGCTGGTATAGATCAGTGACCTTCCATTGACTTCACATGTCACCAAGTGGCATGAGAAGAGCTGCTCTCACCAGTTGGCTGCCCTCAAGCTACTATTTTGTAAACTTAAGCTGCTACCAAGGAATCATTTACAGAACAACAGGCGATTGTTAATTGATTTCTYAAATGCTGATGAAGCAAAAGAAAAAGGAAAAAAAAAAATAAATTAACTGTCCCGAGCAGTCAGAACGGAAACAATTCTCCCCATCTCTGCAACACCTGGAAGAGCTGATTATAACTGTAGATCCCAATTACAGTGACAATAACACTACAACATGATAGTTCTTTAAAAATAAAGAGAGATGAAGTAGTGCTATTGATCACTATTATTAGCATAGTGGGTCAGCATAATTTAAACCTTTCCATTAACGCGCAAAGATGGGTTTTCAAGATAGGGCATCCATGCAATTATTGAGCAGAGTAGGAGGTAGAAATGTAATTATGTAAACTAACTAAATTAAGAGGATTGCACAGTTCATTAGAGTCCATTTTTTTGGTCAGCATTTTGGATCACCAGCTGCTATAGAATTTCATTTCCATTAAAAAGCATTAATTGCATCTCTTCTGTGAAAGCAGAACAGTTGTGCTAGTGTGACCAGCTCCATCCTTGCTATTCTAATGTGGGTGTAGAAATAGCCTTCTGCTCCCCGCCAGCGCTCAGGACAACCAGCCCCTATTCCCTCACCGAGCCTTCGAGGGGACAAGATACTCCTGCCAAGTATGCCTACGATCAACTGGTTGGTAGGAACTTGTACAGTTGATATTGTTAAGGATTTAAGGTAATTTATTCAGGAAATATGACTGAAGAGAGCATCCCCCTTTGCTAAGTAATTTCTAAACATAGAGATAGGCCCCTCCCAAAGGAGTATCTCTTTGGCTAGAAAGAAGAGAGGAGAGAGGCTTAGTCACCGTATGTCACACATACGGAGCTGAGACAGAGAACTCATTTCAGGCAGGGACTTTCAAACAAGCCTGAGAGAGCTGGGCATGCTATTCCAAGTTAATTGCGGTCAGACATCAGTTACCTGTTTTCCAGAAACTGAAACATCCAGCCCAAACTACTTCCCTGGAGTAAAGCTGAGAAATATGGTCTCTATTACATACCCATGCCATTGCCACTGTTTCGTGGTCCACTTTCTCATTGAAGGAATAAAGAAGGCCCTACTGCCAGATAAAGACTCCAGGAGGGACTTGGAAATCTATGAGCCAATCTATGTACAGCCCGAGACTTCATTTCACACATTTCTTGTCTCTGGTTTTATTATCCTTCGTGTTACTGTGGGATAATATTAAGGTAAATACTGCTCTGTGTCCTGCCAAATAAATGTGAACCACAACTTCGGCCCTCAGCACAGAAAAGTTTCCCATCTGTAAGAGGTCAATCTGAGGAGAAAATAATCTTCATTCAGAACTGGAGGCTTTGTTACTTGTTAGTTATACATGACTGTCCCTTCCTCACAGGGAGACCTCTTCATCATCAACCATTTTTCTAGACATTGCTGGCTGACTGTAGCCCACGCCAATCAGTCACCAGCTGCCCTTCTGCCTCCAAAGAGGGTGTTCAGTCTACAACAGGCAAATCCCACCTTGCTCACATCCCTGCCAGACTGTTTCTTGGGGTTTTGTTGAGTTTAGGTTTTTTTTACTGTTTGGAGGTTTTCCCTAAAGATAGGGTATGCTTTTATTGGAATGCTTTAATATGTTTTGCCTCACAGACTGGTCACTCAAGCTCTTTACATATGAGGGTTAATGCTGAAGAACTTCATAAAGACAAGTCTCTTGTAAGCGTGAAGAGTGTAAATGGATATAGTACAACTAAGAGGGTGATCATACTGGCTTCATTTGCTGAACAGTAGGTTAAAAAAAACCCTAGTCCTCCCCTTCTCCAAGGAAACCACTAGATACAGACAAAGGTGTTTGCAGGGAGAGAAATGGTTCCTCACTCAGGAGCTTGTTTACATAATATTTTTCTGTACGCAGGGGAAAAAAGAGGATTTGGATATCCACATAAAAATATGGATGCTTGTGCTGTGTGAGGCTGGTATGGAAGCGTATTTGATTTTTGTAGCTAATAGCTTCTGAACAGGCTTTACCTGCAGTAAGCATCAGACTCTGTACTTGTTCTTTATAAATGAGCATCCTGCGGGTGACTAAGCAAAAGGAACCTATGGAAACCTCTTCTTACAGCATGTAAATCATTGCTGCAACATTTGCTTTTCCCCTGCTGACTGTATTAATGTGTTGCTTGCATAGATAAATTAGGGACTGGAGAGCAACACATTCAGCAGCCCTTGGTGCCCCCACCTACACATGCCCAGCTTTGGCGCAGGGAGGACTGCTTTGCGCACAGCGGAGTTTACTGTGATGACTCATTTGTAATAGATGGATGTGATTGCACAAAAACCATCATGGTGCAGCCTACAGTACCAGGATCAACACTGTACCTATGGTCTGCACTTCGGTATGCCAAAGAAATTCATAAGGTCCTGACAGAGAGAGCACTGCTGTCCCAGGCTCAGCAGGTAGTACAGGTCTGCCACTTTTACTCAGACCGAATACCTCAACTCTATAACCCTACATATTTATTTTCAGAGAATTTCTTAAGCTTTCACGGGAAGTGAAYTGGACTGCATTTTTCTTTTCCAAGGTAGAAGCTAAGTACAGCTAGAGAAAGGCAGCAGGAGCGGCGAGCTGCTGTGTCTCAAAAAGGCAGAAACCTGCCAGTCACYCTCTTGTCTCTGCCGGGCAGAGGCTCATGGGCTTCAGGCCCAGAGCAGCAAAGAAGGAGCATGCATTAAGCTGCTGCTTAAAGATCCACAGCACCACAGAGCAGCAAAGCCAGATTTAGGAGCCAGGAGCCACGTGCCATCTTCTGCACGTGAAGCATAAGGTCCCTCACCCTGGAGCAGCAGCAAAGTGACAGAAYCTGGCTGTAAGTGCAACAACTTCTGCTATGCAGAAAGGAGCAGATTAAGAGAGATTTTGTGAAAGAACAGACTTAAGGAGCTTTCTCTAGGACTCTGTTTGAGAGAGTACATCATTTTTTTTCACACTGAGTTTCACAACTGCCAGGCCACCTTTAAAAAAAGTCAAATCTGGACTCATATTTATTATTAACATCTATAATATGATGCTCATAATAGACTATTTATTATCTTCTTTCTGACTCTTTTAAGACAAAAGAACACAYGATACCATGCCTCCTAATGTTGGCCTCAGAATAACCACAAGAGCTCCTTGTATATAAACAACTTTACTTCTGCCATAGGAACTCTACAGCTTCTCTTTTTGATTCTCTGGCCCTATGATAAAAATTCCCTGGGAAAGTGTACATCACTTGAAGTTTTAGAGGAATGTTTAAAAAATAGTTCTGTAATTAATTAACCCTTTATTACTAATTCAATCATTCAAAAAGTATTCAATCCTTGTACTTCTTTTGTACTAGTAATTATTTCTCCAGTTTGTCTGCCTAGAATATATTATTTTTTCAGTGGTATTGTTCCTCTTAATTTAGCTCTTCATGTAAAGCTTCCCAAATGACTGATGTTAATGYAGCCGTCAAAAGGTTTGAAAATATTTGACTTTGCTTTTCACTAGCCCACATCCATAGTTTTATACATTCTGGATCTATATCTTCATCTCAAATGTTACAATGAATAATATTTTTCTGGGTTAATTGATATATGTCTCACCTCTAGCAGTAGAAATCTACAGTACAGTTAATTAATCCATTTCTAAAACTAGAATTAAACAAATTATTTATGCAGATTGTGGCCACTTCTTGATAGCTTTGCCTGTTTTAGAATCAAGAAGAGAAAGCATGTTGGCCTAGCAGCAGTGTTATTGATATTTTACTTAAACCTTGATATTGCAAATATGTTTGGTATATATAATTTTAATAAARGCGACGACATGCTTCCTGAATTTTAAGTTCACAAAAAGATCAGTCTTGACTACTCCCATACATGTATAGACTTGTAATAACTAGATATTTCTTCCTTTCACTCCAAAAAATCATAACTAGATTCTCAGACCCAGCTAACCACACTTCACYGTTCTTATTTGCATCCTGACTTTGACTAATACAAATTTTATGGCACACTTTTAACTTAATTCCCCACATTGCTTGATTTATAAAACAACTTAATGTTTTTCTTCATAACRTGAAGTTGTTCAAAGCAACCAGATCAGAAGCAAAGGCCAATGCAGTGATCTTAATTGGACCAGCATTACTCCATGCCCATCTTTATACGAGCTTAGAAATAAACAAAATGAATATGAAGGTAAGAAAGAAGAAAAGCATATATTCTGTTTGAATATAATGTTTGAAATAAATCCAGATTATTTTTTTAGTTCAAGGCACAAGTTCATATAACTTTCCCATAAGATTAATAATAAGCGTTTCAAGGCCCTTTGCTCCTGTGCCTACACAAGTTGGAAATAGAATCAAAGGCCTTTGTACTGATCGTCCTTTCTTGCCTTCTTATTTACCAGCTGTAGAAACTTTAAATTTCCTGAGCATCCTGGTGCTTTGATAACACCTCTTCATCTCATGTCAAGAAGACAGACTTTTGCAAATCTGGCTATAAAAATAATTGAAAAAAATATCATAAAGTTCAACTTCATATTAGTGGGTGTTTAGTTTCCAATGCCATGTAGTTTCTCTATAGGTAATTCCAATATATATTTATTTTATGTTATTTTTTACAGAAGTTGCTCTTTTATTAGCCATTAAATATATTACTCAACAACGCACCATTCAGATCAACCAAAGAATGTCTATGAGGCAAAACAAGTTGGCTCTGGGAAATATGTTTTTGTCATTTCCYTCATAAACTTCACCACTTTTCAGATATTCCATCAAAAAAGAAACAATCTGTATTTGCTGTTCYTTCAAAGGTATAAAGTTTTTAAATTTGTTTTTGTCTTCCCATTTCTGTTGGTAAAACCAATATAATTCATCACTTCACATCAACCAAGCTCTGTCTTTCCTCTTTTTGTGTTTCTAATTGCAACTTTTTGATCAGGCCTCTGTTAGCAGGCTCCCTGAGAAACATAGAGAAGATACCAATGGACAGGGAGGCAATCAGATACTTACCTGTTCAGATACACACATGCATCATGTCCCACATTGTCATCTTCTTCACTTGTTATACAATCACCTCTGTGTTAATACTTTTTGTTCCAAATATCTCTTCAAGGCTCAGCCTATCAGATTTCCCAATTCATCACTATTATGCAGAAGATCGGTTTGGACGTCACTTCCAAAATTTGCTTTGACTAGCTTTATTTGTTGTCTTTCATCATTGATTTGTTTGGTGGTCTCATGTAAAAGTTGAGAATTGATCAAGTTGTTAATATTCTTTTGATCGTGATATTCCCTAGCCAGTTGCAGAGCAGGGCTTCTAACTCTGATGACCAATAGCTTATGTGTGTTCCTCTACCTGAATTTATAGCACCCAGCAAACTCAGACACTTTCAGTTTTTATGGACCACCTCTTTGTTGCAGAAGTTTAATTTTGTATTAAAAATAGTCTCATTTTTATTTCATATTAAATCATTCATTCTTGTTGTCTTCCTTGGAAATAAAATACAATTCTATGTCTATTTTTACTGGTTGACCATACATAAAGAGCATCAAAGAAAACATTTTTGTATAACATGTAATCATAATCTAACTAGAGACCAGAGCTGAGATGTTCGCTGTGTTGCACCTGCTGCACAGAATGCACTTGCATCTGGAAGTGTCGTGATTAAAAAGGCAAGACTGGACAGATATTATTCATTATTAATCTCCAACTGCTCTCAAATCCTTTTCAACATCATCAAGCCAAAGGAAGGTATTATCACCAAACAACTCAGGCATCACTTTTGAAAACATCTCTTCTCTGTACCATCGGGACTTGATTGGAAATGTCAAATTGTACAGTTCTGCAGAAACTGTATAAAAATACAATAGCACAGTCCATAATTCTATCACACTTATGTTGGAGGGATGCCAACCAGCCTTGGCACTGAGCAATAAATTAATAATATGTTCCTTTGGTAAGTGTCACTTTGAAGTGTGGCTGAGTAGCTGGCAGCACTTGAGTGGGAAGTAAACGTATCGGAGTTAAGTAAAATTAACTGTCAGGGCTGGACTCACCACTCGGAACAGAAGCATTTCCAGGTAGAAACACAAGATAGCGTACGTGCATGAGGCAGGTACTTTGGCATTATGATCGTAAGATAGCTTATGGCTAGTCTTACAGCTTTATCTCCCCAAGTCTCCTCTATAGGGATGGAGAGGAAAGAGTTCTGGATGAGGAACCCAACAGAAGTGTGTTGAACCAGTCCTTGGTCTTCACTGGTAGAGACATCTGTACCAGCCGGGCTGCTTGCTTTCAGAGTATTCTGCGGGTGGGTGTGGGACATGCAGTGCATCATTATTCCTAGTGCTGCATTATAGGCTTTCTTCAAAGCAATGTAGATGAGCTGTAGCAYGTGGAAGCCACACAGTGAACATACTTGCTGCATTTGTTATACCATGGGTTCATATCAAATGGAAGTGAAATGGTGCATCAGACTGGCCACAGAACCTGCTGCCTGCCACAGGCTCATGTAAAACTCTTCCAGTGTGCTTCACATAGTTTCTGTTCTGAATCTCTGACAGCATCAACAAGCTGCAATTCCTCGTCTCAGCTCCCCACTGTATACATACTAAAATAAAACTTGTGATCTGCTTCCAGATAAACGCATCTTCTTGATTGTTATAGAAAAAGGTCATGTTTGAAGGGCAAGTTGCAGACTTACATAGCCAAGGCTGGTGCACTCAGAAACAATCGGGACAAGCCACAGCCTTTGTATGCCGGACTGACAGATGCTCTCAGCCCTCAAAACTGCTGCTGAAAAGAAGTTTTTTTGACTTTTGAAAGTCAAGACCATAGCACGCACAGCACATATAAACAAACAAGTATTAGACTTTGCATTAGATTAAATTCCCAGGGAAAATGAAACTATGAAATGTAACGCACACTGGGATTGTTCCTTGGTTGTACTATGCTCTACTTATTAAAAACGTCTGGATACTTTTAAAATGTTTTAAAAGGTAAAGTGATATTGTGATGCATGCAAGAATGAGACAAAATATCATTTCCAATAATGCAAAATAAAGCCAAAGCCTTCAACTAGAATCTTAAACTAAATTAAACTGGATTTGAGGTTCAAAATTCAGCTACCRATGCTTTTCTACTTTCCTTTTTTCTCCAAGGTTTACTATCTGTATTTTGAATGTGCTATCTACCACAAACTCTGCAGTAGAATGACTTCCCTATTGTCCTGTTACTTCAACCCTTTAGGATGAGGAAGGAGCAGTCATACAACATAAAAACAAGTGGCTGCAGAAGGGCAGAGAAAAGATCCCTCATGTCTGCTGTCCTGTCTTCAGTAGTGGGTTATAAGAGGTACCAAGGGAAGAAGCTAAGAAACTAAGATTCACATCTAAAGGAGCAATAACCAAACTGTAGAAAATTTTGGCCAAAAGTTTCACTTATGTTTCAGAATTGATTGTATGCACATCAGAGAAAAGCCCCCAAGAACTGTTTATCTCATACCAGTGGGATGTGGTGTCCATCCACATCAGGGACTCTGCAAAAGCCTGTGGCTAATTTTGTGGAAAGCCATCAGTTGCACATGCACAGTGTGGGGTTCTCAAACACTAACTTTGCAACATCTGAGTCAAATTTTTTTCAAGTTAGTCAAAGYCACTTTTCCTGTACTGAGGAGCAAGCTCTTGGCAAGACAGAYGTTCTAAGAGAATCTATTTCTGGGTTATCTGAGTACATACATAGCCCCTGAAGATTTTTTAAAGGAATAGAAAAAACTTCTTAAAAGAAATAAAAAGAGGAATTTTATGCTTTGGATCAATGAAAACTGGACAAACAGAATTTCACAAAATGTAGCAAAAGAGAAAAACTAAAGCAAGACCCTTTGTTTGAAGAAAAAGTAGTAGAATTCAGATGAAGTACTTTAGAAACTGTTAGTGGGCTACTAAACTAATGTGTTTAAAAGAAAAGTTCCTACTCAAACTCCAGTAGTAGAAATTACTGTAGGATTTCAACTTTTCACTAAAAAGGCTGGGTTTTGGAATAAGAAGCTTAGACTGTACTTTTATTAAACTTATCAGCAATGAAAATCCTCCATTGATCAAGGCTCTGGACTTGCTTAAGGTGTAAAGGAGCTCAGATCCAAGGGCCACCTTTATATCACAACACTTCCTGCATGTTTTTTCTCAACCTGGTAACTGAAGCTGCACCATCAAATAAATAAATAAATATCCAGTCACTTGCTACCCATGCTTAGACATAGCATATTTTTAGTGATAAAGAAAACATTATTCAGTTGCAGTGTACTATTGAAAGCCTTCATTTCTTTTTCATGTAATACTCAGAGTACCTTGAAAATAAAACAAAACAATAGAAAGAAATCCTTACTCCAGATACGCAACAAAACTCTCAATCAGAACCCCTCTAACTCCCTCTCTGGTGCATAATGTTTTCCCCGGTCGCTTTTGTCAACACACATCCTCAAAAGCTATTTGGAATTATTTTGAAGAGGGCATAACAGCAGCAAGTCTGTCATAACCAGCACACCACCTGTGCTTCCCCGGCTATCTGGAAACCCAAATCCAGTGCATATATTTTTGTGGTTTAGGAGTGAGGACCATGGATTTTGGTTGTGACTTGACAATGAAACACGACAGGATATGATTATCTGAATATTGAATCAGATTTCTGGGGAAGCCGCTTGTCTGAAATCATTGCATTTTTATTAAATTTGATACTACATGTAGAGATAAAAATAACCAGTTGGCTACATTTTGTTATTATGATAAAAAAAGACTTCTTTAATGTAAAGCTTCCAGACTGTCTAAAGGTCCAGATTGTGTTAACAAAACATACGATCTGTAGTGTTTTTCTACTTGGATAAGCTTTCTGGAATGAATGCATKTGGGCAAAGAGATACTACTCAGCATAGGCTGTGGTAGCACAGTCTGTCAAAGAACTATTCAGCAAACTAAGGTGTTATATGGAGTGAATAGAAGCAGCATAGTTTGGTCTTAGAGTAGCATGGAAATGGTACAGTAACCTGGCCCACGAGCCGGGCAATGGATGAGGCACGCTGGTGGTTTGTGTCACATATTCTATGGTATTTATTCATGAGGGCAGACAGTTATGCACCAATTCTCAGTATTACATTCATTAAAGGAACTATAGTTCACCGCCCCTACCAGATATAAGACAAACGGACAGCTTGTATATATCACAAAAGGCAAGATACTTCACTTTCTACAGTCTCAGTGACAAAGTTCTAGTAATCCATGCCAGACAGCTCTCAGCTGGAGAGGCAGTTCAGGTGGTTATTTCCAGCATTATTGCTAGCAGATAGTTTCCAGGCATTATTAAATTCCTGCACCCTAACAACCAATTCCCTATTATTAACGTGCATTGACAGCCCACTCACTACCTGTAAATGTACAATGTATTTGGCACCAATCAAGCTTCATTTGCTGCCTGAGAGTATGGATTTAGTTTGATGGACATTATCAAAAACAAACCACAGAACTGCTTGGGGCCAGATAATGCTGATAAGCCAGTGCAAACTGAAATTTCATCTAACAGCTGGAGAAGTCAACTGGACGTCATCACGCAGTGCTGCACAGTATAAAAGGATAGAAGCAATTGACTGCATTTCTAGCAAATTAAAGTGTATTTTCCAGGCTCACAAAGATTTTCCACTCCATTATTAAACAAACAAAAAACATGATTGTGAAAATTGAGGAACATGTCTGTATTATTTGTATGAATATTACAAATACGTCTGTTAAGTTGATTATTGATGCATTGATAGTTAATGCAATGGAGCATTAAACTGAGAGGTCTTTCCAGGTACCCAGGAATACGTATGTTAATTTGCTTATCTAACCACCAGATCTCAAAGTAGACTCCTTTGACAGTCCCCCTCATGCCCCACTGGGACCATTCTGCTCCAGTGTGGGGAGAGCTGTCCCAGTTTACAATGCGAGGGACCTTCCTGTGCGTGCCATTCTGGGAACTGAGGTTTTGAACACTTAAAAGCTGCAGTCGTGAGAACTAGAGAGGCAGAAATAATGTTTGCAAAGAAGTTTATCGTAAGTTAGTCATCAAGGAGCTGGGTCTAATCCAGAGATGAGTTGAGCCTACCTAAATTCTGAGGAAAACACAAAACTTATAAACTCTGTATTGCATTAACCATTTTCCCTTTTCTTGCTGGATACTATGTAGTACCGTTTCAGAGAATGAGCCCTCTGTTATTCAGTTCCCATATTATTTGCCATCCATGAAGGGAGTCTATATCAGGGAGCAAAACTGGCTAGTGATGCTGAGATAGCAAAACTAATTAACAGGAGACAGTCTGATCAGGAAGCGTGATCTAAAAACTCGGGGAACTGTCAAGTTCCTTGGCCAAGAGAAGCRCAGGTAATGAACCTCACATTTAAAAAAGGTTGGTTTTGTGGGGGCTTTTTTGGAAAGGACTCAGTGAGAGAGAAAAGTKAATGTCGGTACTGGGATTACTATGATAATAACAAAGGGAGCGRTTGCAAATGGAGCTCTTAAAGCCTCCTGAGAAAAATCCATTATTCTTTATTTTTAATTTTGTTTGTAGAATACAGAAAAAAGTATCCTAACTTGTCAGCCATGGAAAAAGCCCACAACTTTTTACTCACATTTCCAGTAATGTGAACAATCAGTAAGTGACCGGTTTTAATGAGACCTCCAAGAGTCATTAGAAAGTTAATGGTTTCTCAGATGATATCACTTTGTCAGTTGATTACCTTGCTTCACGTTGGGAGTGCATGTGATTATTGCCTTGCAGAGATGAGCAGCAGCACCTCTCATATCAAAAACAATGGCAAGCAGTGGAAAGTCTGAGTTACCCTTCCTGCTTGCCCGGGCTTTGCCCTCAGCTCCTTCCCAGGCAGCCAGCAGAGCTGATGCTCACCTTGGCTCTGCAGCCTCCATCTCAGGGCCAGCAGCAGCCAGCGAGCTGCCTCGCACTTGTCCCGACTTACYGCTTAACTGAAGTAGTAAGTGCCTTGAGTGGCTGCTGTGGCTGGCTCACAGAGACCTCATTTCACAGAGCACTTTGAGCCCCAAGAGGAGAATAAACACTTACACTGGTAAAGTTGAATTTATTTCCAGTAATATATTTCCATGTACTGATGACCATCTCCTGTGGTGTTTAACCCACACAACACAGCACTGCTATGTTCCCAGTATTCAGAATATGTACGACCAATTTTTCTCGCTATGATTCCATCCCTCATAAAAATAAAAAAAAAAGAAAGGGAGAAAAAATGTTGGAAGTCACACTGATGTCATTTCCAAGGGAGGATCCCTGGACATGTGCAGTCCTTAGGCAACAGCATTTGTTGTTCAAAAGGTGAAGATGGACCTTTGCCAAAGGAAAAACAAGATGGTTTTGAACACGATTATAGTCCAGGTACAGTTAATCCCTCTGGAAATAACTGCATTGTCTTGAAGGCTTTCTAGGTTAAATGTTTTCACATTTGTCATGGCAAATGCAGAGTATCATCAAGATATCTGTTTGCAGATCTTGGCTAATAGCTAAAAACTGAATCAGCTCTATTATTGCCTTTATTGCTGACATCTGTTTCTCCCTAAAGATGTGTAAATAACTGTGGCCAGCACAGCTGACAGAAAGGGAAGAGACACAAACCAAAAATGAAAAGTGCCTCTGGGATATTTTCAGGCCCACTGATAATAAATTTCAAAGACTGCTGCTTTCTTATGGCATGTACTTAGACCTTAGGCTAAGAATACAGTACTGTAGTATAGATGCCTCTTTTTCTAAGATACAACCTTTGTATTTATACTACAATAGAGTTGTATTGCTAGTGTTTCCCTTACTAACGAAGTGAAAGAATACATGTTTATCCATAAAAGCTGTAATGATGTCATATTAAGGGTAAGAAGTTGAAGAAATTTAAAAACAGGAGACCKGGTGAACAGAATTATCCTTCCAATCATTTGTGCTGAGAAGGTAGGGAGAGCTAATTTGCAGGCCTGAATTAAGGACTGTACTACTACTGATTTGAAACAATCCCAGTGAAGCCTCCTCTGAACATAATTTATTGTGTACATTTGGAATACCTCATCTGGCTTTTTTTACAGAGAATTTAAATGTAGGAAAGAACACATTCTTCACTCAGACCTATCTTTGTGCATTACRAGTGGAGAAGTGACAGGGAAAGGGAGAGCTCAGTAAGTGGAAGAAAGTATCTAAGTTAGTTTATTATTTKCATTACAGTCATGTCCAGGGACATGACAAGTCTAGGGTCCTGCAGTGCAAAAATCACTGTGAAGCACAGAGTAAGAGCTGGTGTAAGTTCTGAAAAGCTTGCAGCCAAATAGACAAGACAAAAGCCACTGCAGAAAGCAAGCACACAAAAGGACTGAGAACACAGCAGTCCTGGTAAATATTTTCTCAGTGTCATAGGAACAGTTTTATTATTTTCTTAATTTCATGTTTGATTTGGGGTGGGTGAAGGCACAAACTTCTGGTGTGAAAGGACTAGCAAAGTGGAAAACCAAAGGGACAAGACAATGAGAAGAGGAAGGAGAAAGACAGCAGGAGCCGAAGGAGCAGCAGAAGAGAAGACATGGAGCTGCAGAGGATCCTGCAAGGTAGCACTTGACCTATGGACTGGGGATAGAAACAGGCATGAAGACTCTTGYCAAAACATTTACAAAAACTGTAGAAGAACAAATGTCATATACAGGATATTGCTGTCTGTAGCAATATCATTCACTGCTTAAAATGATGAACACCAATTCGGTGTAGATACTGACAAATCACATGGCTGAATTGCCCTATGTATAGGGCCATATGTATAATTTTCCTGTTCACTAATACACCCCAAAGGTGTGAATAAAAAAAAAAAAAAAAAAAAAAGAGTAGCTCTAGTGTAGCAATTTCATTCCCAAAGCTGAGCGTTTTGGAGTTTTCCTGCAGTTTCATCCTATGCTGTAGCATAAAGCACAGACAGTTACTTCTCCTAAAAGGAAACCATCAGGGCTTACAGGTGAGCTACAAAATCACTCTTGCTTCTAAGAGTCTATTGTTATYATTGATCTAGACACTTTGCAGAAAATATTACTGAAAAGCCAGTAGACAACATTAAATATCCTCATTAAACACTGTCAAGCTGATATCATTAAGTTACRAAGATTGATCAAATATGTTTGACAGAACAGTAGGAGCAGCAGAAGGCCTCCCAGTCATTGCATGCTAAAGATGGAGCTGCTATAGCGCTATGATTTTCTCAGGCTCCAAACTGTAGTGGGGATATTATATTATGACTGTTTAAATGGTTTCAGAGCTGTCTTYGAGCTGTGCACAGGAATAATTCTGGGGCAATTGGCAATAAATGGTGAGCCTATAATTGCTTAGGTCTTGGGGGAAACGRGAATCAGTTTTGCACACAGATTTCTGGTAACTTTCCAATTCTTAGAGACAAATTACAATAGCTTAGCAGCAAACAAACAAGTACTGTTTGCTTGTTCATGCCAAAAAGAAAAAGAGTAGAAAGAAAGATATATGTACAGAAAATAATCTTCACTGCCATCCCCAAACCCAAAACATAAGCAGTTTCTGTTGAAGATACAGCCCCGCARTTTTAACAAGGAGTGCATTTAAATACTTTCTTCCCTGGCTCACAGTAGGCCAAYGCCAAGGCCCGATGTCTCTGGCTGCTCACATCTGCTCTGGTCTCCTCTGTGAGCAGAACAGCTGCCTACGCCCTCAGAAGCACCCCTAGGACCGGTGCTACCGTCACCCTCATCTTAACGCAGCAATATCTAGAGAGCTAACTGAGAACCGTAGTCTGCTTTCCAAAAATATCTTAATGAAAATGAAGTTGCATTCATTTTTGTGCTTAGCTTTTTTACATACTTTCAAGTTCTCAAGTTTGAAGTCTCGCTTATTCTTTCTCTATCATTTATGTGTATTTGATTAAAGTCAAAACTTCTGAGGGAGAGGCTGGAAGGTGAAAGGGGGACAAAATGTGATTTCAAGTTTGGGAATTTCCTAACWAACCACTCTTCAACAAATTGTAGAAACTGATCATATTGCTAAATATATTTGTGTTTTTCCAAAAAGCCTTTTTAGTTGTGGACAAAGAAAGTAAGGGAGAGAAGAGAAATTTTGGTTACTTCCACTCCCCTCAGCACAGTAATGAAGACAATCAAAGCAAAAGTCAGTGTCCTGCATCACCTGGTGCATGGCAGTTTCTTTTTTTCAGCCATTAATCTTAGTGTCAGTGTCCCTGGAGGTTTCATCATTCTTCTCTTTATGCAGAAATATTTACCTTAGCTTTCAAACTGTTTGAATTTAGGAAGAAAAGAGCTCATCATTTTGTGTGTAATTTCAGCTGAAAATAATTCCAAAAAGGTTTGGTGATACTTACTTAAAATTTGACTTGTACAGTGCAGCGAAACCTCTTAAATTGCTGCTCAAGGGACTGACAGAAATTGGTTGCTCRGTGGAGGCGGTCTGTCAATAGGAGGGAAGCAGACCTATACTCAGTGGGACACTTTGGGGAATACCAAGAGGGGAGCCTGGTAGTGTGGAGCAGTTCGTTATGGTGGTCTCATACAAGTTTCAGTATTTGTACGATATAAAAAATTCCTTTATCCCTAAGTAGGCAGCAAGAATGAACTAGTTTTGCTAGATGTTACCAGATAAGACTTCAGGGTATTAATTATACTGTTCTTTCCAAATGACATGGGAATTCTGCATAAGAATATATTTTAGCTCAAGTTAACGAAATAAAATGGTCACCACTTTCCCCACCAGGCCAAAATATGGTTACTGTATCCCCAAATCCACAGAAAATGGGCAATCCTGACTAAATTTTAATTTTGCTTAGATTTTTTTTTTCTGCCACTCAAACGTGCGGTTCAAATTAAAAAGAAATTCAGCTCAACCATGTTTGCTTTCTCTTCCTTACCCTGCAGCCTGAAGCAGCTGTGGCTGCTCAGACGCCTCTCTACCTGGTTACAATACTGGTAATGTAGTGACAGACTATGAGGAGTGGAAGTTAAAGGATTTTTCCCCAAAAAACCCCAAAAAGATAACCAAAGATAACATCGTTCGATCAGAATGTCACTAGGGAAGAGAAAAGCTGCAGATATACTTCAGCGCGAACATCACTTGCCCACAGATCTGTCGGGAGGCCCCAGGTACGAAGCGGTGTGCCCGGATGAGGCCCGGGCGACCAGCGACCAACGGCACAGAGGCGAGGCCGTTCCCCTGGGGCGCGGGGGCTGCTGGCGGGTGGCGGGGCCCCTGGCCCGGCAGCTACTTGGTGTTCTGCAGAACAACTCCGGCAATGATCAGCCCKCCAGGCAGCAGCCAGAGTTTAGGCCAGAAAGGACGGAGAAGCAAGGAGGGATTATTAAAGCGGTAGGAAGTGGAAAGGGCCTTGCCGACGCCGTGGTTGACTTGCACATGGAAGCTCTGCGCTTGTTCGCTACGTGGGACTGGACACCATCCTKGCTGAGAGCACACATCTCCAGAGGAAGAAGTGGAAGACACTGCAAGAAGAACAGCCTGAATGACAGGGGTTGCAAGTACTTCCATTTTTGCCAAGAGAKCCAGCATCACCTGTGTCAGCACGGAGACCAGCAGATGATCTGCATTTGACAGCATCTCTGGATAGCCCACAGCACCACAGCTCTCCTCTCACCCCAGCCTGCCCCCACTGTTCTGCCTGCCTGTCCTCCTGCTCTGTCTTCCTGTGGCACGGAAACCACTCCCTGACGTAGCGTATGGGGTTAATCTGGATGAGAAAATTTCATTTAAAATGGGTTAGCTAAGTGGATTGCGTTATATACATCATCCCCGTGCTGTGTGGGCTCAGGAGTCTGACTCCGCATTGAGCTCATCTTGTTGCAGCGAGCATGCACACTCACTTCTGCCTTTTGTTACTTGTGATGAATGTTAATCGCTAATGCCTTGTTTTCAAGTAACGGTCTGCTGCATGAATCACCCAGAAGATGGTTGTAATTCAAAACACACTACTGAAAACCAGCACAACATAGCCTCAATTGTCTCCCTTTAATATATTTCTTTCAGGTTATAATATGTCTAATTTCACTTCCCCAAAGTTGCAGAGATAAGAGCAGCATCCCCCTCGCAGCCGCAGCCAGTAACTATGGTGACCAACGCCAGTACGATGAACACACCTTCTGTTCCAACAGAAGCCCAGAAGCACTGGAGTTAAGAAACGAGGTAAATAAAAATAGGGTTGAAAAGAAAACCAAAGCACTGACAAAACTTTGTATGGATTTTAAACACAACACTATGGAATACATTATTCATTAATGCCTGTATACATATATCTCTCACAGTCTTGCGACCCTTCACCATTTAAAAATGCCAGATAAAACCAGTAAAGTATATTTCTTTGTATTTAGATGGAAAGAACAAAACAGATTTATTGCTGCCCCTGCCACACACGCTCAGGCACATGTGAACACACTTTGGTGTAGCTAGTGGCTGACTCCTCCCCTCCAGAGTATTATTGTAGGAAGTTCTAGATCCAGTCATGTCTGGTATGTGGCATAAATGCAATAAGCAAATGAAGGTCTGGAGGACTTAATAAATCTGCCCCAAAGTCGTGCGCGCAATGTCCTGATCTGCAGTAGGCATGTTCTGCTGCGGAAGGAAATGCAAGATTTGCATAATGACAAAATGCCGCCCAGCCTTAACCCCTAAGTATGTTTGCAGCTGCTCCTGTCTGCTAAGTACTTGCAAGCTTCCTTTCCAAGCAAAAGCAATGACTTAGAGCAGAAGCATGACGGTTCAGGACCCGGCATCTCACTGAGATTGCTTTATATTACACAGGAGAGGTGTTGCCCGTGCATATATACACATCCAYGCTGTGTCTGTGTGCACAGCATGCAGAGGCCTGCACTTTCTCTTAACGTTAAAACCAAGTGTGACTTGGAGGTGACGTTTCTGTCTGGGAGAGAGACGTGTGTTGGGGTGTTGTCTCCATCTGAATTCTGTCTTGGGTGCTCCCCATTGACACTAAAGGGTAAACTGGAAGTGAGTGATTTACCAAAAGTCTGCATAATAAGGGATTTTGCCAGATTAGAAGCCAAGTTTTTTTGTCTTCAGTWAAGCAATGAGCTATCATACATAATTCAAAAGCTTTTCCAGAATATTTCACACATTAATTAGTAGTAGTACTATGAATATTCTTCTCATTGTATCACTGATAGTTCTTTGCTGCTTCCTAACTGTACAAGAAGGACTTTTTTAATCTCTGGAATTTACACAATACATTACATTGTGTCCGCCTTTTCCTTCCTCCACTTTTTTAAAAATGTGTTTCTGTTTATCCTAAGTACGTCTGAAAGAAATTTGCTATGCAGCTGGCAGCTGGTTTGCTGTAYCATGGTGTTTCACTGGTGCCAGAAACAGGGGCAGGGGACAGAAGGGGAAATAATCAGGCTGATTAGAGTGATGTTTTAAAGAACAATGTGCTGGTCTATTCCCAATGAAAGGGTGGAAAGGAAGAGCTATGGGTTTGAAGAGTTAAATGGACAAGAGGAGAGTTAAACAAAGAAGAGGTCTTAATTTACTTTAATGTGTCTGCTCACAGTCAGCAGGTTTCAGGGTGCTTGCATATCCAAACTAATCAAATGCTAGTTTCTGTGTGACAGTCTCTCCCTCCCCACTTGACACCCCTCAAGGYTGCTTTCAGCTTGCTGAAAGTATTTGGACACAAAGTCTGGAGAACCTGAGCCAGGCATGTATTTTTGCTGGTGAGGAGGTAGAACAAACCCCAGAGCACATTTCATGTTCCTTTTCATGTACTGTCTCGAAGCCTCCTCTCTTTAACCCCCACAATGCAGTCCCTTCTGAGTAAACACACAAACAAAACAAAAAGCCCTCCTTTCCCCTCTGAAAAAGAAGGAAAACCACAGCAATTTTGCCTGAGCAGCCCAAGTACTTCTGAATACTCAACTCTGCCAACATCTGTCTGTAGTCTGTAGTCAAAATGCAAAGTCTCTGTCTGTAGTCAAAATGCAAATGCCATCGTCTTTTCTCTCCCTTCTCCTTTCCCTTGACTACTGTGAGACCTGCTACCTGTTTTTAAGCAAAGCAAAAAGAGGTTTTCCTTGTTGGCTCCCTCCAAAAACCGCAGAGAACAAAGCACTTGTTATTTTTAGATCCCACACTTCCACTCCTGCTTGACTTAGAGTGGGAGACTCTTTGTCCTGGAAAGATGARGATTCTCACATGTAGATTGAAAAATATTTATTGCACTGCTGGTTTAACCACTTATTTTCAGAGTGCTGCGTTCAAAACCTGCTAATAGAAGAAGCCAAAAGCTATTAGAAATTTCTGCTTGTCCGAGCACCCAAGGCTGAAATGTATATCYAAGCCTTCTCTGTCTGCAGCATCAAACTCCTCTTTTCTTACCCTTTAACCCCATTATTTCCAGCCTGACAGTTTTCCCCCTCTGTACCCTGGAGCCTTCTCCCATCYCCCAGGCCACACTACGTAAGTTCCTTCAGGTTAAAACCTTTTTCCCCCTYTGCCATCTCTAAAGGATCCCACTTCAGGACTACACAGCTCTCTGTCTTTCTCACTCCCCCATACACTCTGTGAGGGTATTTTTCACATCCATGTCACCATGTAATAGGCATCACATCTAACGTCACTTCCTAGTGAAGGTGGGCTACAGGATGCAATCCAGCAACAAAAAGGTAACTTGAAAAACACAAGGTCCCTGGCAAACTTAGCTCCTTAATAGAGGGCTGAGGAACACAGAAAACAAGTGAAATACAGACTGRAAGTCTGGAAGGTGGAGAAGAATGGCAGACTTTAACATTTTCGAGTAGAAGAGGGGATTGAGAAACACTTCGATGGACCTAAATGTATGCCACACTAGATTGAGTCCTCTTAGGACTGCTTAGGGGAAAGTGATGCTCACAAGACCACACAACCTGCCAGTGTGTATCTCTTCTCTCCCTGCCAACATCTTGGRAAGCAAGGGAGACATCTCAAAGGTAAAACAAGCAAACAACCAAAACTACTTGCAGAAACATTAATTAGGGACTGGGTTAAAGAGAGAGACCCAAATTAGCAGTTGCTGAAAGATATTTTTGGAACAGGCCCTAAACCAAGAAATCAGAGAAGTATTTGATATGCATTATGCTTGTGACTAGGAGCACTGAGGTCAAGGGCATCATTTGTGGGATGGAAGGTATGAGCACATACAATTGCGTTGTTGGATCAGGACCATCATCTCTGCAACGTGGTGCCTCTTCYATAAGAGCACCAAGCACATTAATTCCCTGTGTGGGGATTTTATAGTTGGAACCAATTATATTACATATGGGATCATATATATGASATGAGGTTTTCAAGGATTTTGCACTTCAGATCACAGACACATAAAAACACATTATTCAATTCAAGTAATTAAGATCTATATTTTCACAAATCTTCACCTTTTTCCAGATATTGCTCAATATGCTTACATATGCCTACTCCCCAGAAAGTGTTATATCTTTTAAAATAATCTGACTTCTCTATAGCCCAATATTTTTAATCACTATTACATATAACTATTAGCTATAAAGCAAATTATAAACTTCAGAGAGTGATACATAAAAGACCAAAAAGATATTTTTCTCTAACGCTACTTCTCCCTCCTAAGAGCAAAAATCATCATTAGTAGTAAGTTGATTATTTAAGCAAGAAACCCTCAGCACTCTCCCACAATAGCTACTAAACCACTTAGTGATCTCTGCTTAATACATGGATATTTTAACAAGCTACTTAATTTTGCAGAGGTATCCTTTATTATCTATATTGTGTTGGACTACAAGCACAATGAAATTACTCTTTTATGGTATATGTCAGCATCAGCATTTTCAAAGGCCAATAAAATGGAGATGTATAAAAAAGGAACTTTTTCTTAATTACTCTTTTAGATATCAAAACATGTTTAGTTTGAATTATGAGCATATGCTAGAGGCAAAGTATTGCTTATTCAGAACGGTTTCCATGTTCCAAAAGTAATAAGCCTTATTCTTTTGATACTAACACAGATGTAAGGAGGAACCACATCAAAGTAATGAAGTTACACTAATACGGCATAAGAGTAGAACCCAGTTACATTTTTAAAGATGTTTTCTCTGCAGTCATGATTTGAAATAGAAAAAAGAACAGCAGCAAAAAAATATTACTAATCTCAATTCCTGCATGACATTTCTGTCACATTTGAAACTCAGATTGATTTGACCAAGAAATGAACACCAGCATTTGGGGATGCTACACAGCAGCTTTGTCAGGATGGTTAAGGAAGAGGCTTGGAACATCCTCACTTGACTTGACGTGTTGTCACAGCAATTTGAACTGATGGCAGTTTTGAAATCTGAACAAAACTTTGTACCTTGACACTACCTGGAAAGTCAAGATGCAGTCAGAACAGCTTCATCCAACACTCATAACTGCTCAGATTAAATTAGTTCCCATCCATTACCTTCTATCCTCTAGGTCTAACATTATGTTCAAAAAATAAGGTCAGTGGTAAGGTGGGGTATTTCTTAAAGAAAGCTGATGTCCTGGAACAACTCTCAAACGGCACCTTTAAGATAGTGCCAGTGATCTAGCACAGATATGCAGGATGCTGGTGCATCCATTAACCTCATGGTCTGCATGCTTGTGGAGCTCAAGATCTTTCTTATCCATTTCCTTTCTTTCTCCCCTTCTCTTTTTTGTTTCTGTGTGTATCCAGGTACTGAGAATAAACGTATGCTCAGAAAAAAAAGAAAAAAAGAACAAAAAGCCTCAAGCAAGACCCTTTGTCTTTGCCTTTGAGAAAGGAGTGAAAAATCTACTTAAGGATCACTGTTTCCTAAAGATTCAATTCTGTCCCTAAATTTTATATAGCACATTATGCCAAAGCACAAGGCTGTGGAGAAAAACTTAGCCCAAAGAATAAGCTAACCTGACAGGGTTCACAAGTTTGACAATTCATTCTCCRTGACAGGCCTGAGAACCTCCTCTCCTTTTTAAGGGGAAGATGGAGAGCAGAGAAGGAAGCAGTGTTATAGTTAAATACACCAGGCTAGCCACTGTATCCAACAGAAAATATATTATGATTAAATTCATTTTTTGAATCCCCATTGCACAAGGAAGACTACACAGAAAGAGTAGAAAATGCCATTTCCTAACAGCTGAAACAGCCATTACAATTAAGAACTCCCCTGAAGGTAAGGAACTGCATCACCCAGTAAAGACAGGGTAATTTCTAATGGCAGGGGGAGGATGCACCTGACGGGAGCTGGGCATGGCTGTCTTGGCATGACATGTAGCCATCTCCAGAGGAGTGCAGACACATAACTGCACAGTCACCCCATTCAGACTGGGGCTGCATTGACCCTCAGTGCTGAGACACCAGCATGACTCCTTTTTTTCTCCATTTATTTCAATTGTTCTGGTTCTGTTCTGTCCCACAGCCTGTTCATTGCAGTCCCTTGGAGTTTTTTTTCCTCTATGGCACCAATTCATTGCCCTGTATCTCCTGCCTGCTGGAATTGGAAGAGGGTCATCTAGCTCTCCACAGTACACACCTGAGTGATGTGACACATGCAGTTACTCAAAGCTGCATGTTTTGACACCTGTGCTGTTTGCAGCCATGGCTTCCCATCACAGATGTGCACAACTTCATTTTCATGAAGCGCTTGCAGCTTCTGGGACCTTAAATCATACTGAGTACTTTTGTTTTGTCTTATCTGTCACTCTTCATGTCTACAAGTACCCACTGACTCTGACATCTGCTTCTAGCAGCCCAGACAACCCTGTTTTCAGTTTTCTGTTGAACAAGATGTCAGCAAATGACAACTCATACTCCACTGATGTCATTCTGTAATTTAACAATATTAAATATGGGTCAGAGTCTGACCCCCATCACCTTTTTAGCAGACACTTTATTATTTTGTTTTCCATCAACCAGTTAGACTGGGGATAATGAGGATATGCTGTGCCATAGTTCATTGCAATAGCTTAAGCATATGCTCATGAAAYGGCAGCTTATTGTCAGACATAATTATGTCAGGTTTATCACGGCTAGCAAAAGCAGATTTAGTACAAACAATCAGCTGCTGAACTCTACAATCTTCTAATACAACTATTCTAAGAGATATAGTCAAATACTAGTTGATGATAAATAAGCTGCRGGGGTTTGCTAACCCCCATGTCTGTATGAATAAATCTCTATTATTTCGTCCAGTAGATCAGGGTTTTTCTTCTGTAAAAGCAGCAATAGTAGGTCTCTGACTTGGCAATTTCATCTTTTTTTTCTGGGATACATGGCAAACCTTAATCTCTTCCTGAAGGTTAGTCTTCAGGGGAGGCCAGTACAAAATTTGTAAGKTCCCTCTGAGAATTCCCAGTCATTAACTGACCTTCCTGCCCACTTTATAGAGACACTTGTAACACCTTCAGAACAACCAGATCTCAGATGAGATCCATCCGTGGGTCCTGAAGAAACTGGCAGATGAAGTTGCTAAGCCACTATCTATCATATTTGAGAAGTCATGGCAGTCAGGTGAAGTTCCCACTGACTGGAAAAGGGGAAACATAACCCCCATTTTTAAARAGGGGGAAAAAAGGACAACCCAGGGAACTACAGGCCAGTCAGTCTCACCTCTGTGCCTGGGAAGATCATGGAATAGATCCTCCTGGAAGCTATGCTAAGGCACATGGAGGACAGGGAAGTGATTTGAGACATCCAGCATGACTTCCCCAAGAGCAAGTCCTGCCTGACCAACCTAGTGGTCTTCTATGATGGAGTGACTACATCAGTGGACATGGGAAGGGCTACAGATGTCATCTATCTGGACTTCTGTAAGGCGTTTGACATGGTCCCCCACAACATCCTTCTMTCTAAACTGGAGAGGTATGGATTTCACAGGTGGACTGTCTGGTGGGTGAGGAATTGGTTGGATGGTCKCATCCAGAGGGTAGTGGTCAACGGCCCAATGTCCAGATGGAGATCGGTGACAAGTGGTGTCCCTCAGGGGTCCATATTGGGACGGTACTGTTTAATATCTTCATCAATGACACAGACAGCGGGATCGAGTGCACCCTCAGCAAGTTTGCAGAYGACACCAAGCTGAGTGGTGCCGTTGACACGCCTGAGGGAAAGGATACCATCCAGAGGGACCTGGACAAGCTCRAGAARTGGGCCCRTGTGAACCTCATGAGGTTCAACAAGGSCAAGGGCAAGGTGCTGCACCTGGGTCAGGGCAACCCCTGGTATCAATACAGGCTGGGGGATGAAGGGATTGAGAGCAGCCCTGCCGAGAAGGACTTGGGGGTACTGATGGACAAAAAGCTGGATGTGAGACAACAATGTGCGCTCACAGCCCAGAAGGCCAACCGTCTCCTGGGCTGCATCAAAAGCAGCGTGGCCAGCAGGTCGAGGGAGGTGATTCTGCCCCTCTGCTCTGCTCTGGTGAGACCCCACCTGCAGTRCTGCRTCCWGCTCTGGGGYCCTCAGCACARGAAAGACATGGACCTGTTGGAGCGGGTCCAGAGGAGAGCCACGAAAATGATCAGGGGGATGGAACACCTCTCCTATGAAGAAAGGCTGAGAGAGTTGGGGTTATTAAGTCTGGAGAAGAGAAGGCTTCAGGGAGACCTTATTGTGGCCTTTCAGTACTTAAAGGGGGCTTATAAGAAAGACGGCGGCGGACTTTTTAGCAGGGCCTGTTGCGACAGGACAAGAGGAATGGTTTAAACTAAAAGAGGGTAGATTTAGACTAGATGTAAAGAACAAATTTTTTACAATGAGAGTGGTGAAACACTGGCAAAGGTTTCCCAGAGAGGTGGTAGATGCCCCATCCCTGGAAACATTCAAGGTCAGGTTGGACGGGGCTCTGAGCAACCTGATCTAGTTGATGTCCCTGTCCACAGCAGGGGGGTTGGACTAGATGACCTTTAAAGGTCTCTTCCATCCCAAACTATTCTATGATTCTAACCACCCTTGTGCCAGCATAGGGGTTCCTCTGGAACAGGTAGAACGTGCTATAAATGCTCCTTCTAAGTCCCAGCTTCCCAYAGCTACTAAAGATTTAATCTGCCAGTTGACCATTGCCACTAAAAAACAGGGTTGTTTTCCTCTTCTTTTATGGATGAACCTTTATGGTAACTCAATAATGCAGCAACCAATATGGTCAAAAGAGTGCAGGAGAGAATACTAGCTACAATGCCTAGCTATTTGTAGGATTCGTGGCAAAGAGCAAATCTCACTATTCTCACCTCAACCTGAGGTTTGGAYTGACTGTAATGACAAAAAGCATCTGCTATGTCCGCAGTATGCTTTCTCTGACTTCTGATGGATGATTCTGATCAAGGCAAAAAATATCCAGGTGACCCTGTGAAAATCCTTGATGTATCCTGGAAGAATCCTGGAAGCCAATTCATCTTACAGATTCAAGCTGGGAAGCCCCAATACCTGCCTCTTASTGAGTTTGAAAGGAAAAGCAAGCACCTGCTGGTGTGAATTCTTAGCTGGGACAATGATGAGGGGCAGCCTCAGGCTCTACACTGCAGCAATTGAAGCAATCAGAGAAAAGGTTGCTTTTCCAGAAAGAGAGGAACTCAGGACTAGTGAGGGAGGTCATACTATGTCTATCACTGTTTCATTCCCACCTGGCTTCGGAAGAAGATTGGAGGACTCGAGATGGGTGGGAATGCCAGACAGGAGGAAGAGCAACAAAAGGTGAACTACCGGACCTTCRGAAAACCCCACGCAGACTGCCATTGACTTTCACCTGCTGGTAAATAAACATGTATCACATGCTCTAGGAAGCTTAGCAGACATACGATCACACACCCATGTCTGCTCAGGTAATCCCCAGAAACCCAGTAAAGCACAGATCAGGTTATCAGTTCATCATGAACTATAGCTTCACTTCATTCCATATTTCTTGCACTTATTTCCTCTGCTTTTCCTCTGATTTATTCTTTCGTAGTGGGTCTCCTAGTAAGTTAGCTTATTTCTTCTACCCCCTCACCTCCATAATGTGGAAATAGCCTGACATTTGCTGTCACCAGTTTTCTCCCTCCCCTTGTCAACCCTGTGATCTACTGTTTCCTCTGCTGTAGCCTTCTTCTCCCTTCCAGCTGTGAATTGCTCTGTGCAGCAGCCCTCTGACTGACCTGTGTTCGGATGGCAGCACCTCTCCAATAGGAGCAATTTACTGTSCATTTTGGCTGGTCCTTAATCAAAACCATAGCAATATTAATAATTATTTACCCATTATATATAAATAACAAATAYTTAACTGCCCATCTTAGATTCTCCATACTGCATTTTGTAGCTAAATACACCTACATTTGCAGAGGGCTGTGAAAAAAACTTTAGTCTTAAAACATAAAGAGCAGTGAAATATGACAATTTGGGATGCTCGCAGCAGCAAGTGGGAACTGGTGCATTCGCCCACTGTGCCAGAGCTGTTTGAACGTGCTGGTCTCACATGCCAATGACAGAACCAGRTACTGTTGCAGAAGCTGCCATGCTGATGTTGTGTCCGTAATCTGCTAATTTCCTGTCTTATTTCCTTTGAATTAAAAGTTGAGTGGTGTGTGAGGCACCATCCTTCAGGAGTCTTTCTGCAGTCTCCAAGGAATCCTCCTTAGCTGAGTACTTCAGATGCTGTAAATACAGCTTTTAATTTCTCGATAAATAAAATAAGGACCCAGGAAGAGAGAAGGAATTGGCACCACTGTGTCAGTTCCATTACTTAGGAAAATTATTCTTTTAGAGATTTGCATCCTAAACCCTGAAGGTTCAATTTGTAGCCTCCTTTCCTGCGCTGCGACTCAGACCTGGAACTACCAAACCACTAACATACAACAAATTCCATTAGTACTTTTGCTTTTAAAGCAACAGAAGCATTTTTTATTCTGATTGTATCAATTTGAAAAGTATAAATTTATATTTTCAGATGGAGTTGATGTGAACCTCTCTTTTTTGATCTGACAACACCTTCATTACATGTACCTTTTTGCTGAAAACCTKTTTATTTGTATGCCAAAAGAAATGATACTGGCACCAGGGCTGCAAGAATTTTTTTACTGTAGCAATTGTGGAGTTCTTCAAGACAACAGTTCTATGGTCTTTAAAAATAGTATTGTAAGTCTGTCTGCATTTTTATTATTCCACTGTGACAAAATCAGTGAGAAATGGTTTCTCCTTCCCAACAAAATATTGGAGGAGAAAAGGAAACTAAGTAAATCTTTTTTTTGACAATATTTAAAAAATACTTGCTTTACTGTTTCAGTTATTATAAAATTCTACCTCTTTGAGATAACATAACCTAGAAGACATCATAAACCCAGAGCAGCAAATTAAAGTCTACCAGGATTTCTTTAATATACTACCACACAAATCAAGCAACTGGCAGCACAATCATTCTCCTACCATCCTTAGAAGGGTTTTGTAGAATGGAATATATTGAAGTTTTAGATCTTAAACATAATTTGCACTAATGACTGGATCACCCAGTGTGAATTACTGAATGCTGCAAATTAACAAAGAGAAGATACCCAATTGTTTTTAAAGGGCTAATGGATTCTAAAATGTACTGTTTATGTACTTGAAAGATGTTGTGTTGTTTTAATTATTCACAATTATGTAATAACGAAGTATCGCTGGGCATATCTGTACAGATAACRAGGCTAAAATCACCCCCCTGTAACCATGCGTGTGCTAGTGATCTTAGCGTAGTGAAGTATGGGGCAGGGAGGGTCACCTGGAGTGTCACCAGCCGTGGCAGCAAGTGAGCGAAAGTCAGAAAAAGGAGGTTTCCATTTCACAACAAGGGTAGTGAAAAGGGACGCAACGCTGCTGCCTAGGAAGTGCCTGCGCTGGAGACAAAGTAATCACAGCAGTTTTCAGAGCTGTCATCCAGGATCCTTTTGCTATTGCTAAGACTGGTTTAGGACCAGACAGCCTCTATGTAGTAAAACTGTGTTAATACTCTACAGTGCACTCCCAAAGGACTCAGCAATATCTCCAAGATGTCAGCTCACCTTCTCAGCTCCTAGAGCTGCTGGTACTACAGCATGTTGGAAAGATTTCAACAGAGGGAGGCAGTGTCCTCTTCAGTAGGAGTAACTCCTGCCATAAGTAAGCTGCATTTTCAAGTAGCCATGGGGAGAAGTGACACACAACCTTTTCCTCCCAACACATCATAACTGAGAGATAATGGCTCTGTGCCCTTGATAAAAAAGGGAACAACTCTGCAACCATTAAAGTGTGATTTTCTGCCAGATATTACTCCAATACAGAATAACAACAACCCACTCTCAGCACTTTGCTGCCATTGACCGCCCGAGTCGTCACAGGAGCACCACTACAATCATTTACTTAAACACGGAATGGCAGAGCTGGATGGAAATGGCAAAGATACATATGGGAGTGGACATGAATGAATCTTTGAAGTCAYATTTATTAAAAATTAATGTTTAGGGAAGTCAAATGCAACACTACCCTAAAGTCTCCTTACTCAAACTGCACACCCTACTGTTGAGCTTTCCACCTCTGCAGCAACTGTTCAGACTCCTTTGAACGTTTGCTGGTGTGCTTGAGCTCCTTTAATGCAATGCGAGCTTTCAACTTGGCTATTGCTAGTTCTCCTCATTTTCAATAAAGTCAAACACCAACACCTTTAATACATTTCCAGCTATGTTGGAGTGTGTTCCTAAAATTACTCCAGTTTCCCAAATTACTCCTGTTAAGGTAAAAATTGAGATTTTTTTTTCTCCTTTCGCAAGCACTGCATCTTATTGTGAAAATAACTGGTTTTACTAGCAAGGAAAAAAGCCCAATATTATTGGGCCCAGTCATCATTAGCAGCTCTGGGTCTATTTCAGATCAGACATGGCTATCGGCAGCAGCTGGGAAGCGGTGATTGTCTCCTTACAGAATGTGAGCCCCGAGCCGAAACCTCTCCATGAAGACACATGCTGGGTTCACATTCTCAGCCATGCAGGACAATATTACTTAAGGTTTCCTAAGAACTTATCTAACAGTGTATAAAAGCCTTGTCTTTGGCACAAACAAGGAATTGGAGTTTGCCTGCACGTTTCAGAAATCATGTTGATCTGACTGGAGGGTCTGCAACCTATTCAGCCTGAGAGTTGTTTGTATATTTGCATTTTTTCTTAACCTGTTTTTTGCTGGGCAACTCTCTCAGCTGTCAGTTTACATCACAAATAGGGGTTATTGAAGATTTTCCCACAGTTCAGTTGAAGATATCTGGAAAATGGATCCTAGCTGATCTAGATACTGTTTTGATGAAAAAAACCTAGTGCAGGCTTCTCAACATGTTATTCCTCTGATGTGCAGACATTTACTAAATTATTTGTTCTTGKTTTTTTTTTTCAACTAAGATCTATGATTTTCCCAATTCTTTTTTATCCTGGCTTCCTAAAGAGACATGCTTGTGCAAATCAGCTGGCTGACACCCAGCCCCCAAGCCTGGAAAAGAATTTAATTCATCTTTGAAAGAAAAGCAGAACTCTCAAACATGCCACTGGTTTTGTGAAAAATGGTGTTTGGCTGGAGGAGATGGGCCAAGGCAGGGAGAACCAGTAACTAGACTGGTTACTACACATGTCCTGCTCAGTAGTAACCAGTCAGCCAAACTAAATGTCCAGGCTCGCTGGAGCACATGCTTGCTCTCTTTTCAGTGGGGATGTTTGAGTACATAAAGGGGCAAGGAGGAGGCAGAGATGCCGTAGTAAGGGAAAGGAGTCGAGCAGAAGACACATATTCTCTATGAATTTCCAGAGAGGTCTCCCAGAGCGTTACACCCAGATTTCCTGTGACAAGATGTAGTGGTTTAACCCGGCAGGCAGCCAAACGCCACACAGCCACTCGCTCACTCTCCCCTGCCCCTGCAGCGGGATGGGGAGAGAATTGGAAAAATAAAATTCACGGATTGAGATAAAGACAGTTCAATAGAACAGAAAAGACAAGGAATAATAATAATAACAATGGTAATAATATATTAATGATACAATATATGAAATGAGTGATGCACAATGCAATTGCTCACCACCCGYCGAGACAATAGCCAAAGYGATCGCCCCTTCCGGGACCCCTTCCCCCCTCATTCATATACTGGGCATGACGTCACATGGTATGGAATACCCCATTGGCCAGCTGGGCTGGCTGTCCCGGCTCTGCTCCCTCCCAGCCTCTTTTGCGCTTGGTAGAGCATGGGACCATGAGAAGTCCTTGAAAAGTAGATTACCTAGCAATAACTAAAAACATTAGTTTGTTATCAACATTCTTCTTATACTAAATCCAAAACATAGCACTAGGAAGAAATTTAACTCTATCCTAGCCAAAACCAGGACACAAGGTCTTTCCTCACAGTCTGTTGAAAATCCTCATGCCCTGCCACGTCAAACCCACAATTCTCCATCTCCGTCCTACCCTGCTCTGGGCTGGCTGCTGTTTCTGCACTGAGATCTACTCTGTGAGAATGCCAGCCCTCTTCTCAACTTTTACGTTCTAGTAACTAATTTTGGGCCTCAGCTTTTCCAGTTTCCTTTCAGCGTGTCCATGCCAATCATCCTTAATCCTGTGTCTTATTTACACCTGATTCATTTTTACCTTGTTTATGGTTTTGCTTAGTTGTTCCAGTCCTTTCAAAATTCCTGATAGAGCCATACTACCTCCTACTACTATTCTGTTTCTCCTTCCCCTGCACCAGAGTAGTTACTGTCTCTCTTCCAATGTAATCCCTCACAGTAACTGCTAGGATTTTTTGGTTTGGTTTAGCTTTTTGTACACTTCAATCCTAAAAATGACCTCTGAAAACCCAACTTGCTATTTTTTTTTAATTTTGTTTGTGAGGACCTTTACATTTATTCTGCTGTTCTCATTCCTTCCTTTCTCACTAAGTCATTTTGTAATCACTATCACCCAAATGATTTCTCACCTTTGAAACTAGTCAGACAGTCACTTCCTACCGATGAAAGTGAAGCCTAAATGGGTTACTGGTCTGGAATCCCTTCTCCTGACATGAAGAGTTGTCTCTGATACAATACAAGAACGTGGTAAGCCATTAGTATCCTRTCATATTCTATTTCTAACTGCTGCACAGTTAATTAACCTCATTATCTGGGGTTAATTAACCCCAGAATCCCATTAGCATCATATCCTGCYTCTGGGAGGCTTCTATCAGCTGCTCAGAAACCCCCAGCCTCATCTACTCCAAGGCAGTATYACCTCAGAAGCATCACTTAGCAAAAGTGTTGAGTTAAACTCTGGCATATTATGTCACAAACTTTGCATCAGAGCCACTTCTACAAGTTTGTTGTGACCATACTTGGGAAGCTCATATGAGAAATGTAAAAGCTTTTATTTAGGAATAGGATGTAACTGCCTTGCAACTGGGGGGTTGGGAGGATGGAGGGAGGGTGACAGAGGAAAAAAATAAGGGAGAGGAAACTAATAAGAGAGAGCAAACTAAATTACTCTTTACAATGATCTATTTATGCTGAGGGGTGTTAGAGTGTATCTCTTCTTTACAGYCACTTACTTCATACACTTCTCCCCATTTTCATTTCAGTGATCATAACTCCTGTATTTCTGAAGACAAGACCAGCCTGAAGAATTTCAAAGCTTAGCAAGTATACAAAGCAGTGATAACCAAAATATGCAGTAGATGCTTTTTTGTAGAAATTAAAAAAGTGATAAGTCAYATCAACATGCCATTTTTAAAATCCTGTTCTTTAATGAGTACAAAACTGTGTTATTTTTTTATATGTCAATTTTGTTCTCTTCCATTCTATGATATGGGCAAAAAAATAATAACCTATTTGTATATGACAAATACTTTTTGAAAATAATTGTAGGCAGCCTAAAATTTAATTGAAAATGTTATTGTAAAGTGAGCTCAATAGTATTTTTTAAAAATCCTGTAGAGTGGAATTCCAAGTGGAATTTATATGTGCAACTTGTCTGAAGAATCTTAYCCAGAAAGGCAAACAGGGTATTAARACACTGCAATGCTGATACTTGAGACTGAGCAGAAGCTCAGGGGGATTTAGAACTAAGTGGACTGGAAATATTTCCACAAACCATAACCCCACCCCTCCCATGATACTGAGATATTTTTATTATTTGTTTAAACCTGAAATGCTAAGAAATTAAATATTTCCATATTTCTTAATATTTTTTAGTAGTTTACTTTAAGTCAAATGTAATCCTTCTTCCGAACTTTGAAAGACAGTCTGAAATATTGGCAATTTTTGCAGGAAATCTAATTGTCCTCACAACACTGCTCCTCCCCTCCTGCTTTTGCCCATTTTCTCTTGCTCTTTACAGTGTATATTCTTCGGGGCAGGGACCTGACTGATAGTTATTCTCTATCTGTATAAAAGTGGTACACAAACCTTCCAAACATTCTAAAGCCCCTAGGTTAACAACATCTTTTTGGCACAGATTTTGTGACRTTAATGTGAGCTTTGAGTTGACTTCACCTGACACTGGGGCAGCTTCTACACGAGGCCAGACCTCAGTAACAGTAGTTTAATGCTAGACATATAATCCTGTGCAGTTTCACTATAATTAATGAGCACCAGCTCAGAGACAATGTAACAACAGAAGATAAACTAAATCTATTATGCTATTAGAGAATTATGCCCGTTAGTACATTCATACAGAAATTTCTTCATCCATAACAAAATTACAGTCTATTGATGGGAGAAAAAATTATTACATGCAATAGATTAAAACAGAAAGTGAAGAATATCATCCATCATGAGGGTCCTAAGTTTACATCTTATAAACTCTCTAAAAGACTACAAAAATGAACTTCTGTCTTGCAAATATTATGACACATTTAACAATAATCATATTAGAGCTGTTTCTCAGTATGCATAAAGGATGTTACTGTCACAGCAGAGGAGTTTTCCTTCATTCAGAAGTCTTAGCTCAGTTACACAGGGGTAAAGCTAAGCTTTTGCACTGGCAGCTGTACTACTTCATTGCTTCATGAAGAACAACAAATTTATTATATACTTGAAGAATTTCCATTTTAGTGCAAACAGAATTTAGCGGTGACCGCTTATAACCCTTTTTGACAGGATTTATCCCTGTGTGTGCATTATGTTCATGACTGGCCTATGGTTTCAGTCCTAGGGCATATGYTAAGATGATACAAGGAAAAATCAAAAGATAGCAGATCTAACAAAGTTTTGAAAATATCCATATGTGAGATTAGATCCATTTTCCCCCAAAAAATAATTCAGATCATTGGTTGAATGGTCAAAAGTGAATTATTCTCTATTGCAGATTCTAGATTTGGTAGAATTACAGATTCTACCAAATAACTTCACCTAATTCTCATGAAAACATTTTGTGATGTAACCTCCTGCCTATAAACTCTTCTCTACGCTGTTAGAAAAATTATTTGGTGAAAGTTATGCAGTAAAATAAAAACCTACTCTTATAAATATTCTGTCAGACTTTCTGCTGCTTTTGCAGATGGTGATAGTTCCTTCCCAGAAGACTGACAAGCCCACTCTTGATAGTTGCCCCCATAATCAAAGACTAAGATACATTCAGAAATGCAACGTATGCAGTTCTTTGTTCAACAATAGTTTCTTCCCACTTTTCATTCTAGTTCTTCCATCATAGAAGAGTACATGTGTATGTATTCTTACAGGATAGACAGAAGATTTTCACATACAGAGACCAAAGAGAACAAATTAACATTTTTTCCCTAATCTTACAGGTAGATTAAGTTTAATGTTGTGATTTTATCCTAGTGTTATAGACCATTCCATTGCATTTTGTGGAGCCACCAGAGTATGAAATTATATGTGATATCAATAAATTATCCTTACATATTTATTAAAGGACTGTTTTCACTGATAATTCAACACCAGCATCTGCACACACACAAAAAAAGGCTTGTTCTCAAATACTTATCCATTGTTTCTTATTAATAAATAACATTTTCAACACTCAATATATACAGCATTATTTACTCAGGAAAAGTTGTATGTATTTAAGTATAACTGTAAATGTAAGTTAAGTACACACTATACGAACACAGGCATGGCCCTCCYGCATAACATCTCCAGATTGTGCACTTAACCTTGAAATGACAACACTTTCTGGATCAATGGGCCCASCATCTGATAACAGGTTAGATCTGGGCTGCCGAAATGCCCTTCCCAGCTGCTGCTGAGCGGCTCCCTTCCACTCACGCCAACTGCCGAGTTGGTGTCAGTGCCACAGAAACCTGTTTCAAATGCAGCACAACAGAGCAGAGCCTACAGGTAATTGAGATGGGAGTAAACAGTACTTGTAGCTGCAATGAAGTCTTCTAAGGGCTGATTTCCTAAGCCCTTCAAAGAGAATTTTTCTGCCTTAAAGAAAATGTTTCTAATAACAAGTACAGTCTCTGCCTCCTCATTARCCAATCACCAGCCAATACTTCCCAGCATTTTAAAGCCTTCCATTCGGGTGGTTTCCTGCAGCTCTTCCTGTGCTAGGTCCAAAGACCACTGAAGTTAATGGTGATTGCCTCCATACCTCACATCAGACCCACAGTTACGGGAACAACTGCGAGGAGGTTATCGTTTTTAGTCCAAGCGGAACAGTACCATATCAGAGATCCACAGGAGGTGACTCATAGGGGAAATATTCTTGCCTGAAAAAACAGATCAATAAATGCTGAGGCAATTTACCTTCAGCTGCACGTGTCAAACCTATGTTTAACCATGAAGACCTCAGTGCAGTATCTCACATTATACAATTACTGCCCAGGCTTTTGTAGTCTGGGTAATATCTCATTGGATCCCTGCCCTAACTTATGGAGTATCTTCTTTCCCAATAGGTACCTGGGGATTGAAATTAATGGTGCAAAGGGCAGCTCCTTGCAATTTTCCGGTGGGCTCCAGGTACCAAACACAGGTCTTGAATAACTGTTCTTCAAGGACATGCAGATCATTCCCTTTAGCATACCAGGATACTTCAAAAAAATAAAGAATACGGTATGCTGATTTTTCTTTGCACTTTCAACAGRTTGAGGGAATGTGGTTATTTTTGTACCACATGCCTTAGGGTAGAAGGATATGTCTTCGTACTACCATGAAAAAACAAGAGAGAAGAAAACCAAAACTAAATCTCTCAAGTTCTCAGTCATCTCTCAAATAAACCACATGTTGTGAGATATACAACCAATGGCCTAACTGTGATTTGATTCATTGTGTGGGCCTAGAAATGCCCAGCTTTGGCTCATTGTTCTTTCACCCATGCTGCTCACAAAGCCACACTGTTATATGCTGTAAAAAATTAGCCCAGAAAGATTTACACAACTTTGAGGCATGGCAGATAATACTAGAATGGCAAATTTTCCTGCTCACTATTACAGCCAAGAGACCCGAATCCTGAACTGTTCACAACTTCTAAGGGATCTAGCAAATTCGTCACCTCTGCAGCTTGGAGCAGACTAGATTTTAATAAAGGAAACAACACTTAAAATTTATCCTATGCGGCTTAGTCAATCACAAGAAAACAGATCAGACCTCCAGAGTCTGCGTTCATGTTCATTCATTAAGTGTAAGTACCAAGCCAGAAATCTAAAGAGAAATATGCAGATACTAGCAAAGGCAAGGAATACCACATTCTTTGAAATGTCAAAGTTCTTACAGATTAATTATGCAACTACGAAAAACAGTAAAACTGTTTGCTTGAACTAAAGAATAGCTGTTTAAATGACAGAAATAATAAAGTAGTAGGCAGAAGTGGTTAAAGATTATTTTTCTGCACCCCAAAAGCTTTAGTAATAAAGGAATTTAAAAACATCTGATCTCTTCCTATGGAAAGATTACAGGTTCTCTATGAAATGAGGAAATTCATGGAGGGGGGGAACCTAAACCCTGATCTGAATTCAGATCAGTGGAATTTTCCTGCTTTAAACATCTGTGAAAGTTAGGTTAGTATTAGGCAAACACAGAAAGCCATGTGGTTTCATTAAATAGACCATGCTGCATCATTACAAGGATTCCTTCAGGGTTTTTATTTTTGTTTGCTTGCTTTTTTTGGAGACCTGTTTGCATACTTGTTTACTTGGTGATAAAGGGAAAGTCGTTTCCATTCATTGCTAGGATAGGCGTTAGTAAATGAGAGTACCTGCAACAATATTAGATGGCTCTTGTGCACACGACGAGTAAATATCTGTCCCCCACTGAGCTATGCCAGCCCTCATGATTCCTAGAGCAAGAACAAGCTTGTGTCATCCTGACATTCTGCTGTACATTAACAAGGCTAATTATGGTTTATATTCAACATAAATACTATCTTTAACACAGAGATTATGTCTTCTTACACACCGCTAATTCTTGCTTCAAGAAACTAAGAGGTACCATTTCAGAAACAGGGATTAACTCAGGCTGATCTCATCTCTCCTTGCAGTTAACCTGCTTTTAAGGATAACTTAAATAAAGTTAAATTCAGATGAACAACTGCTGACTGTTTACAGTGTCACACAGCCCCAGGGTGTGGAGTGTAGAGTATTCCACATTCTGACACAGAATACACCCAGAGCATGTTTTCCTTGGGACCTGAATCAGATCTCACTTTCAGAAGCTCTGTATTCATTGCTTTCCATTTGGGTTAGTACCAAGGAATACAATGCGCGTCCCCAGATCACAAGACATCGTACTTTCCCAGTTCTAGCCTATTAGATCAGTTTCTACCAGCTGACTCAAAGGGAAGTTAACGTTTGATAGTCAGATTTTTAGTTTAATATGAAGTAGGCATGTTAGACAGAAAGCTTTGAGCTATTGGTCAGCAGTGGAAATGTGATCAAAGGTACTGAATCTGAGGGCCTTAGAGGGGAAAGTCATGGCAGACCATTCTAGTCCAAGGGAACATGCCAAGCTCAAGAGAAGACCTTGGAAATAAGGTGAGAGAGACGGATGAGTAATGTGGAAAGGTTGGAGAGAAAAGTGCATTGCTAGGAAAGCAAAAATGAAAGGCAAGAGACAAACAGGAGCAAAATTCTGTGCAATCTTTGAGGACAGCATCTACCCATACATACACTTTTTAAGCATCAGTCATACAGGTATTTCACTTCCAGAAGGAGCATACAAAAAGTAAAACATTGAAATACAAAACAGACTGGAAACCAGTGCAAGTATTTAAGGATGTGGGATTACATCACTGAGGCAGCAAGTAAGGTGGATGATTTCATCTCTGTCATAGATTTCAGGGGATTCTGGTAAGCATTGAACAAGTAGAAAGAGGGAAGATTTTCCAGGCATTGAAAGCACACAACTTTGGTTGAAAAGGGACAAATTCTGCCTTTTATCACACTGATTTATAACTGGAGTAACTCAGCTGAAGTCCGTTGTGTCAATGGAAATTAAACCAGGGATATGAGACCAAAATTTAGCTCAAAAACTGTGCAACTAGCATTTAGTGGACAGCTGATTTTCTGGAAATTGGATCTCCAGCAATGAAAACACCTAAGGGCAAGTACTTAATGAGAATTTGTTACAGAGAACAGTAGCTCCGTGAAGATGATAGATCCCCAAATGTACTSAAAACCTGTCTGAAACCTAATACTCTAACAGCTCAGTGTCTCTGGGAAGTGTGCTCTGTGCAGTGGTGAATGAGGCTGCAATTACACACAGAYCCATAAGCACCATAATTCATTTTCAGAGAAAAGAAAAAAAAAAAGTATTATGTAAGTCAGCAGTACGTCAGAAAGAACAGCACTGCATACTCAGCAATGGAGTTGGAAGTAACCAATGTATTCAACACTTCTCTGTTTTTCTTGCTACTCTTGCAGTTACTCACACGTCAGGAATTTCTGAAAAGGCAACATTTCAGCACTTTGATTCAGGCAGAAGTAGGAGCTCCACCAGACAGACATAAAGCTATGGCAATGATCCAGGAAGCAAGACATTTCTCACAGGCAGACGTCATGGGCAGTGTTGCAAAGAACTGTAACAGATGCAGGATGGGCCACCGCACAGCATCTAAAATGAACTGAGGAAGCTCATAGCGGTTTCCATTCGCACCCAAGCCCTTTATGGTCGGAATCACAACAGTCACTACTGCCTTACTAACAAGAACTCTCGCCTGAACCTGCAGCAGCAAAGGTCACTGCTAAATCCTGATCCAAGACACAACTAGTCTGCAGTGACACAACATGTCTTGTGCTTTGTCATCTGGATTCCTAAAATACCCTGGGGACCCCCGTTAGAAAGTTTCAGCCAGGGCTGACTACTACTGCCCCAGCTGTAAATGAAGCTGACCAGCACGGCAGACCTGGAGCTCTGCACTGCTTCTCTCTCCATCCTGAGGCAAAGGACACCTACTGCCTCTGTCCCAGCAACCCTCAGATGCTCAGTGATCTCCCTACAGCAACCTCGGCTTCTCCAGAAAACTCAAGCATTGATGGAGATGGGAAATCAGGACTTTTTAAAACCAAAAATAAATAAAATAAATTAAAAAAAAAACCATCCCAAGACTTAATTTACAAAGCACAAACTCATCTCATGATTAATCAAAGCCAGCAGTTCAAACACATGAGAACACAGCTGATGATACTTTTTCTCCAGCAAGAATCCAAATATTTCAGCAGAAGCAAAAAGTATTTGACATAGTAATGCCACATGAACACAAATACAGACCTTGTGTGTATTTGTCCTGTGTGACCATTATCTTAACCATGTACCAGTTCAAAAGCCTCAGGCATCCAAATGCTCCCCGTGGTGAAAAGCACTATGCATGTATACAATGAGAAAAGATCGAGTCAAGATCATGGCATCAGTAATCAGGCAGCTATGCCATAAATCATAACCCTCTGATATGTCACCATTCCAATTTATTCACTGAACATTTGCTTGGATTTTTTTCCTCTTAAAAGTATTTGTGGAAGTGCTTAGTACCCAGCGAGTCAGCACTGAAATGACATAATTTAGTTAAGTTATTCCTTCCACATCCACTGCTGAAAGAAAGGTGCACGCAATAAAGTTAGCTCTTAGCCATGCCTATACTTGTAGTRACAAAACATCCAGTTCTTTGTTCACAACTGACAACCTGTCAGGTGYGGGCGTGGAGGCGGAAACGGAAGTTGTAAAAGCTCCTCTCTGGAGGAGACATCGCCCTGATACCAGCACGGGGTGATACCCACATAGCCGCAGGGAGATAACACCCCTGGCACGCTGGGTGCGGGGGAGCAGTCCCGCCCGCTCCCTGCCCCGCTCCTCCGCCCGCCGAGAGGTGCTACAGCAGACCTCTCCTCTGCTCTCTGCTCTGACAACTTGTCCACGCCAYTACCATGTGACAGTATGCCAGAAAAGTCTCTCTCATGTTGACGTAGCTACACAAGTCTACAAAAGATGCCCATCAAGTTTGGACCAGTTTCTAACATGTTAATTATACCTYTTATGCTAAACCGCTTCATTACATCACTAGTCCAACGTCACTGCTTTCAATATGGCTTTCCCAGTTGCTTTAACTTTGCCTTCATAGACAGTTGTTATTTAAATATTACACATCTGGCAGGACAATAATCCACAGGTTTTGACAGTAATGACAAAGACCCTCACTGGGAAAGATTAATTTTACCAGCTCCTTATTTTCCTGTTTGAGGATTTGATATTTGGCAAAAAACAAACAAACAAACAAACAACCCCAAATTCCCTAATTCTGTTGCACATTCTGAACGTACCACATTCAGTGGTACCTTTGCAATGAATTTGCTGCCAAACACAAAGGCTCCCCAGTGACCATTGGGCAATAAGAACATACCTACTTCGCTATTTGGTATCCCCTCATCACCTGTGCTGAATGAATTATACAGACAAAAACAGCAGAGAGATTGTCTTATTTCATGCTCTACTTAACAACTCTTCCAGGAGCCACATTTTCTGAAATCTGACCAAAATGATGACCTCTTCCAAACATCTAAGTATGTATTTGCTTTAAATGGCGGTGGTGGTGTTATGCAAATGTAGCTCTACATGTAATTAATGTATATTGTGATAAAGCTGTCAGCTATCAATAAAGTTCTAAATAGAATCAGAAATCCATTTTGTTAGTGTACTRTGATTTTTCTATATATGATCAGACATTGCATATATATACACTTAGCTGAAAGAATAAATAGCATTAAATAAATGGCACGGGAAATTTTGCCTTAGTCTAAGTTGTTTTCTTTGGCTGTTATATCCTTTCTTTTAGTCTGTTTCCCAAACTTCGGGTTTTTCTCATTAGTTCTAGTATAATCAGCTTTGGCACAGTGAAAACATTATCTTCTTCCGTAACCGTTTCGTACTTAGAAAACAAATGAAGGTTGTATTTGCTGCAGGACTGAACCTCGATGACCCTTTTTATCACTCGTATTGCACATTTTCCATTACAAGTGCTTCCTGTTTTCCCAAAGAATATTACAGCAACAGAGGCATTTCCCCTGCGTGTTTGCTTTCAATGCATCCAGATTAATATTGAAGGCGAACATTYCTCCTGCTGCACTGGAGGGACAGACCAAGTCAGGCACAGTATGCCTCTGCTGTTCCTTGTACTGCATGCAAATCCAGTCTCCTCCTGAAAGTGGCAGAGTGGATGGAAGTCCTCAGACTGGCCCACTCACTTCTGAGGATTTTCCTCTTCCTTTTTTCTGGGTTTTCCTGTTTTACCTTTCTTTTCCTTCACTTTATATTCTCCCTCTATTTTTTACCCTAGAACAACCTGCCTTTCATCCCACAAACATCCTTCTGTTAACTACCTGTCATATAAACCCTTAATCTACTAATGTTGCCCCTGGTTCTGCAATAAGGAGAATCTCTCTAAGTCCAGAGAAATGCCTAGCACAAAACGTCACCTTTCTCTGTATTTTTTTTTCCATCAAAAAATGTCCTGGTTGTACTAGTAAGAAAACTCGGATTTCAAACCATCCATCCATGATTACTGTACCAGATTTGTTTAAATGCCACTTGTAAACTCCACTGATTCATCAACAGTAGGCATCCTTGCCTTGTTCTGGTTTCAGGCAGAAATACGGGAAACTTTATGCTGAGCGAAGGAGAGGGAAAGAGTTGAGMAAACCTGAGACAATAGTGAAAAGAATATAAACAGACAATGTTTTCTTTTTGTATCAGAATATGTGTATTTGTTGTGACATACTGCACCAGAGATCATTTTACAATTAGAGATTTCCATTTAAATCAAGAARCACTTGTTAAATAAAAAGGTAGAACTACAGACATCTAAATGAACTCCCACATATATTGAGCTCTACCTGCTCTACCGGGGCAACATTAGTAGATTAAGGGTTTATATGACATGTAGTTAACAGAAGGATGTTTGTGGGAGGAAAGGCAGGTTGTTCTAGGGTAAAAAACAGAGGGGGAATATAAAGTGAAGGAAAAGAAGGTAAAGATTCATCTTAATCATGGTAAAATRTGTAAGCTCATTTAATTAGCATAGCTAGCTTGAAATAACTTTTATTTCACAATGMCTTTCTTTGGGCCTTATTTATTCTGCAGTTCCTTTTATCAAAGCTATGCCACATACTAGCAGTCAAGTCTGTTGCACAGAGAACTAACAACTTGATTATTCATTTACAAGCTTATTCCAAAATAGATCGTTCTAATGGACAAAATCTAAATAYGCATCAGACCTGTTAACAGATACATTCATCAGTTTGGCTCTATGGACAGCAGCAGACTTCATTCGTCCATGGCTAAACAGCGCACCTGAGCATTGCCAGACCATTTGTTTCTCCAGCTGTTCAGTGCACCCACACTTACCAAAATCAGTCCTGAAAAGACAGTGCTGTTACTAACTGTTGCTGTACCAATGCAGACCCAAAATCCCAAGCTGCTTCTCACAGGCCATCATACACCCAGTGCACCTTTCCAGCCTTCAGCACAGTTCCCAGAACAGAAAATCACACGAAACTGAAAAAATACTTATTGAAAAGCAAACCAGAACAAGTAAAGCTTCAGCAATCTGACCACCTTTCCACATAAACCTCTGYTTTAAGTAAAATGTACTTAAGGTAGCAGGCCTCAGCTTCACACAGCRTATCCCTGACTGCATCCCCCTATCCCCAAATCACGCACAGCCTCCAGACAGACACAAATTCCAACAGACTGGGTGGAGACAGCTGCTCTCCAGCTCTTGGAAGAGTAAACRATATTTTTGCCATTCGAGTGGAATAAGAAACCTATTTTCCAGAGACAACAAAATGGAAACTTTTGGAGGTCAGGCTATTCCCAACTCATGGAGCTGCCTAAAGGAATGGGGAGGTGATGAGAGGACAGGAGCACGCTGAGCCTGACAGCCGCTGTCTGGGTTTGCTCTCCAAAGCCTTGTCTGTCTGTTTCCCAGGGTGACATTCTTGGAGGGCAGAACATTTTCTACTGAAATATTTGAGTCCCAGTGAGAAGGGTTTCCAATGAATCGCRGATAGCATGGCACATACATGTCACGACGGTGCGGTTACTGCCTTCTCATTCAAAATGTAGGAGTCATACTGTCTTTGGAGGAAGATAAGCATGCCAGTGTTTAAACATGTTGTTGCTACATTATAGTCACTATATTACGGCATCATACAATGCATATATAAGTTTGTAGCAGGCTTCCTCTGAATAAACAGGAACTTTTACTAAAGAACAACTATTATGCACCTTTTGGATCGGAGAGTCCTGAATTTGTTTTTTTTTACAGCRCCTCACATACTGGATTTCCAATACGCTTGGCCTCTGTGCCTGTGTTAAACTATGCTTATCCTCCTCAAGGTTTCTTGATTTGGCTTGGGAACTATGGATTTTCCTACAAAGCTCCCCTGGAAAGTTATAAAGTGAGAGCATTCAATGAAATGCCAACAAATCCTTGCACACTTTTAGATTTGAGAGACTGGCTGTTGGAGGAATTCATTATCATTCAGGACTTTGCCCAGCAGTCCCCTTGTAGTGCCTGGCATGTACAGTAATCTCCAACATCCTTTGGTGTGCCCTTGCACTCAGTGAGCCTTCAAAATGATTCAGATTTAGTCCCTCTCTACTCCTTTCTCAGTCCTGTTTCTTGGGYGTTGAGGAGGGGAGAGGTCCTGACACCCCTGTGACCTTCCGCCTTTTTAACAATTCATCCTTAAATAAGCCAGCAATCAGAGGGAATCTACAGATGAGACTGAGGCTAACGGAGAACATCCAGCCGGCCCTTTACTTAAAACTCCCTGAAATACGTACCGTATTTAAAATTGCTGATGATCTGTCATCGGCAAGAGCTTCCTCTCCACCCATCCCCACCCCTTTCCTTCTCCCTCGGCAGCCTGCGTGGAAGCTCTCGACCCAAGTAGGAATCACAGCCGCTGCTGCGAGATCAAGCAATCAATATATAACTATGCAGAAAGCAGTTCCACTGCACAAATTTATATTTTACATCATATCAGGAGAACAAAAAAGAAAGAAAAAAGGAAAAGGAGAGGACTGCAGTTAGGGCCATTAATGTTTCATGAAACCTCTCACATCCTCCCTACAACTGACAGGATAAAAAAGATACAGATATTAAAATTCAGATAACAGGATACTGCCTTGGTGTTCTCTATACTAAAATTCTGAGCTAAACTATTGCTTTGCAGAAATTTGTGTCTCTCCATATTCTCTTACATCAGTGTCTCAGGAAAGACCTAATATTACAGTTACTCCAGGATCAGTAATAACTGCCTACATTGCTCATATAGTGCAGTTTGAGGCCTTATGGGGAAAGGTTTTGTTACATTACAGTGCCACAACTCCACATCACTTAAAAGGTTACTGTAGAGTAAGGTATACGTGGAAATTTCAACGTCATTTTTTCCCTTTTGTTAACAATAAATGCCGTAAACACCGAAGTTGGAGGAAAAGACTGACGTGCTCATAGGTAAAATTTTCCTCTACTCTTGCAAGTTCTAGGAGCCATTTTGCAAAGGAGGAGTTTAAGAACTGGAATCGGGATCCAGATTTCTACTGTATTACGTTGCATAATTAAAGTTACCAAGGTAATAAAGAGGCAATGTAAATAAAAATCAGAATTTCTGAACAGAACTTGAAACTTTTGAAGCTTTAATTCAATCTAGCTTTTATGAAATGATAAAGGTTTGTTTTGGGTTTGTTTTTACGCTGTTCCCTTAGGAAGCCTAGGAGAATAAGTAAATGCTTTTTCATCGTATTAAGAAAGCTTTACATAGTGTTCACATTTAGAAGTGAAAAAGATCATGAACGAAGGAAGGGTTTTACAAAACCGTATCTGGTGAAAGTATTTTTCAGATTTTGTTGAAAGCAAAATAACATTAAGTTTTCCCATCCCTACTTTTTGGAGATTTTAGTTTTGTAACCTTTTCCTGCCTTAAACATAGGGTTTTGGTAGACTACTATAAAATAGAAGAATGACACGCTATCTATTTACATTTAACTGGAGCCCATCATTTATCCCACAGACATATAGCCTAGGCTGATTCATTACCATCACACTAATCATCACACAACCCAGACTCAGCACACCTGGCAGAGATGGCTTTTCTAGTCAAGCATGAGCACTAATGAAGAAAGGAATATTTGTTCCATGAAGAATTAAGTGCATTTTACAAAAAGATATAGAAGGAAACAAAAGGGGAAAAAAAGCAGATTTTTCAGACGTTTGTCTTCCTTTATAAAAAATATGATTATTTGTTAGACTTTGCAGTCTGCTTTATTTTAGATATGGGATAGGTATAATCTTTCTTGGCATCAGTGGAAATCCTGAATGGATACAAAAAGGAAAAGATTTTAATTTAGGTTCCTTGTGCAACTCTGACTGTATTTTGTCAACACTGAAGAAGTGCATTGCAACCAGGTCACTGGCTCTAGGAAAAAGCATTGGGAACTAGATGTGCACCTTTAAGTTTTCTACATTTCTTAGTATATTACCCCCTAATATACTGGTAGCTCAAGCAATATAGCATGTTTGCATAGCATACAACAAATCATATAAATAATGTCTAAAATAAGAACAAAAGCAAACAAACCAACCACTTGTGTGACTTATGGCTGTTTTCTGATGATGAACATGGTACATGTCACTGGTTGACAAAGCTTATGGAAATAAATGACAACCCTCTGCTGCATTAAGTTCAAGTAAGAGTGATTAGAAAGATCTCTCTGTTCAAGCTATTTACCATTGTCAGAAAACACTACGTAGTCTTCCTTCCACCGCGGATCTGGGACCCAGCCCTCATTTAAGTGAATAGGAAACTGTTTTGGTCTCACTGCCTATCCAGAGAATGCCTGTCAGAAATTTATTTCCTTCTTTTAAGTATGGTGCAACCTAGCATTGGGACCATCCTAAAAAAGCTGGAATTATAAATAGGGCCTCAGGTTCATGAAAGCCAGTATACTACTGTGCAAACACTTTATGTCTGATTTAAGGTTCAGTGCAAACTGCAGTGTTTCCTCTTTACACCTTCCCCTCCCTTTAGCCGTTTAGCCAAGTTCTGAGTAGCAATCAAGAATATTTATACCCTGTAAAATTCATTTTTCCCTGAAAACCATACTTGAAAACATTTTCAAGTGTGTCTCTGAATATATGAAGCTCATTCCTCATAGGRAAAAAAATGGTTTCCCCTTATACTATGCATGTTATGTAGTTTATGCTATTAAAAAGGGAGCTATAGTTGAAGTTTGATAGAACATTAAATGTTTGAATTATCAAGAATGAAAAGCCTATTATTATTAAAATACAAAGATATTTCTTTTTTAAGAAATATGGCATAAGTACACATCGAAAATAAAGTTTGKTTTTTTTTTTTCCTACAGTAACCTGACGTTTCTAGATAACCGTCCTTGCTTTATACCCAGGCTCATATACCAATATGCACCCGTGGGAGGTCAGCATCAGCTTTAAAAAAAAAAAACCTTGTGAGATTACCAGTCTTTGGAAGATACCTGTGTTAAGCAGGTGATGACAGTAGTATTTATTTATGAGCTTCTGCAAGATGTGTGAATAGACACACACAAACACACACACTCTTCCACATTTTATCTCTCTCTCAAGATTGCACTGATTTCTGGATTTTTCTTCAAATCTCACCTCACCGTCTATTTTTGCCAACCCAATTTTCCAAGAATAAATAACAGAGCTTACTGCTGTGAACCTATAAAGAGCAGAAACTAAAAATGTTAGGTTTGAAGATTCCAGCAACTTGAAAACTGACCTATATTAAAATGACAAATTTAAGTCCACACATAGGGAGCAAAGAGAGTTTTTTGAATCATCATTATTTCCCTAGAAGTTCTATAGAAATAATAGATTTTTTTTTTCCAAAATTAATTAAGTTTGGAATAAAAAAAAATTACCAGTTTTCTTGCTTTTTCCCATCAAAACAACAGAGTATTTGAGAGGAAAACAGATCCTTGTATTACTCTTCCTCCATACTTTTTTTCATTTTGGTCCTCCTCCACAAACATGAGAGGAGGCCTGAGCCATGAAGGAAATGCTTGGTGCYGCAGTGGAGCTGGCGGAGGTCTGCAGGCGTCACAGGGCTCCACACCTGCCCCTTGGGCACAAAGGCAACATTGGTATTTTCGGCAGGACTCACAAGAACTCGTGACATACATACTAACAACCAGCAAGAGGCAGAGACAACTGTTATTCACAAAAGCAGGGTTTTTTTAGTGAATAGACGTTAATAAATCAATATGTACTATTGTCTCTTTTTTTTGTTTGACAGACATGGAAGTCTTTACTAACTTTTATCTTGAAAAAATGAAACAACTTTAAGGACATCAAAAATTTTGAACTATCTGTCCACATCCAGCTGATACTGAAGTAACGCTTGACTAATAATAATAAAGAAATTTCTCCTCCATCATAGGCTATGGATCCCTGGCAGGACTCATTATGTTCTGTGTTTTAGAAACAACAAGTGCTACTTAGGAAATACGTTATTTGGATTTCAGCCTGCCCAGGAAGGCCATCCACCAAGAGACAAGAGGAAGAAGACTGCATGGTTTCTGTCCCACGTATCTCTGTTTTTATAGCCATCTTCCCCTCTCCAAACTCCCTGGGCAGTGCTGCTGCTCAGGCCAAGGTCTGAGACAAGGTCTGACCAAACTCTAAAGTGGCAACTAAATGAAGAACATATTTTAATCTTATGTTTCTCTCGATTTCTTTGCTTCAGTTCTGTTTCTATTTATTCTTCCTTTTTATTAATTTAAGGGTTTCACTATGTGGGAGGGGAAAATCTCAAAAAGCCCAAACACCCCTGCCTCTTATTATGGAATGCAAACAAAGCAATAATATCCACTGTGCAAACTCAGAAATAGGACTGGCCACTTCATCAAGTTACACTTCTCTCTCTGTTTCTCTATGACCTTCTTACTGCCCCAGGAGTTAGCATTGCACAGGAAATCCAAGGTGCCTCTTTTTTACTGCCATCTGCCTGCCAGTGCTGATGCCGGCAGGAAAAAGCATGACAGGTCCAGTCCTTGCCATGGATCCTGCTGCTACTGGGGGAAGCAGAGAGCATTAAGGAATGGAAACTGAAGCTGAACAGGAAGGGGGGGAAACACAGACTTGTCCAGTTCAGTCCATGAAATAAGTTCCCAGTGGAAGGCTTGAGACTATGAAAATTATATTTAAAAAGGTCAGAAAAAATATTCCTGGTTCACATTTTTTCTAATTAAAATGTCACGAGAGACCATCGTGATTGTCTTATGGGAAACGGGCTAGGATTAGCACAACAGTGCATATGCTAAATAGGTATTTTCTGACTTCCCTCGTCCTGTAACAATGCTGTAGGAGAGACACAGCTCTGTTAAAAGCACACCCACCATATCCACCTGTATTGCCATGACTTATTCATGGCAAAGAGAAAACAAACTAAATATCTGTACAATTGATTCCCACTCTTCTATCTGTCTAAAAGAAGGTTACAAAATTGCTTGATCACAACAGGTACCAAGGAACTCACATGACGCTCCTGAAAGTGACTGTTTGTAAGAGACACAAAAAACACCATTACAGAACAGAGACACATCCTCATATGCTCTGAAAATATGATGTTTTGCATGTTGGCTCAATTCTGCAAAGCTTGGTGGTAAAGTACTTTTTTTTTTTTCTATGTCAATTCTTGCCTGTTCAGTAATATGTACAAAATTCTCAGCTTTGGTAAAATAACATTTCCTGAGCCCTGCCACTGTCTTTGGCGGGAAGCAGAATTAAAAGAACCAGACTCTGCAGGTTTCTTCATTCCTTGCAGGACTGCTCTGCCCAACAGGAGCAGCCTCTGGAGCTGTCCTGACTTGTAACAAGGTATATTGGTCTCCTTCCTATCTGCATGCTTTTCTGTGAGGTTAGCTTCACCACGGACCATGTCCACAGATGTGTCAGTGTATCTGTGGAACAGAGAGATCTCACCCTGAGCCACAACTCTCACTGGGCTGCAACCGTTGACACTGGGGAGTAAAGGAAATGCAAAGGACTCCCACCTCTAGCACTGGTATAACTAATCCTTTGAAGTCAAAAGGACAGCAAGTGGTGACATTTAAAAGCCCTTCTATCTGTTTATAGTCTCTTGTCTGTCCAAACAAGATGGAAGAAAACATGAATGTGGACAGGCAGGAATCGACAGTGTGTGTTTGAAAACAGGATGCCTAAGTCTCCTAAGTCCCTAACTCTCTTCCCTGCTGCTTTCAGGTACTGTCTATGGCTTGCTTTTCCAGTGATGTGACCTTAGCAGCTCTCCTCCCTTGGGCCAAACTACTCACTGTGCCATCACACACAGCCCACTGGTCCACAGGAGTCAGTCAGGCAGCTGAGTACAACTGTCAATTTAGCTAAAAGTATCATTTGATCTCTTAGTACCTTGGATATGTAGCATTTGTGTTTACTTCAGAGACCCCCTAATCAACTCTCCCCAGTAACCCAGCAGTCTGAAAGAGATTTATCTTCCTGTCTCAGGTCCCTGTCTGCCAAGTCTAAAGTGCAGCCTGTCCATCTGTGACTCTCAATATTAGCTCATTCAGACAGCCACTTGTTTGGAAAAATACATCAAGACACTAGACAGGGAAAAAGAAATGTATCTTAAAGCAAACAAAATAACCAACCAACACATAAATATGATTGAGGTCAAGAGCAGAGTAAGTGAAAATGCAAGCGTCAGATCTTTCCTCAAAGAAAACCAGAAGAAAAAAAAAAAGTGTAATCTATTACAGCAAATTAAGAGAGGCCATTTTTCATCTGCATGTGTCTAATATCCTCACCTCCTTTAGTGGGAGGAATGATACAGCATTATCTTTCACAAGGAAAAAGAGAAATAAGGACCAGCTATTTATTCTTTCTCTAGAGTTTGAAATATCAATGCTCTTTCACCAGCTAAACATCCATCACAGCTGGTTTTGTACCAGTGAAGCTGCACTTCAAATGAAGCATTAAGGGTAACACAGTCACCAAAAACAATTACTAAAATATTCAGCTGTGCTATCTGCTTGCCTAGAAAGATATCAGAAACTTCGATCAAAAGGGTGTTGCACCAAGTCTGTTTGGGGTATGGCCAAGCTCCTTCAATCTAGTTTGACCAGCCCCTAATTAACAGTCCTTTTACAGTTGTAGTTATTAGTCCTGAGTGCATTAGTGAGATGATGGTGCATGTTCATGGAACATAACTGCTAGTCTCTGGCCTACATGAGAAAATTTAATCACCCAGTCCCAGTGTACTTCCTCTCCAGTCTTTCAATTCTGGATTTATCCACCTAAAATTGCTTTTCCTGAGAATTTTACAGCTAGCTAATTGACTTCTGTTCCTTCYCTTGCACTGTGCATGAATAAGGTCTCTTCAGAGTTCTGCTAGCAGCTCTTTCCTTTCATAAAAATATTGTATTGTATTCATAAACCACTTGGATGGAAGGAATGTTTACAAAACACACAACAGTATTTAGAAGAGGAATAATCATTGAAGAGATACTGAGCATTATATTCTCTTTATTAGACCTCTGGTTCATGCCAAAATGCCTGAGATGTGGCTAAGGAGGACTGGATTCTATCATATGCTGAAATGACAACCTAAGCGTCAAGAAAAAATGACAGAAAAAAATTATTTGCTCTTCTCTTTCTTSTTTTCTCTTCTCCTCTATTTCAGTATTTGATTACCTCTGGTATCTAATTCCATCAAAGATTTGATTTTTTTCCCTCAATTTATTTTACACATAAATTTCCATTTTTTGAAATGTTGTGGAAATTTGCATTGATTATTAGCAGAATCTTGATCACAGGTGGATTTGATATTTTATGCTGATTGATAAGAGGTAGAGTGAGTGTCCAGGACTCCAGGAAGTACACTGAGGCTTTCCCACTGTGGGTAACAGTCTTGTTATGAAGCGGACTTTTGGGGGAAGGAAGGGAATGAAACAGTAAAAGCAACCCACATTGTAGGCCATCTTGTATCTGCATATGAATCCAGCAATGAAAAAATTTAAAAATGCAAATTATTCATTGACAATTACACAGTCATCACTATGTTTCAGGGCCAGACCTGAGGAGTGGCCATTCTTTCTGCCTTTCCAAAATTTATTTCACTGAATGTTCATTTCACATTTTGGAGACCATCTCTGTATCCATAAAAGCCGGGCACCACTACCATACTCAGCATCAGACACACACTGTGTGTGTGTATATATATATATGGTTTTATGTAAAAGAAACATCTTTCTATATAAAGATTTTTAATGAATTTCCAGTTTCTGGAATATTGTTCTAGATCAGTGCTTGAATTCTGTGACTAAAAATGCACTTTCCTCATGGTTTTTCCCTGAGCATTTTTTTTCCTTCCACTGATCTCAGAATTACATAAAACCAGCATATTGTGTGGCATTTGGGCCTTTTTACATCTTGGCTTCATTCAAAACAAGAAATTTAAACTGCATGTGATGGAAAAGTGAACAACTGAGGAAATGCTCTGCTGCTTCCCCAAAGAGGTTTCCACTGGCAGCTCAGGCTGCCTTTTAACTCCGAAGGAACAGACAAGCTAGATCTTACTGACCTTTTCTTCTAACATGAACATTCAAGATGAGGTCTGATACTGATTTTAATTTGGGAAAAATTGTACCTCTGGCTCCAAGTCCTCAGTTCAGAACATCTGTGCAAAGGCTTATGAGCTCGGGGGGGGGGGGGGGGGGGGTGTCTGAGTTATTTCTAACCACCACTTAAGTGTCTAACAGTTTTCTGTTACAGCTGTTTTCTCTAAACTCCTGACCTTGTGTGGAAACACAATGTTCTGCTCGTTGCTGTACGTGAGACACYCTATTGAGCAGGAGGTGGGTAAACAAAGGGAACCAACTGACTGGGGTATGGGCATGTATGAAGATGTTGTTCCTGCTTTCCTGCTTCCTACTCCCTGTTGCATCAGGCAGATAAAAAGGAGGGAGCTGTAAATAGCCCAGAGAATCTGGAAATGCATTTATGCCAGCAAAAGCATTCAGGTACATATTTACTTTAAAAAGRCAGACCCCCTCGGTCCCACCACTTCCCCCCACAAAATCAGAAAAAWTTTTAAGCCTTTTTTCACTCATGTGCTGCTATTTTAGTAATTAATGTGTCTACCATAGCAACACATTTTAAGCTTGAATACATATAGTACATTTATTGTTCTTACAAACACTCCCAAATAGACAGTACAACTACTTATCTTTCCTATCATATTCACAACAGATGTTTATCCCCTTGTACAATAATTACTTGTACTCTATTCGCATTAGGTACGCACCTAGAGAAAAATGATATGATTACTGTTTAGCCATTTTTAGCATGAGTAGCCTGGAGGATTGTATTTTATGATACATTTCTAATCACAGTATCATGGTAAAATGATATGGAACAAGTCCAGAGTTGGGGCTAACCATCTACCTATAGACAGAGTTTGGCAGGGATGCTCCTGATGCTGAATTACTGTTCTGGAAGTCAGCATTGATTTCCTGGTCCCTTGCTTGCTGCAAGGATAAGGAAAACCAGCACTGAGCTATTTTAGGYTACTAAAAGAGCAAGAGGCTTAGGAGGAGAAAAAACGCCAAAATGGTCTGTCAAAAATGCATGTGCTTCTTGTCAAATTGCCGTTAGTCAACTTTTTTTGAGCTCTTGTGGTTCCTTCTTGTCAGCAGTCTGAAATGGCTGCACAGAGTTGCCTAGCTACTGCAGTGCTCCCAAACCTTGAATGTCTCCCCTTCCAGCTCTGTCCAGCTCCTCTGTTTGGGCATATTTATGTCACATCCTTGCTTCCTCTCTCGCTGTGAGAACCTTTATGCAGCAGTTTAGGGTGGGACCTTCTAACATATGTATGGGGTGTGGATCCCGGAGTGGCACTGTGCTGCAATTGGTGCAAGAGCTTCACTAGAAGAAACAGTCCTTAGCTAAAGCCCTGTACCTGACCCCCTCACGCCTTGGCATGCAAACCAGCAWGCCTCTCATGACTCCACAAGCTTCCTCTCTCCTCGCACAGCCCTCACTGTGGCAAACCTTCACCCTTACTTACCCTTTGACTGCAGAAGTGGTCCCCATCACATGAGGGCAACAAAGATTGGGAACCACTGGCTAGAGTTATTCCTTTAACATGGCACACTGGAGGATAACCACTGTGTTTTAGTGCTTGGCATAGAGCAGCAGTGAAAAACACAGCCGTGCCGGTAATGCTGAAAGCAAGCATAAGTTGCATTTTAGATCTCCACAGTGGACCCAGCCTTTGCTGTTCAGAAAAAGCTCTAAGCCAAAGAATCTGACCAAGGGCTGCCTCATTCACTGTCAGAATTAACACAGCAGCATGGAGCAACCAGAGCTTCTGCCCGATGCGATAACAACTGGCTCCAGCTGACTCTCACTCTGAAGAACAAACCTTTCCCCAATCTTTGTCCTCCTGGTACATCGTTTCCACTGTCATCATTTGGTGCTAAGTCAACCACGCTGGCTGTACCATATTCTGGCACTCAGCCACCACAATCCACTGCATTTGCTGTGCAGGAAGGCCTCAAACTGAGTCATCAAATATTAAGTCTTGGCCTTTCAGTGCCATCTGAGAGGACTGTTTTACTCCAGGCCTCAGTTCTGATGTAGTCAACTACCAGGGACTCAGGCTAGCCTCATAAAATTGCTCTTCAGACTAGATTTTCTCTTCAGTCTTAAGTCACTAGTGCTCCTGTTCTTTTTCCTTCTTTTTGTAAACTTTATTTTAAAGCCATACTACATACATGTTTCATTTTTACATAATGAGCAATGCTCCGGAAATTACTGTAATACAGCATCCTCCAGCTGGAAAGAGAAAATGTGCTTTAGCTATTCCATCAGAAAGAAGTTTATCTCCTGACTGCCACTCTCCTTCCTAGCACCTGTTGTGTGCAGATACACTGCAGCTTAAAGCCTTCAGCAGTAAATCTGAATGAATAGTAAAACTAGCCTGTCTCTGAGGACAGCTTGCTCTGCTACCTTTTATGCTATGCCACATCATATGTGTAGATTCACTCCACTGAGTAAATATTAAAAGATGTCTTCAGCATTTCTGGAAGTTTTTGGCTTTAGTAGGACAATTACACACTTTCCTTCAAGGTTTCTTCTTTGTTTGTGTTATTCCTGCCACTGCACTTCATTGTGAAAGCACTCAAAACCAAAAATTATGTTTAAACTGATTCCTAGGCACTGGAACTTGATTGTCCTTACTGTCAAAGCATTGCACTGATTTCTGATCAGGGCCAACTTGTGGCAATCTCCCAAAACAATTCCSAGGCACAATTTATGAACTATCATGAGCTGGAAGCCATTCCCAGTGGCAGTACGCATGCACCCGCCGCGGTCTGGAGGCTGGTCATTCTGTGCAGCTGGGCTCAGAGCCAGAGGGTGCTCCCGCACACGTATAATTTACTAATACAGATGTGGCTAAGGAGCCTGACAAAAAAGTGCTTCATTCAGTGCCTTCAACTCACCTGTTTAYCTCAGTGCAACGCTTCTGTCATACGTAACAGCCTGCTCCAAATGACACTCTTCTACACGCATAGATAAATCTGTCCACGTGAAAATTACACTAAGTTTCTATCAATTTCAGTGACTGTGGGACTAGGTACACAGCCTCTCTGTTGACCCTACTATCTGGCACTCAGCAAGACAAGCAATCAGCGCTAAGGGTTTCAGTGTGGTTATCTGTGTGTAATACCAGGTTCTGACTTGCACCAACATTAAGAACTGCAGGCAAAAATTGTTCACCATCTTATTTTGCTCTCCCTTCACCCTGAGTAAACACAATCAGGATATGAAAGAGGAGTGAGCAGGGTTTCCCTTTGCGCCCCATTTCAGTGTAGGTACCACATAGCCACCAGAACAGGCTTGAGTCCCTAATCCCTTCAGCCTCTCTCATAGCATTTAGCATTCTGCTTGCTTAGCTTGATGCTGGTGGCCATCATGGTGCACAGCTGCAACAAGAGGAAGAGAACTAAGCTCCATTAATCAAATCCAGCCCTATACTCCAAATGTTTTTATTTAGATGTTACTTCCCAGAGGAAGTCTGAGTCTCTTTTGCAATGCCCTTTCATCCCAATATGCTTAAGAAGTAATGGCAGTTCATCCATCTAGTCCTATGCCTTTCTTTTTATATATGACACAGCAACAGTTCTAAGAAACTGCTATAGTAAGAGATATAGAGTAGGAATATTATTGTTAGTCTGTTAACATTCACCTTTAGAAGGCAACTTTAGTTTTGTTCAAATATGTCTGCTAAAATGTCTGATGAACACTATAGAGAGAAGCCTGTCAAAAATCTCTGTTTCTCTACCTCTTTCCCCTGTCCCTGGCCAGTTTTTCAATCAGGCTACACACTGGATCATACAAATATATAAGAAGCTTCCAGTGATTGCTTTTACCTCAACCTATTTGTGTAGAGGAGAGGTTTCTGCAGTAACATATGTATGAGTCATATCTTGCTTTTATCATGAGTGACCTACATCAGCATAAAAAGGGAAGACCTTACTTGACATTGCTGATATTCTATGAAAGAAAAGAAGGAAAGCTAAAAAGCTTATTTTCTTGAAAAAAAAAAACCACAAGCCCAAGCCATTGCACGCTTTTGACATGTATCAAAAGAAGAGCAAATAAAAGGAAAACATGTTTTTTTCCCTAGGATACCTTTAAGAGAAGAGTGATTAAGGTGTTAGAACTTAGGCCACAGAGGAAAGAGTTTGAAGCGTTGCTGATGCTAGAACAAGCTATGGCAATTCAGAGTCCCTGAACACATGAAAGAAAAACAGCAGTGACATGTCATTCAACTGTGTTGCAAGTTCTTTAGGAAAGTTACCTTAGCCTTTCCCCTATGGATGAAAAAAGTACTACAACTAAAACCTTGACTACCTACTGAGTGGGGCATACATCCTGTGCATGTGTGCAGTCCCAGATACCCTATCCTCATTTCAGAGGCAGTGACATAAAATGAAAGATGTTCCAGCTCATGAAATTTTGCAGACTCCAAAGGAATACCTGTGAATGTCAGACATTTCCAAGAAAGGAGGCAAACTCTAACTCCGAAACCTGAAACTAATTTCTGCAGTTTGAGACCTATTAGCTTCTATGAACTGTTACTCAATGCCTGTTCTCCTGATGCAAAATAAGGTAGGTYATATAATGGAAATCACCTGATACTTTTCCAAGCACTTTGGAAATAAGCATATAAATATCTTTGGATACCACTCAAGTGAATCATAAGGTATTTAGCAATTACTTGAATATCAGAGGACCCAGTTGTTAAAAAGTATGGCCAAAGGAACAGAAAAGATCTTGAAAAGTAACTGTTGGTTCAGAAAATACAGACTGATAGGGGCAAATAATAATGATGGAAAAAACCCATATATCTGTACGTCTCACTCTCTGGAAGTAGAAAGAATGCCCCATAGATTCTTCTCTGAATAAACATCTACTCTAGAGCTACTATCAATGGCTACATTACAAAAGGTCACCATTAATTCCCAGCAATATTATATGCCTGGCTCCTGTGACTCAGCGTCCTGCATAGTATCAGTGATGATGTTTGTGCCCTGAAGCTAAGAACCATACTGATAAAGGATGTGGTATGGCCACTGTACTAGGTACATGGGGTTCAGTGTACAAACCTGACAGTCTCCAGGCCAGCAATGTATAATTCAGAGCTCCTCTCTCTCCTCTTTCCTCATTTGTTAGGTGAAAGAGAGCAGAAAGTGACAAAGACGACAGGGAAAGASCTACTTGCATTACTACATGGAGAAACAAGTGCGTTTAGCCATCCTGTGCTGTCTTCCACAGCTCAGCTACAATGTACTTTTTAAAGACTATAGATGGGTGTTTCCAAGGCCACTGTCAGAGAGCCCACCATCAAGTGACAGGTTAATCTCTATGCTGCCACTGATAGAAGAGCTCACACTGTGGTCCTGGTGTCAGCTTCTGTAGTTGTAAGCTGAATATATTCCTTGATTTTAAAAGGTCACTTATTCCGAACCCTTTTAGTGATAATAATTCCAGAAGGGAAGTGTGTTAATGTATACCCAAAATGCTACCAAGCCCTTCAAGTATATATACTTGGAATATTGGCTAAGAGAGGTGGAAAATTCTTCTTTTCACTAATTTCAGACACATTGTTTTTCATTTTGAGCTTTCAGTTGGATGTCTTACCCTCTCTGACCTCTATATTTTCCAAAATTTCAAAATCATAGACTCAAACAAATCCAGCTCTAAAAAGTCCRGGGCTGTTTATGCAAGGGCTTACCAGATGAAGCTTCTGCTACCTCTACAAAGCACATAAGGTGTAGACAGGCATTTACTGGGTGAGTCTGGCCTCCCAGTCTTCCCTGTCACTTCACATCTTAAMAAGCTATCTCAATATGACATAGAGAACGTAAAATGACAACTAATTCAATTTAGAAATAAYTCTATTCTTCATCACATATTTTCTGTGGTTTTGTCCTTTTGTTTTTAATACTTAGGATAGTTTCGTAAATATTGGGCTTTTTGTTTCTTAGTTAATTTTTCCTTGGCAGTTTATCCCTAATCTATTGCTGTAATTAAAGTTGTCAATTTATTTATCGGATTAATTTAGCTTTTTTTTGAAAAAAATGCATTTTGGGGAACATGCTTGTGATTCGGGAAGATTTGTTAATATTTTCTTTTCACAATTTTCTGCACACAGATTATTACAAGTTTTTAGGTTTAAAATGCTAATGATACTAACGTATTTTATCTCAAAGTATAGGGTCACCAGATACTTTTTTCTTCCTATCCAATGGGATGAAAGCAATTAAGTTCTCAAACTGTTGACTTTTAAGAGGAGAACTAAGGAATAAGAGCAAAAGAAATCATCAAAAAACCAAAGTCCTATCATTAGAAGAACAAAGGAGGAAGAAAAATAAAAGGAATAGCATGATGTGTGAAAGAATCTCTTTAGAAACAAACTTTTCTTTCACATTTCTTTGATGTCCCAGTCTTGGCTCCCASTGATTTTAGTCAGCAGGCTTTGGGTCACTCTAAAGGTTTGGGTCACTTTCTAAAATAGCTGCACTTGTCATCCTTCCTATTCACCCTGTAAAGTTTACTTTGACCTTTGTATTATAGATCATCTTAGTATTGGTTTAGCAATTCGACATCCGTGTCACAAGTCTGCTGCCAGGGTCTGTTGCAGGGGAGTTAGCTTTCTCAGAGTGGAATAGATGACATTTTCAGCCAAACTTTAAAAAAAAAAAAAAAAAGTGAATAGAAATATCCTCTCCAAGTTTTGATCCGTCATATTTAGTTTTGTTTTCATTTCCAAACAAAGAAACAAAACCACCATGCTCAGGCTGCAAGGGGGAGGAAGAGTCGCCATTCCAATGAAAACATCTTATTGCGTCATTATCACAACAGCTCTTTGTCACCAAAATCTCRCCCAGTCCCCTTTATCTTTCATTGAGTGCTGCTTCTGCTGAAACTGATTTACTGGGAAAAAAAAAAAAAAAAAATCTTTATCATCAAGCCATATTAACTAACAATAATAACAGAAAATTCTATTGCAGGCAGATTTATATTTTGCTTTTCCAGCTTCAAAGGGTTTTCATTTTCTATTTAACTTGTATCAAGAAGAAAAAACGTATTTTTCCTACACTCCCAGTAACATACGTCAAGTAATCTTTTATGTACACTTACACAAACATTTTATTATTATGAACATCCTTCCATTTTAAATACATTTATTAAGAACAATTTATCAATAATTCTTTTTCATGATCTGTATTATTTCTCAACTATAATACTTTCATATCAGGAACTCCATTAGCCATAGAAAAGTTGATATGTCTTTTACAGTGCCATAATAGTGGATTTTTACCCTAGACTTATGGTCTAGATAGTGGGATTTTACTTTGCTGTAAAGACAACAAGTTTTTATAGCGTTAATGCTTGTGAATAATTCCGCTTTCTCTCAAAGAATAACTCTAGAAAGCAGGTATAGATCCATTGGTTTTCAGTGTTAGCAATAAAGTGTAAAATATGATAGTGAAATAGCACGAGTTGTTTATTTCTATGTCAATCATTTTAACCAAAAAAAACAGGACAGGGGTTGTCATAGATAGCTCTTAGAAAACTCACATCTAATGAAGTCAATGAAAACATTTGCATTGGCTTCAATAAGGTCAAGATCCTACTCTAAGCACCTAGCCACCTCCCGTGCTTAGCTACTGCACTTAATACATCTTGCTGCAACGGTTACCTGTTGTGTATACTCCAAAGCTGTAACATCATGTTTTTAAAATCATATGCAATACAAAATAAACCTGATCTAATTTACCGCTGTAAAGACCATCCGTTTATATAGAGAGGACCATAAATTTGACTGTAGGTTTTTTTCATTAATTCATGTGGTGCCTTAAAAAGTAAGAAGTAGAAATTATATCCAGTCTGCAGAAGAGTAACTAGTGACTTTCCCTTAAAAATTAAAGCTCCTCCCATCCTCCTTCTACTGAATCCATAATGWTAAGCAGATGCCACCTCATAGACACAAAAATGCATGGATGTGCACGTGTATGAAATTTCCACTGACGCAAATGAAACTTCRGACATCTGAGGGCAGGACATAGCCCAGAGTACTCAGTGTGTGACAGCTCATTTATTTTCATGGTGATCAACCGATGAAGGAGAAAGGCTCTTAATGTGACACAGAGAGCTTTAAAAGCAGAAATGGGAACTCAGGAAGTTGCTCACAAAGTCAGTTGCTTTTTTAAATATGTTGCTGCATTTCATGTTTATGCTCAGCATGGTGGTCCCTGCTCCCTCCACTCTCCAGTACGAGTTGTGATTAGTCCTCCAGGTACAATTGCCRATGTTGGAGGACCTGTTCTTAGATTGTTAAACAGTTCAATTCACAAGCAGTCTACACAGACCCATTCAAAAAGAAAAATTATCATCCAGAAGAGAACTAGAGAAGCTGCAGATAGAAGGAAAGCTAAGAGACCAGGAAAGCCTCAACTGCCCAGACCCATATCAAATGATAAAGGGAAGTACCTTCACTACCACATTCTATATTTTTTCAAAATTGTATATTGAATTAATTAGTTCAGTTAATATAGTGACCATTCTGGATTATAAATTATGGAGTGTTTCCTCTTCAAAATATAGTGCTTGTGCAAAGTACCAGGCAACCTCAATTTTGGAGATGGAAGATTTCTGTTCTTCCAAGAATATTAAGAGGAAGCTTCCAACCATAATCCAACAGAAGAGACACACAAAAAACCCTTGCATCTTGTTTTATTTCTTCTCTTTCCTTCTCCATGCATGCACAAGGCCATTTGCTTTTTCTTCTCCAAAGTCAGTTACTCAAAGTGAGCATGAGATACCGGGTTAGGGCAGAATGCCTCAGCAGAGTTTAATGGGATCTCCTTTAGGACCAGCCCAGACGAGAAAAGAATGCAAATTGTTTTCACCATGCTGGGCTTTTGGTAGCCTGTGAAAAATGAGCAGTTGCTGTCCACTTCCTAGAAGGGCTGTTGTTTACATTTTTTGCTCCTGTGTAATGSAGCAACACTGAGATGTACTCAGGTTTTCTCTTGGCATTTGAAATTAACATTTCATTGTGGGAAAAACAGCTTAATATCTAGGAACARAAACAATGGATAATAGTTCACTTTTTTGATAGAATCCTTTAAATGCAAGTTTGAATCATGAGTCAGGTACAGCCCCATGCTTCCCAGCTGGACAGAGTAYCAGCAACGCTTCCCAAGTGGTGCCGTGTTAAGTATTATCATTTCCTCAAACCAGTGCCCTAATAATAACACTGTCTGTACAGACAGGATCTGCTCAGGAATATCTGCACAGCACAGAACAGGTGTGACAACCTGGGTTAGCTAAGTCAAATGAAACACAGATAAAAGAGATATTTGTGATATTTACTTGATTTAACAAGTAAATATCACGGGCGGCAAACAGGAGGAGCTGGAAGCCATTGTGCGGCAGGACAGCTATGACTTGGTCGCCATCACCGAAACACGGTGGGATGACTCTCATGACTGGAGTGCTGCGATGGATGGCTACAAGCTCTTCAGAAGGGACAGGYGAGGAAGGAGAGRCAGTGGGGTGGCTCTGTATGTCAACTGCATGGAGCTCGACGTTTGTGATGACCGGGTTGAGTGCTTATGGGTTAGGATGAGGGGGAAGGCCRGCGAGGCGGAYATCCTGCTGGGAGTCCGTTGCAGACCACCCAACCAGGATGAAGAGGTCRATGAAGCRTTCTCAAGCGTCTGGCAGAAGTCTCGCGATCGCTAGCCCTTGTCCTCCTGGGGGACTTCAACTTGCCCGACATCTGCTGGAAATACAACATGGCAGAGAGGAAACAGTCGAGGAGGTTCCTGGAGTATGTGRAAGATAACTTCCTGAAGCAGCTGGTAAGCGAGCCTACCAGGGGAGGTGCCTCGCTCGACCTGCTGTTTACCAACAGAGAAGGACTGGTGGGAGATGTCGTGGTCAGAGGCCRTSTGGGGCTCAGCRACCATGACATGATAGAATTCTCGATTCTTGGGGAAGTAAGGAGAGGGGTCAGCAAGACTGCTACCATGGATCTCCGGAGGGCAGACTTTGGCCTGTTCAGGACACTGGTTGAGAGAGTCCCTTGGGAAGTGGTCCTGAAGGGCAAAGGGGCCCAGGAAGGCTGGAAGCTGTTCAAGGAGGAAGTCTTGAAGGCGCAGGAGCAGGCTGTCCCTGTGTGCCGTAAGAGGAGCTGGCRGGGAAGAYGACCGGCCTGGCTGAACAAGGAGCTTTTGCTGGGACTCAGGGAAAAAAGGAGAGCCTACCGCTGTTGGAAGAAGGGGCGGGCGACTCAGGAAGAGTACAGGGATCTCATCAGGTCGTGCAGAGAGGAAATTAGGAAGGCAAAAGCCCAGCTGGAACTCAATCTGGCCACTGT
>JASVER010000024.1:2635881-2763661 GCA_030449065.1 Oceanodroma leucorhoa
GTAACAAGCGATAGGACAAGAGGAAATGACCTCAAGTTGCGCCAGGGGAGGTTTAGACTGGATATTAGGAAAAATCTCTTCTTTCATTTCGAAAGGGTAGTGAGGCATTGGAACAGGCTGCCCAGGGAAGTGGTGGAGTCACYGTCACTGGAGGTGTTCAAAAAACATGTGGATGTGGCACTTCAGGACATGGTTTAGGGGGCATGGGTGCTGGGTTGATGGTTGGACTCGATGATCTYAAAGGTCTTTTCCAACCTTAATAATTCTATGATTCTATGATTCTATGAACTTGAATTCAACAATGACTAAACTCTTACACTGCTACTCCAAGTTGCAAGCTATGTGGTCTTTCCTGCAATTTTAAAAAGACTTAACTACCACAAACTAGTTAACATGACCAAAGAATACAGTCCTCACTGTTACTACAGCATAGACATATCTTCACAATATTGGTCACAGAATGAGCCTTACCCTGTTTTTCTGGGGCCCATTGGCAAAATTAAGCCCTGGAATAAAATGAAGATAAAAAAGAAAATTCAAAGCAAATGCAGTAGAAAAGAAAAAGAGAGAAGGAGAGGAAGAAAGAGCACCGAGAAATTTCTCTGTTTCTTTTTCTTGTTAGCAAGCACACACAATACTCTGGAGAAGTACCGCGTACTTTGACAGTAAATTGACAGGAGATACTGAAAGAGGTGGGGGAGGGTTCGATGACACAAATGAACAATTTTCATGACTAAACCACGGATACCTTCCTCTTACTTTCTCTGGTGATGATTCAGACTTTTTAGCAGAACAGTTCAGAGAGGTGATATTTACATTTGATAATTTTTTTTGCTTTCTGAAGATCTTCCTATTACTGAAAAGTCTAATTTTTTGTCAGAAAAAAAGCTTTAATTAAACAGAATGTACCATTAATTAGTTTTCACGTAAGCCAGTAAGATGGAGTTGAGAAAGAGAGTTACTACTAAAAGAATGCTGCAGAGAAATTATGGAATTTCCTAAAGAATGAGTGTCTGTAGTTTCCAAAACACAATCACAGYTGACAGAAATTCTCACCTCTATTTACAGTCTCATCAGAGACTAAGGACTAAGAAAGCACAGGAGACGGTTTAATGTCTTGTCTTTCAAAGTGATCTCTTCAGATTTAGGATGAGCAGAACCGATGTGAAGACACTTTCACTATCGCTACTCAATGTTTTATGTGGTGTTCTGTGGGGAGCTAGAAGATTTTGGTCTCTCTTGCTCTCAGCCTGGCATTTTTCACAAAAAAAAATGAGGAGAAGAAAAAAAAATCATGGACGATAAAATCAATCCACTCTGAAAAGACAACTAAAGCATTTCATGACAATGCTCAAATACCTGCATCAGCTCAGTGTGTTCACCTCAAAGACATGCACAGTAAAGATAGAATTTTTATTTGATAGCTGACCAGTAGGGAAGAACCAAATGGCCAAATTAATGATAAATATAACTCAAGAGCACAGTTGTTGGGGCATGCATGCAGAGGTATCATAAAGACTGCAATGTGCAGCCTTAAATTTTGAAAGCCCCCAGAAAAAGGGGAGTGGCAAGGTTTATTAGGAAAAAGAAAATCAAGAATGTGCCAAAGTGTTGTGTGAAGGCAATAAGCTAAAGAACATCAGAAATGTGGCAAAATAAGAGCTGTCAGGATGATACTGGGAGCCAAAGAGACAATGTCACTCCCTAAGGAACCCAGGTGTTTTTAATATGATACTACAAAACCAAATGATATCTCCTATGTGTTCAGCACCGTAGAGATATTTCATGTTAACTCTAGCTCTAGCAGTAGTACTGAAAATATCCCCATCTGGAGGAATTTTAGCCTAATAGTCAAGAATGGACATTCAAGGACATCTTTAGTTCTTCAGTGACATCTTCAGAAGCCAAACAACATAAAGGCAGAGAAAGCAAACAAAAAAGCAAGAAATTATCTGCTTTGGTTTTATTTCTGTAAGGACTTAAAAATCCCTAGTCATACTGCCAGTTATATCTGTAAAATTAATGAAAGCAGTGCACAAGACCTGGCACCCTTTACTTGTCTTTCTCTCTCCCTCCCTCCCATTCTAAATATTAGATTTTTTAAAAAAATTGAAACATGTTCTTTACTTGACACCAAATGTTTCMTGTGCCAGGAAAACACGGGTTAGGGATTTGGAGTTCTGCCCAGTATGAATAATGCAGTGGAGTACTATGGTACCATGAACAGCTAGACAAAATTTTTTTGTCTAGACAAAAATTAGGTCTTAGTATGTTCTTGATGCCAACTAGAGGCTTCAGGACAGGTACTGAAATATGGATTTCATATGCCATATTAGTTCTGTAAGCATATGTTAAATAACCCAGTGTCCCTGCCCCCTCCTCCCCCCAATCTGTTCATCTATCCTTTATATGTTGAAACTTCTATCTTGGCATTTTCTCCCTATAACTTCTGCTCCAGAAAACTGAAACCACAACATGGAACAACAGTAAGTATTGTAGATACCAAGCTAATTTGTCAACAAAACCAGAATCCCATGTATGAGAAATACTTGTCCGTTAGCATTCATTGCGTTTTATGAGTGTTTTTTGTTTGCTTAGCCTTCCAGTATTGTTGTCCAGGGATAGCGCTCTTTGAGATGAGTCAGGTTTTCTGATTCTCAAACAAATCTTAAAGCCTAGGTGTGTATAAGACTTAATTTTTCTTCCCCCTCACTTATTTTCTTTGCCTCTTGAAGCAATGCTCAGCTGATATTCCAGCAAAAGCATCCTCCAGCTCTCCATCTCCTCATGCACAGCATTTCTATCCTATCACTTTTGTACCAATTACAGAAGGAACATCCCAAATAAAATCAAGTACAGTCAGCTAAGCCTTCACTTTGGGAATAAGTGTCAGTTTTGCGTCATCACCAGATGGGACTGGCAATTCTCTGTTGACTCAACCCTGAGTCATTTTTCATTTGGTTTCAACTGACATCGACTTTACATCACATTCATCTGAAGAGGAGCCTCTGCCCTTTCAGCTAATCCTCACAGTTACAGAGAAGGAAAATCACAGGAAGAAAGAGGGAGGTGAAAATACTATGGCTAAAATTTGTCTTGTAATAGAATAGTATTAAGCTTCTGATGGGGTACATAGGCCATTTCCTTACTTTATGAAGGAGTTTAATGATGTGTCTTTTAAAAGCAATAAATAAGTGGGCTGCTTGAAAGCTTTCTCAAGTTAGCATTGCTTTTCTCCTGCTAAGTCTGCTAATTATGGCATTTTTCCATTAATTAAGAACTTAAAGTCCTTAAAACCACCTTTGAATGAGTCCTCTGAACTGCAGTAGTTCCTCAGAATTGCACCAATATCAGACTAGCCTCACTTTGCAGTGAATACACTCACAAAGGGCAGGAATTCTGTGTCTGACTGTAAATTCCTTCCCTAACAACATGCTTTCAGGAGTGACCAAGCCTCCATCTCCAATTATCTGCTAAAAAAGATTGGCCCGGGCATTTCAATTTCCACAAGGAGCATTGCTCATAGCACATAAAAATACAAGAATGTATCACTAGTTAGATTTCCAGCTACCAGATGCTATGGCTTGTTTCTAGGTTTCATTTTATAAGTATTTSAAGCAATAAAATTCAGAAGTAACGTATCAAAAGAAGCTATGCAGGCAAAGTAAACTAGTTCATCTGTGTTAATGCCTAATGAGAAAAACTGCCCCAYACCATCACATTAAATATTTAAAAGCGTGTCCCCATGATAAAGTTGCATCAGGTCCCATGTATTACACGTCATTACTGAGAGTTTGTCAGCAAAATCCAACAAACTGGTTTGCACTTTCTCATATATTCTTAGCTGTCTTATTTATTTATTCCTACACATACAAAGATGTCTACAAATCTGAACCCACTCTGTCAACTAGGCTTGTACCTACAGGATACATGCAAAGCTAACTCCAGAGTGAATTTTTAATCATTTCTTTTTAAGGCTGAGCACAGAATGGATCAAACATTGAATATGTTGTAATTTTCCAAGTTCTTCTTGTAGATTTTTTGACTCTGAAGGGAAGAAATAAGATATTTCTCAGTCCTTAGTTTTTCATCTTCAGAAATATGAAATTCTCCTTGAGACGAGAGTTGTTTTGCTACTGGGTCTCAAAAAAAACAAAACAAAATACACAACAACCCAGGAGCAGTTATTTTCTCTTTTCACAAATATGATACATTATAATCATTATTTTTAGCTGTTCTTTAAAGCAGCATATAGACTGCCATTTTCATTTCAGAAATGGAGTAAAGACAGCCCAATTTCTTCTGATTTAGTTGATATACTTTCTTTAGAACACATGGAGGTCACCAGAAAACATATCCCAGACTCCTGATGACTTCTTGAAACTTTTAAATTCCAGGTATGAGAAAGTGGTCACGCTACCTTTCATCAGTTTACGGACAGTAATGTAGAACAAGTAAATATCTCCTAGCAATTCTTCTCTTCCTGCCAGCCTGGACCATAGCATAGTGTGTAAGCAAGACTGCACAAGCAACATATTGCCAAAACTTGCTGTTCTGGGGTAATAGTTAGATTATAAGAATATGCACTAATAATAAATTATTTTTCATCTCCTTAGAAATACAGCATATCTCTGAAAGTACACACATGCTGTCTCAACCAGTTATGAATGTTTAAATAGGACACTACCTTGCTCATTTATTTTCTATTTTAATGTTAAATGATGTGCATAGAAATTCATAACATAGTATAATTTAAAAATATATGTCTTCTAAAGTAAACCAAAACAAAGTCTAAATTATGTTTATGATAAGATTATTTCAGTTTACTTCCTTTCAGGTTACTCAAGCTCCATTGTTTATATAAATCTAATTTTAATTTTCAATGTGTTTAAATTATCTGGTATACGGTTCCCCATTAAATAAATTGTATTGAGTTTGAGGGGAGAAGAGGATCTATTCTGGTTTTTTACTTCTGAAAAAAAAAAAAAAAAAAAATTGAGTAAGAGAAATGTGGATTTTTTCAGTCTCCTGAGATTTCTGATAGATTATTTCATGTGTGTTTTTCCCTCTCTAACAAATACACAGAAATGCAGAATAATATCCTATAGGGAACAATTGATTGAACTGTCCAGCCACTGATTGTAAAAATGAGTCTAACAACAGGAAATTAGTGAATTTGAAAATGAGGGATTATGAAGTTAGTAATTATCATTTCAAGCAAAGGAAACAATTTCCTAGTGCCTTGGAACACAGAAGTAAAAGATTGAGATAATATAAATAAGGTCAAATAAATGTCTCCAGTTTTACAAGTGCCAGTGTAAAAATTCTGCTTTTGCATCAGTCTGAAAATACTTTAGTGGAAGTTGAATACAATGAAAAATCAAGGATTTTTTTAAGGTCGTCAAAGGAGAAACCGTGAGTCTGCTTAAGGAAGGAAACTCAGAAGTGAGATGGAAAATACAAGGGAACACTTCGGAGTAATATATGTAAAATAGAATGTGTTTCAGATGTGTTCTTAAAAGATTTGCCAGAAAAGTGAGTGATACTTAAGCAGTGTGTATTATTTAAGTGATACTTCAGAATTGTGTTCCTCTTTGGAATGCAATCAGTTCAGAAACACAAAGACACCGACTCAGGATTGGAGCTATGAAAGGGCAGACAAACAGTGCAATGAGATTAACAGCTCTGTCTATGCAAATTCAAATATTCACATTCTTGAACGTTAGAATTTCTAACACCCCACGATGGAAAGCAAATATTAATAGTGGAATTTAATGAAGGGAGCTGAAGCCCAGAGAGGTCAGGGTGAGGGGAATTCTACAGAGTTGCTGATATTTAGGTATTCTAGACTCCAACATAAAGATGGCCCATCATTCTCCAAAAGGTAAAATAAAAACAGTGTACAAGCTCCACGGCACTGCTCCATGCCCATTATAGCAACTTTCTAAGCTAGCACAAGCAACRTTTATTTGGTGTTAGTACGGTAATTTGCAGGGATGCTTTTGCAAGATTGATATTTTACAGTTCTGGTACAAGATCCCAAACGTTCCCTGTGACAAAAAGTCAATCGGGTCAATGCCCAGTGGTGAATCAAGTTGTGTTGCAGTCTCCTCTCCCTTCAGAAAGACTTAACCATTTTCATGGGTCCAGTCACAGAATGGCCCTCAACTCGAGCAGCAACCTTTCCCTTTCTAAACACAGCTGAAGTATTTACTTAAATACCTGGAACCGCCATCCTTGCAACTATCCCAGATTGAGACTGATGACCTTTACAGGGTTTCTAATCCTAAAAGGATTTGTGGGAACTTTCCTGAGCTCCCACATTTAGTGATGCCTGTGGCAATGTTCTACTGCTGAGGAACCTTTGAGATGGGGTTTGCAATGTTCAACTGAGCTCTCATCATTCCTGCAGGAAATCATTTCGTTCCCATTGCTGACACTGACAGCACAGCTCTAGGAAATTATTCATTTTCAGATTACAGCTATGGAAGAGGGGAACTATAAATTCCCAACTATAAAGGAAGCAGCAGATTGGTGTGCTCCTTACACTCCCTATCAGCAGCCAGGCACCCTGTCAGTGCCCAGTCTCTAGCAGGGAAACCAATGATCCAACCTGAGGACAGAATTCATTGAACCCTKGCCATTCAGTGGTGCTTTCAGAGGGTAACCCACTTCCTGCTGGAGTGTCTCTTATCACCTGGGAGACGTACAAGAGTCAAAAGAAAACTACAGAAATTCCCAGGACTGGAACTAGGGAAAAATACTGAATCATACAGAATCACACTTTTGTAACTATTTGGTGGTAAAGATCCTTATCTTTTTTGCAAAACTGAGTATCTTTATGGATGGGACACTGAAAGCCTGGGTCTATAATGAATCTTGTAAGCTGTAATGATTTCAGTGGAATCAGGATTGATTTTTTGTTGTTGTTTATCCAAAACGGAAAAGATTTTAACGGGTGGATTGTCAGATACAATTGCTTCATGAGAAGGAGMCACAATTAGGATGTCTTCTGTGTAGGTTAACTCCCTGACCTCTCCTGSAAGCAGAAGAAAAAGAGTGGCCCTGGTGTGCTGTTGACAACCTCCAAACCACCAGCTTGCATTCATACAAATTCCTTCATCAGCTCCACAAGAACAATTTCTTTATGCYATGTGAGTTGAAAGGCTTAGGAGCACGGCTAGAATACATTTTTAACAGATGTTTGTGAATGTTTGCCATGACAATTCAGGGAGCTTTTACACTGTCTGGTATGAGGGATTCTGCGCATCTCTCTTTCCAAGTGAGATATGAATATGCATTTGTTCACCTTCCATTGCCTGGTATTCTCCATCTTGTTGCAAAATGTAGTGAAAACATCCTGGTACCTGTCTCAGGAATAAATAACCACAGATCACCCAGAAAGTAATAACTGCCCATTCAAATACAGTGCCTGGGTATATAAAAGATGGATCTCCTCACAGTTGCTTCTTCTAGTCTGAACTCCAAGAAGGACACAACTTAGAAAAAAGTGATCTACAGAATACTGACCACTTGTCAAGGCTGGTCAGAAATGCAGCTGACAAAGTTACCTGGAAGGTGTAAAAAGTAACGGTTGCCTCCTAGCTATTCTGAATGYGCAGGCAAGACATAAATAGCATAACTACAGGGTCAGAGACAGACTTKGTAACTCATAGCTTGTTGAATAAACTAGGTAGGAAAAAAGTCCAGCTGGTCCTGTTAGCTACAATGCCTTTTAGAGACATCACAAAACTAATATCTGTATTTACTTCCACTATTGTTTCTCCCTGACTGGACCTCTGAGAAATGTTGTGTTTATTGCATTGCAGACCTGTCAGTGGGGAAAATCAGATCTGCCCAGGCTTCAGTTGGGAACCCCACAGGCTGGACTGACATAAAGAATTGGAGACTGAGAGCCCATACAGAGCCCACTGAGGCCAAGCAGGACTTCAACAGCACATGGTTCTAGCAGATATCTTGTTTATGTCCCGCTATGAAGGCTTTACCAAGCCTGCCTTTGGCTGAAGTAGAACCACTCCTAAAGTTATATGCTTCAAATGGAAAAAATGTTTGTAAAGGACCACATCTAAGTTTTTTAATGAAATGTTTATCTGAAAAAGACACTCACTACTCAACTTTCGTAAAGTTGAAACCATGGGGATAAATACGCTTTCTTCTACCTAATCACAAATAACCTCTAAATGAGATACGAGCCAAAGAACTCTTATCTTGTTTCAGAAAGAACATTTAGGCTAACAATTGGCACAGGGAAAGTAGTGCCTCCCAATGTCTCAGGCCTCTCAGGAGTCCAGAGGAGATCGGACTGATTAGTTTCTTATGTGGATTTCTGGTGAGCACCTGGAAAAACAGGTCCCGCTCTTCTCAAAGCTCTCCCTGAGGCCAGGAAGTAGAAGGTATGTTCTCTAAGCTACTAGGCACTGGTATTACCCTCTGCTCTAGTCCCCAAGATGCTGCATTCACTGAGTATGTTATTGAGAAACTCTAGGACAAAGAAATCAACTAACTTCAAGAAGCCTATAAAAAACAAACATGAAGTGCTCTTGGGTGTCCGAGAGAGAGAGGGAAAAGAGGCAGAAGACAGTGAGAAAGGCAGACAAGAAAAGCCCTGCCAGAATCGAGCAATTACAATATTCCAATGAGAATTAAAAAAAAAAAAAAAAAGGCAAGAACACTTGATTAATACAAATAATAATAATACCTATATTTTTACTTAAGCAATAACTACCAGAAGTAAAGCAAACTTTTCTGGTACACCTTCATAAACTGTGTATTATTCATAAGGTCAAGCATTTGCAAAGGCTGTTATTTTGAAACATCAGATTACTCCAGAAACTTAGCCTTATCTAAATTAGTTCTGCCCACACTCTAAGCCAATAAATTTCTCCACCTGTTTGCATATTGATTTTTTCCCATCTTTTATCTATTTCAGCTTCCTCAGGGGTGAAAAGAAAAAGTCTATTAAGCAGCTAACAGGAAGTATGAGTTCTGAAAGGGTTTTTTTGCTGTCAAATGTCTCTCTGGCTGGATCACCCTACAAATGTAAATTAAAATGTAGTGACTTGGTGTAGAATTCTAATTTGACTTAGACAACTCATTTTCTCATTCAAAACACTATATATTGTTTTTCTGTTCTAACACCCTGCTGATCTGGATCATGACCCATTAGCTTTTAGCTCTCTTCTGGTGTGTAGAAAAAGGATTGTCTAAAGGATCTTTACTCTATTTTTCTAGTCCATCCATTTTGCTTCCATTTTTCTGAAACAAATGAAGCATTGCAACATAYACTTATCAGCCCCATGGACCTCAGCAAGTAAGGGTGAGAGTTAAAGCAATAATCAACAGCAGTAGCTTGTGAGATTTTACAGATGGATAACTAAACAGTCTATGAATACTTCATTTCCCTACACTTGTCTCTCTGGTTTAAAACGTCCTTTGGATAGATTTACATTCCTGTGAGACTCCCCTGGCCAGGGCACTTAACCTTTAATACCACTATGAAACAGTACTGCTTCTTGACACTTCTCAGACGCTAACAAATTATCTCTACTGATTTAACCTTAGGCATTTGATCTCCYGCAAAGGTGTGACTTTCCGAGAGATAAACAGTGTTACATGATCAAATGAATACCTAGACAATACTCAGTTGGTCATTTATTAGCTCATTTACAGCACTTTGTGATTAAGTTTAATTAGTTTTTACTTCTGATGAAGCTGTTGTCTTACAAAAGCTTTCAGAACAAAAGGATTACAGTATTTACTGTTCCTTGGAGACCCCGTTCTCCTGAATCAGCTTTGGAGAACCAGTTGGTAGATCTGAATCTGCCTAAAAGGGGAAGGCAGGCAATTCTTAGCTAGGGATCGATGCATGCTGGGAAAACTTCTGTTTAGAAGCAAGAGAAGTGCTAAGAGAGCTATGCCTTAACAGGACTGTATCTAATCCCTCTGTTTCCTAAGAAAATGCAAAAACCTTTAGCACAGCCATCTACACTATCTTATTGTGGTCCTGCTTCTGAGTACAAGAATTTAGGCAGTTTCCAATGTTAGTACAGTATGATCCATAGCTGAGACAGGGTAACTTTAGGTAAGTACATAAAAATCATCAATTCCTAAAACAAATGCATGAATAAATAAATAAATAAAAGCCAAAGCTTATCTGGGAATAGACACCTTTCTGAGATAATAAAACACGCTGGAGATATTATTCAAAAAAACTATCCAACCCCGAATCTCACATACTAGTTGGCCTACAGTACAAGTGCCATTTTTGCCTGACGTACTCAACACCAGTGCTTTGTTCAAAGTACTCCATCTTTGAGAATTCCCTCCCACTGCAARTGGCAGACAGAGGTGGGACATATTCAGAGAAATAGGTTAGTATAGAGACCTGTATTCAATTTAACCCATTGCTACCCTGCTTAGGTTCCAAGACAAATTATATGGTTTTGTTTTCCCATATTCAATAAACATTTTCAACAACACRTGTAGTTTTATGACTTTGCAAATGGCTGCTACTGCACAACCRTAAGTGTTCTAAGACAGACGTATGAGAAATTCTTCCAGTTCTCTTCCACTACCTTGTGTGCAAAAATGGGGAGAAACTGGAATAACTTTATAGACTGCAGGTGTCTTGTGGAAGCATAGAAAGTTTSCTGAAAGTGACTTTACATCATATCATTGATTGCCAGGCTCTGGCTAACAAGTTCTGCTACAGCTTTAATTCATTGACCTGATAAGGCTCATTGGTTGTCACAGAGCTCTGAAGTGCTACTTCAAGGTGTTTTCTGGGTAGAGATTTAATTTTAGACAGGACAGGATCAAGGATCAAGAAACTTAGGTCAAAGCATTTAAAACACTGAATAATAAAGTCAGAGCAGTAACATTTTGCACCTGCACTGCATATCATTAATGGCTGCAACAGAAAAATAGTCCTGCAAAGAACTCGCTGAGCTCAGTTCCCTGTTGTAATTAGGCAATTGTATCATACACGCCTTTTAGGCTGACTGAACTATCTAGCAGCAAGCTTATTGTTTTTGATTTTGTTGCCACTGCTCCAGTGGGAAACAGCATCCTTCTGCTCTGAGGGTTGAGATTTCACTGTGCTTTGAGACAACAGCTTTTACATCAAACTAGAGCAGGCTGCAGATACACATCCAGTCTCCTGGGATACTCCAGCTGTCATCCTGTAACTCAGTTGCACGTCTGAGCTCAGTGCTCTCCTCCAGAGCTTGTTCTAACACAGGACCAAGTTATTGCAGTAACTTCCTGCCTTCTCTCTTGTGAGTTGTTCCAGGCTCGCTTCTTCCTTGAACGTGTCTCCAYCTCATCAGCTATCTTGTTCATCTGTGTTCTCAGGTTCAATAACCTGTCCCTTGCTGAAAACGGACATTATAATCTGGGGACATGAGTAACACCTGCAGCCACCTCTTTTTCCCAGATACATCACTGACAAGTTTTTTGCTGTTCTTTTGCCATGTTGGTGTCCAGTTCAATGTGATGAAGTAATTATCACCTTATCCTGACTTTCTGTGATGCAGCTTAATTTCCTGGTCAGGTTCTTCTGCATTACTTTAACTCATAACTCCTGATTTCTATTTCAGTGATTTCATAAACCTTTTGAGCACACAGCTCTTTGCCTTGAAGGCTTTTTCTGTTGTTCCTAAAATAAACTCCAGATGGCTTTTCTACCTGTAACCTGAGGACCCTGCTACTGTTTAAATGCTTTAGAGTAGCTGACATTTTTTCAAAGCCTTTTTGAACTCAAGAGCCTTAATACAATGGGCTCTTCCCYAGGTCTTTTAATCATTCCTCTGTTCCCCAACAGTGATGCCGCAGAGCCCCAGCTACTTAGCCCTGTAATAACAGAAAAATCCCAGAGTCCTCAAACCTGGCGGTGTCCAGACACACCCACCACGGCACAGACTGAGATGTTTCTGCAACATGCAGTTCTCCACTCAGCTTCTTCAAAGTTTCTCTGCCATTTTCATGCTGCCTTCCCAGCTCATCTCCCCTCCCTGCTGCCTGCCAGCCTGTTTTCTCCTCAGTCCTCTCTCTTCCCAGCCAGCTATTGCAATGGCCCCTAAAACATTTTCCTCTTGTCCTAAAATGTTTTGCTCCCGCCTCTGAGCTGCCAGCTCACTGCTTCCCCCACTCCCACAGAGGCTCTCCCTGCTCCCAGCCATCCCAGTTTACGTTCTCCCTTGGGTGGGGGAGAGCAGGGCACCTCCTGTTTGGCAGCTCCCCTTCAACGACTTTTTCTCAGTTCTCTGTGCAGGATTTCCAATTCAATCATACTTAGTTACAGACCTATTTTTATCCTTCCGTTTAATTCTGCTTAATTAACTTGTATATTTCATAACAATTTTAGTGTAGCTTGTGTATGAGAATACTTTACCATCCTCTCCCTAAGCAGTTTGATTCCAGAAGTGTCTATTTCAGCCGTGCTTTGCCATCTTGCTTCCACCCCACTAAGCATAAAGCATTTTTTTGAACATCATTTTCTGTCTTTCTTGATTTGCACAGGTCCTTCACTATTGATGTCCCAATTAAAACCTTTATTCCACCACGTTTTTGTCATCCTAGATATCCACCTTCAAGTTCTGCCTCAGAAGCTCCCTGTTCTCCACTTTTGCCCATGTTCCTTTCATTAACAAGCAATGGCATTGCAGCGCTTGCTTATTAATCACATCTATTTTMTTTTCAATATTTGGTGCCACACTTTCACTAGCTGAATCACTTACGTTACTACTGTTCTTACTAGTTTTGTTGCCTCATTTTCCCTCGTCTACCACCTTATCCTTTATTTCTGCATTYTCTTCATTTACCAGATTTTCCTATTCTTGTGTACTGAAAAAAAGCTGGAAGGCACTGGGGACTYGGGCCCAACTGCCATAGAAAACACCTCTTACATCGCCTATCCTGATTGCTGTACTCACTAAGTTAAATATGGGGTTCAGGTGAAAATAAAAGTCCTATATGATTCAAAAATTCAGCAGTGCTTTGTCACTGTTTTACATGCTCCTTCTCTCTAAAACAGGTGACTGTTTTAATTAGAATAAATTAGATCTGATTTTTTTATAATGAAGTRTATTTTTGGCAGTAATAGTAAAACTACATGTTACATTATTTCTGTGACTCATTTTAAACATACATTTTACAGCCACTGCCAGGGCTGATGTTAATTGTGCCTGCACTATATCACACTTGCACACTCCTTGAAGTGGTAAAAGTGTTTAAAGAGGTTAGATTTTCTTTTTAACTTGTCTTCTAGCTCCAAGAAAATTTAATAAGATCACCTGAAAGAGACAAACTGCTGTGTGGAATTTTTTTCTCTTGTGCTTTTTGAAAGAGATGACAATTTCCYTTCCTTCCTGCTATCTCTTCCACCGCAAAATACATGCAAGTATTATATCTTATTTCTACTTTGTCTCAGAAATAGAAGCTGTTACGCGTCTACATTAAGGCATGAGTAACATAAGATAGACACATAGGCCAAAATCCAAGAGGCGTGCAGCCTGTGTAATGGAGAAGTGGGGAGCCTGATGATTTGCAGTTCAAATCATGATCGAATCCATTCTGCACAAAAAATTATGACCATTTTTTCTAGGAAATTGGTGTCTCTGTGGATTGAGGAGAGCTATAAAACACAATTTCAAAAATTATGTAGTGCTAAGAGCTTAAACAAAAACTGTTAAGGAAATTCCCCATGATTTTTCAAATCTCTTGGTGAGATTTCTATGTTCACATGAAAATTGAAAGAAAAGCTGGAATGGTAAATATTTGTTCTGAAAAGTCAGCAGAGACTACAGCTGAAAAAGTATGTCTGTGCCTATTATTACTATATTTAGAGATAAGCAGTGGACACGCACAAAAAAAYCATAAACTTTACCTTTCACTGATTTTGAGAGTTCTGGATATGTATCTTATGCAGACAGTTCCTTCCTTTGAGGGCCACAGACAGAACTAACAAAAGAAAAATAGAAAATAAGTCAGCTATCCCAAATCAGTGTTTGTCTATAAATTCTCCCACTTTTCCAGGTTTGTTTCCTTTTAGCTGGTGCAAGTGACCTGCTGACACCCCTCTTTCTTCATTTGACTTGAAATTGCTAGTTGATACAATCACAAAGAAGATGGAATAAGGACCCCTTTTGCAYGAATGCATAGTGTTTTACCTACGCAAACAGAACCATTATTTTCTCATGATTCCAGATTTTGTTGTTAATCCAAGTTTTTTGCAGAAATGTACAAATCAGTGGAAAAGCAAATAACAGCCTTTTTGAATAAGGACTTCAAAGAAATGTTCCAAAGGTGACAGATCTGTTACTTTCACAGCACTTAGGCCAGATTAGAAATTTTTCATCTAAATTATTTTTCAAAGATAAACTGAGTTTTGACTGAACTTGATGGGCAAACACACAGAGGTGCAGAAATGTTTGCTATCAGTTTGAAATTCATCAGTGGTTTAATTATTTGGTAAAAATATGGGAGGGCTTCCTGGTTTATTCAAGAAAATAGTACTGTCTGCAGGGATGAAAAAAAAAATATGTCTTTTTCCAGTCTAACAATTGGAAAAACCTGTGAAAGGTTAGAGATATTTCATCTTCATTTTGTATATATCCAAGCAAGCTGACTGAAATTCATYTACATAGTAAAGAATCTGTTTTGGTCTTAGGATGGTATCCCAAAAGACATTTTAATATAAAAAGGAATACATTGGTATATCAACTGATTTTTTTTTTTAAAAGATGATGCAGGTATTGCCAAGAGTCTATACCCTATGAAAAAATAGCAGCAAAGCATTGGTGATTATTAGTATATAACAACATTTTATCATATCAGCACTTTCCAGTTTCAAACAAGTATACATGTAATTGTCTTTTTGCACTTGTATCAGAAATAGCCAAGACTTCCCTCAGCCTTTCCCAGCTCTTATTTTAATGCATTATGCAGCTTCTCAACCAACAGAATCGTAGTTCAGCTCTGACAGTAARTATGAGTTCACGCTGCAGGAAGGCTTCTGTGCCAGAGCTGCTTCAGCCACAATGCTATACGTTTTTCCCTGAAGACCTCATATCTGTGAGTACAAATTGGATAGATAAACTCCTTACCATGGCCGTGGCAAAACTTATAAATGCCTGACAAGGACAGATTCCCTACCTTAACACAAATTAATTCCAGGCTGTCATAGCTGTTTTGTTACTTGTCAAGTATTTGGTATAGGAAACTCTTTGCATCTTACACTTCCCCAGGAAAGATAGATCTGTTTTAATTACCTCCAAGTTTTACATATGAAGCAGAAATGATTGATTTATACCACAAAATGTCCTGCAAGTGACAACAAAAGAGTGAAGCAGCTTTCATTTGGCATAGTGTTAGCATAGTGTGGAAGCCAGCCACAGGCCGCTTTCTACCATCAAGAGGAGTCATCTGGAAGGAAGCGCAAGTGAACTCAGATTCTTCGGCACAGAAGACAATTCCATTCAGGGTCTATGAGTTATCTATTTACATAAGAGCATGCATTTCATAAACCAGCTTGTTGGTTTGTGGCCAATTACTCTGAGCTTTATGTTAGTGCTGTTTTAGAAGTACTGCAGAAGGAAAATATTTTAGAATTGAACTATACCCATCTTTTTCAGGAAACATTTTTATTTAAAAAGATATCTTAGCYTTTTCTATAGGGATTAGTTATAAAACCAAAATATTTTATGTAGCTACTTAGGTGGGGATTGATAAAACTAATTTTTGTAGTCATTGTGTTGATGCAGTAGGGATTGCTGAATTTGCCTCTCCCTCTCTGCAATCCTGAAAATTTAATTCAGAAAACTCCAGCTTGCTGTAAACTGCAATGCTACAAGAGACAGATTTATGTGAACATAGACATTACAATGAACATAACCCGACATACAGAAAACTGTACTCTGAATGCTGGATTTGTTTGATTTAAAATCAAATTATCAAATAAAAAAATGAAAGCACAGTAAAACAGTAGCTTGTTTCTTTTAAATGCTCTATTTAGGTAAGGTATATCATTTCTCAAATTGCTCTGCATCATGTTGGCCTCATCATTAGTAACTATTCCAAATCATTCTGCAAAACAAAATTAAAAAATTCCCTTTGTCCAAGTCAAATTTAATTTCATCCATTCAATTCTGCTTTTCAAAATTTGTTCATCAGTTTAGTGTCATTAGCCTTCAAACCAGAAGCAGAATGGGTAGTGGTATCAGGGCGTGCTAAATGGCAGACTTCAGAAGCAGCTGGGCAAAGTGCTGTCTCTGCAAGTCATGGGGMGTATTTCTCAAGCCCCTGGAAATGCTTATCTCTGTTTACCATAGTGTGAGAACCACTTTAGGATCAAAATCTGTGAAGTTTAAGCCTTTCATAAATTAATGTCCAGTTAGCTGCAAAACGAAGCTCACAGAACTGAGAAACGTCAGAACCAAGTTTACACAAAATTAACACTGCCTTTTTGGGAGGTGCATTACAATTTGGTCTTTAATTAATATGATAGCTTATTATTCATTCTTCCATGGGATTCCAAAACTGATTTAGCAGCCCACAATGAAGGAAGGAGTTGTTCAGTAGACTTTTACTATAATTTCCGTATATTCAGCCCCATCTCACCCTCTGCAGCTGCCCCCTCAGCCTTGCAGCCTCCGGCATGTCATTCCCATGGCTCACAGCCGGCACCAACACAGCCCAGGCCCAGGGAGCATCCCTGCCTCCTGTACACCCGTGCCCCTGCAACCACAGTCATCAGCCCCACTCCGAACGGGGCACGCGCCTTCAGAAAAAAGACTGAGGACGATCATGTAGTGCTTTCCCTTTAACCAGGAGATACAAAAAACAGGTGGAAAAACTGGGAAATTCTGACTTTTTTACTGCCATGGTCTTGTTTTGTTACTGCTGATGTTTTGTGAGAGCTTCCTTTTCCTCATTTCTCCTAAAAGCAGCAAACAAATAAATAATACAAATAAACTGTGACAAAATCGAAAAACCTGCTCACGTGGAACTATTTGCTTAATACCACAGAGAAATCTACGTCCCTTCATCCCTACTCCTTCCTCCTCAAAGAGCTACACCTGCATCCTACTCCCATGGAAGTCAAAGGGAAACATGGTAATGTCATTAGAAACCAGCACCCCCCTGTAACTAAAGAAAATGATAAAAAAATCACCTTTATAACCTAAGAAACTCTTAGGTTAGCTTACCTATAGCTCTCACCACATACGTCAATATAGCTTTGTTTAAAAAGAAGATAAGTGAACTCAGAAAAAAATCATACATTGCAGCAGTGATGAAGTAGATGGCACAGCCAGGATACTGTAAATTTTAGTTAAGTTGTAAAGGTGAGTGATATTTAAAAAAAAAAAAAGCATCAATAACAGCATCAGCAAAAGTAAAACCAACTGAAAAGCCCCTGCAGCATCTCAACTTTTATGTAAATGACTGTGCTAATAAAAGATGCTGAGAGAAGAAAATAAGAGGAAATAGAATATTCAAGGCAGAAACATTTCTAAATATTCACTAATACGTTTAAAAAGTTTCCAGAAGATGCCAGTAGCTGTTGAAGCAGGACAAATCTATTTGCATGTTTCTAATGCAGAGACAGTCGTGTTCATGGCAGATGTTTGTCAGTCACACCTTACATGCCCCAAAACAGATACATTGCCCAATTAAACAAAAATGCGCTTAGGGCATCTCTTGGGTCACATCTGGCTAACTAACAGCAGCTGTGTTGGAACAAAGGTAGGCAAGTTCCGTTGTTATGTAAACAGCATCAATCTCCCCTGAAACATTAAGATGGAAAATTTGTTAAATTAATTGTGGTTTGGTTTCCTCTCTCTTCTCCTGGAAAAGATATGAATTCATTTATCAAGCAAGAATTGTTTTCAGGTTGGGTTGTGTATTTTTTTTTCCTTCCTGATTTAGCCTAATGTAAGATGTAAGAGACTGGATTTTTAAAGTAAAATGTCTACTTCAGCTGCCTACAAAAGTGACAAAGGAAAGAAAAAAAGCAGCATAGGTATGAAGGTAAAACTTGGGACAGAGAGGGCAGTCASGTTAAAAATGAGTTTGATCATTACATTTCCTAAAAAGTACAGATAATAAAGTATCATTTAGCTCTTACTATTAAACAAAGAATAACAAGCAAGTGGTACAGTTAAAATTGCAAGTCATAGTGCAATATTTACAAGCAGGGCGTTTCAAGTATTACAGACACCAAAGCTCGATTTCTGCAGCATGTGAACACAGGGCCCTTGCAGCAGGGAATGCCAGGGCAAGCAAGGGATGCTTGATGCATCGTGGACTTCTCTGTTTACCGAAGAATTCATTAGAGATGGGCTACAACAGTCAGAAGTTTTATTACAAAATATGAAGTCATGGCAGTGCTGGCTGCCTAGACTAAAACAACCTCTTCACCTTTGACAGCAAAAGGATGAGGAATAATTCAGAGCATCTACCCCTCCTCCTCTCTTGGGCTTGTATATGAAAAATCTAGGACTGGAGGAAGGATAAGGGCGTATATTTTTTCCATATCCCAACTACCTATTAGAACTCATTGAACTCGCTATTCTTTCTATCCCATTTAGGAGAGGAATGGGATAGTCGTCTTCATGCAATTTGTCTAATTTCTGATGGTCTCCCTCTCCAGTRTAAAGTGGCTGTAAGATGGGTAATACTTTTGGATATTCTGAAGATTTAGATTGGAGAAAAGTGCAAAAAATCAATTTCTCAAACTCGAAGTCTGACAGCAAGTGAGGGGGTCAGAAGACTGGTCAGAGAGAGTTCAGGGAGTGCCTCAAGGATTGCTTTAATTGACAGATGTATTCAGTTATGAAAATGCACAGTTCGCTTTTACCAACACACAGTTGTCCTTTTTCCCTGTAAACAGCTAGTTAAATAGAAGTAGAAGACATCGGATGAACTCGTTAGTATTTATTAGTTAAAGGACTGCAGTCACTTCATTTACAGTGTTTAAAAGTGTAGGAATTCAAAGGCAAAACATAAAACTAATGGACAGGGCTAGGTCAGAGAACTGAAATCATAAAGTACAACTGAAACCAAACCTGCAACCTTTACTGCTCAAGAGCTGCTTCAGGCTGTGGCCAGAAATGAGAAACCAGTGTCCTCTAGCAGGAGGATGAGAGTCAGGGCTTTCAAAAAGACTCAACAAAATGCCTCCTTTCCTCCTTAAGCTTGCCATCAGCTGCTTCATTCCTCCTACGCTCATCCACAAATCTCATCCCCTTAGTACAAAGAAGAKAACAGAAATTTGAGGTTGTATTTTGCCTTTGGCTGGAATGAGAAAAATGTTTTATAGCAGAAACCCCTAATCATTATAATTTGTAATTATTATAGCCACATACTAATGCATCCCTAAACATCCAAATGAAAGAGGAATGATTTGAAAAAGACTGGAAGGCAGATGCCACCAGCCTAGCGGGTCAATGAAATCAGCTAGTAATTAAAGTTTCCTAAAGAACTCATTCTTTCTGATTTCTTTTCAGTAACTTGAAAAGACAACACAGAGGGGGTCCTTCCTTTAAATACAATGATATTCGTCAAATCCATTTGTAAATATTAGTTCAGTTAAAACAACACATAAGATATAAAATGTAATTAAGTTCTGTATAGATTTCACTTTCACGGGAGACTAAGAACAGCAAGGCAGAAATGATGTTATTCTGTTTCTAGAGCTCATTGGAACCACTAATGATTTCAAAAGCCCATGACTCATCAGCTGCAATTAAAACAATAGCAATGGCAGTGACCCCACCAGAAGAAAAAAAAATTACATAGGCAAGCAAACAATACAGGAGGTGAAGTTGGAATATAGATGTTACTGTTTCGTGGCATGCCAAAGAGAGTAATTCTTCTTCTATTGTATTTCTGTATATCTCCTAATAGGCAAGCAATGATGGCTAGCCAGAAACCAACAATTCCAATTCACTGCACATCTCTGACTTTGAGGATTTGACTTCCACTTTGGAAAAAGACATCTCTGTAGACTGCTCCTGGAGGCAAAGTAAACATAGCCCAGAAGCACAGACCCTGGCCAGCAGGTGAACAATGTGCTGCACACAGCCAGCCTTTGGCTTTTGCACATCTCAGGTTTATTCATTTATTTTCTTAATATTTTTGGTAGCAATGGGGCAAGGACATCACAGCTTCAACAAAACAGCTTCCACAGGGAAAAAGCAGTTTCATACGATTGTCTTTATTGCACCCCTGATGTGTTGCTACTTTCATTAGATAAGGAGATGAGTAAAATTTTCAGTATTAAAGAAAAGAACAAGCACTAGCCTCTGAATTTAAAAAAAAGTCTGTATTTCAGCATCTGGCCATTATTCTCAGTAAAACCTCCTTTCCCACTTTCTCCCTCAAAATCTTTGCTTTCAATATCATCATCTTGTGCTGATTCATTGTCTTCTCTTTACTTGCTGGCTAACCACAGCACAGGCTTTGGTACTGTTAAGCACTATCTTTTTCATAGGTTGGACAGGTTATTTGCACTTACATCATTCTCCCTTCCTCCTCCAGTCTCATGTTTGTAGCTTCTTTTCTCAGAGACCTGATAGCATCATGCTGTCCTCCCCAATGGGATGCTTAAATCACATGGGCATTTTCTCTTTTCCAGCTGGGCTTCCAATTAGTATGATGGCTTTTTTTAATACATCAGTCACAGAAACAGCCAGAAGAGCCATACAAAATGGCTACATCCAATTTAGGGCATAACTTATACCCAAAAAGAAAAAAAAAATATCACCCAGTTAAATAGCTTTGTACACAAAAGAGCTTGGAAAAATGCCTTCTAAAAGTCACTGCCCCCTTGTATCTGGCTGCTAAGCTGCCAGTGTAATCATCCCCTCAGTAATTTCAAGGAAAATGAGCCATGTTTACAAAACCCTACTGTTTCGGCAAACTTGACTTATCCAACCAAAGCAAGTCAGCTGGCAGAGCTAGTCCTCCTTTGGGATGCAATATTGGGCAGCTCATAGCTCAAGGAGGACCTGTGATACAAAAATCAGTCTCTCTGATCCTCTCCTTTGTCCTTCAGTAGTCTGAGTTGAGCCCAGCTGAGACTACTGGTTTGCAGGTAAACCTGACGTGATTAAAACATTCTCTTCATTCCATGTCTCCTCGCCTGTTTACTTGACATGTTTTGGGAAGTCCCAGAGTGCACTGACGTCTGCTGGAAGTGAAGCTAGTAGGCACATTTAAGGAAAAAAATATGAGAGGATTTCTAAAGTTCAAATTTTTTTTGTTTTCCTTCTATGTTAAATTTGATACTTGTCTTTCTAATATGGACTGCATAATCTTTATCGCTGGTGGTAACCAATGAAAGGAAATAACCTAAGCTTGTTTTAAAGATTCTAGGCTGGAAATTATAAAACAAATAAAATCCAGTAGTCATACAGTATGGACATCTGATATGAAAAATCGTGAGAGATGAATCATTTTCTGAGCACAGAACTAGACAATAGATCATGAATAACACAAAGACTTCACAAAAAGAAATTCTGGGAGAGAAGCAATGTATTTCTCCCTGTTGTTGTTTCTTGTGGTTTGGACCATTGTTTGAGTGTTGATCTCGACATCTCAGACACTGTTAACACTGCAGTGAAAGCTGCTCAGGAAATAAACCTGATTGCTAACTCATGAAAGGTTTCTTCCCTGACAGCTTTCCAAATAAACTCATAGCTGGATGTCTAAAAGTGTATTTAAAAAAGATGCTTCTTAATTCCTTACTCTCTAAAGTTTTAAAATCTCAAACTAAACCAGCAGGATTGAAAGCTTTTCCTGGTACTTAGAGATAATATTTTTCATCCAGGCCAAACTTTCTGTAAACAGAAAAAAAGCCAATGAGTCAAACACTCAAGAGGTCTGCTATGGTCTTTGTTCTCCTAGTCTTTTTTATATGGTACACGTACAGATACTGGAGTGATGGTTGGCAAAACAAAACCCTAAAATAGATAGTCCCACAGTTCCTCGATACCTCAAGGCAGTTATGAAAAGCAACTAACACCCACCTCCATAAATTCTTTTTTGTTTCCAGATGAGATCTGCAGTCTATCAGCAGGAAGAGAATCACATTTTCAGACCCATGTTGTATTCATCAGCATGCAGCAAAGGAAAAGAAAAAAATCTTACAGTTAGTTTTGTCTTTACAAACCCGGGTCTCCATTTGGGAGACACATGCCAGTTCCTAACCACATGGCTGATGAGTGCTGAGGGGGGAACAGAGGGAAGGAAAAAGGGGATTAAACGAGAAGAGGAGGGATATAATTATGTCCATCCTCTGCCAGATGCTATGCCAAGTAATATAAATTAAGCCAGAATTTGGCACTCTGCTATTCAAGCTTAAAACTCTCCCTGCTTGGTGCTTAATGACACGTCCTAGATATTCAGCATACAAAAGCATGAAAAAGTTCTGTTAGATTATAACGGTTACAAGGGGRATGCAAGAAAGCTTGTGGCACACACACAGAGCAGAAAGGCCACTGATTCTTTACTGGGTTTTGATCAAGAGAAAAAAAAATAGCCCGAAGCAGAAAGCCTCCGCTTCTTTGAAGCWGGCCATTTTGTTAGCTTTTGGCCTGACTATAGCTGTATTTGCTAATCAGGAATGACAACAGAATTTTTAGATAGTATTTATCCACTTACTTGCAGGAAAAACCTCCATAGTTATTTGTATAATGAAAGAGAGATTGCTATTAGATCAAATTAGATAAATTTATCCTATGAATGAATGGACATTCTGAATGCACAATAAAAACAAAAAGGCTGATTTTGGTAGGTGTATCTTAATCCATGAAGATACTAAAGGAGGGAAAAAATGAACAAGATTCCTAACTAGAAAGAAATTACATATTTCTTGACTTTGGATTAGGACAAACCCTTTTTTTCCTATGGGCTTTTAACAAGAAATCAGACTCCAGCTTTAAGAATTTATTATGGAGGGAATTTTGGAACAACTTGAGAAGCAAATGCAGTAAAGAATTCATTCAAAGTATACTGCCATCTAAAATGTTCCTATTTATTTGAGTTGGCTTCAGATCAGGGTCTTAACCTGGAAAATACAGTGCTATGCACTGTGAAGAAGAGAAGAACCGTGCTGGGTGCACTTAAGGAAAGGAGGTGCAGGAGAGGGGAATTTCCCTGGCTTCTCCCTCTTCAGCAAGGTGGGCTACACAAGTTCTTCCAGTGGCAGGACGGGGTGGCCCTGTGCGGCCCCTTCCTGTCACGTGYGCCTGGCGCTCGCCCAAAGGTAGCAGGTTTACCACACAGATGTACAGCCACTCTTTTCAGCTTGTGCCGTACATGGCATCCACATATATTCCCCGTGTGGCTGTTACCCTCCTGACCTGAGGGTTTCTGAGGAAGTCCATGTCCCTTGGCCCAGAGGACTATCACACCCTGTAACAGCTAATGTGTTTCTAAAATGGTGCAAAAATCCCCTGCTTCATTGTGACCCCAGTGCCGGAGCCGGGTGGAAATCACCTGACACATCCAGGGCACGGCSAGGCTCCCCTTAGTCAAGTCCTGCTTGTCTGTATTGACCAAAGATTCTTCATAGGTCCTAATTCATTTCATTTTATTGGCTGACACTGAAGTAGGTCAAATTAATTGCCTCTGAAGGGAAATTTGGGCTACCCGCACAGAAGCAGATGACCAGTTTTCTAACACCGGGTGAGGTGATTCCCACCCCAGTCCCTAGCTTAACATCAGATCCCTCATTCTGGCTATGGCAATTATGCTGTGCAACACAAACACTGTCATATATTTTTGCTGCAGATGCCTCCTCCCTCCCTCCTCCTCCTCTTTTTGTGAGAATCTGCAGCGGTCTCCAAGCGTTCAGATGACCTGCAGTGCATTGGACACATCTTTACAAAAACAGCATTTAAAATTCATCACAGTTTGCCCTGCCCTAGCAGTACTTCTGATTTGAACCGAAGCTGCCGTGTTCAAAACATATATCAGCTCAGCACTGTATTAAAGAGGGGGGAAAAAAAAAAATCTTCYTCTTCATGCACCAGGTAGAAAGTAGGTAAAGGAAAAGAACGGTAGCGGTGAGCACAGCACCGGCATATTAAAACTCACACAAAACCGCAGAGTCGGATGCTCTTGCTGTAAAGGCACTGTTGGTACAGGATCCTTCTGGTTTTCCCAAGGCAGACACATAAAAAATGATACGGAATATTGGCTTTTCTATTTGACTGCAAAACAGCAAGAAACATATCCTGAATACAAGCGTGATAGAACAGCCGAGTAAATTCTTTCAATCTACACAGCTTTTACATTAAAAATTCTATTTAAATTGAGGAAAATTTCATATCAGTAAAGCAAAGTTTGTATACCACTAACATTTTCAGGGCTCATTTCACTTCTGTGCTCTAGTTAATGTTACTGTGACATTGATGTTAGCCAGAAAGGAAACACATCAGGCAGAGCTGGGGCTCTGCTGGTCCTCCTTCCTGCATTTTGGCAGTGAAAGGATGCTGCCAGCCAAGCTCCAGCATCACTGGCTGTGGATCAGCAGTGAGGCATAGCGTTGAACGGGCTTATTCTGAAAGCTCAGATCCAGCAAAATACTTAAACGCAGCTCTCATTTAAAACATGGGAGTAACTTTGCCRAGCCGCACCTCCTCAGCTGCCCCGAGCAGAGCTCAGAACTACAGGAGCAGCCTCCCCAGGCCGGGGTAACCACAGGGTGCACACCCAATTCCCATCGATGTCCAGGGGAGGGTGCGTCTGCAGAGATGCCACCCCGGTTTAGAAGATATAAGACCCAATATAAAATTAATGATGATGTGAGWCTTTGGCTAATGATAGCGCCTTTTCTTCTGCAGCACTGACAGATCATCACCCAGAGTTATAAAGGCTATGCATCGTGTACTTTGTGTCACTAACTTGGCACCTCAAATCCTCTTTTCAATGACTATTCTGAGTTTAAAGCATCTTCTGTAGCTGAAAACCTCACAAACATTGCCTCATTAAGCTGCACAGCTCTCATTTCAGGTAAACAATGATTATTATCCTCATTTTAGAGCCCAAGAGYGCAAGATCCAAAGAGATTAATTAGACAGGCTGCATAGCAAGTCAGTGTCAAAAGCAAGACCACACCACCGGTGTTCTTCCCTCAGTCCCCATGCTCAGGCTGATAGCTAATGATAATCGACAGCCTGAGCGCACACGCTGTTCTGCACAGGGGCCCCTGGTTTCGACCCACAACAGCCCCGCTCTGGAGTCACTGGGGGGACATGAAATGTACATTTATATACATTAATTCTCCCATTGAACTCAGCAGTGTTTCAAGTTCAGGCACAAAAATACCCTTTGAGAAATGAGTACATGTGGCATTTTCACTGACTCAGAGAGCCAAAAGTACCTGGTCAATTCATTTCCTATTTGGCAAGTGAGATAAAGGTCTACATTCCCCTAAAGAGCCCCCCCAAACAACACCACCCCCTCCAACATCCCTGCAGTTAATTCATCCTATCAGCTTGGCTAGTATCAGAGCTAAAAGATTTCCTTTGGAAACCTACAACATGCTTAGCACAGTTTAAATTCTACCCATTCAACTATAGGCTTGGCTGTGCACATAACCCTACATTCATTTTATACRCACACTTATTCCCAATGTCAGCAGTTCTGACCGGTGCAAAAAAGGACCCACAACACAATAAGCGATGAAAATGCCCACTGAATACTTTTAAAATTTACTATTTGCTTATATAATCACCATTACTACTTCAATAGCTTTTTCCAAAAATGTTCCATATAATTTAAAATAATTATGAGAAAAAAATTATTTTATTATTATGAATTCATAACAAAGTTATGACTACCTGGAAGTTTTTACCAAASCAGTTGCCTGACCAAAAACAAAGAAAAAATCTATTTGTTTCAATTACAGCATTTCAAAATGTTGGCTTTCTTAACATCTTATTTTAAAGMCAGGTAAAGTAGTTTAATACTTTTTTTTTAATGAAGCATTTCCTTCAGAGTGATTTTTCAACAGAAATATATTTATTATACCAAGAAAAGTTGAAAATATTTCAATTTAATAGAAAATATATGTTTAGCTGAGGCAAGACATTTTCATTCCATTGTTTCATATTTGGACAATTCAAGAAAATAATTAAAGCAGGTGTATCTGCAGAACTCAGCACATGAAATTTAAACCAAAAATGGGCTTGAGGATAGGTGGGCAGGTTACGTGGGTGGGAAATATTCCCCAGGATGAATGAGGTGACCTAATGAAAGCCAGAAAAAGGCCAAGGCTGAATTAGACGTTAAGTTCCTAGTCTTTCCTATTGTATCTTTTTAGTTTTGAGAAAATACGCTTAACTTCTCTGATAGGTAGTAAAACCTTTCCAGGGTCTTTATTGCTCTGGCTGATGACTGATGAAATCTGGCTGAAATTCCCTGTTCACTATATCCTCTGCCTTTTTTCCCATTCTGAGACAACTAACTTCTCGAGCTCCATATATCAAACGAGATACCTTGCACAGACTTGAGGTTGCTAAGTCAGACGCCTAATTACTATGTGCCACAATAAATAACTGCGTGGACCTGGCCTCAAGGYGTCAGTTCCACCGTTAGTATGAAGCTAAAAGATAAGGAAGGCAAAACAAAACATAATCTGAGTTCAGGTTCAATCCCCAGGCTGAAATTTGATGGAACGCAATGTTTACACAAGCAGCTGGAATAGCAAACACATGCATGAAAGGCAGGATTGCCATTTATTGTAGCCATCATTTCGCACTAGCACAGTCTCGAACATGGACTAACGTACAAGCCTTTCAAATCCAAGTTGGCTTCAAATCCCAGTTTCCATATATGATATAGGAAGTGTGCGCTGCCTCAAACATCTGACACATTTGCTTAAAAGGATTGACCTAGACCAAGAAATACATTCAGTGCAAATTGTTTCTTCTCTTGCCCTGGGCTCAATCTCTTATCTGTTTGTCTGCTAAATTCAAGTCGTCTTTTTCAATCAGCTTCGTTTTTCATGCTTTTGAGAAAAAACATAGTGAGAAAAGGTTTTCCTATTCTTTTCTGCAAAGGCTTTAAAAGAATCTGCTACTCAAGTGTTAAACACGCTGTCCTTTGGTGCATTTATGGTAGCAGGTCTGACTTCTGAAATGAACATTAAGCAAGAGCTGCAGTGTTACACTCATTACCCATTCATGAGTTCAGATAACTGATTAAATAATACTAGTTTCCCTTTCTATAAAGCAGATAAAAGCCACAAGGGCCATTGCTACAGACATGGTGTCAGACACTCCTCCTGCTCGGGCTTTTGCCTGGCACAGCTGCCAAGCGAGCATTGCCTGGGCAGCAAGTTAAGCACAGCGGCAGCTGAGCTGGAGGGGAAAGGGGGAGTAAGTGCAGAAGATTCAGAGGGAAGTAAAGAAAGAAAAGAGAAAGGGAAGAAGGCTTCCCCTTGCCTCTGTGCTCCATGGAGGACCTGCCTCCCCAGATGAAGCAGAGCCGGGTTCTTCTTCTGCCCCCACCGCTACTGCTGAGGCTGGAGGGGGCTCTGCCCTCACTCCCCTACAAAAGGCTGCAGAGAGGTTCTGGAGTGGAGTTYGGCTTGGAAATGTGCTTTACCGTATCCCCTCTCAGCAGACACCTCTTTCAGGAAAATGAAGTGTTTCTTTAACACCTGCAAGTGAGCCGTCTTACTTTACTTTTCACATGATTACACACACTTTCCACTCCAAATACAAATTAAATTATAAATAAATAAATAAATAAATAAATACCAACCCAGAACTGACAAACCCCTTCGTTTCTCCTACTTCCCCATTTATTTTTCTGCTGGCATTTTGCACTGTTGCCTTTAAACGTTTTGTCCATGGTGTGTTTTTAAATGTTACAAGCAAGAGCAGGTTTGAAAAACAAGGGAGCTATACAGTTAGAAAGCTGAAGTGCAATTGGCATACCAATAAATGCCTTGGTAGCAACTTCAATACAACTGCACTGATGTGGCTTGTTTTCAGAGTTTCTCTCTCCCCCACTCCTACTTTTTGAAAAACCTTGAGCCTAGCACAGAGGATAAACTAGGAGAGGCCTCCAGTGTTACAAAAGAGACGGTTAAAAGGGCAAGGACTGTGCAAGAAGGCATCTGATCCCTGATGTTGGAGATACCCTGCCGGGTACTCTGGACTGTGACTGTGTCTAATCCTCTTAAAACAGGGTAAATATCACCTGCCAAATGAGTGCTAAATGCTGTGYTCCCAAGGAATTATTGCTACTGACTCCTTTCCTTTTTTGTTGGATCAGAGAAAAGGCATCAGAAAGGAAAAAGCAAAGCTGTCTCATCACTCCATGATGAATGTAGAAGGGAAGGGTTATGTCCACCATTCCAAAACCTGTAGTTTTATTATACCAGGACAGAAATCTCTGTGAAATATCTTAATTGCACAGACATTTGAGCCGGCAACTCTGCCAGCTCAGATCCTGGTTTTGCTGCTCTTGGCCAAGACAGGAGAGGAGCTACTCTTGCGATCTACAGTTCATCCTAGGGGTAAGAGTTTCCTCACTGTGCTGCTTTGTGCAGCTACTGGCAGTACAGAAAGTTGCAGCAGTTTTCCTGTAAATCTTCTGAACATTAAAAGCTGTTCCTACAGTCCATAACCAGATTTCCACACCATCTGAGCAGCTCGACCCCCGTCACACTCAGCCCAGTCTCTCAAAAAAATCACATCTGCTCTGGGACAAGCAACATCGAGGTTAGCAGGGGATGCTCTAACAGGATGTCCCCTCTCCACAGCCAGGTAACTATGAAAAAGGAAGAAATCAGCTGGTTTTTTTTTTCCTTCATAATTCTGCTTGGTACGATGCGTCTTTGAAAGATGGTGGCAATGCCAAATACATTAACTCTACCCAAGCATTCTTAGGGACAGAAAACTAGAGGGAAAGTGATAGTCTCCCTTCTCTGGTTACTTTTTCCCTCTGAAGGAGAAAACCAAGACTAAAAGTTTGAACACAGACACCCATCCTTCACTGTAGTCCAAACCATAAATCCCTGGACACAGATTCCTGTTGTCCTAACGTTATCAGATCAGCCAATGGAGCAGACGCGTAGAGATGGAACAGTCCCCAAGGTGATGTTGGGTATAGAGAAGTGTTGCACAGAGCTGAAAATTTTGCACTGGTGTTTTTGACTAACATTCTTTTTTAAACAATGCAAAATGAGTGAAGAAGACTTATTCTGTTAAAGGGAAAAAAAAAAGGAAAAAAAGTCAGTGAAAAGCAGTGCTTTCTGGGGGGGGCAGGCAGGAAATACGACGACTTCTTTACTGATTGTGTTTGCTGTTTGCTTTATGTGAGGTTTGGTAGAGAGGGGTTTATACTGACCTGCACATTTCCTGTGGTGTGACTGTATTTTTTTATTCTAATTTTTAACATTCCTACTTTTCCTTAAAAACGTAGCACTTTAGGAAAAAATATCTTCACGAAAGACCTTGAAACCATAGGCAATTTGGATCAAGCCCACAAGGATAAAGCCTAGGGGGCTTGACTCTTGAGCTCTGGTRAAACTAGCTGAAGTGTTTAAAGATGTTCCCGTATCCTGCTGACCTCCCTGTTCCTTTGCTGACCTCCCGCACATCTGAAGAAAAGCAGCAGAAGCAAATGTGTGCAAACATCTCAGCCATTCCCACTCACAGTTTCTTTTACCAGTGTGGTCTCACCTCTCTGGCCTAATTAGCCTGAACAGTCATTGACAACATGCTTGCAATTAYACAGGAGCTGCTGTAGTCCTAGCTGAGATGCTGCATATGCTCCTTTCTACTAATCCGGCTACAGACGTGGCAACTTCTTGCCAAAGGGCAGGGAGAACACAGGGGTTGGTAGTGTATTAAGCTGCTTCAGCCAGGTTTAGCAGAGCACTCAAGTCCCTGGTCCTAGTCTTAGCCACATGTGTACGACAGATTATAACATCAAGAGAAAGAGGAAAGACAGGGTTTCCATTTGGGAGAGGAGGGGGAAATTTTGCAGAACACATTTGCCTTTTGCCTTTTCACAGATTTGCTGAGCTTGGCAATCATTTAACTTTCTGAAGTGCCCCAATCTCTAATTGTTATTTGCTATGAACAGCTAGAATCCTAGCGTATGACTGGAGTCCCTTTCTCTCCCACTAAATAATACCCTTGCAGTGGTACATTGCCACTGACAAGAGGAAGTAAGTGCGTATGGATGTCGAGTATCTTCCTACCACATAAGCACCACTACATAAAGGCAACTTTTGCATATAGACAAATCCTCATTCTCCGCGAAGAACAGCAAATTACGTCCTGACCTAGTGCACAGTTCCCTACTCTCCCTGCTGGAGCTGGTTCTGCTTATGCATTCACCAAAGCAGAAAGCAAATGAGAGCATCTCTGCAGGGAGTAGCTAGGGCTCAGACGGGAGACCGCAGCTAAAGAAAAAACTGTGATGCTCTGTAAAGCAGAAAGCCAGTCTAACTCCATGGCATCGGGCAGGGAAAACTCTTAGGTACTGCCCTGGGTAGTTTTACTAGCTCTTCTAGAAGAAAATGTATGTAACCTGTACAGATGACTGTCTCAAGTATCAGAGATGTCGCTTTAATGATATACTGATTGCTTGGCTAAGGTCTAAGGCTCCAAGCTTTTCTCAGTAGCATTGAAGCCTGCCTGGAAAGAAGCATTGAAGCGTATGCCTTGATGTTAGGAGACTGCTGGCCTGATGCAGTAAATAGAACTCTTCTTTTTACAGTTTATCAGCACAGAAGATGTTTCCTCTATTTTATATCAATGGGTGTCTTTCGTTTCCTTGAGATTTAATACCTCTGTTGGTATTAGATCAATCTTTTTCTTTACAATAGACTTTTCAACAGTAACTATATCTTTCTTAAGTTAAGGCTCAGAAAAATTGGCAGATCAAGAGATACTGTGTAGGTGATTGGTGAAACCAAAATGGAAAAGGGCAGAAAATCTGTACCTGTATCCAGAACTAATTAGATCTGGGGGAATAATGGATTTTTTTTTTAATTWTTTTTTTTTTTTTACTTTGGTGGATGAACCTAAATAAAAAAAGATTAGACCAAATCCAAACCACATTATTTATTTTAGTTTGTTGGGAGTTTTAATTAGAGAAGACAGAAACCTCTTACTATACTATGATTTTAGTGTTATTCAATTTTCTGAAGTTTTTTTTTTTTTTAATTAGACCAGCTTTTAAGCAAAATCAAAATGCCTTATTGTAATTGGGAGCCAATAAGTTCTGTGTAACAACGTAGAAATGAGAAGTTCCAGTATTATGGAATATTCCAGGAATACAATGTTAGGATTTGAAAATGGCAAACTAAATTTTAAAGATACTTTTACTTTCCCCTGCTCAATTTGGTCTAAATTCCTGAAGAGTTGTCACACAGCAGTTTTTCTTGGGCAAGCTGTAGCAGGTTAGTTTCTCACACTTTGCAGAGCTTTGAGCATGCCTTAAAGTAGTTCAGGGCCCATATTCTAACCCTGTCACAACCCTGACAAATCCTACTCTGTCCAAAATCAGTAGCTTTCATCCACTTCAACATGAACTGCTCATTCCATGCTTTTTCTGCCCCATTACCCATAATCCCCATCCTGTGGAGCAGACACCATGAAAATCCAACCTCTTCTTTTCCAAGCTTTTTATTTTCTTGCTGGTTTCTCATTTTTTATGTTCCTTTTGCTTCTGACAGACTATTTCCAGGAGTTTTTTGGTTCCCCGCTGATGACCAGGATTTGTACGTCTCCCAGTTTCTCGCCATTTGTTGCTCTGTTCTAGTGTAACTCATGTTTCCGTTATTTGATTCAAGCTATGGCCTCGCTCCCCCTCTCACATCTCACGTTTCCAGTCTCAATGCTACTTCATGCATGTTCTGCTGCACCCCTACTCTTCATTGTCTCAAATTAAAAGCAATACTTAAAAAGTTATGGAGGGAAAAACAGCATGTACTATTCCGTACATAAACAAGGCAGTAGCTCAACGTGGCATATATCAAGGCGCAGGATTTGTAAAACCTCTTCCCAGATTCCCATCAACCAGTTTTTCTGCCTAGGCAGTGTTGTCCAAATGTAAGTTGAGGAGGAGCTGACAAAAAATTTCCCCAGAATTAAAATCCCCAAGGAAGCTTCTTTGCTCCAATGGGGCTCTGGCCTCCTTACAGGCTGGTAAAAGGGTTTCCCTAAGTAGTCCCACATCACTGGATTCACGTGGAAGGTATTCATCTCAGTAAACCTTTCTCATAGGCTGGTCAGGGGACTATCAATTGCTTTTGGTTTTGCACAGAGAAGTATTCCTGTTTATCATCACATGAACTATTTTATATGTAATCTGTTGTATTAATCAAGTCCTGGGTAAGTCAAAGCCTGAAGTCAGCCTAACAATCTGATTTCACTAAAACAAGTGTACATCATTATCCTTTATACAAGATAAGACCTCCCTGCCTTGTCTTGCCATTTCAGAATTTTAACTTTCAGCAACACAGACATTTATCAGGCACATAAGTATTCTGTGCTCCCTGCTCTGCTTCATTCAGGGCTCCAAGGGAGCAGCAGTTTGTTCCCTTATTTTTATTTTTTTTTAATTTCTTCCTTCTTCTGGAGAAGTGTTAAGGGGCCCGAAATCCCAAAAAAGAGAAAAGGGGAAGAAAAAATTACTTAATTTTTCTTCAAAGCGTTTAGTGATCGCAAAACCATCTGGTTTTATGAAAACTAACACGGCCTGAGAATGCTGGGATTAAGGCCCAGAAGTCCCTTTGGACTTCTGGGTATCAAAAGGTACAAATATTAGCCTGACACCAAAAGAGGAGAGAGAAAAGGGAAAGAATGTTAGGACTTCGGAAAGCTAAATTGTGACGCTCCATCAAGAGACCGCAGATGTCCAAACCTCTTCCTCCAGGCTGCTATTAAAAAAAAAGCCCCAAACTCAAAAGCTAACTCCTAATTCAGAGACCTAATTCACTTTATAAAAGAAGACATAAAGAAAAGAAAGTAAAAAAGCAAGGAACAGATTCTTTTGGTACTGCTTATCTGTTGAAAAGAAAGTGAATCTCCAAGAAAGAAAGGGCCAGAAAGACAGAACACTCTCCATGGTGAAAATGCAGTCTAAACTTAATTAGCTTATTTCTGTTCATATTTGGGGGAAGTTTGGGATTGTTGTTGATCCTGAAATTAAACATATATCTGGTTATGGTTCATGAGTACCCACATGCACATCACAGCATCATTTTGCTTTTCGCACAGCCTCTCTTCTGGGGTAAATAACAAGGCAGACTGCCTTCCTCCTGGGTCCMGAGAAAGACAAGGAATGAGGTAGCAATGTACCCAGCCAGGTTACCACTGGTAAAATAAAACCTAAATGATCTCCAGGAGGTTTCCCAACAAGAAGATGGTATCCCAAAGATGTTACTGGAATAATTTTTATTGCAGATATTAGGAATTTTTATGCTTCTAGGAAAAACTTGGATCAAATAAATCTTAACTATATCTTGCAYGAATCTCTCAAACATGCTGAGGTGGCCTTTCATGCTGCAACTCCTATTTTTCAGGATTATTTTGTTCACTTTGTAGCATTTGGTGTGAAACTTCATGCCACAGAGAATTTTTCTAAATAGCATTATTACCATTTTAAGTCTGACAACTTTGAAGCTTCCCTTTAAAAAGAGGAGGAGGAAAGCATTTCATATAATGCTAAAGTAAATGTAGTACTTCTATTTGAAACTAAGTGCAAATCAGTGACTAGGTGGGTTATTAAAAAATGTGCTGTTGGTTTCCTGCGAATTTCTAGGTGGAACAAGCCTCATATCAGCTTACTTTAAGTTGACTTCTCAGCCTTTCTCTCTGTGTCAAACTACAGATATACTCCAACACACCTCTGTTCGGAACACCAGTAATAGGTAGAAGATCGGGCTATGGATGTTCATACAGGCCATTGCAATTCCACCCAAGAATTCATAGTTCTTTCTCCCAGTTTCAATAAGTTTCAGATCCTCCCAAGCCTGAACCCTCACTGAAATTTAGCTCAATCACTGTAGTCACTTCTTCATGCTATTGACCTGAATATTGACCTAAASTGATTTACCCAAGATTGTCTTTATCCTTGGGCAAATTTGATTTGAAATCTAACACAGAACCTGAAAAACCTGTATGGTTTTGGCCTACCCTTAGTAGAATAAGAAATAAAAATTACAGGTGCATGGTCATCAGCAATTTACATAGCAGAAATACTTTTATTAGTCCAATTTTACTTACAAACTGTACCTGAAGTCGGGTTTATAATGGCTGTATTTAGATAAATCTCCCATAGGCATTGCTGGTAAGGTGACTCTGAGATTAACAGAGCTTTAACGACATTTAAAAGTTTCTTAACATCTGTATAGGGAGGCAATTCTGACAGCCTTAGGCTGACCACTCCCAGCAGTGCTGTTGGTTTCACTGGGACTATGCAATGAGGTAGGTGTTCACTGGCATGAGCAATGTTGATATTGTTGATATCATCTGGCCCTGGGTTATCTGGGCAATTACAGTGGAGAGCTCTTGAACACAGTACTTTCATTTTTTCATAATCTCTCTTTGGGCATTATTAACCTTTATATTTTAACAGGAATTAGTTTTCAGTGTCCCATTTTAAACAGCGTAGTTATAAGTACATTAATACTGCAAAATTCTGTTGCCAAAAAAAGAGAACTGGCCGTTCTCTTTGGCTGCGTGGAATTACTCCTGCATTATTTGTTGTGTTAGAATACTGCAAACCTGACATATATCTTTACTGGAAACAAACATATGCATGCATGCAAATCAGTGAGGATACATAACGTGAATAATTTGTCATCCATTGTCAAGGGAAGCACAACCCGCTGATAGCATCATGTAGCTATGGCCCTGTTCCCACACTCATTAATACTGATCTCAGAACTAATGCATCACCTGGCAGGACAAATGTGGTGCCAATCAGGCAGAAGCTCACAGCTACATTTCTTTAGAACCAGACTTAGATATGGAAGGACAAGCAGTTGCTGACATCATATATAGTCCAGAATGGCAAAGCTAGCCCTGAAAGGAGCGTGTGTGTATTTTTATAACCAGGTTCCACTGAGCAAAGGGAGATTGCTCCCATTCAGGACTGAGATATCTTTTTAGAGCCTTAAACTCCATTACGCCAGGAGTTGCAGCTTGGGGGGGGGGAGGGGGGAATGATGAAAGCAGATTTTGGGTTTTTTCTGTTTCTGAAGTGTCTGGGAAAACGAGGGTGAAGAGGAACAGGTAACTGAAGGGATAAAGCAACAACGCAAGCCTACGTGACAAAGATTTACTCTGAAACCCAGCCTTCCTGCAGACTGCACCTTCCCAAAAGTGCAAAAGATGACAGCAGATTTTGCGCATCTCCTGCTAGGTATAATGTATATGAGACCAACGTGAAGTAGAATGGGTTTTTTAAGTCTGTCGTCAAATATACAGTCTTCTGTGATCATCTGTCCTCGATTAACAATACAATCTGATGGTGATTAGAACATCAATGAAGTAATTACATCCATTCACACCGAAAGGTGGCTGCATAGCGTAGTGAACCAAAGTACGTTAACACAGAAGGAAGAAAAACAGAGATCCATTCATTTCTGTSTCAGATAAATGCGTTGCATAAAGCTATCTTTATATAATTTGGATGTGTTCTCGTGGGTGCATTAGCACTTCTCAGTTTTTCATGCCTGGATTTATAGATAGATACTAATGACTAAGCACAGGACACATACTTCAGTTTAGCATTCTTGGATGAGGCCTTCTAAGGTAATCAATTTTTTCTTATCTTCCATACGATTAGAAGATTCCTTTAATTTTGCTTTGAGGTGTCAGCAATATGTAATTACTGCATTTAACTGAAGTCAAAGAGCAGCTTTTAAACTSAGTATAGCGTACATGTCTGGCAAGACCAAAAGGAACAGCATTACCTCAAGTCATGCTGGTTTTTTTTTTCATTTTCTTTTTCCTTTCTCCTAGCTCACATTGCCATATGATGCTTCTCCAACACTAGGTTGTCCTTAACCAGCATGTAAATAGCAACAGACTTAAAATATTGTCAAGAATATTTGCCAGCTCAGGCGCAAAAATCTATTCATCCATCTCCACTATCACAATGAATATAACGAAGCAAACTAATGATACTTAATTCCTCTACCTAAAGCATGATACTTTGGCTGAGTAGGCTGGTAATATTTTACCAAGCTGTAATAAAAATCATAGTATCTGTCCATATGCATCTGTTATAAGGGCTCCTACATCATGAAGGCTTAGCACTTTGTATTCTCACCACAAAAAAATCCAAACTTATCTGAGTGCTCTAAAAGCCCACGATGTAAAGAGGAACATTTTATGTTCATAAAATGAGAGAAAGAGGAGAAATGAGTGCCCTAGTTCATTTAATGTATTATCTATGTATTGATTTTGGCAGAAATAGGATCAAACGTTGCTGTCACTTGCAATAGTAAGAAAGTGTTTAGTTAATGCCTGATTAGGTTTAAGTGTTCAAAACAAAATTACCTGGTTATGCTGATGGCTATATCCTATCATAGCACAGATCTAATGAAAAAGGAGTGAGTAATATAGCAATAAAACAAGTTTTATCATGCCATTGGTTTGTCACTGAAGCAGTGTTTTTTACAAAAATATCAAAGCAGAGAGCTAGGCACTTATCCTGCAACATTCAGTAACTGCTGGGTTGCATGATAAAAGTGCTTGAACAAGTCTGGTCTTAGGCCAATATGTCACTATTATCTGTTTTGATCTTTTTTCTAATTTTCATCAATGAAATGAAACTCCACTTATGTGACATACTGCCAAAATAAAATTTTAGTGATGTTCAGAAATCATTTATGTCCTTTCAGTTTCTTGGGTTTATTTCGCCTTGGATGAGACTGGTAGCTCTGTGTAAAGTACTGCTTCAAACTTCACTTAAAGGCACAGAAACACAGTGGCTTCTGTTACCCTCAGCTCAGATTTTCCAGGCAGTTTCAAAACCCACAATACCAAGAGACTTGTTTAAAGAGAGTTCAAATTTTGGGAGAAAATGTGAATTGAAGAAATGCATATCATTATGTCCAGTCATGATAGATGAGCCGTGTGTCTGCCCTCGCACTATGGGCTAGCAGTTCCCACTTCATTTCCCAACCATGGTTCCCGTTTCCCAATTCCCAGTGACATGCCATATCCTGTCTTCATGGACAGTGGAAAGTGGTAATTCAAAAAAACCCCTGATTTAAGGAGGTGAAAACTGAAAATGGTGGCCAAGCTCTGGATTTCAAGCACTCCTTAGTTCTTCAAATCTGTGGCACTGGATTTAGCTTCAGTACCTAAGAGAGACGGGGCTCATTTTGGAAGCATGTGTGCCAAGTAGGTCCCAAACGCAGATGTCTGACTCTCAGAGTGGTGCTCAGTCCCAGCTTTAGCTCCAGGCCACAGCTGTGCYAACAGCTTTGTATTAGTGAAGGGAGACTTTCCCAGGGAGAATAGCACCACACTTCATCTTCCTTAATAAAATATGTTCTAAAATTATTAATCGGGCAGATAATAAAATATCTGGTTTCTTCTAATTATTTTTAAAAATCCGATAGCTGACAATGAGTTCATGATTTGCAATGTCTCTCTCTTTTCTGTAATCACACATGCCGTGTCTGAATAAATCTTGACTGGAAGGGGAAAGCATGGGTTGACCCCTCACTATGTAGCTGCCAAAGTTACCGAGTTACACACAGTGCTGAAGGAAAACTGAACCAAATACAAAAGAGATAGTCACCTCTGAGGCAACTGCAAACAGAAGAGGACAGATACATGAGTGAGCGAATAGACTAATTTGTACCGGCTGGCTTAATTTATAGAATCAGGCCCATCTCTGGACTATTCCATTGCCATTTTCTCTGAGTTCCTTTGTTATCACACTTAGGGGTATAGATACASACAGGCAAACAGCAAGTGTTTCCTTTGCATGCAGAAACAGTCACTCCTGGAAAAGCACAGTTCCAGTGTGCTAAGACACATTTTTCAAATACAGTTTGGTTGTTCAGTATCAGACTCTTCATACTATAGTTTCTCAAAGAGATAGAAAACTGTAAAAGAATTAACAACAAACACAAGTTCTTGGAGATGTCTCTTTAGCTATTATCAGCCTCGGAACTCACAAATCAGATTTTCTTTAGCAGTCACCCAGAAGACAATGCAAGGAACTGTATTTCTATCACTTGCTTTTTCTCACCGCTATTCAACAATTTTCCCCACAGTATCAAGAATTACTGCTTTTTAGTGTTACGATACATGATAATAGAGTAGGACCTGCAAAACAAAACGCACTCCTCTTCCTAACCGCSCGTTAGTAGCAATCAACAGGTTGAGTGGGAACCAATGGGGCTGGGCAAGCCCAGGCGCSCGTGCTTCACTGGAAAACGGGAGCTGCACTGCCCGTTTCTCTCCAGGCACACTCAGCCTTTTGCCTCCACACATAGCCCATACTAAGTGCCTGCCTTCCCCCGCTGCTTCCCCATGCTCCAGACTCAGGAGTGACTGCTCATCACACGGACCATTTCATGACCACTGTGCTTCGCTTTGTAGTCGGAGTCAACAGGCTTTTGCCAGCGTGACAGTTTAAGTGGTTGCGGAAAACCTGCTTGCCATCCCTTCATGTTTGGTGCTACACTGACATCTTGTGGCCCTTAACCCGGGTGAGCCGGTAAACGAGGCCAACAGATTTCCAAATGTTTAACCAAGGATGCGGTAAAAGTAAGTTTGAGAAAGCAGCACCGATTTTCCTCTCACTTCCCATCTGTTTGAATTCATGTTCCAATGCTTCATGTGCCCCATTTTGGTAACAAACCTCCATGTTAAATATCTACAATTAAACAATAATCAAGTTAAAAGTAGTAACGAACAGATTGTGAATATAAACCAGAATTGCAGCAGGCGAACTCCTTGTGCAGATATAAGCTACTTCTCAGTCTGAGTAGAAAGGAGAGACTACAACACCCATTGCTTTCCTATTTTATTAGCAGGCTCTGCACTTGATTTTATAAAGTTGAGGTTTTAAATTGCTGTGACAGTATCTACCCATTACTTCAGCTGTTAGCGAAGAATATTCCCAAGAAGAGCAAAAACATGTGGATAACATGGTATTATTTAACCACCATAATTAATGATCACTAATAAGAATAGAAGCAGGGAAACCTATTTGGAAACAATGCCAGTAATGGTAACCGTAGGTTAAAGCTATACGAGATGAAATCACATGCCCATGAAGAGACAGGTTTGTCACACTGGCATAATATACACAAATGAAAGAGACTTTCCCTGGCGCCTTCAGCCTGATGAAGAGTGGAGAAGAAAAACCAGACACCACAGTSATGGGCATAACTCCTTAACCCTAAATCAGTTTTAATACAGTTATAAACTGAGGTATGAGAAGGCCTGGAGATGAAAAGCAGTATGGATGCTATAGGAAATAAAAGGGATTTTAGTACTAGAAAACATGAGAGAGAACACTTCAGATTCACTCCTCTAAGCACTTAGCCACCTCAGCTAAAATAGGATCTCTGAAGCTTGCTGTGTAGGTCAGTGCAGAAACAGATCCCTCTGCACGATGACTGAAATTTTTCCTTGGATGCATTGAGCTTTGAAGGCATGGATCTTTCTCTTCAGTGATTACTGCATTGTCTAACTAGTTAGATTAAAAGCTACAAGCTAGAATGTTTCAGAGAATCGTCTAGAATTAAGGCCCTATGCCTTAATTATAAGCAAAGTATCACAGCTAAAATAAATGGGATACAGTATCACAGCTAAAATAAATGGGATACAGTATCACAGTTAAAATAAATGGGATACAGTAGCACAGCTAAAATAAATGGGATACTGAAGTGAGGGGAAGGGAGAGGAGAGAGATTTATATGCATAGTCAAATAGCTAAATCCAATTCAATGTAATTTCATATTCTTATTACCATGCCAGTTAAAATTCCTTTTCTTATCTAGTAAATTATCAATGTATACCACTAGACACTTATATTATCACAGCAGCAATGTGGGAGACCCACTAAGAATCATAGGTGCTAACAGGGCTTCTCTATATGGAAAGTAAGGGAAGATGTCACTGGAAAACTCAGCCTAAGGGACCCAACTTCTTTTCTTAGAAAGATACYGGAAGAAACCAAAACAATTTGAACATTCAGCATTGGGTCTGATGCTATCACCAGCAAAGGGGACATTGCAAGGAGACATCTCCCACAGAAGTCACTGGCTGTAGGAGGATACAAATCCCTGTATAGGTACAGCAGAGACACCTGAGAGTGGGAAAGGAGGAGGAGAAGCTAAAGAGATAGGATTGGCTTGACTGGTGGGCTAAAATTCAGAGCAAGTCCAGGATAGCGACAGAAGATTAGATTGCCTAGCCTGGTCCCCTTGCCATTGTAGACAACCTATCAAATAAACTCTCCCATAAACCTGTCATGTTCCTCCTTAAAAGTTGTTATGTCTTGTCTCTACCATATCAGAMTTCCATCCTTTAAGGATCAGAACTTGCTTCTCTGTTGCAGCCTTTGTTTATTTATAGCCACTATACCTGCTCTTGGCTTTGGTGCCAACACACTCCTTTCACCCACACAGCTCTTGTCTTTCCTGATGTATTTACAGACAGTTTCCATRTTGCCTTTCACCCTTCTTTAGGCTCAAGTGAACAGACAAAAGCCCTTCTAATCTCTGCTCATCAGGGTTGTCAATGCAGTGGCAGTGACTGCATCTGCGGTAGTTCAAACTCTTCTTTTTTGCACATGGGCGATCAGAGTTGCAAACAGGATCCCAGATGWTCTCTCGTGACTGCTTTATACAGTGACTGTAACACCTCGCTGTCTCCACTGGCAACGCTTGTCCCAACACAGGCGAAGGCATCACTCAACCTTTTTAAGGGCAGCCCAAAAGGCCTCCTTTCCTTTAAACTGACTGTTGCATGTTTTCACTGCTCTGTTTCATCCTGATGCTATTATTCCAGACCCCAAGATAATTCAGCATGTAGAAATGTCTTCTAAATCAGTTTATTCAGCATGTTCTTTAGCKATCGTGGACAGACCTTTTCCTCGTACAGGTACAACAGCCTATTACAGCAGACCCCCTCTTTGTCACAGTAAGGGATACAAACACCTCTCACCGCAGCAGTCAGGAAAGACTTCCTGTGGCTGCAGACACCGCACACTCTAGGGCACGGCTTCTTCCTTACCAGCAATGCTGTCACCAGCAAAAGAAACTTMGGTGAAAAGAGCACATTGTCCTGAGTGACTGGGATATTGCAATGACAAAATTAGTGAGAATATGCTGGGTGAAAGTGTTTGAGTTTCAGTCAAATATCCCAGAAAGTATAAAACAGAAGAAGATGATGTACTAATGTTACCTTCTGGATTGAAAACCGGYTAAGAGATCAGAAATACAGGTAGTGATAAATTGCCATACATGTATTAGAAGGAGGAGTGTCAAGGACTTCCTGCACAAAGTTATTCATAGTTGTGTATTAGTTTTATAGCAGAAATAGCAAGAGCTTCATTTCATATTTTTTTTAACAAGTSAGTTAAAGATTAAGTATAATTAAAAGGTGATTTGTGGGAATTTGTGGGAGAAATCTTTYATTGGCAGGCATATGAAGTCAGTTTTTGATCCAACATAGATTTTCCACCTTTRATGTCTATGATCAGCAGCCAGAAATAAGGGGAAAAAAATAAATGTTAGTAGATTAGAGCACTTTCAGAGGTGGAATTGGAAGCACTTCCACACTGGCAGCACTGGGAAGATGACTCTGTCTTGCATCTTTTCCCTCACTTGTTCCATGAGGTCAGCAGTCTTTTGGGGAGCTAAGATACAAATGAATTTACTAAGCAGCTGAGCATGTGATGAACTTGGCAACCAGAATAAGACTCCAGATACACTGACAAATTCGCTGTCACACTSTGCTCCTTTTATACTACTCAGCAAACTCTGGCAAGCTGTTTTGTTGGATATAACCTTAACACAGAAAGAAGTTTGAAGCAGGTTCACAGCGGTCTGAAGCTGCCCTCTCTGATGACACTCAGCCATAGGGGATGCACTAGGAGGGTAYAAGCCCACTACTTATCCCAGGCTGGAAGACCTTGAAAAACTGTGATCAGCGAATACGAGTTAGAACAAGCCTTGCTCTTGTTAGATGGGAGCTATAAAGAAAACAAAGAATCTGAGAAGCAGATCTCACCCTGTCAGAGCCATCCACTTCTCTTTTGCGCTCCAGAAAAAAGCAGACCAGCAAATCTGGTACAGAGTGCATAAAAATGGCCCCAGTACTAGACTAATTAAAGAGGTTGTGACAGGTGACAAAAGGATTGGYGGCAAATGTTACGGAAAGAAAATAATTGGGCTTGATCTCCAAATCTTATGTTATCTGTATAGGGGTTTAACAGTAATTCTGCTCTTTGAAAAGCTGCTAGACTGACATATATAGAGATGCTGTTATCTGACCCCCACTGAGTGAACACAGCATAATCAGCAGCAAARCCGGCTCCATTCCCTCCTGCCACAGCCTGACCCGGTGGAGGTTAGCCATGCAAAAAGCAGACAGCTCTGCTTCCCGCTCAGCCAGCCCTTGGCCTCCCCCGAGATGCCTCCTGGGCAGCCAGGGTCRACGGGAGGCCTTGTGAAAATGTGGATTCTTGTCCCTGAGCCCAGAAACTGGCAAAGAGAAAACGTCATCTCATCTGTCCTCATTGTGTGAAARGAAGATGTAAAAAGAGACACACAAAAAAAAGGCCAAATAGCGAATCCCAGACTCCCAAGAAAAAACACRGTGGAGCTGCAGCCATTAGAATCGCACAGGCGAAGACAAGCACTTCATTAGGAGGGACTAACTCCCAGCATGGGCCACAGTCAGAAGTAGATGAGGTGAAATCGGATTCTGGGGCTTGGATGCTTTGCAGCTTGTTGATTGCCAAAAAAAGTCAGCCTAGAASAAGAGTCACAGCATGCGAATATTTCAAGTCACAGGGATGCTAGCACTATCAGAAATGCTACTGTTTGTGAACTTACCCTCAGTGGCCTGTTATGAATAATGAACAAAAACATCATAGAATAATCTCATTTGATATTAGATAGGTTTAAATGTGTATCTCTATTATTTAGAGGGAATGAAAAATATTTTGGTGAGCAYTGTGCCTGTTCAGAATCAATTCAACACAGGGAGAAACAAATTATTCCAAATTGCTCTTGTGATTGGAGTAGGATGYTTTGGAGAAGCCATCTGCATGGCTTATCCCCCCCCCAAAAAAAAAGCCTTAGCATTTTCTAGGAAAAGGATATAGCCATGAACTCTTTTATGCTGCTCAGCACGATACTCTGTAGTACAGTACCTGGATCAGGCCATATGAACACTTATGCTAGGACTTAACAATACAACCAGAGCCTAAAATATAATCTCTTCAGTGGACTACTTTAAAAACCTTTTCTTTTTAAATTTTCCCTATATGCTTTTCTCTTACAGAGTTTTTTTGTATTTGTGTTGCTTTTTTAATTTAATGGATGCAAAYTTCCATGAACATTTTTGGTAATGCATCTGTGTCATTCCTACTGCATATTGTTTTGCAGCGTATAACTAAATCCTTGCACGACGCAAACCATCTTCTATCTAATCTTATTTATACTATTATARCCTTTTAGCAACACAGTAATTTTAAATACCAGAAATCTAAATTCTGARATAATATGGAGTCTCGGACTCAAAGGGAGTATCAGTCTTCTCTTTCTACTTGGAAGTATCAGGATATCAGAAAGCTGATTCTAGACTGGTAACTAGTAGCATTTCCAACTTTCAGAAATTTTAAGTGATATTTAGGCTGGTACAGTCACCTCCCAACAACAGCAGCAGTAGCCACAACAAGTTACTATTTATGAGGTGACATAACGAAGACGAATGCTGTCTGCCAGCACTGTATCCTGGGCARCTCCCAGCCAGTACAACACGCACTGTGCTCTGGGAAATACGCTGTAAAGCAGCAGGCTGAATGGCGTTCAAGAGACCACAGCTATATTCCTTCAGAGAAAAACTTGTACGCGTTTTATTTTACATGGGGAAAGCCTTGAGAGGTTTCTTTTGAAATGCTCTGCTCCAGCCACAAGAACTGTTTGGAACAACGCGCTCCACTCGTGTCGTACAGGCACCACTGCACACCAGCGTGCTCCCCTTTCCTGCTAAGCAGCACAAAGAAACCTTTGAATACACCTGGTCAAGATGATCGKACCGTTTCTTTTTCTTCCATTTATTTCTAACACATGGTGGAACAAAGCTAACTCCATGCCTTTTGCCTGCTGCTCTTTTATCCTCTTGAATTCAAAAGTCACATGCTGGGCATACCCAGACAAGTCCCCATTCTTTACTGTCACAAAGCTATAAAATGTCTAAAAATCCCATTTATCTTAATTTAATATAGATTAATTATTATTTTTCCTATTAATATTCCTACCATTGTTCCCACTGATTCTAATTGCTCCCCGGCTCCCATAAAGATCTAGAGACTGGCTGAGCTGGAAGAGAAAATACTTCTCCACTTATCGCCACAGCTGGATCTGCTTCTGGGCAAGGCTGCAGGTTTGTGGGCAGGGTAGCATAAGTGAGACAGGCCCTACCACTGTGTATGCTGTCTCTGCCGTGTATATTCAACAAGCCGTGTATATTCAACAAGCTACCCCTGTAGTTGGCAGTCTAGCAGCTTCTGGCACTCCTGAATAAACTAGGACTAGCTAAAATAAGACTACACAACTTTTCACTCAGTCCATCGTTCACCTGATTAAACTTTCTGCAGATATGTTTAATTCTCATGTTCACAATCTACCTTTAGGGCATTGAGAATACTGCGCTGGCTTCTCTTTTTTTTTTTTTTTCCCCTAATTCCACCTCACTGTGGTAACGCTACTACTGAAAATGATTACTTTAGCTATTCTGCCTGAAACTAAGCAAAGACAGGGCTCTGGACTGACCCATACTGAGTTAATTTTTAATCTTCATCCTAGGAGAAGTTTAACCAGGAGCAGAAAACTTAGTAGAGAATATATGTCAACACAGAGGTAGTGAAGGACTTGTTAGACCAAGCAATACTGATTTCTGCTACAGTCATTTTTTAATCAGCAAATAAGCTAGGAGATCTCTGAGCACCCTACATGGCTCTCCCACTTTTTGTAGGATATTCCTTAATCTATAGTAAGGGCAGTTAATTTTGTTTTTTTTTGAAAAGGATGACCACTGCCCCAATCCACTGACTCGTATATTTCAAAGCCCAGATTTAGCATSAATATCCTTAAAGTGTTTCAACCAGACAAAAGTACCAAACAGCTTGTTTATGGAGGAAATTCAAATCAAAACAGAAAACTACCATTTTTCCACTAAAATACAAATATTTCCATTTTGTTCTTTAAATGTTTTCCACATACTTCTTTTTCAAGTAGTCAGACTCCCTTCAGCCTAAGAAACCAGCTAATAATCAYGGCTAGACATTGGCTCAGACACAGGGACAAGGAGTCAGCTCACAATGTTCAGATGGCTGTTGTATAGATACCTAAATCTGTGCTAATGACCAGAAACTCCCTAGGAGCTGGTAAAAGGAAAGAGATGTTTTAAAACAGAATTCATCTGACTTTTATACAAATACTTTAGGAGAGAGAACTCATGCCCTGGAAGTGCTTATTTCTTTCTGGTGACTCYTAAGTCAGACATTGATGTTTGTGTTCGGTCACCTAAATCCTGCCCCTATGGCACTAATCAAAAGCATGGACTGCGGTGAAGGAAGAAGACTCGGGGAATGCCAGAGGGGATCTTAAGACTAAGAGACAACTCCTAGTTTCAAAATGTCTCTCGTGGATGAGAAGATAACATTTAGCTTCAACAGAAGCTTCAATATTGCCTGAATCTCACGTAGTTCTTCCCCCCGTTTTCCAATCCAGAGTAAGTATAGTKTTTCAAAGCTAAAGATTAATGTCCCTGGCACTAACTATTCACTGACTTTAGGATTAATCACCACCATTTTCACATGATGTCAATATTCTGCAATGGAATATGTATAAAGTGGGCAGCTTGCTTCTTCTAGAAGTAGTTTCTTTGGCTCAGAAAGTCTTAACCAGAGAACTAAATTGTTTCCAAAAAAAGCAGACGGGGAAAAAACCTTATTTTAAAAGTTACATAAGGTCATTCAAGAACTTTATAGATTTTAACTTAGACATGTTCCTAGAAGACCTATAAAGAAAATCAACCCATAACAATCCATTTAATTTTTTTCTTTTGATCTCATTAATTTAATGACAGTTATGACACAACAATAAACAGTTCAAGTAAGAATTGCACCTTACCTGACTGTATACTGACCAATTAAAAGTGCAATAAACTTACACTCTTGACATCTGTCTCTTCTTCTTGCAACTTTGAGTTAATGAACTGATGCATAGCAAATTTAGGGTTGTGGCTCTTCCACCCTGAGCATGTGACCTGTGCTTTGTTTTCTAGAATCTACACAGCCTGTACCACATTTCCTTATGCTTCTTTATAGAAAAACAAACAAACAACTTGCTTTCGAGCAACCAGCTTGAGAGCAGGGAAAAATGTAAGTATATGCATAAATGTTTGAATGAATCAATGCACTTACCTGTTTTTCTCAGAGCTGGAGTGCAGCCATCACCTTACAAGGCTAAAAATAGTGTCTGTAGGCAGCTCAGGTAGATGCAAACCACCTTCCTTCTTCACCTTTATTTAATATCTCCTAAGCGAGTAACAACTCATTCTTCTGTGATGTTATAGAAAACTAGTGGAATTATACCAGCAGGGATCCGGTAAGAACCCACAAAAATTGCAATGGATTAAGTATAGTTAGTTTGAAAGAAAGCCACTTGGTTGACTTCTCTCCAGCATTCCTTACTCCCTACAATTTTGAAGGCATGAAGGGAATTCTCCTAGTCACTGACCACAAAACCCTTAGTGCCATATTTCAGGATAATTTATATTTCCCCTTTAAAGCAGTGTTTTCTGTAAAAATTCTGTGTGTTTGATTACACCCAAGGTCAGAAGCAAAGTCTAAAAACTGTCAACATACTAATAAACCCCCCTGACTTTGCTTTCTCCTTTGCAATCACCAAGGGCTCATCTCCACATCCAGTCAGCACGATAACTGAATAACATGGGTGACAGAACACAGAAATACCAAGCTCTTGGGCTGACCTTGAACTCTTTGGTCAGCTCACCATGTACAAAACCTCTTTGTRTAAGTCTCTGAAGAATAAACTTTGAGTAAGCAGACCAATTTCCAGCCGTCTTTCTCAAGTATTACATACAAAGATTCAACAATCTGAGTTAAATATTGCAGTAAAATTGGCCCAAAACAATAAGAGTTTGAAGTCAATATTGCTGGCGAACTTGTTGAATCTAAAGTACATCATCACCCGATACCTGGACCCGTGTTGTACTAAATATATAGGAACTATTTTAATATGCTACAACAGATGCACACCTCAGGCAATATATTTTTCCRTGACCCAGTTCTCAGGTTTGCTTTATATTGCTATAACAGTGTTATGGGTCTACAGAGAAAACATCATTATATTTTCATCCACTTTACTCTGCCAAAATGGTGACTAATATATATATCTCGATTATATACTCATTTATTAAGCAAGATTACATACAAGGTAGTTCATCATCCAGAAAGAAATTAGTAGCCAGTTGCTTTCACATTACTGTGCATARTGATGAGTCTTTAGCTGTGGGTCATGTAAGTTTAAAACTAAGGCAAGCTGAGGCACTTTGTAATATCTGTGTTGCAACTGGAGCAAGGCGGCTTCTGAGACACCCTCTGTTACGGTTAACTTCAAGAACCAAAGGGTCAGTTTTCTTTGGAGAAAACAAAGCAAGCAATGTATTCCCAATGGTTTTTTATTTCTTTTTAATGGGAAATCGCATTATTTCCTACTGTCAGCCAGCTCATGGTGCACAAGATTGTCTGTTGTCATTTGTTTCTGTTTGGGTTCCTCCCAGGACAGGGTGAAAGCAAGGACTGGTTAATCATTAGAGCAGAAGCCTTACCATTTTTCTAAGCCTAACAGTCAGAGTTCAAAAGGCAAGAGGCGCTTTTAAGATACCCAGGCATAACCTGTGTACTCTTCTTGAAAGTAAAATTTGTAATTAAAGTTGGCGTTTCTGAGCAGCCTGCTAGTGCTGGCCATCTTGATAACAAAAAAAGAGGACATGTTTTGTGACAYTGACATACAATCCATGGGGAAGAGTCAGTGCCTCTCTTGTAGGAAGCGGGCAGAATAGGTGTGTGTATCTAAGATGGYCTAGAGGCAACACAACTGAAAGATGTTCAGAAAAAAATGGTCATGTAGCCAGAGCAAAGGGAAATATGAGATGAAGCAAGGGGTGTAAGATCACTGCTTTGCTTTCCCRCAGGCTTTTCCCATCATTTCTCCCTCCTTCCATTTCCTGCTAGATATTGCAGAGGAGAAAATAGTATATATTTTTTTTAATATTTTGAAAGTGTGAACTTGAAAAGCAAGTTAACAAAACAGTGACGGACTCTAATATTCAGAGCAAACCTCTGGACAGAAAACAGGAAATAGCCAAATGTCCAATGTCCAAACCCATGTAATAAAGAATTAAGAAGTAATACGCATCTAATTTTTACGCAGGTCACTTTCTCAGACAGAAAGGTGCATCAGATCACTTTTTAAATAATTTTAAAAAGTTTTAAGTAGCATGGATATTATAATTTTGAGATCACGTAGACATTTCATACTTTCATTACTCATACTGGAATATATGAAAAAAGATCTTGGGTATTCTGGTCCTGTAAATAATTTCATGTTTTATAAAGAACCTCAGCATCACCATGAAAAAATCTTAAAACACAGAATCAAATTTATATGCAGTTAATTCCTCTGAAGGAGTAAGAACAAGTTGAACCCATTGAGATTCAAAACCATCTAACCAGGAAGTATGTTAACCTATTCTTGGCTTTTCAACGCGTAAAGGCAAATCAACATCCACAATGCCAGTCTTCTCCGAGAGGTTTTTTAGAACAGATTATAGCACTTCACTTTGTTTCAAGCATTCTTCTGCAAACAAGTAAGAGGAGGGCAACACTGCAGTTAACAGGGGTCAGGAGGTTCAAATACAGATAGGCTGAAAAGTGGGGATACCCCTACTATATAAAATGATTGATAGAGCATTCTGATGGAGGTTTGTAACATACTGTGACAGACTCATATCCACCTGTCAGTAATTCTCACCTTCAAATGGGAATAGAATAAAGGTGGGGCAGGATGATGAGAAAATCCTTCTGTATTTGAAAAGAGAAAGCAGAATTCTGCTCAGCATTTCTTACCAAGCCCACATAACTAATTTATGTTAAAGTATAGATAGCAGGGTAAAATAGAGAGAAGACACTTTGAAGTATTGAACGTTTGTTTGGAAAGAGATGATATGGTAAAGACAAGCACTAGGTTCTTATGTCTTCAGTGAGATCTCCGAATTGTTACTATGACTCAGGAACGATGGTTGAGAAGGCAAACCAAAGCAGTGATGAAAAGTGTGGACTACACAAGAGACACCTCATTAAAGGTAATCAGATGCCTCCTTACCAGCACTCCCTGAAAAATCATTTTTGCACCACAGCTTTCTGGAGGCAAATCAAATACATAAAGAGAGTTTCAATAGAAGAAGAAGGAAGACATATCGTGTTGAAAGTGGTGACATACAACACATATCCAGGGAAGATAAACATCAGAAAAAAACCACAAGCGTGAATGAAGGGGAGAAAAAAAAAAATAATCAGTGTTCAGATCTTAATACAAATAATATTCCTGTGACAAGTCATGTACCTCTGAAAAAGAAGCAGTTTAAGTCCACCCAGCAGAGATGCTCAGATACGCATTCACCTGCTGTTCCACTTGGCGAGCAGAAACAAACAGCCAGTTCCCCACCAGCCAGGAGCACCACTGGCCAGAGAAAGCAGAAATCACGGAGCTCCAGAGACCAAACTTCTGCCTCTGTACGTTGCTCATCACCCATTAATCTGACAGAGATTCTGGTTTAAACCCAGTTCTGCTGAGAACAATCCCCCACAGGTGCACTGAGATAAGGAGGAGTAAAAATAACTATATTTATAGTATAGTATAGTATAAATTGTTAGCAGCTGTAATAAATAACAAAATCAGCAGATACAAATAAATACGATGTAGTGAAGGGGGATCAGTACAGCTTTTCTAAGGACAAGAGGTGTCCCACAGATGTGTCACAGTTCATTTTTGGAGAGTCATTGTGCAAGAAGAAATTCCAGTGATTTTATACACCTACAATTTCTAAAGTCTTTAACGAGGTTGCTCACCAAAGATTTTAAAAGAAACTAAGCTGCCACAAAATAAAACACGGGGGCTGGGAGCTGCCTGATACGGGCAGGAGTGTCCATTCAAGCCCAAAGACGATCCTGAACTCCTGCACCACGGGAGCACCCCGGCTGAAACCCGCCTCAGAGGGAACTGAGCCTCAGGCACACGGTGGCCTCTTTCTCCCTCTCCCACACCTCTGACTCCCTGAGAAGAAAAGCGAGACRTACTGGGTGAAGGTGACCACAGCACCCTCCAGCCAAGGTCCTAGGAAGGACAGCAGTGGGCCCAGTACCATGGGGCAAACCACTGGGACACAGTGCTCTGCTTGCTGCAAATAAGGGACAAAGCCCCTGCAGAGAAAATTGCAAGTTGGTGTTCTGGGCTTCTGCGCACAGCTGAACATGATTATACACTCAATTCTCATGCTGTCAAAGGTTTGCTGCTTTATGTCCAACTTGCTTTTCAAATTTATTACAATTTCCCTAGAACACCACATCCCTCAGCTACAAACCCACGTGTGAAGTAATGGTGTATAGGAGAATCAAAACCCAGAAGATGCCTGCAGAAGCATGTCACACATTCATTCTTTTATCCAAAGCAGGACTGCTCTCTGTTACCGATTTCCAATTTCATTGTAAAAATCTCACCCAATGTTACATCTCCTCCTGCTGCTGGAAGGCTTATTTCACCGTCTATTATGTCTTTCAAAAAGTTTTTCTGGTAGATCATCTCCCTGCTCTTTATGATAAATCTTGTTGTACTAATTTCTCTTCCCCAGTGTTGTTTATTCCCTCAAATATTTGCAGAACATTGTCAAGTCACCTTGCAATCGTTGCTTTGAACATCCCTATCTCATTTGCAGCCTTTCCGCACGCAGCGAGTAGGTTCTTCCAGCCCCCTTATAATTTGTCTCGTTCATCTTGTCAATTAGTTTCTCTGACCTCTCCTTTCACTTTGTTTTATTAATTTTCCAACACACCCTTGTGAGGTAAGTACAGATTAGCAGCTTTCCTCCCTCCATATTGTGCAATCAGCATGGGACCGGTGAGGAGTCGATTCCCTTGGTCCCACGCAAACTGCAGGAGCACAGCCTGTGCAGTGCAGCTGCTTCAGAGAGAGTCTAAATGGTGCGCTACGGCATTCAGCAGCCCTTTACACCTGCGGTCACATTCAGGTCACTCTTTGTGTCACTTTAGAGCCTGAGGGACCATCACGAGCATGGAGGGTTGGATTTCCTCCCAAAACACTGCTCTCTCATGTGGGTTCAGGGCAAGCACGTTCCCAGCTGCTCCCCTGGTGTGTGGACATTGGCCCAGGATGGGACGCTAAACTCATTCTCTTCATTGCTTTGCTTTGCTTCCTATGTTCCTTTTGCTAGGTTGGGAGAGGGTATGGCACTTTTTTCCCCCCATTTTTTCTGAACAAAGGCATTATTTTTGGTTGAGTGGAAGATAATGGAGTTTTCTGTCTGTGTGGGTATGCCATACCCACTGCTGCAGCGATTTTCCATTTTATTCATATACTCTGTGGGTTTCCTCCTAGTCCTGTAAGAAAATAAAGCACATCTGCATCAATAGATACAGATATATCTAGATTTTTGAAAGACTTGGATGTCACTGACATATATAAGATTACATTCATCCCAATTTATCAGAGTAGTAGTTACACATGCGTAGTAAGGAACTCTATTATCCTGTCTTTAATTTACTCTCGAGGGGTTCATCTTTCACAAAATCTATATCAGAGCCCCCTTTCTCATTTATTTTAGCAAGAGAGGGGAGAGGTCTCTATCTGATCTGATAACAGAGCTATTTGGTTCAGCCCAGCCATTAATCCATCTGACAGCTTTCCTATGAAAAGGCAGAATTTCCATCCTCCACTCCAATTTATTTCATCATCTGCACTTTCCTTCTCCTATCCCTGATCGGTGGTAATAATGAGAACTGTCTAAAAAAATATATAAATACTGCACATGTGTATAAATACAGGTAAAGCAGGTGACAAGAAAGGAATTCTGCCCTACAAGAATTTTTACCTCAAACATTTACTTGCCTTATGAAAACTTAAATCAGTCACCATCCTTTTGAAAATATCCCAAAACAAAATTCCATTTTTCTCAGTAAACAAGCTCTTTGTTTTGTTGTGTGGGGGTTTTGTTTGCTTGGGTTGTTTTGGTTTTGGTTTCGTTTGGTTTTATATCAGTCCCTATCACAGCAGTTCTCTGATCTTAATAAAAAATATTGTATTGTAATTCTGAAGCAAGATTTATTCATCGTGCTGATACTCCAGGTATCACACAGCACATCCGGAAAAGAGACAAGTATGCAATATGGATGTTGAGCTCTCCTGTCTGACCTGCTGCTCTGCAATTATCCTTAGCTGACAGTGTTTGACAAGGCTTAGGGTTAGACAAGCAGAAATCTCTGTGGAGAAGGGGTTTTCTTGTTTCTTTTTTTTTTTTTTTTTTTTAGCAAGAAAACCTGCTATGTAAGGTGGCTGACAAAATTGTTTCTATTCTAACCAGTATTGATAATTTTAATAAAGTATTATTATTTTAAAATGCCAAACTTGTTAAACTTTTAGCCAAAATGCATTTCTAAACAGAAATAATGTTTTGAAAAGAATTCCAAATTCTCTGTTTCTTTTCAAAACTTTTGAAGTGGAGGATAATGTCTTTCAGGTTCAAAATGGCATCTCATTTCCAAAGTTAGTATAATTCTATCAAGAAAAATATCTTCATGACATTTAGTGGATATTACTATGGATCAGCTATAGGATATCCCAAGCCAAGTGTAGGTAACACTAAATTAAATGCTCAGGTGCTCTTCCTGACTCTGCAACTTGGTTCCTCGTTTGCTATCTGATGTTTTTTGACAGGTGGCAGTTCAAAAAGATTTCAAATGAGGTCAGGAGAGGAGAAAAAAAAAAAAATTTCCCACAATGACATGCTGAGCAAAAGACAAGACAGAGTTTGTACTTTTCCTACTTATATATCTGCATGTTCACTCCAAAACCACTTAAAAATAATTTCTGTGTATGCAATCAAACACTTGCATTTTCATCAAGTTACTTCAGTTTCTTAATTGAAAATGGAAATGTGAAAATGGAAAACGTGTCAGACATGCTGGGTGTCTCCTCTAGGTTTTTGAGAATCCACTATTTTCCTGCTAATTTTTTCAACCTCCCATAACTCCAGATGCTAAGACCACACTGTGCAGCAGATGGGTAAATGGCATTGCTCAGAGGAAATTCTTCTGCCATTCCTCATGCTCACTGCAGCCACCTGAATGGTCTTCCTGCATCACTGTGAGTCAGGCTAGCAGGGGAGGCCTTGAAACTAAACCAATATCTGGAAACCGCACAAAATGGCACAAAGATATTGGACCAAGTTCTCCCTTCGGAGGGGCACAGCTGTTCCAGCCACGCCAGAACAAGGTCTGCCACCATGCCTGAGGCGGAATCCTGCCAGGGTACACGCACCGCGACAACAAATGTTCCTTGTTGACAGTGAAATTTTTTGTCTTGGCAAGATGTGATTTAATATGTTCAAGTTTAAACCCCTGCTGTAAACCCTAGCTAAAAAAGGTTAAAACACTCATGTGGGTTATGGGGTTCATACAAATTGAAATAGTCGAGGTGGAAAGGGTCTGAAACTCCCTGCACTGCCCCCAGGGATCTGCTAAAAGGATCCTGGTTTCCTCATTAGTAAGCCCCATTTCTGGATTCACTGAGACAAGATTCAAAGCAGAATCACTTGAAAGAATGGCATAAATGAACGATACTTTGAGAGACCTCAGTGGCCATGTCTGAAAGTTAAATCAAACCACTTTCTGTCTACCTCCCTCCAAAGCATCATTGCAACCAGCGGTACGTTCCCATTTCTGATGTCAATGCAGTTCCCTAGAGGAGCAGGGGCTCATGGTATAAGCTCAGAAATAGGAATGCAATTGTAAACTGCAAAGCTTCCAAAAGACCCTGAATATTCTGTCACTTCTGACTTTGGTTTACTCATTTTATGTTTTCCAAGCTTTTTTCTCGGCTAAGATTTGAGGCATCTTTTTCTGCTTCATGCCAGTTCCTTAACAAAAAGAGCTACCATGGATTTTTTTCCTACTTTTTTTAATGATCCTCAACAACAACAACAAAGTCTGTCTGCTCACCACCATTCTTCTCAGCTGTCTGAACTGACAGTCTCTTAAGTCCTGCTGTGACTGAGCTGCCCTGGAAAGTCTACCACACAATTTAGACTGCTTCCTAAGAAGATCTTGAAATGAGGATGGACTTGTGTTTTATAAAAGAGGTCATATACCAATTTGTCAGCAATTTCAGAAAGAAAAACATTTGAAAAGATGAAGAAAAATAAATATATATTTTCAGTGATGTTTCCTAGGTCCAGTAAACACTCATAGCAAATTCTGTTCCCTTTCAGATTCATCTGTCTGTGTCTAACTTATATATAATGTTTCTTCAGTACCCTTTAATTGGGGAAAACAAGAATAATTGATGATGTGCAAAAAGAAGGCCGTTTGTTTATTTATTTCTACAAATATACAGCTTAAGTGCATTCCAGTCTGAAGGCAGCTCATAGAAACCTTTAGTGGTATAAAAATGGAACTAAAAGGATTTACATGCCCTGGATAAATTTTAAACTACTTTAAACATTTCCCTGGAGTAAATTATTTTTCTTCCATAGAGCAGTACTGAAAGAGGGAGGAAAGAAAAAACAATTAAGTGTTCCAAAGAATTTTCAGGATGAATTCTTAACTAGCTCTGAGATTTCCTACTTGTAACCCAATCCTCTGACTGATTAAGCTTCTTTGGGTAAACATGTTTACTTTCATGTAAAATCTGTTTAAATCAAATGATGAAAATTTGCCTTAACAATTCTTTTGCGGTATGAATGTTTCTCCTTGGCTTTGGCAGTATATGCTCTGTAAGACCTGAACCTTGCACACCCTGCTCAGCAAAATGGATCTCCACTATGTGACTAGTAGCACCACTGGACCAGGGAAAGCAATGAAATGGAGATTTCTGAAAAATCTTCAATCTGGCAATGCCTGATGCAGTCAGAAAGGCGCTCATTGTGATCTTCATTTTGATATGAAGCTTAAATTATTGATCACTGCTCCTGTATTGAAAGCTGAAATCAAATACAGTATCTGACTGACCACTTAAATCTTCCACTCAACTTGCCATCTCCAAATAACCTTTTTTTTTTTAAAAAAAATCTTTTCAGAGCTTTGGTTTATGAAAATTCTTGATAACACTTTCAGTTTGAATTGGGGAGGGAAAAAGGTCAATGCTTCTCAATGTTCGAGCTATTTCTTGATAGCATCTGTGTCGTGGTTTAACCCCAGCCAGCAACTAAGCMCCACACAGTCACTCACTCGCTCCCCACCAGTGGGATGGGGGAGAGAATCAGAAGAGTAAAAGCGAGAAAACTTGTGGGTTGAGATAAGGACAGTTTAACAGGTAAAGCAAAAGCTGCGCACACAAGCAAAGCAAAACAAGGAATTCCTTCACCACTTCCCGTGGGCAGGCAGGTGCTCAGCCATCCCCAGGAAAGCAGGGCTCCATCACGTGTAACGGTGACTTGGGAAGACAAACACCTTCGCTCCGAACGTCCCCCCCTTCCTCCTCCTTCCCCCAGCTCTATATGCTGAGCATGACGCCACATGGTGTGGGATGTCCCTTTGGTCATTGGGGTCAGCTGTCCCGGCTGTGTCCCCTCCCAAATTCTTGTGCCCCCCCAGCCTACTCGCTGGTGGGGTGGGGTGAGAAGCAGCAAAGGCCTTGGCTCTGTGTAAGCACTGCTCAGCAGTGACGGAAACATCCCTGTGTTATCAACACTCAGCACAAATCCAAAACATAGCCCCATACTAGCTACTATGAAGAAAATTAACTCTATTCCAGCCAAAACCAGCACAGTCTGTTACACCAGGGTAATCCTTAACATACGGACAGAGATCCTTACTTCTGAAAATCCAGAATTCCTCAAAGTTCTTGGCATGATAATGTGAAGTAGTTTGTATTGCTTGTGATTATTTGCATACATGACAGGCAACATATCTGCTTTCCTAGGCACTCCATTAAAATTGCTTTCTTCCCAACCTTTTAAAAGCTAAATGAGCAAAAGAAATTATGGAAAATGTGACCTGTGGCATAAACTGTTGTATAAAATATGCTGCATGTTGTTGGCTGATGCAGTGAAAGCTTCATCCCTTTTTTGGTTTCAGGCATCAGAACCACGCAGCTACCCTAATCTCTCTCAAGTTGTAAGACAGTGGATCATAACATTAAGAGAGAAACTGATGCATTTAAGTTTTAAAATGTTAACTTTCTGATTGCATGGTTGACAGAGCAGCTCGTCGTCGTTTCCTTGTGTTCAGAGCAGCCAATCTGGTAGTGGTGTCATCTACTGGGATCCCCTGCTCAGCCTGCTCTCTCCAACACCAAAACCTAGCACTCCTTGAGAGAAGCAGTACCCATAATCAAATCTGAATATCCTCAGAGATGTTACACAGACCTAAACCAAACAAAAGCACAAACTTTGCCCACCTAGACTTTTAAACTGGTTTTGGAAGTACATGGTGCAATAATGCTAAAAGTCAACAGCTAGATAAATAGCAAGCAATTCCTCCCTTGCCTAACTGTGACCAAAATCAGGTCCCGAATTAACAGTTTTTGGTAGTCCTGCCAGGTCCCACACCTTCCAGGTATTTCTGATTGATCTTGTTCAAATAATCAGAAAGAACCTACAGTACCATTAATCAGGCGTGAGTCCATGTTCTGCAATATACAGACAGGACAGACCAGAGTTGTGCCATCCTTTGGAACGTGAGTTGCAGCAACCAACAAATTCCTGTTCAGAAAGCAAAGCAAACAAGAAAATTGAAAACAAAGAAAGGAGGAAGGCTTAAATGAGCTATCTACTGGGTAGAGATGAGATACGCAAAGGGCAGGGAAGTGTAACAGTCAGGCAGCCAAGAAACCGAAGCAGCGATAAGTGCTCTGCTTGTGTCAATCTAAGCAACTACTTTTGTAGGTTTGAAGTGAAAGCCATCATCCACCCATAGTAGGCATTTTACCTACCAGCAGCATTAACTGTTCTTTTCATACTCCCCCAACTACTCCACAGTCTTGAGGGAATAAAAACAAACAAAAAAACCCTAACTACATAAATTCCAAAGTCTTTGCAAGGCAAATATTTTAAGTGTGTCTCAGGTCTTCAGAAACAGAACTCCGTATGTAAATGGAAGAGTTACACATTTAAAGCCCATTAATGTTTATTAGATACTTATAAAACACTTCTCCCAATTGGCATAGTTACCACTTTCTTTCAGGACTTTGTTCATCAGGTATCCATACCCTGCAACAAATATGCTTGCTTACTCCTATACACTTTGCTCATACTAAAGATAATGCTCTCTCTTATATAAATAGATTGCATAACGAGCAGGTATGGCAACTCATAGTCTAGAACAGGTTTTATCTTTAACCATTGAAGTATATCACTAGTTTACAGAATAAAAACTAACAAAGTGGATTGGTTAAGTGATTCGGTGAAGGTCGCATACAAGATTGTTCTGGCACAGAAGCTGGACTCTCATGYCATGATACCCCCCATGTTGCATCTCCACTAAGGCTAGAAGAACTGCGAGCTTTCAAAGTGCACGGCACCCTCAATTTTCTTTCAACTCAGTGGCCTGGACCCTGCAGCACTGAACTCATATGCAACATAAATGCTGCAGCAACTAATAATAAAACTGCCTGCAAGTCCTGTAAAATATATAACCTAAAAGGGGAGTTTATTTTTTTCAGTTTGAAAATTCTTTTTGCTCCTTGTAAACAATTTCCTTCAAAAATCACAACCACCTCAAGGGGGCTTTCTAGTAGTTATCACATTTTTGAGCTGCTGTATTACTCATCCTTTTTTGCCTCCCCCCTCAAACCATCTGCCCCTTCCATGTCATGCATCATCAAATTTACAGAATGGAAACCATTTTTAAGGCATCAAAATTATTGCTGAAGGTGAACAGGAGATGAAAGTTAAGTACCATGCTCTGCCTGCCTTTTGGGATCCCTCATATACAGTGTTCTGTATTTCACTCATCAAGATGTCATGCTTAAAAAGTTACACAGCTTGAAGAATAGAGGAAACAACAGAAAGAAGAGGGAAGAAAAGGCTGGACCCTCTTACTATTGCTCATGTTTGCCTATAAAAAGATTTGAAAATGATTCCCGAGTCTGACAGCAATCACAGCCATCTAGACAGTGTCTAACGCATGAATAATGCGTTGATGTCAGCTCAAAAAAGACCAAACTTGCTGGCCTCCGAAGGCCATTTTACAGCTCGTGTATATATCGTGTATACATTAGGGAAAGAGAGATTGCATCATCTCAGATATATGACACACTCTGTGTATGCAGCTGCTTTCTGGATTGACTTCCATGATAAACATGCCACTTCTGGAGCAAATCGATGGGAGCCAGAAATGTCATTTCTCTAATTCATTCTTTCCCAGTCACTTTGTCCTCCTAGTTCCAACCTGCTTTGTAGACTGAGATTCAACACATCGATTGATTTCCTTAATGCATAAAGGTAAAAACATGTTTAAAGTGCCTGGCTGAACTGGGTGCACCGTACCTTAGCATTTTGGATTTTTTCATTTCAATAAAATGAATTAAAGCTGAGGAAAGAAAGACTGCAACATGTAAACTTTAGAGACAAAAGCCTGCTTTCAAAATGTCTTAATTGATCAAATAAAGCACCTTTGATAATAGTAAGTCCTGTTAACATGAAGTTTGATATTACTTGGTTATACCAGTATTGTTTTTGTTCTTGCCTTTAAATATAAACATAATCCAGTCTGTGCATAAAGATTTGCTTTCGGACAGTTGGGAGTAGTTAAAAATGTTTTTAACAACAGTGCCCTAATATAACCCTCATAATTCACAATCATACTTCGATATTTACAGAATGAAGGCATATTTTCACAGGGTAATTTGGGTAAGTATAGCCCATTCTGGGCTATGAACATGTCAGAATATCTCCTTCATTGCTTTCATACTGAGTGAGACCACGTGCCTATCAGGGAAATGAATCTGCTCACTTATTTCCGTCATTTCACTGGCCACCCCTGGTAATTACCCAATATAACTGATTGATTTGGGGTTGTCAGTAAAAAAAAGATATAGATATATATATAGATATATATATATATATAAAAAACTTTCTCTTTGTTGCACTTCTGTTGTCTGCTAGTTCAGTGGAGCTTTACCGCTCTGTTTACAACATTGCTGTCACTTCTATGGCACAAATCAGACTCTGCAAAAACCCTGATTTTCTGTTTATGGCTTCACTGCAGAAGGCGGCAGAGGCACAGCCAGGCTGAGAAGAGGAGAGCCGAGCCTTCCTGCCCTCCTCCCAAACACAGACCTGTCTCTGTGGCACCCTGCGCTAGCTGCGGCGGGGCTGTGGGGAGGGGGCAGGGGCAGACTGCAGAGCTGCCACATATTTAGCTCTGCAACTCTCCACAGGCTGAGGAGAAGTGCAGAGTAGCAACTCTGCCCATGGGGGTGCCTCGTCAAATCAGTTCAGGGCTCTGGGCAGTACCTCCACCAGTGATATAAAACATTGGCCATAAGACCAGCGACCTCCTGGCCACGCTGCAGAACAAGTGCTGTATTCAGAGACCTGACCGCAGGTCCATTACCTCAAATACTCCGGGGCGGAAGGGATGTAGTGCATCCTTCCGACCCCTCCCTAGCTTTCCCCAGCTCATTGCCTGAATGAAATCCTCCTCTTTGCCACACGCTAAGAATAGGGAAAGCAGAACGCACTGGATGTAAATTGCCAGTGTGATACAAATTATGTCCCTTTCTCTCACTCTTTTCTTCCCGTTTTTCCTCCCTGTGCTTGCCCCAGAGTGCAAGTCCTGCCTTCATTCCAAGACCGTTACACATCTGTCAAACCTGTCGCATTTTGCATCCATTCATGCTGGGTGCAAAAGCTAAAGCAGGTGCTACAGATGCTTGTTTGATTAGTGCAATCTGTTGATATTGTTTCTTGATATTTCACAAAAGAAAGAGTGAGAGAGAATGAAAGAGAAGAAGAAAAAGAGGGAATGGTGGCAGCATTCGATGAGATAAATGGTTTGGAAGTGCCTTGCTCTGTTGTGATAGCTTCCATCACACATGCCCAGCAAGGTAAAACAGGCACTTTTCAAACAGATGGTCTCAAAGTCTTTGCAGCATTATGGCTCAGAGTAACAGCATACCTCACTGCCACATGCTGGGGAGGTAACTGTGCCGTGAAGGAGATGCACTCAATTTACTTGCCTGCCTTAATAGCATCCAAACGTCTGGTCTGTCGAGGTGTTAAGGTACATCTATGTAAAAGGCAGCTGCTAAAGGGACGCAGCTGAGATTATGGAGATGAAATAAAAGCCTTTTGCTAAAGCAATGAATTACACTCTGAGGACAGAGGGTCTTAAATCCATTTTGAACAAACTACATAATCTCTGTGACAAGGTTTGTGCTACAGACAGTGCAGCTTGGGGACAATGTACCACCAGATCCAGCCACTTTCTCTTCCTGGAGATACTATGGAGGCAGCCAGCACATCACAGAAACTCTTTCATGCAGGCTGCAGAAGTCCGGTTACATCCAAAGTTCTGCAAATGGCGTATTAGTCGTGTGCTTCTGGCATACTGAGCCAGGCTGCTAGGCACTTTTGGGTACATATACTGCATCACTGGAGAGAAGCCGTTAGTCAGCATGGGAGACTCATTTCCAGTTGTCTAGACAGAGAGTAAATCTGGATTTGCAGGTTGCAGTAGGTCTGCCTCTCAAAAGATGGCATAAATACAAGCCTGGGTTTCTGTTCCCTATCTGTAGAAAGGGGATAATAAACTACAACGCTATCTTTGCCTTTCTCTCTCTCTTGACTACTAAATTTGTAAGTGCTTTAGGAAGAAAAAGAACCATCTCATCAAAACGGGTGTTTGTTGTAAACGGCCAGCTGTACTCCAGGCCCTTCAGATTCCTTCATCTAGAAGCAGAAATCAGTGTGTCAGTTAGACATGGCTTGGGTTGGCACAAAGCATCTTGAGACAGTAGAGCGGGCAGGAGAGAGTGAATGCCTTCTATCAAATTAAAATTTGATATATTTTTTAAAAGGCTACAGAGAGCCTTTAGAAATGCAATTTCTCATTCAGAATATTTCAGCCTCTCCCTGAAGAGACACCAGTGTCTATAACCAGGTAACTACGGAGAGCTTTCTGTCAGCACGAGGATCGCTCTCCAGACCAGAGTTCGCTGGAGCCCTTTCCCAAACATGTTACAAAGTCATTATGAAAAGCTCTTCCTTCTGTCACGAGCCATCTCTTCCTGCAGGCTGGAAAGGTGAGGACAAGCTTTCCACCATGGTGTGAAAAGCAGAAATGTTCAGGCCGGTAAGCGCAATAGCTGCCAAGCCAGATATGCCCCTCCAGCCTCCGCTGTGCAGGTGAAGGGAAGCAGAACGGGCCAGGAGCCATGACAGAGGCCCTAGAGCCAGCAGCCAGCTGGCCAGGATGGGGCGAGCTGAGCCACACGGGGCAGGACAAAGCCCAAGCAGTTTCCAGAGAGGGTGCTGCCAGCCAGGTCTCGAGCCTCCTTACCAAGGACGGCAGGTTTTGTACAATACCGATATTCCTTCAAGCAGAACTGGAGTCTGTGGGACAGCCCCACTCAGCACATTACCCCGTAAGTCCATGCGGCAGCAGACTCCCAGCCAACAACCCTCAAGGTGTTTTAGCTTTAAAATGCAGCTGAGCCTTGATAACAAATATATTCACAATCTGAACTGTTAGGTGAAGGCTTATCCCTTGGGAGGTGGGGCTTGCTACCATGCACTGCACAGGACAGCAGACCCGAGGAGACTGTGGTTCCATAAAAGCCTCATTAGGAACTTCAGCCCAGCATCCCTCTTTTCTCCAGGCATCTCACTGCTGTGATGTCCCACAGTCTTGATTTTCAGCATCTTGACTCTTCTAGTTTTGAAGCCTGAGGCCTTGCAGGCTAGGACACTAATTAAACTGTTTGTTGCTCTAAAACAGACAAACGCCTTCTTGCAACAAGAGAAATTCATCACAAGGTGCTAGAAACCCACAGCGTCCTTTGACTTCAGATGAACTGAGGATGCTGAGCACATCCGAAAATGAGGTGGCTAATATTTCCCGCTGTTACCTCGGAGCAAATGGCTAGACTGCAACCCAGGCCTCCACAGGTAGTATATCAACTCTCCTGCACCGCTGACTCTCTGATACCTTCAGCAGGCTTTGATATCCAAAGGTTTATTTTGTTTAAAGAGGCGGCTCTGCCACTGTACGACTGCATTAGAAATGAGCCTTCAAATCATGTTCACCCTGGGCTATGAGAATAGAAAAAACATTTTCTCTGAAATTTGCCTAAATTGGCATGCTATTTTCCAACTGCTGTCCCCTATTTGAATGGGGTTGGCAGATTTATGCATTCAATATGTATTCACTTAAACTACTTTTACCTAATGATAAAGGAAAATGTTAATTCATAAATAACCTTGGACGATGGCAGGCCTGAAATGTATACATTACCTATATCTGCATTCAGCAAGCTGAAAAATGACAAAGTGTCCCAGTAGCACAACCAGGCAAAGCATAAACCATTCAGCTGAGCGAGATGGAGAGTCCACGCTGCGCTCCCCTTACAGGCTGAGCTGGCAGGTCCTAGTTATATTCCTGCTGCAGATCAAGCTGGCTGTGTGAGCTGCCAGCGCCGGAGTCAGCAAACCAGAAGGTGGAACACGGAGCTTTCGACCCCACCTGCGTGCAYGCCGTTGCCACAGTGGACCTGGCAGGTTGGGGTACCCAGCTGAGCCACTGGTGGGTGTTGCTTCCCACCCACCGCCTCAGATAGGGCAGATGTTTCCTCTATTCTTCTGCCGCAGGAGACCGAGCATCTCATTTTCCGTAGGGCAAGAGATCCAGACACTTTAATAGCTTGATTTTTGCCAGGCTTACCCTCCCTCGTGAAGGTAAATCCCAGAGGTGCCGGGCTGGGTTGCCTCCAAGTTTTGCAGTCAGGGATTTTCACAAAAACAGCTGACAATGCAAATGGCTCCTGCAAAGGTTTTTTCATGACCCTAGTGACCTTTTTATTTTAAGCAGATAGCAGCGTTTATCTCTTTGCACCTTTTGGTTATCGTCTTTTTTTATCGCTGAATGAACCTCTAGCGATGCCACTACCGGGGGGAGAACAGGCATAAGAAATTCTCTCATATGGATCTGCTGACGCGCTGCCTTGCTGAGGCACAGCACCCCAGCCATCCTAGGGTCGGGCATTCACATTAAGCACTTCACTCTCACACTGCCATATCTCCTTCTAGTCCATCACTGAACAAGTAGAGCACCTCTCCCAATAAAAAAATGTTATGCTTCAATCGACACAGATTGGTACATCTGCTAACCAAAACACGGTCATGCTATTCTGTTTTCTTCTTTGTGAGTCCATCCCCATTTCAACTCCAGCTGAGAATCTGAGAGAGAAAAGTTAGCAAGAATCCTTTCTCTTACCTCACTCCAAACTAACTCCTTCAAAGAGACCAGCCTGGCAATTATTAGAGTTCATAACCTCTTTCTTAATTACCTACTTATAAACAAAGCTCTGCAAAACATATGAAGACTATGAATAAACTGCCTCATGTTCTCCAGCAACGTTTGTCTAATTATTATTATTTTTAACTGTGAATACACTTGAATAATAAAGAGAAAAATCCTTTGCATTTTTTTATTTCCTCAATGTGGTACACGTGCAAACCTCCGCTAATCAAAGATTCCCTTCAGCAACAATGCAACCCATCATTTCTGAACTTTTGGTACTTTCATCCTGTAAGCTCTGGAGCAGTGTGACCAAGGAGACAATCAGCTTAAAAGCATTTGGATGCTAATGACTACAGATATGAAGTTCAATAGGCTGAAAATGATAGTGCATTTAACTCGATATTCACTTACTCTGTGGTGAATACCAGAGCTGCGAAACCACAGGGAAGAAAATAGGAACATAGGACACGGTGTACACTAATCTCTGGCACCAGTGGTTTGCACCTTTCTCTTCCAGGCAAAAGAAAAGAACGCCTAGATCCAGGGTTTGCATCCTAAATGAAGGATTAATGGCCTTGCTTTGGTATTTCTCCAATGTAACAGCATCCCATCAGTACATCCAGTTTCTATACAGTAGCACTAAACATATGTTCTCGTGTACCCTGATCTCAGGATTACGCTGGTAGAGAGATGAATAAACAAATGAAAGAGAATAGCATGCCCACTGGTTGTGTGGTGGCCAGAAACCTGCTCAGGCTGACACAGAATTGCTAAAAGGGACTGTGCAACTGGTGAAATGCAAGCTGTTTCTGCAGGCTCCCATATAGGCATGCTATGCCAGCAGCCACAGAATGACCCTATGGAAAGGCATACAGTGAAGTAAACATGTAAAGCAAGATGTGTGTATAAAGAACAATTCATTACTCAACTATTTTATATCAAGCCTACTGTAAAAGTCAGACTCCCCAACTGCAGCAACAACATTCAGCTGTGAAAATTTTGCTGGAAATCTCCAAGACACATATCCCTGTAAGGTCACAGAAGGGCAGCGGGTACCTCAAATTCAAGCAGAAGGAAAACATTTAACAAAATAGCGACAAAGTCCTACTCATGATTTCAGCTCGGATTTGGAGACATGCTGTCTTTTACCATTATTCATACCTAATTTCTGACAGATCCTGTCAGCACTGAAATGATTTGTGCTGCTGCCAACATTCAGCTTCTGGGATGGCCCAACACCCTGAGAAGATTAAGAGTGTGGAAAACCGTTATGCTTCTGACTGACACTTCACAAAACAGGAAAAAGGACAAAAGGCAGAGCCACACCACTTGACCAAGCTGTAAGCTTTGCAAATTTGTCTTCTCATTCACCTTGCCTGTCTGAGCATGCTAACTTGAAACTGCTGTAAGCAACACTGTAAGCAAGCAAAATGTTGTTTGCAATTAATCTCTGACAAACACAAACATTGTATTATACCAGTGGAATCAAACTTTAATTTCACATTCAAATACTTCTTAAACCAGCCACCTTGTAATGCACTTTGATGAGTTATTAACACTTTTGAAAGACCAATCTTCTTTCAATAGTATTGACTTAACAGTAATGGCTTTTTAAAATATTACCTCTTGCCAAGCTAACATGCAGATAATTTGTTTAAGTTGCAGAAAGCCAGGCAGGCAACGTGAACTGCACTGCTGCTGGTACAGGATTCATATTGTTTGGTGTCTCTCTGACATCTGCATTTACTAATTGATAAAGACTTGAGACCACACCAAAGTACTTGTCTCTCTCCAGGTCACCTAGCAGCTAATAAATGTCTCCAGGATTCCATCCTTTCATTACAGAGTCAATTGAGGGGAAAATAGGTTTGCTCCTTGGGTCAAAATATCTCCAGAGAATTTGAGGTGCCATTTGCATCTCCTTAAAGATTGCATCCTTGTTGGATTTTTAAAACAGAACTGTAAATGCCTCTCTTAGAGAAACTTCCCAAGCTCTTCATTCGCCTAAAGATAACAATATGAGCTATGCAAAACAATTCTGACAGAAAACAGGAGGAAACCAGAGCTAGTAACATGTGAGCTTCCAGGATGGTTGCAAGTCAGCCTTTCTCACAGCAGAACGTAGTTTAAGGTTTTCCACCCTTCCCTGAGCAGCCCCAGACACCACCATAATCTTGCTCCACCTCTGCATCTCTGTCAATGGGTTTGTATGGCCACAGTCTAACCCCAGTCTCTGAGGAAAGCACCCACCTTGCAGCAGTTCACTGAACTGGCTTACAGCGTGGTCCTGCAAACCATCTTATCCATGCTGTAGAACAGGCCGTGGACTGAATGAGGCTTTCCTGCAAAAGGGGCGGGAGCCTGTTATCCTGCCCTCACAGCTGAGGAATATCATGTGCAACAGTACACTGAAACAGGCAAAGGAAAGGGAGGGAAAAATGACTTGGGAGCTATTCAAGAGTTTTCCAAGAGGCTAAAATCTCCATGGAATTAAATATTCAGAAAGCACACTGAATAAGGTCATGTATGATACAACAGCCATATATATCTACAAGTATGACAGAGTAACTGAGAGAAACTTAGGAGTCAAGTACTTTTCTTGTCCTCACTAACAGGTGCTGCAGAATAGATTTGTTTTCAGCTAGTTTTAGGGGGGGGAAATACCCTTCTAAAATTCAATGGAGACTCATTACTTTTATGTAAGCTTGTATTTCTGGTAAAGAATTCTAGAAGATGGTTTAAAAGCAAATAGATTCCAGAATCCCCCACTATTTTTTGTTTGTTTCTCTTTAAACAAGTAGGTTTTTCCACAACCATAGAGAAATACATTTCAAGGTAATTTTGCAGCTGCTGCAGCTACGTGATTATAGTAACCTTAATGATTTGGTTTTAGCCCTTTTGCCTTTGTTTACACTCTTACATATTACTGACCTGGAGACAGTCAGGTGCCTTCCATTCAGTGATCACAGCACACTTCTCACCTGGTGAATTCATTAAAAACCAAGTAGCTATTTGCTCTGATCAGTAAAAAAGACCCAGAATTTGGAGTTTCAGGTCCAGGGACTGCAAAGTTGTTACTCTTTGGAAATGAGACTGAATGCTGTGTTATGTCATTTGTCTTGATTAGCTTTCCTCCTGAGACTTAGTGAGGAATTGTCATAGCTGGATATGTATCCATAAAGAAAGCTTACAAAAAGCCCAAAAGACCAGAGGCTATTAAAGAAACTGTAAAGCATCAGTTGACTGCTTTCATTCTGCTTTTTCCTAATCTTGAAAAGATTGAGTTTTAGGATTGCTGCTTTCTTTGTGGATATTTTAACTTCTTAGCAAAAGAAATCACATGGATTTCAGGAAAATGTAAATAAGCAGGGGAAAGTATGCACACTGTAGAGCAAAACTTTTATGTCCCTCTGGACTTCTGAGGGAAGAAAAAACATGGAAGACAGGGATACTAATGTCTGAAACAGGAAAGCCAGAGGAAAAGTAGATGAATTTTGGTTTCACTGATCAGAACACATACACAAGGTTGAAAAGGAAGAAAAAAAGACTCAAGGGAAGTACCAAGAGCCCTGGGAAGTGGAAAGATGGAGCACGTAACTAGGATTGTGTGATTTATGACAGGCACCAGGAAGCAAATCAATGGGAAATTACAAAAATGAGGGTGCTGCTGTTGAAGCAGATTTTTGGAGATTGACTGAGATTTCCTCTTGCATGGAGAAAGGAATTGCTAGGATCTTAATAAACCATTTTGAATATACAGAGAACAAATTTTCCCTATTAAAATAATCCCCTTGAGGCCTTCTGAAACTTCTGCTTTGAGAACTATTAAAGTTTGAGAACTCTGAACCTTTTTTAAAGTCCTTCTCCCTGCTTGTCATATCTGTAGGGAGAGAGGGAAAAAATTCCTTAAAAAAGGAGCAGGCAGGCAGAAACAGAGAGAGGTTTTCCCATGGGATATTATAGTGTTCATGCATTCCCATGAATAGCTTTTTCTTGCTTGTTTCTCCTCCTAAAGGTAGCAGTGGAAAAAGGTTTCACTAGAGATTACATATTGAACTCAGTGTAGAGTTTGAGAAAGTCTTTAATGTTCATGCAGGCTGGGATTTCTAACAATSATCTCAGTCAAGAGTAGCACAGTCAAGAGCTGGACTGTTTTCCTCCAGCTCTCTGAATCTACCTTTTCTGTCCATCCTTGCCTCAGGCTGCTCTTCTTGGGTCAGATTCAAACCCTGATCTAAGTGTAAAGGTCCTCTAAACCTAATTAGGCTTTGGATGAAACTCCAGGCACTTCAGGCTTGCTTCTGACCACCACCCTCTCCCCCCTGCACTGCAGTCAGAGATGCTTTGCTGCAACAACGATTGCTGTGCAATTAATGCTAGACTAGTTTTGTGATATACACTGATGGGGAATAAAATGAAGTACTCAGCTCCTTTTCACTAGGGAATTCAGCCAGGACAACTTGCTTTCTCATGGATCTATGCCAAGGTCTGAGAAAAGCTGTGGATCAGAGTCAAGCATAAATTATTTCCATTGTTTGTTTTGCTACCTCAGAGGAATGAGAAATCACCAAGAAATAGCACTCTATCAAGCAGCCTATYTGCAAAAGCCAGGACTGCACTTTAACAAGCCCTGCTCCCAGGAGCTCTCGCTCTGAACAGTGGCTGGCACAAAAATATTGACACCAGCTCACAAAAAGGTCCCTAAAACTTCTGCAAGAGAGATGAAATACTAAGTAGCCATGCAGAGAGAATTAGCCTTTCATTTTCAGCACATAGTGAGCAGAAAGGAGCATATTAGCAAGCCAGTTTGAGGAAGCTCATGTTTCCTTTGCCCTTGGAAATAAAGAGCCTTTTTTATAGGTAAGTGCCAACCCCAACCACCTGATCCATTCTCCTGTACAGCTGGGAAGCTAGCAGCGTCCACAGAATTTAATTCACCTCTCCCCAAAAAGTCCTAAATACACCAACCAGCTGTTACATGCTTGTATAGACAGGCAGAGGTAGCCCAGCTGCCACAGACATCAACTTATTTTGCTACTCTTCTGCTGATGCTTTGCAAAGCTTCTATAGACAGAGAGGGCAGTTGTGTGTTCCCAGCTAGATTTTCCAAGTCTCCCACCAAACTTTCTGTCCCAAACACTGTAATTCCATTAACTTCGGTTTCCAAGATCCTATACTAGATCGGTCTCTTCTTCCCAGCCTTTTCGTTTAAGGCTTACAACACAGTAAGGAATTACAGGAGAGACAGAAAAATAAGTCTTATCTTTAAATTGAAATAAAACAGGTGAATAGCCCACATGTGTGCTATTTTCCTACATGAAAGTGACTCTAAAGCTATTTAAGCCCTAAATTCTAGGAAGAGAAGGAGAATTGCCTCTGTTTTCCACAAAGCTGTTCAACCAAACAATCAACTCTGCAGCCTTCAGAGACCAAAGAGCCAGAAGGCACGGCTGCAATATTTTARTGTGGAAAGATTTCTGGTGGAGAAGAGGTTTTTCCCTAGTTAACCTTCACAGAGAGTGTCAAACTACCAAAAAAAATCCAAAGACACAAAACCCAGGCCTGAAGCCTCCCATTGTTATTAGTCATATCTATCTCATGCTGCTTTTCTGTTCCCCTTCTCTAATAAAGCAGTACAATGCCTTCTGGCTTGACAGAGACCTCACGACTTTAGGGAAATCTATATTCTTCCTTCTTCCTGCCAGAAAAACCCCTTTGTCCCAAGCAAAGATCATCTCTCAAGCAGCAAAGCTACAAGACCCTGCTTTCCCCAGCCACTCCAGCTGCTGACCAGCTACTATAAAGCTGTGATTAGCACCCAGTTGCACTAGAAGGAAGTAATTATACCCACAAACAAGAAGGATGACGGCCCTTGGCACTGCCTTCAGACATGCCATTTGCTGTAGTCCATGTCCCCCACAAAACATTTTTTTGCATGTATGTGGTTTTGTTTCAATTTTTGCACCACTCAGCACTATATCTGGCAAATGGAAGTCTTGTTTGCACAAGCAAGTAATTAGCAGAGGCTGGGTCATTAGGTAAGTATTCTTGGCAGGTTGTTTTTCACCCAGTGTACGTTTCACTCCTAAGTTAACTAGGCATCTGGCAGCAATTACACCCAAAGCCAGGCAACCCATCTAGCGTATACAGTGGGTTGGAAAAAAGTAACTAAAATGCCTTCAAGGGCGTGTAAGAGGCAAATCTCCATGAGGAGAGAGAATTGAACTGACAGGATGAAAGGTGTTAATTGTGGGAACAGCCACGATAGTTTTTTGGTAACAGCCATGGAAACTTGTTTTTACATACTTTCTCTCTAATTTTACATCTTTTTTTGTATCCATGTCTTGCATCCTCATTTGTCCTCCCCATCCAGCAGTTACACTTTCCATCCGCAGGCAATCCTCTGCCCTGCACTCACAGACAAATGGGCACTGGTGCACATCAGCAAGGGGAGCAGCCCCCATGCAGGTGGGTGCATTGGTAGAGCTCCTGTCATTCCCCTCTGGAGGTTTTGGGTTGGGTCACAAGCAAGAGGGAGAGCTGCCACTCTGAGCTAAGGTGCGTGCTCCTTGGTGCCACGGGCAGCAAGGTGACTGAAGCAGCAGTGATAGTTGCAAGTCCATGAAATATGGCTGTCCACGCCGGTCGTAAAGGGAGACGGCTCAGCTTTGCTAACGCAATGCTTCACCTTGCTAAAGGGCTCTCCGTTACCTTTTCTAAGTTACACCATCTCCCCCTCTTCCTTTTGTCGCAATAGGGAGGGAGAGGATATGAAATCCACGGAGATGGGGCTTTCCCTGCATTTCCAAGTAGTATAAAACAGAATTTTACAGTACAGTGAGGGACTCCTCAAAACAGGAGAAGCCAAGAGCTCCCACTGAAGTCAAAGAGGAAGAGCGAGGTAAGGCTGGGAATTCCCAGGGCCAGATATAGAGGCAGAGGGGAGCAGATTCGCCAATACCTGTAATATATGTGTGTACCTTCACTGGCAGCAAATGGAGAGTCGGCTTTCTAGGACATTTTCCCAAATACAAGGGCTTGTTGGTGCCTCTAGGCTATACACTAAGCTCACACTTGACGTCCAACTTTCTGTTTTATACAGTCTGGACAGTGTCCATACAGTAAGGACAAGCTTGTTAAAGTATCAAGGTGCCACTGATTCAACAGCCTTGATGCTTTGTATCAAGGGACTTCCCAAACCCATCTAGATTTCTGTTTCTGGTGGGTGAAGGAGCTGGCATCAGGTGAGGTGCTGATGTCAGGAATAGAGTGATGTCTCCAATAATTCAGAGGTGTTTTTTGCCAACAAAAACAACTGTTAATTTTCTCTAACAGAGGAATATAAAAACAAAGTGGAGGTCAATGTGCATAAAGGTCTCTTATTCAACAAGGCAGTTTATGTCCTTCTGCTCTCTATGCTGGCTTCAATGCTGTAGTTAACTAAAGCAAACCCTGTACTGATGACAAGAGCCTGGAGAATACTTTCACACACACAATGAAACCTAGCCATATGTGTATGTGTTTGAGCACACAGGAATACATTTTAAATATAAAACAAGTTTTGAGAGAATATCAGGATCCCATTGTGCAGGAAATAAAAACATACACCATTGCTGAGGTTCCACTACCTGTGTACATGTGCATTACATCCTACCTAGTCCTGCAGTGTCCATTCCCCCATGAGTGGTGGCTACTAAAATGAGGGAAGAGATAAAAGTATCAGTCAGAGCCATGCAGGCAGCTTTTGTGCAGCTCCAGTTGCCAGGGAGATGCTGTCCACCCCGTGTCCAAATCAGAACAGCTGTCTCATTTGGAACCTGACCTGCAGGCAACAATGAGCATGCTGCGGCCATTGGTGAAAAAATGGGCAAAAAGAGGAAAAAATTATTATAGACACCAATAAAAATGCAAAAATAACTCAACCCCCCACCTTGTTGCTGAAATAAAATATTTGCGCTAGCAAGATACTTCTAATGTAAGCTAATGAAGGACATGGTTCCTTATCATGGGTGTTGAAAAAGTGCAGTTACCATAATTCCCATTTCCATTTCCACATAAAAAAACACCTATCCAAAGACTGCTACAACTGGTAGGAGATTTCACATTCAGTGGGCTTTGCAGGGGACTTACTAAAATTAAGGCAGTGTTTGAGAGTGATGTTGTGCAACAAGCTGCTGAGAGCTGCTGAGAATTCCTTCCTGGGGTTCCCCTTCGACAAAATCAGGCAAACCAGAGCTCCCACCACCCCTGCGCTATTCACACAGGAGGTGGTTCTCGCTGCCTCTGTTCTCTTAAGATCAAAATTGTAAGGTCTAACACGAACCACTGTTGACTGTTTTTGCTGATGCTTAGGCTAAATATTGATGCCCGCTGGGAAGAGTCCACCACACCTGATTTGCATCCAATATTTTAAATAGTGAAGTGATAAACTGATTTGAGAAACTGAATAAATCACTGCACACGTGAAAGGCAGTTGTCACTTGTGTATTAAAATTCAGTTGTCCCTATTCATTTCAGGAGTCACTGTAAGATGGAAATACCACCTTGCAATGCTTACAAATGCTCCTAACAAGTGATTCTAAAGCTAATACTCCTTTTGTTTTCTGTCTTTCAGTCAAATAAGTCAATACAATGGCCCTTAAGGCTCGTACATCCTTTGCCTGACAGGACATGTAAGCTTGCCATGATCCAGCCTGAGCTTACTTTCTTTCTTTGCCACCAACCAAATTAAAGCTCTTCCACCATTTCAGCTATCAATATCTGTATGCATTGGGCGAGATTTCAAATTAATAGATTTGTTTCTGAAATTATGATAACTATGCATGCACAAAAACACAGACCAAAAGTTATTCTGAAAATAATATCACACCATTCTAAGCAATGTTGATGATGTCTAAGTTAAATAAGCTTTTCCGTATAGCATCCTTAAAACTACATTCAAAACTGGTCAGCTTGACTATTTTTTTTTCCTCCAACAGGTAATGTGGTCTGACTGCAGTGAAGTAGTTTGGGAGGGAGCCTGCCAATTTCAGTGAAGCTAACAGAGAATTTTCAAAGACTGAAGAGGACATTTTGTTCCAGTTTTCTCAGGTTCTATTATTTAGACTACTTTATGTGAGCACATGCACACAAACTGTACAGGCACATACAATGCATACTGCCAGTGTATGTATAATTAATTTCAGCATTAGCAGAAAGAAATATTTTGATGAATTCACTTATGTGTTTGCATACTCAAACAAATCAGAATTTGTATTATGTATAAAATGTCATTTTTGCTATTTTCCAGCAAACATTCTTAAATGGGATTTCACATTCTTTATTTCTCCAGTTTCTCCTTTCAAACATATTCTTCAGATTTCCCTCATCATACTTCGTACTGAAACAAGAGTGATGTTTTCTGTGCTACCCTACAATAAACAAACTGTCTGCATTTAACAGAGACAAGTAATCATCTAAAAAAAATAAAAAATACAAGCAAAGCCAAAACAGATTTTAATTTCAAGCTCCTTAGGGTCTTGTTATGTAAAGAACAGCCTGAGGGGAGATACCTTACAGACAAGGGAAAGTATCTTGACAGGTTCCTTTAGACAGATTCTGTTTTAAATCTGTCTCTATCCTTTTATTTAACAATCTGAATTTTAAGGGTCAAAAGCCAGGCAATTTACTAGCAAGTATTACACCTTGCTATGCTTGTTTGCACTCCCAAACTGTATTCTTAATGGATTTAAATGCTAAAAAATATCACAAATGTACTAAAGAGGCCAATGAGGTTTTTTGTGGAAACATTTCTTTCCTTCACAAGGTCATTGCTTCACTGGACTGAAACAACAAAGTGGATTATTAATACTAGGTAATCCCAAAGAGGCTAAAGATCTCTTGACCCATGAAACTCACTGGTTTGTGAATCTGCAAAAAAACCCTTTTTCTTAAGTTTATGAGTTTTGTAACTGCAAAGGTGAAAGACACAGTAATTGTGTAGGGTACATAACCAATGACAACTCAAGACTGAAGCTAACAGACTCCTAGCCTCATCTGAGTCACTTTAAAGCTATTTCACACTCACGAGTCTTTTGACCACCATTTGATAGTCAGCTGTTTCTAGCATGTCACACCTCTCGGTCTAGAGTCGACAACACAAAGCAGAGAGAGTGCTTTTAAGACAGGGAATTACAGACATTGGAAATTTCCCATTTAAAACTGGCAAGATGTCAATATGTAGAAAGCAAGTAAACCATTTTTTTGCCAATGTAGAGGAGGCAAAAGACGACATCTCCTCTAGTGATATTTCAAATTGCTATTTGATGAAGTTGTCAGATTGCACCAAGTAACCACTCTTTGCAAAGGCATATTCTGGGGATTTCATCGGCTGCCTGTCACTCAGCAGGACAGTGCATTCCCATGTGTTTAGAATTCTGTACAAATCACTGGCTTATCTCAAATTGAATGCTCAGCTTGGTAGATTTAGGAGACAGAGAAAGCAAGAGTGTATCATCCATGGTCTTCCATCCATCTCTACCACACATGATGGGGAATGTGCTGAGTTTTTCATTTGCTGTGGATCAGAACTATTTCTTGCTAAACCAATTGCATTCTTAGCAGGTGCTGTGCTTCAGAAAGTAAGGTGGAGGGGTGCAGCATGAGGGGAAGCAATTTCTCTCTCATTTACCTCCAAATGCACACAGTGCATGCGTTTGGTCGGTAAACTGTTCCTCAGTGAACTGCTCTCCTACTATGCTTAATGGGCTATATATTTTTGAGTGTGTTTTTATTTTTACTTTTTTTTTTTTTTTTAGACCTTGATTTGAGGAACTCTTCCTTACCTAGGTACATATCTAGGCTCTTTGACTCATCAAGCTCTATGCTACTCCAGCACTCTTACTGTCTACTTGAGCAGTGAAAAAGAGATGAACATTGGTAGCAGTCTTAGGCCTGCCCCAGCAATAACCTACATTATGAAAAGGTAATCTGTCTTTCCAGGAGATTTATACCTGAATGTCACCGACATACTGACCACTGTTCCTGTGACTTTGTCGTGTTACATGTGGTTCGTTTTAGGCAGCAGTCTGAGTGAGTCTACATCTTTAAGACAGTCAGATGTAGTGAGACATGAGAGGAAAAAGTACTTATAGATTCCTGGTTACAAAACTAAACCCTCCTGTTTAAATAAGTCAAGGAGTGCTATAAATCATCTCCGGAAGGAAATGGGAAACCTGGTTACCTGGGAAATGGGATACCTGGGATATGGAGAAGGCTGAGGTACTCAAAAACTTTTTTGCTCAGTCTTCACTGGCAAGTGCTCAAGCCTCACTGCCCAAGTCGCAGAAGGCAAAGGCAGGGACTAGGAGAATGAAGAACCGCCCACAGTAGGAGAAGATCAGGTTCGAGACCATCTAAGGAACCTCAAGGTGCACAAGTCCATGGAACTTGAGGAGATGCATCCGCAGGTCCTGAAGGAACCGGTGGATGAAGTTGCTAAGCCACTATCCATCGTATTTGAGAAGTTGTGGCAGTCCAGCGAAGTTCCCACTGACTGGAAAAGAGGAAACATAACCCCCATTTTTAAAAAAGGAAAAAAGGAAGACCTGGGGAACTACAGGCCAGTCAGTCTCACCTCTGTGCCCAGCCAGATCATGAAGCAGATCCTCCTGGAAACTATGCTAAGGCACATGGAAAATAAGGAGCTGATTGGTGACAGCCAACGTGGCTTCACTAAGGGCAAATAGTGCCTGACAAATTTGGTGGCCTTCTACTATGGGATTATAGACATCATCTACCTGGACTTGTGCAAAGCATTTGACACTGTCCTGCATGACATCCTTGTCTCTAAATTGGAGAGACGTGGATTTGATGGATGGACCACTTGGTCTATAAGGAATTGGCTGGATGGTCACACTCTAAGAGTTTCGGTCAACGGCTCGATGTCCAAGTGGAGACCAGTGACGAGCGATGTTCCTCAGGGGTCGGTATTGGGACTGACGCTGTTTAACATCTTTGTCAGTGACATGGACAGTGGGATCAAGTGCCATCCTCAGCGAGTTTGCCAATGACACCAAGCTGTGTGCTGCGGTCGACACGCTGGAGGGAAGTGATGCCATCCAGAGGGACCTTGACAGGCTTGAGAGGTGGGCCCGTGTGAACCTCATGAAGTTCAACAAGGCCAAGTGCAAGGTCCTGCACATGGGTCAGGGCAACCCCAAGCACAAATACAGGCTGGGCGGAGAATGGATTGAGAGCAGCCCTGAGGAGAAGGACTTGGGGGTGTTGGTTGATAAGAAGCCCAATGTGACCCGGCAATGTGCACTTGCAGCCCAGAAAGCCAGCCGTATCCTGGGCTGCATCAAAAGAAGCGTGGCCAGCAGGTCAAGGGAGGTGATTCTCCCCCCCTACTCTCCTCTCATGAGACCCCACCTGGAATACTGAGTTCAGCTTTGGGGCCCCCAACCTAAGAAGGACATGGACCTGTTGGAGCGAGTCCAGAGGAGGGCCATGAAGATGATCAGAGGGCTGGAGCACCTTTCCTATGAAGACAGGCTGAGAGAGCTGGGGAAGAGGAGGCTCTGGTGAGACCTTATAGCAGCCTTCCAGTACCTGAAGGGGGCCTACAAGAAAGCTAGAGAGGGACTTTTTACAAGGGCATGGAGTGATAGGACAAGGGGTAATGGCTTTAAACTGAAAGAGGGTAGATTTAGATTAGATATAAGGAAGAAATCCTTCACTATGAGGTTGGTGAGGCACTGGGACAGGTTGCCCGGAGAAGTTGTGGATGCCCCCTCCCTGGAAATGTTCAAGGCCAGGTTGGATGGGGCTTTGAGCAACCTGGTCTAGTGGAAGGTGTCCCTGCCCATGGAAGGGCGGTTGGAACTAGATGAACTTTAAGGTCCCTTCCAACCCAAACCATTCTATGATTCTATGATAAATAAGAAAAAATAGGGACAACTTCATTAAAGATCCCTTCTTCTGGAAACACCCTTTTTTCAGATCCTTTGCTACTTTTCCCTCGCCTTTGACCTTGTGACCAGAATGGGTCAAAGTCCTGAGATGCCTGTTATAATGAGGTAGCAGGGAGCTGCTGGCACATGCAGTGTGTTCAGTTGACAAAAGTTATGAAATATATATGTGGGTTTTTTGCCTCCGAGGACACTTTCACACCTTTGTCACAACTTTATTCCCATCTAAACCTCCTTGGAGCTTTCATCACTCTGTCTCCTTTCTTTGTCAGACATCAAGAAGGGTCATTTAGCCTCCGACATATTTGCTGTTTCTGTAAAGTTAACTAGAATAAACTTCACCCACACCATCTCAGTGAAGACCTCAACATCCTTCCAACAACAGCTTCTACAGATACACCTTCATTTCCAGGAGGAAGGCAAGGTGACATTCTGGCTCTCCTGCTACTTGCCTAAATAACTTCTTTAAGCCTGCAAAGCCACTTATATACTTAATACATTGAAAAATAGCACTTGCCCTTCCTGAGCAATGAGGCATGCCCATAGTCCTAGAGTGAATCAGCACCAGCAATGGATTCAGCACTCTGGAGTTCTGCCCTCCACCTCTGTTCCCTTTGCGTCTCATCTGTCTTTATGAACATTGCTGGTATTGGTTGCAAAGGACACTTTCTCATCAAGATAAAGCAAAATGATGCTGTCACTGTAGCTGCGACAGTACACTAAGCTCTGCCGGCTGGAGACACAAATCAGTGTTTATTAAATAGAAAAAAGTACACAACTTGGAGGAGAGAAGAGCTGTCTGTAAGCATCTTGTAACTCACAGCAGAGTGCTAATAAAAGCACTCTAAACATGACTCGATTATGCTTTCCGAATAGCTCATTATGGTGTCTTAACTGTGACAAATTTCATATGAATGTGAATTTAAGTATTAAAATCTATTTAGCATCTGAAGAAGCATTCTTGCAAGCTCTATCTTTTAGGAAAGGGCATAGAGTGTGGAAAAAATATTTGGGGATGGTTAAGTCACTAGTGATGATGCTTTCACCTCAAAGATGCTACGTCTAGTCTTACCCTCACTCTGTAACCAAAATATCCTTCCTTCCTTAAATAAATTTGAGTTTTTGTATAGATTGTGCAAACAGCAACCACCCCATGTGTGGAGGACAAATAGCCTGCCTACATATAATGCTATTATATTACAATTCCTGCATGGCAGACTATAAATTAGTGGGCTGGGAGACTGAACTGCCATTTCTACCCTTTCACATACTCAGCTGGCTGTTACTTACTAGGATAAGAAATTCTTAATAGAATGGCTTGATCTGGCTTTCTTCAGCTGTATTGTGTAGCGAAGGGATTTAAGTCAGACTGACACTAACAGTTTGGAGTGGTTCCCACAGATAAAACATAGCAAAACTGGCTATGCTGGGAYTGAATAGAAAAGGATATATTTGTATACCATTAATATTTGATATATCTAGGCTTTTCTTCCTTCTCCCTTCAAGATCAGCGATGGTGACCATTGTTCAGAGTGTCCATAAATCCTATCAATCAACAATATAACATATTACAGTCATTTTAAAAGAAATCGTGAAGTACAGATAAGTGCTCCTGCACTTGTTTGATTTATTCCATATCAGTTCAGCCTGAATTTCTCTTCCAGAAACAAATCTTGGTGTCTTCCAAGTTACTTGACATAGTGGTACAAATTCTCACTTATTTCATATTGGTTAGTATCTGCCTGAAATACTTCTTCTTGAGTTTACCTTTTCAGTAACAGTTTTCTCTGCATCTCTAGAACACCCCCACACAGCAGGGGTGTGCCAGTTACAGATATGAACAACTCATAGTTACAACAATCGCCATTCAGAAACCCTAAATGTATGTATTCTTGAAGCCAGGTCATCTTAAAACTGGCTGTAATGAGAATAGGCTCTGAAGTGATGTGCAAGTTCAAAGAAGGTAACTAATGTGTGAAATTTTGTCGCCTTTTTTTTTGCCCCCTGTGAGGAGCTGGGTTTAAGGGGATTTTGAAGCTTTGAGTAATTGGAAAACATTGTGATCAAATTATTTTTGTAAGACTGTACCAGAGCTGTGTGCCAAGAAAAATGGCTTTTTGTCTTACCGCCTCCTCCTCACTCTCCATTTTAATTACTACGGTTTGGCACCTGATCCTGCAGAGAACCATACAAAAAGCCACACAGGCCAGCTCTTTCCAGACGGAGATAAAAGAGAGGGAGGGAGGAATTAATTAAATCCATTTAAAATCTTTTCAGTGAGTTTCCTTCTAAAGTCACTGTTCTGGTTTCTGCATAGCTAGTGCAATGACACATGGTCATAAATAACAAACAGCTCCCTGCCTCCTCCCGTCATCTCTCCTTTTCCACCCTCTGCAGAATCAAACAAAACAGGGTTACGATTCTGGTATTATAAGCAAGCCAGTCAGGATCCAGAGAGAACAGGCAGCTGAGCGTGTTTTCAATTCACAACATAGCCTGTTTTTAATGGGCTGGTTTATTCAGTCTTGTGGGTCACTGCTACCAGGGTCTGCTTACTGCTTAAATTTTAGGCACAGAATGGTAACATATTGTTATTTTTCCCTATCTTTTTTTGATGATTTTAATACTCTGGACCTCCTCGTCTCCCAAAAGGAGCATGTCACTTATTTCTGGGATGCTTAGGAATAATAATAATACAAGGACTGGCTGCAACAGCTCAGTAGCTGTGGCCTTACGTCCTTTACAATTAATTTATGTTGCTGCCTCTTTGTGGTTGAACTGTAGGAAAAAGTGTTGCCCGTTTTCTACCACTCATTTCCTCCACCTTGGAAGGCAGAAAAGAAGCAAACTGGGCTGTCCCCACTATCAGAAATCAAGGGGCGGAAAGAGGGCAACATTAGAAGCCACTAGTGGCTGGCCAGCGGTCCCCCCTTTAGCGTGAAGCAAAGCCTCTTCAAGGAAGCCAGGTCTAGCACTGTTTGAGGGTTTGCATCCTGTCCTCAAGAGGGCCTCAGGTTGCCAGAGGTCTGGCATCCTAGGAAAACCCAAAGCAAATCCTGACTAAACCACCTTTTCCCTTGATGCTTGCCCAAGAAAACAGCTATGATTTCTGCACAAAGGCCAGCTTTTTACCCAGCATAATAGTTTTGTTCCTCATTTTGGGCTGGGGTGCATTACTGGTAAGTTTTCAAGAGTTCATAAAATTATTAAGAAAACTTAGTTTTTATATACAGAAATATACAGGGAATAAGACAGCATGAGATTGAGAACCTGGCTATTTTTCAAGACCTCCAGAAAGAGGGTCAGGCTGATATAAAGATGGAAGATTGTTCTCCTTATGACCTGTAACATCTGATAGTGGTTATATCTCCTTATTTTCTTAAACTCATGGGGTTGTTTGTAGTCTGGGTTTGATTAACTTATTTGTACAAAAATTAAGTTTCTATAGAATCTCATTTCTTACTATTTCTTCAGCCTGGACTTTTCAGAGTAGTTTTCTGCTGTCCATTTTTAACCCTTCAGTATACCACATCAAAACCCTGGGCAAAACACCGCAAATAAACTGCCATTGCAGAGAGCACTTGCAGACGTGGGCTGCAGATACAACCACCTTACTCTTACAGTTAAAAATCCAGCAGAAGGTTTCCTGTCCTGCTCATAGTCCTTCCACCACAGGCCTTTTTGCTGTGCATTGAACAGGTCTGACTCAACTGACCTTCCCTTCTCTCTGTACAAAGAAACAAATAGTAAGGTAGATGCCTGATATCTTTGGATCTGTTAACATTTAGCACTGTAAACACAAGCAGGGCCCTTGAGAGGCCACGGTGGGGAAGCCTATCTTTTGTACTAAATGATTAATTCTTTATTAAACTAATGTCTTCTAACACAGCAAAGAAAGGTTCAACTGGAGCAGGCCAGCACCCTCCATGGTGACCAGTTACACAGTTTTCCAGCCTAAATAAAAGTGATTCTGAGAAAAGCAACAGATTACATCAGCAATTCAACAGTGGACCATACATGAGAAATGATACAGTATGCAATCCAACACGTCAGGACAGGGATAATGTCAGCTTCCAAGATGTTTGGTTTCCATTTGGACAGATTACCACTGCACCTCTCCTCCTCCGTGTCCCACACTACCTGTTGTCAGTGAGCCGCTCACATCACGCAGCCTGCCCACCCCAGGGGAAAAAAGGCACGCTACAGCAYGGGAGCCAAGAGATCAGCTAGACCTTACTGCATTTTTGGATTGCTTACTGCCAGTTTGCTGATTTTTCACACACAGACTAGAGTACAGAGCACAGAATATTGCAAGAGGATTTTTTCTCTGGAAATAATAAAAAAGGAGAATTCACGATTTAAGTTCCTTGTGGTGTTTCTTTTTGTGAATTTAACCCCAGATGCTCAGGAGAAGCTGTAATCCCATCAAAAGTAAGTATTTTCCTGTCTATCATCTCCTTTGCTAATGATACTGGGAACCTTCCTGAGGGAAACTAACTGAATCATTTTTTAGCTTGTCAAGCTTCCRTTCCCTTTATTAAAAATGATGATGAACTGCTGTATGTGATTACTCCACCTGAAAACAGAGTAGCTGCATCTGCCTACGAACCCAAGACAGAAGCTGCCTAAGCACTGACCAGAGCTATAAATGTTACAACTGTTGTACAGAGTTGTCTCGAGGAATAATCATACATTAGAATACAGAATACACCAAGCCACAGATGCTCTCTGGTCTCTGCGTTAGAACTCATCAAAATTCAGACCTTCAGTTCCCCAGAAAATTCTAACATTTCAAAMTGTATTTGTGTTTCAAAATAGAATGAAAAAACACAAACAAACTGTTATATRCAATTTCCAAATTATTTTGTTTGGATCTGTTAAGCTGTCCAGCTCCAATAACGTGAAAACACTGTGCCAGAAATTCAGCTTTTATGCTGCATTGCAACATAAGAGAAAAATCCCCTCCTTTTTCAGTTAGGACCACRGAAATGTTTTGCTTCAAAACAGTTCCTTCTGAAGGGCCAGGAGTGGGGGGCAGGACAGGAGGAAGCCCTAGCTGAGTCCTGGGTCAGCTACAAAGCTCTCAGCATCTGCTTTAGCCACCTGAGCTACAAGGCTGCTCTTAGCATGGTGCTACAGCCAACAGGAGRGAGAGACTGATTCTTCCAGGAGCAATGCAGAACACTTAGTGAGACTCCTGCTGTGAATCATGGTATTGATGCATTGGAAAACCTATAACGGCAGACTAATCACTTCTTAAAGAGCCTTTTAATCATTTATTAAGTCCTTCATAAAAAATGTGCTGGTGAAACCTTCAATGTAAACAAGTGATTCATAAGAATTAATCAGTTTTTGTCTATCAATCACTCTGAAAGAGAAGCATTGAGGAAGTATGAAAGGCTTGTAAGCCTCCAAGAGAGGCAGAGCTAAGGCTTAGGTCCATCATTAATAGCAGGACAATGCATCACCTCCCAAATAAAAACGGCATAAAGGGTACATGCCTTTCACTAGGGTACAAGGTTCTCACTCAGTGTGGAGGAACTCCAAGAAAGTGTTTTAAAAGTGCTTTGAAATTACTTAGAAAACACCAGGAATTTCCTAGAATGCATTAGGATGCTACTACACAGCCACCCTAGACGTATTTGCAAGAGAAGACGATTTGACCCACCTACCCTTTTATCTAGCTAAACAGCTTTTCAATAGTTGCAGTTCTCCGAGATGAATGAACCCCAAAGGAACAAAATACGTGTCAAGCCCCACCTTGTATTTTGCCAAGTCAGTCCAGATCAACAAAAGAGAGCTGAGGTATTCCAAGACACTGAAGAAACCATTTGCATTTCACAGAAATAACCCACAGTATTTATTAAGAAGAGAATAAAAATTGTCTAAGCATTTTGGGTAAGGAAACAAGAGTTTCTTTAAGCCCTCAAAACTTTCAATCTATTGTGTTCACATTTCAGCTTGCCCCAGGCTTCCTGGGTTCTCGAACATAGCCCTGCTAAGGAGAGAACCTCTTCAGTTTGTCAGAGATCTCCACTGGTCAAATATCCACAACAAAACTAACAACATGGCTAATACATAAATCCTGATTGTGCTGGAGAGGGCTTTCTTTTTTCCTTTTATGCTTGTGTGTGATAATAGGCATCTCTGGGCTGCTAGAAAGTATCTTTATAAATTGAACTGCACTATTCAAGTTAATGATATTATGTGGAAAGAGACTGTATGTGTGGCACCAGGAGGATGGTAGAAAGAAATAAGCACAAAAGTTGAATCTGGTCCATCTTTTGATTAGATGACTTTCAAAGTGAAAAAAATCAATACACACAGCAAGCCCTGGATCCTGGGAGAATATGTTTYATTACTGACAAAATTGTGTTTACATCAAGACCCTCAGCAGACTTTGAAAGAGTACATTAACTCTGTGCCAGTCTGGCTAGAGCCCACAGCCAAATTTGAAGCCTCTGACGCAAAATAAGCAGGCTCTAATAAGGCAATACTACTGTTCAAGCTCCCTGCACGTGGTTGAAAAATTTCATTCTTACTGCTGTACTTGGCAGAAACAGCCTCTAAGGAAGGAAGAAGGAAGAGAAAGAAACTGAGGAGTAATACGAAAGAGCTACTTCGAAATAACCACATCTAGCCATGGTTTTCCAGAATGTGTGATTTGTTTGCAGCACAAACTCCATAAACATGCATGGATGTTATCACTTTCTACATGATGTGCAAGTATGCAACAGGACAAAGTTCCTGAGCTCTGTTGTGATGGGGACACGTGAAACCAAATGCTTAAAGTTCACTCAAGGTGGTGAATCCAGGCAAAAGGGAAAGAGAAAGCTGCAGAAAGCCACTGCTTCCTTGGATGAATGAGAGGCAGACAGTCGGCTGAATTAGTTTTAGACATTGCCCCTAACACTCCCAACCAGTTAAACTAACTAGAAGCAGGGAAAAGACACCATCAAAGCAGAATGTCACCTTGAACCCCAAGTAATCCTTTTAAAGTTATTCCTACAAGATCTGGCTCCAAAATATTGCTCCAAAAACTGCTAGGTAAAATGACAGGTCCATTCATCACTAGACTTTGCAGTATTGGCAACATCAGAGCTCTATCACCAYACAAAACACACGAGGATTTTCTAACAAGCTCAGGAGAGCCAGGAACACAAAGACCATTCGGAATCCTCCTTGTTTTATGGACCGGAGTAAAAATTTCCTTTTAAGAAATTGACCCCTACTGTGTTGAACTGAATCTGGTGCCCATCTTCTTTAGGGTTTTTTGAACATTCTGTCTATACATATACAAAGGGGAGAAACTTCCTTTAGTGAGACCAAAGAAATGAAAAAGTCACGTAAGTGGGCACACTTCTATTGACTTCAATGGAGCTTCACCAGTTTTCATCAGCAGAACATTTGGTACTTTCTTTTGACTGTCATTATGGAGAGCATATATTGAGCACACAACCAACATAACAGAACATACTAATAAGTTTTAAATTAGCAATTATATTAACTTTCTCTTTTAATTAACACATTTTAATTACATTTCCAGTTCTAGGAAAGCTGCAGATTTCAGGCTGTAATTATTGTGTCTAGTAAAATGTGGATGCATGCAATATAGTAAAGTGCTTTCCGGATTGATCACTGATATGTGGCCAGGGAAATGCTGCCTCTTTTGAAGTTAAAATTGTTTCTCACATGTGAAAGAAAGATTTATTATTGGAATGCACAGGATAAAAGTCAGAAACTTAAATCTGTTTGGGGAGGAGGGGTGCATTGATTGTTTGCCTCTAGTTAGGTGCTCCTCTGTGTCAGGAACTTCTGGAGTTGATTGTTGTATTAACTGCATTTGGTAGTTCGCCCAGTGCATATATCTATATCCACAGATACATGTCCAATTACAGTTCCTACTAAACTTTGATCAGGAGTTTTCTAACAGGTATTGGTACTTATCCAATAAGTGTTCCCACGGATATCACATTTGATCTTAGCATCAATGAGAAAACAGAAAAATTTGATCTAATGTACGAAAGTTGTGGTTTACTTCATGCTAGTTCCTATGGCTGGAATAAAAAAAAAAAAACAGCTTATCATCTTGGGAAGAGACAGCATATTGCTCAAGCTTTACCCCAGCATAAACATAAGGCTACCTAAAGTACTGAAACTGTTTGCAAGCATCAGTCCAAGTTTTCATGCTTATATAATAGCTTGGGCAAATTCACAGTTTTAGTGATAACTTAAGAAAACAACTGTCTAATGCATACAGCTAAATGGAGATGCAACCTGCAGCTAAAATAATTTTGTCTCTCTATTTGAATACCAACAGGACAGAAAAGTGCTAAAGAACTGAGGAAGCTGTTAAATATCACGCTTGTGAATTCATTTGGACAAACTTCCATTCATTTCAGATGAAAGATTCCATCCTGTGTCCTTGAGCTATCTTTAACATAGGAAAGTTGTAAGCCTAAAGCTTTATTACAGCAAAGACCTAGATTGGCCCATTATTACCAGTTAGTTGCCATTAGCATCTGATTTTAATATGGGACAGTAGTTAGGTTAACACAGCTAAGCACAAGCACAAAATCATTTTGAAGTGGCCCTTTGGCACCAACATTTCAGAGTTATTTTASATCCAATTACAATTTTCCTGTGGTTCAAACTAACTGATGACTATGTTAGAGACATGAAAAACCCTTCAGTGCCTGTACCACAGAGTACAGCCAACGTTTCTTTAGCACATTTGGGTTTTTTCATCAGTTTCACTAGTGAACTTAATGTAGATGCTGAAGTGACATTGATTTGAAAGTAAAATGGGAAGGAAGTTGAGTAACAAAATGTGATAGAAGAGCAAGAGAACAGCAAACCACTTCATTGTTAAGTCAGGTATCAGAATGCTGGATCAAACCCTAAACTCCAGGTCCTCAACTGCTTACCACTTCTACTCAGCCGTTTGTAGGTATTCTCATTCTAAGAAGTAAGGAGAAGCCTGCTGTGATCCTGCATGTCATGCCATGAAATTTCTTTGGCTTGGAAAGAAAGAAAAAAGRGTCTGTCCAGAGATAATGCCTCAAAACCTGAAGAGTACAATGACTCACACAGCTCAGTTGCCTTCTAAAAGCAAGAAAAGCAGCATGTTCAAAATTAGGTGCCTAATACGAGGCATCTGTTCCTAATCTGAATGCTTTGCTTTACACTAAAATTAGGTTTGTGAATGCCTGGTTTGAGATTTAGGTACAGATTGAATACTTTAAAACTAACATATTTGGAAGTGTAAGCAATTATTAAATATTAGAAGTAAAACAGATGTCTGGTCAGTCCTTCTCTTCCTCATTTGCATTGCAAACACATTACCTACTCCTACAAATACAGGCTTTGCAGATTAAGAATTTAAGAGCTACATAGGGGATTGGATGTGTTCTGAGAAGACAGTACAAAAAAACATGTTCTGGGTATAAAAGCATGCCCCCGCACTTCTGGCTTTGGGATCGCTATAAAGCAGCCACAGGAGAAAGTCAGGAAGGATTGAGAGGTCCTTGAAGCTCTTTGCCTGCTTGTTGTGCAAGGCAAGAGAACTCACCTTAAGGCTCTTCAGAGATCCACAGTGTTTAGGGASAGCTACATGACAAAAGCTTTGGAAGTTGAGCCTAAATGAAGGAGGCATTTTCTTTGCTAAAACTTCCAGCACACCACCAGCATAACTGAAGATGGTTGACTTCTGTCTTTTGGGGCCAGGTGAGCATTTGGCATTGAATTTAAGTACCACTAGTATTTTAGGACAGCCTAAGCATTAAACTATTATTATCCCAGAATCACAGCAACATTTCAGTGTAATGCTTCTCTGCAATGATTATAACTAGATTTCATATACAATAGCTACAATATTTWAAAAAAAAAAAAGTCTTTATGACTGGTTTCATTCCATCACATCAAACATCTGAATTCCTCCTCTACTTTCTTTTAAAGTATTATAGATTATGGAGTCTTTTATTGAAAACACTCAAAAGAATGATGGTTGCATGTAAATTATAGCAATTTCCATGTTTTCCATATTAAAACTCATTAGATTTCCGCAGAAATTTAGACCTAGTGCCATTTTCTTTTGACAGTGGAAATCATCATATTTGGAAGATATGAGCATATATTCCTTGAGACAGATCCATAATAATTCAGCTTAGCCTCATGGACTGACAGATTCCTCTGAGTGATGAGGGTATGAAGAGCCAGTTTATAATATGCATTAGTTCTCTCGTTGCATCTGTTTATTCTCTGTGTCACTTTCCATTTATGAAATTGCTGCAAGGATATTTCTGCTCTTAAAAAATCATTACCAGTACCCACAGCCTTGTGGGAGACCCTRCTATAAATAGCAACAAAATAAACAAACCATGGTGCATACATAATGGAAAACAATATATAAGAAAATAGGTATGTGCTGTCAGCTGCYAAATGATTATTAAAAACAAGCACGGGGATAACATCACTTTAAAAATCATGATGCAAGAGAAATCCCTGACAGAATGTTTTAACATAAGAGAGTGCTTGAAATAACGCAAAAAAATTCCAGAAAGTTAAATCATCTGGTGCTAGCTGGGCATTAACAGCTGTAACCTGACTTCAGACAGCATTTTAAAACAAATCCACTTTCAAGTGTGAGAATATGAAGTGCAAGCCAGGGGGATGTGGGTTGGGGGTTGGTTTTTTCCCCTTTTGACGGTTCATTGATGTTTAATAATATTCCATGCAGTACTCGAGTGTAACTCAGTTTTCCTTTGCATGTTTCTTCCATGCAGTAATTAATAGTGAACCCTGCCATCGAACTTTGTTAAGTCGCACTTTTGCAACGTCATATTAAAACCACTTTTGCAAATACTTTTGACAGTGATTCTTTAAGTGATCTAAATCACTCATTCATGACAGTGATGTTGCTGTGAAGAAATCCTGTATTATGGAAGCATTTGTCACATGCCAGCTGTTCTAAACTGACTGGTTTTCATCAGACACTTCCAATGGRTTTACCATTTATAGCCAGATCACAGAGACTGTCAAAGCAATCACCTTCCAACTGACGAGCCCAGTTTAGACTCTGTTTTGAAAAGCCTGCCCTTAGCCAAGATGACCATTTCAACCAGCTGTGTTTTGAAGAACTGACCCAGTCTTTCAGCACTTACACTGGAATGCAAAAAAAAAAATCCTTACTTACATCAGAGAGGAGCCACAAAGCAGATGAGGTGCCACAAAGCACAAAGTGTGAATGAATGCAACAAAATTGGAAGTGAACTGTAGGGAAATCAAAACTTTTTTTGACAAGCCACAAATAACAGCAGATATATTTTGCCCTGTGGCTCCTGCTGCTGCAAAGCAGTCTGCCTCTGGCTTCCCACAGCCAGAAATATTACCAAGTCTTCAAACTGCTAATAAGCATGCAGTAGAAAATCATCTTAGCTGGGCCCAGTGGTTGTTTACAAAAGCCGTAAATTCCCTTTTAACATACACAGCTACGATGACTTTTACATCCCTTCCTAAAAAATGAAGGAAATTGTCCACTGCTGAGAAGATGCTTTGTTCTTTCTCTTCATCTCTAGTTGCTTCCGGTCCTCACTGTTCCTACTGTAGCAATTTGACTATTCAGATGTTTCAATTTCTAGGTCAGAAACCTGGTAACTGAAATTATGCTTGTACTTGTAACAGAAACTTTCAAAGCTCTGGACAAATTCCCATTCACTTTTTTCAGCCCATTTTATGCTTTGTCCTATTCCTTTACAAAACTCCACTAGATTTCTGGATATGATCTTCCTTTTAAGAGGTTTTAATCCAGTGCATTTTCCCCTATTATTTATATCTGTTTCTCAGTCATTCTCAAACCTTTTTTAATCAGTATTTACTGTTATTAAACTTTGCTTTCAGATTTTCAGTTTATAAAATCCAAGTTTGTGTTCATGTCTCATTAGTCTTCTGTCCTCATAATTTATAACAGTAAATTAGCAGATCTTAATTTACAAGAGAATAAACCAGAGCTTACTCTTTCTTAGGCAGACATCCACTTTTTTTGGTTTTGACCTTTTTTTCCTGGTCTGGAGTTGTTTGCTCCTGAAACATCTTTAACAATTAAATTCTTTACCCCCTCCTCACCAACGAGCAGGAACCTGCATTCCTTCCAGGTACGTCCTCCTCTTGAGAATCCCTCTCCTAGCGCTCCATTCTCTGTCATGGAGAAGACGAGCAAGGACATTTCTGACATATGGCAGTGTCTTGTTAATTCTGACTGCGCCTAATCTTCTACTGCCGGTGCTGGACTAGAAGTTACTGCCCTCAGTGAAGTTTGTCCAGGGTCACCCTGGTGTATAGACTTCATTGTGATCTACCTTATACCAAGTAAAGTGCCATCAGCTGCTGCAGCCACAGTGCAGTCCYGTTCTTACAGTAAGAGGCTAAGTTGCAGGTTCTGTCAATAAGGATGTCAGCATCCTACTCTAAAAGCAAGTATGGTCTGGCACGTTGCCTTACTCTGGACTCTTAAGACTGAAAGCACCTTTCATGGTTATGCCATTTTTAAAAGCGAAGTCAAACACACAAACGAGCTTCTCACATTTGTTCACGATAATTCAAGACTATCTTTCTGTCAGAGTTCCTCTTATACTAGACTTCTTATAGGAATGCTTAATTATCTACCATGTGTGACTGATGGGCATAATTTATTGGCCAAAATGTTGGGCCTAAAAATCACAGCATCACAAATGAAGACTCCTCATCAAAGGACAGCAAAGGACTTTCAGGACATCTGGAGCTATACGCTATCCAAGGGAGCAAACCGCACAGTTCCAAGACAATTACAAACGAAAACACAATTGGCTCAGCCCTGCTCAGTGATTGACTTTCTTCCTTTTTGGGGAAGGACGTCATGGCCTTTAAAGGGGATCATGACATGTTTTTATAACCAGTTGCTGACACTGCAGCAGGTAACGCTTAGGGAAGTCCAGCTGCTGTTCTCTGTTAATGGCAATCATAAAGCTAGACCCTTTGCCGGACTCTAAGTAGAAGTTTAAAGGTCCCACAAGGATTCTTCTAAAAGAGGAATGAATGACCCTGGTGTCTAGACTACCATTAGATTCTTCTATAAAATTCAGGTTGTAATGTACAGAGCTGTSTGTGAACTATTGCTGAGCGCATAATGACTGAGTTAATTGCCTATATAATCACTCCACCATCTAAGTACCCTGAGATAGTCTGAATGGGAAAAGTACTATTAAAAAAAACCTTAGGCTAGACTAAACTTTAATTACATGACACCTGCAAATGATACGCTGAGAAACAACTCAGTAAAACACAGAGAGTAAGAAAATGTGCTCAGCCTGTGCCATTAACAGATAAAAGATCAGTTCCTAAACAGTTCATCCTGAAAGATGCAAATAGCTGGAACCTGTCAGATTACATATGGAAAAATCCTTGGCACATTCACCTGTATTCCAAAACCCCAGGCCAAGCTTCCGCTTCCCCTAATGCCAGCGATAATGTGGTACAAGTCCAACTCACAGAACGGCTTCATTAGTGATGATGGACTGAGGCAGGGACTGGACGTGCCGATTGCTACAATGGCCCGGAGAAGGGCTGGATGGCAAAAGAATTTTGTTTTTTTTAAAGAAGTAATATCAAACTCAAGAGTCTCTTGCTAAGACACTGGAGGGTTGGCAAACCAGCTGAACCTGCACTTGTTTTTTATTCATATTTTTACATCAGATATAGGAGACTGGTATAGGAGACAGCTGTGAAGGTTATGACACCTTTTTTTTTTCCTTTATAACAGTTACAGTGGGCTAAAACAAGTAGCGGCTGCAGCACTAATTGACTCAGTGAATGCATTTCCTACCAAACCTTAAACATTAAGGATTCATAGGCAGAACCAGAAATAAACTGTGTGTGGGTGTGAAGGTATGTGTAATAGTAAAAAGCTAAGCCTGCTTGAAATTATATTAAGTTCAGCTGAATGGAAAGATCCATAGTTTAGAAAACTGTCTTTTTTATTTGTAGGCTTACAAGGAAGCTATTGTTAGCCTGTTTGGTTTTGTCATTACTGTTCTAGCTTTTAATTCAACATGGTTTTATCGCATGCAACGTTATGCCATTTCACATCATGTACCTAACAGGATCATTTCAGACAGGATAACATCACACCATCTGAAAGACATCAGAATCACACTGTATTCATCATAGATTCTTCCTGGCAGACTGTAGAGTTACCCCATGATTTAATCCAGAAGGCTTTCCCTTTAACTTTGACCTGACATGKTTTTTTGAACAGTTAGTAAATTCAACAACTAGCTCATAAAACAAAGCTAGCTAGGCCACTGCTTCAAAGTCCTTTTTTAATACTTGTCTGCTAGGAAACAACTAGCAAAGTTGGCAAGAATAGAGGCAATTACCGTTAAGTTATACCAGTATACTGTGAAGGGAATATATATATTAAAAATAGTCCTCAAAGAAAAACCTGTTTGCATATAACTAGCCCAAATACAACAAGACAACCTCAGGGATGGGYCATACAAAATACATGCCTGTGGGCTGATCATATAATCCAAACCTGCCATAGATACCAATCTACAAACTGAGCTATTTCCCTAGGATGCAGATAGCAGCAGYAGCATTAATCCTACTTTTCTGGTGAGGAAAAAACAAACCCAAATTAACGGATTTGCCAGTTGCCTGTCATATCACAGAAGCAAAATCAAGTTAAAGCTCATGATTCCCTGAACCACATCTGATCTATTCAATCACAGTGTGCATTGGACAGAAAACGTAGAACTTCATCCTCCCTTGTATGGGAGTAATCCGCACCAGAAAATACAGTTTATGTAGCCTAGTTAATAAGGTTTTAGGAATGTCTCCGTCAGGAGGTAAATAGCTTGACCTTCTCTCATAGGAGACTAAAGATTGAGATCACCTACACACATAGAAGATATATGTTTTAGACACTTCAAAAAATAATTAAGGCATAGCCTCCACTCAGAGAATGTGATGGAAAATTCTGCTACTGAATTGTTCATACACCAATCCCAGTCAGGAGTTTATAGTTTTACTCCATTGAAGTTTCTCCAAATGTTTATCCTTAGCCTTAAAATCTCAGTCCTGTCATTCTGAATGATTATTAAAAAGTGAGATAGCTTGCAGATATTTTCTCTCTCTGCCTTATGGCAAAGAGGCTGTGCTTTTGATGGAAATTGTTCCCCTCTTTCTTACCTTCTAGAAAAAAAAAAATATTGGCCTTCACAGGGATGATTAAAAAAAAAAGAAATCAAAAAACAAGGACAGATTTAAAGTGTTAGTAAACTGTGCAGCAATTAAAAATGTTGTCAAAATATTTTGAAGAGTCTAAAAAAAGTTTGTATTCATAGAATTTTTACAGACTAAATAGAAAAAACATTTTAAAAAAAAGTTTAGAGAAAAAAATTATTCTTTCATAATTCATTTTCCCCCGTTTCTATTTATAACCTCTCCATATAAACTTAGCACTTTATTTCCATTTTCTTTCCTAGAGGGAAAGAATACAGAGAGGAATTTTTCATTCTTGACTGTTTTATCCATCATTAAGGAACACAGTAAGCATGTTAACTTTCCAAGCATACTTACTTCCCTTTGACTCTAATTCAACCTTAACAGTCTCTCAGCACTCCATATGATTTCAGTCAGTATAAAGAAAGAAATAAGGAAGTATTGCTCAAGTATCCTTACAACACATCCTTCTACTCTGAATATACTCTGTATATTTCCCTTGGAGTTTATAGCAAATAAAAAACGGTCCTTTAATAGCTACAAAAGATTTAGCTACTAGATTAATAGCTACTAGATTAAGACAATCACATTCATTTTTATTCACTACCAAACAGACCTGAATTCAGGCTTGGAAACAACTCTTCAATTCTCTTGACTTGAGATCTCGGTCTCAATTGAGCAAAGTAATTAAGAGAATACTTTTAAAGTACTGTCCTGCTTTCTGCTGGGATAGAGTTAATTTTCTTCCTAGTAGCTGGTATAGTGCTGTGTTTTGGATTTAATATGAAAAGAATGTTGATAACACACTGATGTTTTAGTTGTTGCTAAGTAGTGCTTACACTAGTCAGGGACTTTTCAGCTTCCCGCGTTCTGCCAGGTGCACAAGAAGCTRGGAGGGAGCACAGCCAGGACAGCTGACCCAAACTGGCCAAAGGGATAGTCCGTACCATATGACATCGTGCTCAGTATATAAACTGGGGGGAGTTGCCCAGGGAGCGACTGCTGCTCGGGGACTGGCTGGGAATTGGTCGGTGGGTGGTGAGCAATTGCATTGTGCATCACTCATTTTGTATATTCTATCATCATCATTATTATTATTATTTTCTCTTCCTTTGCTGTCCTATGAATCTGTCTTTATCTCAATCCATGAATTTTACTTTTTTTTTCTATTCTCTCCCCCATCCCACTGCAGGGCAGGGGGTGGGGAGTGAGCGAGGGGCTGTGTGGTGTTCGGTTGCCTGCCAGGTTAAACCACAACAAGTACTTAAAATGTTTTACTGGAATTATTCTAATACAGAATGATGCCCCTCCCCTGCCTATTTTGTGATATAAAGGATGTCAAAACTGCCAAAGATTATAAATACTAACAGTTTATAACATCAGAAGCACAGACGCCACCTCATCGGTGTTCAGYTCTCCAGTTAAAACTATTTTTACAGCAACTGACAAATTTGACGGTGATGTGAAGCAAATGAACAAGAACAACAAAAATATCACTGAAATTTCAGTCACTAACTAGCCATGCGCACTGGATCTCCTCTCTTCCATACAGGGAAATCCACTTGGCCCTTCCAACAGTACATTGCAAAGTTCACGGACCTTGACTGTCTCTGTGAACTTCTCATCTCTTAAACCATACAATTCACTCTGTCTTTTATGTGCACTGCGTCGTGGAAGACATGGGGTCTCTCCCACACCTATTGCTTCTGCTGTACTAAAAGACAGAATTGKTTTTATTATATCATAAACCACGGTCTGAATCTAATGATCTAACCTTACATTTCATACAGTTTTATTTCAGATTTGGCGTCCCAGTGAGGAGTGTTGAGCTCCCATGGATTTTATCTTACTTCAGCTGTCTGAGTGGAGTCCAACATTCCTTCAGGAGTGCTTGAATTGTTTTGATTGCAATTCTCCTTTAATGAATGACATGTAAAAAATGCTACAAATCTCAGCACCCTCTGGTTCAGAGTCATGCGAACATCACCATGAAAACCTCGCAGCAGCATCTAGTAAAATGGTTCCCTATCACACTCAGCAGCTGTTGGCAGGGAGCCAACTGTAACCTTAATTCCTCAGTTTCTACTCAAAATGAATTATTACCATTCTATTTCCCTCCAGTACTCAGGGCAGATGCCATTGGATGGAGGTTCACAACAAGTTCCCGCCTATCCTGGACTATCTCAGTGTTTACAGAAAGGTATAAATTGGCATACCCTGCTGCCTTGCACAGTCTCTTCACCACCTACACCACTTGCTTGCTACAGGGACGCTTTGGTGTCACCGAATGAGCAGGCAAAACTGGACTCTGGATGTGCTTTTTTCTTTAATTTTTCATTACTGTTCCGAAGCATCATTTTTATTACAAAGGGAGCGTACCAGAAAACGTATTCTGTATCTGTATAATCAAAACATTTAGAAACAATTAATCCTTTATTACAAGCAGGTGATAATAACGCACAGGAAGTGTGGCTATACAACCCTCACTTTCTCGGGGAGCTTAATGACTCCCAGCCTTCAGTCACAAACATGACATCAGGACTCTTATTACAATACACGCTATCACTGACATGCTATTAAATGCCCTTTCTTACTTCAGTAGCAAAACTCAGCAGAAAAAATGCAATCTATCAATATTGTAAATGAAATACTTAATGCTTGCATACGTGCACTTATAGCTGCTTGCTGTCCCAAACTTTGAAGCTGGCCTGGTTAAAATCTACTCAGTATACCTTCCTCCTCCCTTTCCACCCACCTTGTGTTTAATGCCATTCTGTCAGGAGAGCAGAGAGATGAAGCTTGAATCATTAAAGAAATTTCAGTGGAAAGGGCAATTGCAAAGCTGCATTGCCTCCAYTCTTTCCTTTCCTGCTTTCTCCTGCAACTAATCAGCCAAACATTCCCCCATTGCTAGCTTTCCTTTGAGTCTTCCCCTGGCTAAAATCCGCCTCCTGTGACAAGGTCTCACAGCACTCCTGGTGCTCCTGAGGGCCTCTCTCCTGGGTTTCCAGAGCCAGGCCTAGGACTCTCTGCATAATCCCACCGGCCAGGTTCTCCAGGTGGCAAGTAGGAGAGTCCTGTGGCTCAAGGAAAGAGCGGGGTTGAAAAATCTTGCGTGAACAGTGACAAAGCTCAACATACAGGCTCCCTACCATCCCTGTGCAGTTGTTTACTTCAGTGCAAAGGGAGTATAATACACAGTGAAATCTAAATGCATTTGCTACCTCATGTCACTAGTGGTACATATAAATCTCCCTCAAAAGTGGGAAGCAATAGTAGCCAGCCCATATTTCCCTTCCCCACAGCTTTTTTTTATTTTTCACAGCTAGAGCTTGAAGAGAGTCTTGAGACACCTGCAGCTAAGGGAAACTGCCTTTAATTCTCTGACTTTTCACACAAGATGAAGAGCTACCCCTCACATATTTACCTAAAATTCAGACACTAGTAAATTCTAGTGACCAGCAGCAGATTCAGGATTTTTTCTATTTATTGATGTGACCATAGAAAATTAAACTGGTAACTAATTCACTCATGAAAGATTTCCTAATGAAATGAAACCAAAGTTTAGGGGCTTTTTGCATTCACGACTGCTATTCACTGGTAACGATACCGTCCATAATATCACTATGACCATTCTCTGGAATTACAGCTGACGGAGTTCTGCACTCTCACAATGTGACTTCAAGGAATAGTTCAGGAGTGACTGCTGTGCTGTAAACTAGCACAGTGTTTCACCGTGGAGTCACAGATCCACAAGGCAAAGCTGGAAACCAGTTGCAATACAGGCATATTAAGAAAGCCCCATTATAACTGATTAAATAGAAACAGTTGGATTCATTAAGTCTTAATACCAACACAAGGATTAATTTACCCACCTGCATGCTTAACCAGCTCTGAAGTGCACACAAGGATGGGTAAATCATCTTTCCTAATGCTTCTGGGTTTCAGATTGCAAGCTGGTGTTGCTACCAGAACTCTGTTCTGACAGCATCGCCTTGCTGCAACGGCCAGCACAGCACTCCCACTGCCCGAAAGGTTTCATCTTGAGAACAGCAATTATAACAGCACTTTGTCTTCCATCTTCACTCAGTGACACTTCCATAAATCTATTTATATTCCGTTCTCTCCTGGTCTGCTTTCTAACTTTCAAATGAGTTTTCCCCTACTTATTTCACAAGGTCAAAGTGAAGACTCTTATCATATATTGCCAATATCTACCTCTGTCTACTCCAAACAGCAACAGTACAAGACTTTTACTTGTCCATTTCTATACTAGGCCTCTTTCTTTTGACATCTATGGAACAAATAACAGATGGATCATTTCTAAGAGCAGCCTATGTACTGAACCGAACGCTGGGGGAAGCAGAATCAGCTCTGTACACCGTAGGGTGACAAGAATTGGTCACAACTGAAACAGCCATTTCAAAACTGAAGTCAGCACTAGGAATAACTATTACAGCAAGAAACAACCACACTGTGTTTCAAAGATATAGGTGGTAGAAGAACACAACATTGTCTACTCTCGTACCGTGTCTCATCTAAGCCATGTCCAAACCCCACACCCGTGGAGGTCAGGGATAGACTTAGGAACTCCCTGTGAACTGCAGCACTTGCTTTCACCAGATGACCATCAGTCCCTGAACTCATCTTGCTGTACTTGCTCTAGAGGGACAGGATACCCATCAACTTAACCAGACAAAAGGCAGCATTCAAGGGATGGAAAGCACAGGTCAACAGAGGACTGCAAATCGCAGTTAAATTAGAAGCGGATTAGCTAACTGAAAAGTGATGGGAACGCTCAAGGGAAAGTGATAGGGAGGCGAGTTGAGTGAGAAGATGAAAGAAGGCCACATTTGGAGTCAAGGCATAAATAAGGGGTGGGGGGAAACTTGGAGCAAAGTTCCAAAGCACTGGAAAGGAATAGTACTGAAAAAATATTCCCAACTCTCAAGATCCTGGCTTTGACTTCACCTGCAGTGCCCCCCAGTCACTGGGGAAAGGGGACAAAGGTGTCCTGCTGCTATGTATCTCCAGTGCTTGCTTTTTTTGTGGGGTGCTTGGGAGGAAGAAGCAGTAGGGGAAGGAGAGGGAAACATACACACAAAATGTACAGAAATACACAATGTGGCTTCAATGAAAGGTAACAGAAAATATGAAGCACTAATTATTCTTTAAAATAAGTAATAAGGAACATAACTGCAAGAGAAGCATAACAAGCTTCCCATTTACTTGGCTATTATTTTTTGCACATGTGTACTTTTTTAATGTAACCTCAGCTACAAAAAGTCATATCCCGTTGTTAATTTACAGAAACTAAGCAGAGGCTCTGTAACAGAGGTTAATTTGGGTTTAAAATAAATGAAGTGCCACATAAACACATACCACTGATTCAGCTGATTAAAAGCAGCATCTGGGACAAAGCCTAATTTTTTCTGACAAATTTTTCATGACTGGAGACAGCCTTTTGTGAACTGGGATTATGCCTGTTCTAAGATCTGTCCTCCAGGTCCCCACTGTCAGTAGGCTCCTGTGACACATGAGGCACAAGGACAACCTCTCGTGACTAATTCCAACAACTCTGTATTGCAGCTGCCTGACTTAGAGGTGGCTCAATCCCAAGAGACTCGCTGCCCGACTTTGCCATTGGAGGCTGTGAGCTCAAATTCCACTGGAATCAGTGGGGTTTTATCAAGAAACCTATTTCCTTTTCTCTTTCATCTGGCTTTGCATAGGACTTTGCTTGTTGCTCTGCTAAATGGAAAAATGTGTGAATCAAAGCATTTCGCACACATACTGGCTAATTAAGAGTAATTAACCTAAATGTCACAGAAACAAAAGTAAACAGAAAAGAATAAAGAGATACGATCACAGTTTATACATCTATTGTTGCAAAAGGTGAAAGGCAATGAATCAGCTCTAAGAGAGGTTTGTTGTACCCATTTCACCTGTTTCCTGTCATTTAACGTAAATTAGTATTATGCTAAAATCAAGCAAGTTAAGCCTAATCAAATCCTCTGAAATAGTGAGGTAAAGCTGAGTTCTCGAAACTGGAAGTTCTGGTTCGCCCTCATGTTCACCATTTTGGCCCGAATTGAAACTTTAATCATATGGTCAAATCTATGTTGGTTTTTTTTTATTGTGAGATCCCATCCCTCTTCAGAGCACTAAAGGGGCAATTATTCAGCTTCCAGTGTGTGCAGACCTGATTTGTTGTTAAAGAAGGTATGTCTCTGACACAATGATTCTGCCAAACCTCTAGCCCAAGCACCGAAATGTAAAAACTGTGATATTTTTATTCTCTCTTTTTAACCTGAGAAAAAACCACACAATTTCTTACCCTTAATCAAGGAATGGAGCATGGAGCTGTTCTGTCCAAAATTAAGTTCACAGAAGTTTAGCACAAACTTTATTTAAGAGGAGAAGAGGCTGAATAACTACAGCGAGAGAGAGAAGCTTGAAGTATTCAGTGCCTTTTTTGCATTAATGGTGGAGTCTGACACCTTTCCAGTGTGGTATAATAGATACTGAAACAGGCTCATGCACAGATCTGTGCAATCTGCAGTTCTCAGATGACTGCTATATTCAGTGAGCAAAGTTAGGAAATCAGTGGGAAAGGTGGAAGGTTTTGCAAGGCAATGCTGTGCCGCTCGCATCATGAGTAAAAGTATTTTATTAACAGTATTGTTATAGCAGACTAAACTGTAAACCACAGAACTGCAGTCAGTCACTATTATCCCAGAAGGTGAAGCCAGAACAATTATCCTTATCCCTTGTAAAAGGTATTTAGATTATTAAATCCCCTTTGCTAATTCAGATAATTATTTAGCCCAAGAGAAACATCTTCTTTTATTCCTGTAATACATCAGTCTTTCCCATTCTAATTGACATGGTCCCTGATACCAAAAATAATGCAATTTCAGTTTTATTGCAAAAAAAAAAAAAAAAATCTCACATTAGGGGAAAAAAAAAAATAAAACAACAGAGCTTACTGGTAAGGACAAAGAGGCATTTGACAGACTAGAACTCATAAATTAGCTGATCTTTCTTGGTTCTGGACTCAGTCCTCTTTCGAGTGACAATGTGGTCATACTACAAAACCATAACATTGACCACAACATTGAGATTCATGTAGAGAGTTGTGAGTCATGGCTGAGGAGCACTAGGAGCACTATTAAAATGTCTAACTTCACATAGTGCAGAGCTCGCTTCTAATAAAGACAGTCAGTAACTACCATACAGATATTTCTTTAAAATGATAATTCTACACAAATACAATGATGCTTAACTGAATGAAATTTCTGTGGACCAAGGCACGTACATTCATTGAGATTATATCCAYACTCAATTCCAGCTGAAAGAAAGAGAAAGCTATAACTCAGTACAGAAGTACTCAGAACCACTGACTACTGTGAGAATTACTGAAGAGAAATTCCCTATGGGCCTTCTGCATTGTGTATATCACAGTCGTATTCCCTCTTCAAGTCATAAGAGTGGGCCTAATTAGATCTGTACATGGAAGTTATTCCCCACCTCTCATCATCTTTGCTGCCCTTCTCTGTATTTGCTTCCCTCATGTCTTTTTTCAAGGAGTGACCAGAACTGTACATTGTATTCAATGTGCAAGCAAAGCCTAGATTTATAGATGGCATAAAGATGTTTTCTATTTTGTTCTCCTTTTTTTCTCCTAATAATTTTTATGAGTCTATTTGCCTTTCCAAGTGTGGCTGAGCATGCAGATGATATTTGTAGTGAACTACTCTCAGTGAACTTAAAGATCTCCCTTCTGAATGGCACTAGTAGAACTTATCATGGTATATGCATTMGAAGTTATTTTTCTTGGGATCGTTATTTTGCATTTATCAACACTGGATTTCATCTACCATTTTATCACCTAGTCATTCAGTATTGAAAAATAGTTCTGCAACTCTTCCTAAGCAGCTTTACATTGGACTATCCTGACTTTTTTTTCCAGTTGTAAATATTTTTGCTTTATTCTTCAATCTCATTTTTAGCTCAGTTATAAATGCATTGAACAACATAATTCCCAGAACATATTCTCATGGGACCCTTCTAGTAACTTTACCCCTTTGCTAAAATGACCATTTATGACACTTTTTTTTTCCTCTTTTTATATATATATATATTTTTTTTTTTAAGAGACAAGACTACAAGACCAGCAACCAAAGGGGAAAATGGGGAGGGGGAATAAATTAACTTCATGTGATGTGATGTTCATAAATTCACCTTGCCTGGGTTTAATTTCACTGCGTTACTATCCTGAAGCTACATAACAACCAGCTGGATAATAATTTGGTATAGAACATTCCTAGGAATCAGAGTTAAGCTGACCAGCTGCAAATTTACCTGAGTCCCTTTAAACAAATAGATACCACGTTTCTTTTGGGAATTCATATGAATTCTCAAAAATAATCCCTAAAAGTTTAGAGATTGGCCCATTCTTAAGTGCTTTAGAGTGAGCTTCTTGGTCCTGTCCCTGCTGACTTAAACATCACCATTCTTTACTATTTCATATATTGACCTGCACTTCTATCTCCTCATTAACCCCATTTTCATTAAATACATAGCCAATATATGTTGTGATGATTTACATGAAAACAGCATTGACTGTTTCAGTCTTTTTGTCACTAGTTCTTTTTATAGTACATACTTGGGCTTATATTTGCCTTTGTTTTCCTCCCTCCTTACTTTAAGCATATCAATAGAATCTATTTAGGGTTGCTTTTTTTGGTTGGGTGGGTGGGTTTCTTTTAAATTCTCTTCAGTCTTGGCCTTTCTGACTTTCTCCCTGCCAGCTTTTGCTACTCCTGAGTACTCTTAGTTATGCGTTCTTGCATGACTGCAATCCGACTTTCATGTTCAGGGCACATCTCCACGGCCACACGCACGTGCTGCCTGCCTACTCTAGTTCTCCCCCCTGCACCCCAGGCAGACCGAACACAAGCCAGCATTAGTATTAGTTTGACATGCGCATTTCACACCAGATAGCAGAATACCTTGATCTCCAGGTTGGAGCTGACTTACTCTTTCCTAGTTCAGAGCATGAGCAGAAAACTGACATACCAGGAGCATCTGACCGTGACAACATTTCCTCTGAAAAGCATCTGGTACAGTCATATTGGTCTCTTACAGTAGTCTCCTCTTCGCACTGGGATAATTTTTCACTGTGTTTTTTTTAAATGAACACTCAGATAATTCTTACTCCTTTTTTTCTTTTTTTTGCGGTACAAACAGTATACTTTAAACATCAGGAAAAATATAATATCAGCATGAAAGATGGAAAGGGTATTGCTTTGTGTTTAAAATAGAAGTGTGGAAATACGACTGCAACAGGGAAAGAAGATGGGGACCCTCGTCTGCACTATTTTTCTGACACTTCATTACTTCTTCACTTTATATCATGCTCATTCGTCCAAAGCGTTGACTGCAAATCTTTTTGTGAGGACCTGAGAACTTTCATTTCAAACAGAACAAAGCGGCAAACCTGCTTTTGAAATTGCAGACACTAAGAAAGCATCTCCTCAATTGCTATGAGGCTGATGGGAGATGCATGACCTGCTTTGCTATTAACAATGATCCCTGTAATGGAACAGTTTTACATGGATACCATATGTGAGTTCATTAGTTATATATTTTAAAAAAATAAATTATACTTTACTATTTGCAGTGATAAAAACTCTTTTTTTTTCAAGGAAAACAGATTGAAAATTCAGTGTCAATTAATTCCATTCTGTCAGACCTTTGCCCATTTTTGGTATTTCATTCCAGGTCATGCTGATGCAAAATTCAGACATGCCAACTGTCCTGCATGAGAGCTGTCAGACAGAATAGCACCCCTGCACTGACAGAGCTACTACTTTTTCAGGACTGGGAACCAGTGTGTTGGAAATGAAGCCTCAGCTGATGTGCCTAAGGGAAGAAAGCAACCGGCAATATATGGGGTTTGATCCTATTGAGTCTTGGTGTCTAAGACTGTGCTGACCAGGTCACGTTCCCACTCTTTAAAAGGAGAAGGACCAAGATCTGTTAGCAGTATAACTCACCTGAATTCTCTTCCGAGACCATCATTTATCCCTCTCCTCTATTAAAAAACAGACCCACACCTCCCTTCATTTTCTTCTTTCTTCTAATACTTATGAAGTCTCTTCTTGCTTGTTCAGTAAAAATTTATTTTCATACTTTCTTTTTCCAAATTCTCCCTCCCCTCCGAATTTAGACTATTCATTATAGCAGCCTTAGTTATGCATTGTTGTTTCACCTACTGTTTTTAAAATGTCTCTGTGCTCATAGGCTGACACACTGTCAATGCTTTCTCTTATCTGAGCAGACATTGTTCCACCTTTTATATATGTCACAGGATGCTGTCCAAGAACTCCTGTATTATGTCCCATTTGATCCAGAGCAATTCACACTTTGTAGCTCTACCATAAAGGGTAAGATCTTCTTAAAGCTCTTGAAATCTTTCTTGAGAATACTATTTTTTTCAGGACTGTTATTCTATAAGCAAGACAAGGAAGAAGTCACAGTTCAATGGGGCATACTTTTTAGCTCTCACAGCTTCTTTCCTCATGCTGGGTTACATTTCAATAGACTCACAAATTCAGATCGCTGAAGAACTGCCACCCTTGTTTATTCCACTCTGAATCTGACAAAAAAATGAAAACCCAGAGAATACGCTTACAACGGGCCAGTTATTTTAGATTGTTTGTCAAACAGAGTGTGCAGATACTATGACACAACACAAAATCAAGGCCTGTTGCTTTGAGAGACTCACTATCTGAAGAACTTGTCACAGCACCACACTAATCTCTCCTGTAGAATTCAGAGAGCAAAATAAACCCTTTTCCCTAACAGTACTTGAATTCCAGTCCAAAAATCTATTTTTAAATCATTAGCATTAGTGTTTTGGAGCACAGAAGCCCAAGACTTAAGCAGAAATGGAAACTGTAACTAATAAACAATCAAATTACGCTACCAGGTGTATCTGTTTGCAAGTATTACTTGCCTTAAACATTGCTTTGAGAAAACATTCCCCAGAAAATATCAAGAATGTCATTTTACTGCAGGAGGTATGCAACATTCTTGGATTAATAACGCTTTAGAGCACAGCTACTTGGATCTAGTGTTTTTTCTATACAGACCACTGTTTCCTTTTTGCTTAATGTAGGTATGCTGTTACTAAAAGTTATAAATAGCTTTTTAAGATGCTAGTACTGCTGCTGTTATAAAGCCTAAAAGGTTCTAACATCAGATGAAATTTCCCAGGATAATCTCTTAGGCTATGTGAATTGCTTTACATGGATTGCATTTTAAATCTCATTTGATAGCAAATGTTTTAAAGAGGAAAAAATGTGCTTTCTGGCTTAATCACAAACCACAACAAGTTAAGTGTGCATAATAAGATTTGTCCACTTATCCAGTGTGAATAGCTGGAAAGAATTGTTCAGCTATGCGCTGGCAGTTTTAGAAGTGCTAGAGAAACGGAAAGGAAAAAAATTACAGAAAATCATCCACACTCTTAATGCTCACCAGTTACTGTGAAAGTAACATCTATTAGAGTTTTGCCCAGCACCAGGACATTTTGGTAGACTACTGCTATCCTGTTTAAGGAGTCCTAATTTCCAATTTTGCACATGTGTAACACTTGCTCTGGTTAAAGAACTTCTTGCTTTAAACACAAGAAAAACACACCGCTAAAAGTTTAGCATATACAGACTGAAATTTTCAGAAATTCTGTTCTATTTTACCTGGAGATTTGTCCCTGGCAGTCTGTGAATCAGGTTCAGGAAGGTATTATGCTAAAAGCTCAATCAGTCATGTAACTCTCCCCACCAGGCTCTCCAGTCTGCTCTTAGCAGTCACACGTGAGGGTAGGAAGCAACAAAAGTATGATACAGTTTGTGTGGCAAATAAGAACTGGATATCCTACAGTGTTAACCGCAGCAGCAAGGGAAATGCAAAGCACATAAATGAAGGTATAGCACACATGCAAAGGACGACAGTTCCCTGGAGCTCCTTTTCGCTAGGGTGATGTTTCTAGACACCATACTACCCTGGTCCTACCAGGCCACGTTCAGATAAACAAGAAAAACCACTGTTCTGCTTTTAGCAAAAAAGGATGCTCACCCTTCCTGCAGTGGGCATGCTGTGGCTTCCTGTAATAGTTTTAGTATGATTGATCAGAAACAAATTTAGTACAGATTTTAAGTGTTAACTGACCCCTCTTTAACCTCAATGTAAACTGAGCATTATTTCAAAATGAAACTGAACATAATCTTGGAAAAACTTCTATTAAAGATTAACAAGGCAACCATAAAAATGTTAGATGTGACTAAGGATGCTGAATCCTTATGTGGATCTAGTCATCTTTTCAGACAGCCTACCAAATGAGAAGGCATCAGCTCCCTTACAGCCATAAGGAGTTACGCGGATACTCTGATCAAATAGTGCTTTGATTAATACCTGAAAAACCCTGAGGCAGTTTGACAAAATGCCTCTGCCAGAAGTATTCACCATTTACATAACTAATGTAGCTTATTTTTCTGTTCACAAATTAATCATGAGCAAACAATGTTGTTAACAAATTTGATACCCAGAGTTATTCCACTAACAATAATTTGCAGAACCAATCCACTGCAACTAATATGTCAAACAACTGCTATTCATGCTGTTTGTAACCCGTTGTTCAGACTGATCACCCAAGCTGTGTTATTTCTTCTGCTTTCTAACTGGTTGACTGTAATTCTCTAAACAGAAAGAGAGCACGAACGACATGCTGCAGCCATTTCATTCCTTCCCCTGGCACTCTCACAAGCACCTATTTTCATAGTTTTTAAAGACTTTCAGTTGCTATGAGCATTCTTCCACACTTGGAAATTATGTATATCTGTTCCTGGGTACTGAGTGGAAAAAACCATGAACAAAGCCGAATTGAATTTGCTGGTAGTATGCCAATGAATGCCTGAAAATATTTGATTGAGGAAGTCACCCAGTGCTATATGCTGTGCAGATTGCCTTGTCCCAGCTCACTGCCAAAACTAAAAAATTTAAAGAAAAGCCTTACCTCCACCTCAGATGAAACTACGAGGAGTCTTGAGGGAAAACAGGTAGACATCTTGGCCAAATTCACGTTGAGCAGAAAGTACACCACATGGAAGAGTTAAAATACCTCTGAAACTGCATGCAGACCAATACACACCCATATAACAAGGACCTGCATCACTCCAAAGCCCTGAACACAGAAAAACAACGCTACCTGCCCTTCCATCGCCTCTTCGGTTCCATCACTAACCTGCACGTACACCTAACGTGCAGCAGACTCTGGGAGAGCGTCTACTCCTGTCGCACCATCAGGTGTTCTCCTGCACAACTCCCTCCCAGGCAGGTCCTTGTTCACCACAACAGCCTCAGAAATAAGGGCTGGACTTCCCGTGTGTATATTTGTGTCAAATACTGTTAGCTAATCTAATTGTTCTCTTCATTCCAGTATCAAGGGTCAAAACAAGCCCAAATGTAATGCACCACAGTTTGTTGAGCAGTCCTGAGAAGCCATCTCACTAGACAAAGTGAATAGTACATTCCGGAGACATAGATTCAACAGCAGGTTTTAGTTCAGTATAGCACAGTACTAGATGATGTATTCGCTTTTTTCTATCCTGTTTTTCATAAGCACAGCCCAGCATGATCACATACCCCTTCTCCCAGACTAGAACTCTTCCACTAAGATGGTTCTTTCATGAAGAACTGTCTCTATGGGTCAGGCTATCAAAAAAAAACCCTGACTAAATAAAGCACTATTGCTGGCACTTTTGGTACTGATGTCAACAGAAGAAGGAAGACATGAACACATATGAGGAGGAAAGAACATGTTCCTGATGTAATAATTTTAGTTCCTCCAAGTCAGGAATGGGAGAAAGAATGCACACACCCTATTCACAGGGCTGACCTAAAATTTACACAGTGGACTTTGCTCCTTTGAAATTTATAAGGGTACTTGAGAATTAAATTTCCTAATGTGGACCAATACAGTTGTTTAATTTGAATGCTTCAGACTCAACCAAAATTTTGAGCCATCAGAGCTGTATTAGTTTATACCAACCAAAGTCTGTTCTGAATTTACAAGCCAAAGGTGTGTGAGCATAGCTGATACCACCAGCTGATATCAGTGAGCTCTGGAAGAGCACTCAAGTGCAGGACAATTATTTCTATTTAAAAGAAATCACAGAATTGTGAACAACGTTACTCATATACCTCTATGGGACCTTTACACTGAAGAGGAACTAAAACCAGATACAAAACACCTGGTAAGAGCCAGACACATTTACATATCACCAAAGATCACTAAAAAAAAAAAAAAAAAAAAGTCTACCCTTCTTCTATATAGTTTCACTATATACAGTCTGAATTCTTTGCACTGTAGTTCTGACACTGGGCAGTCAGTATGAAATTATGTTACCAAAATGAATCAGAAGTGAACACCTGTGCTTTACCTCATATCTCAATTCTTACTCTGACATAGTACTTGTGACCTTTCCATTATGTTGTACTTGTGCATATCTAGGTGTGACAGAAAGGATGAATAATGAAAAGTATTACTCAGTGGAGTAAAATTGGTGTCTACTTACACCAAGAAAGGGTACAAGATAAGGGACGTCATAATTGATTCCCTGTTTGGAAAATGCAGTGGTGCATATAACATACCACTAGCAGCTTATAGTAAAACATCATATTCTGTATTAAGATAAAGGTGATGTACTAATGACTATGACTAAATCTTGACAGCCAAATGTTCTCTTCTCCTTGTAACAGTCTGTGGTGTAATGAGTAATCAGAACAGCAGAGCAGTAATTATGTACATTCACTTACACTAAAAGCCTTTCTGATGAAGTGTACTGAAGTAGAAACAAATACGTGATACAATTATTTTCCCTACGTTTACATTGGACATGCAATTCCCATGTTTCCTTTCCGGTTTTTAAAATTAAATCAAGAAACGGAAGTCTTAAAAGCTTCTATTATCCATTAACTTGAGTTGTTCTTTGTCCTGGTTTTGGCTGGGATAGAATTCATTTTCTTTCTAGTAGTTGGTATAGTGCTATGTTTTGGATTTAGTGTAAGAAGAATGTTGATAACACACTAATGTTTTTAGTTGTTGCTAGGTAGTCTACTTTCTCAAGGACTTTCCAGCTCACATGCTCTGTGAGGTGCACAAGAGGCTGGGAGGGAGCATAGCCGGGACAGCTAGGCCAGCTGGCCAATGGGGTATATTCCATACCATATGATGTCATGCTCAGCATATAAGGCTGGGGGAAGAAGAAGGAAGTGGGGGACGTTCGGAGCGATGGCGTTTGTCTTCCCAAGTAACCGTTACGCGTGATGGAGCCCTGCTTTCCTGGGGATGGCTGAGCACCTGCCTGCCCATGGGAAGTAGTGAATGAATTCCTTGGTTTGCTTTGCTTGCGTGCGCGGCTTTTGCTTTCCCTATTAAATTGTCTTTATCTCAACCCACGAGTTTTCTCACTTTTACCCTTCCGATTCTCTCCCCCGTCCCACCCGGGGGAGAGTGAGCGAGCGGCTGTGTGGGGCTTAGTTGCCGGCTGGGCTTAAACCACGACATTCTTTTAATTAACATTTACTTTGCTTGAGAGAAGACAGGCATTACATAATACATATCTCTGTGTATTTTTAGGGCAAGCCATGGAAACGTGGAGAATGATGCAGGCTTTCATATGACCAAGATCTGACGTGAAGGAGCAACCAGGTGCCACTATGACTCCTACCTAGCAGTGGCCAAAGGCTTTTCATTAAGCTAAACAAGACAAAGCCTGAGAAACCTTCATGTCATTTTACCACCTTCTCTCAAAATTTGTGGGAAGAGGGAAAGAAAAAAATTTCAAAGGTGGAACAGGAATTTGGACATTTATTCAAGCTGATAATGTTCCAAAGCTCCAATAAATGAAGTAATGGGCAGAAAAATATTCTTGAAGCATAGATAAATGTAATGTCCAGCCTCCAGAATGATTGATCTTTCCAGATCAATAAGTACTTCTAATGCTATTGATGTGCTGGTCAATTTATGACCATAGATCCAGTTTTAAAGTCTGTTAGATTAATGCAAAAAGATAGTGCTTCAGTGTGAAGTAAGATGATATTTTATATACGCAGATAAATCTAAACCATGCTCAAAAATAACTCAAGAGAAGGTGGTTTATAAGTTCTTTGCATCCCCTACCTGAATGTTGCTTTTTTATATGTATATATATATTTTTACCAATACGACAAATTTCAAAAGCCCATGTGAGCACTCCAATCTGCACTTGCCATCAGCAACCTATTGATCTTGATTAAAAAATATATGCCATATTCCTATAGAAAACTTACAAAGATACGATATCCTGGGTACTACAGTTTCTAAATTCCAAGCCTCAAATGCCACAGCAGAATTCACAACAGAATTCAAACAGGATAATGTTCTCTATGGTCTTAACTTCCCCTGGTTTCCTCTATCTACGGTGTGCTTCTCYGTCACATGGTTAATGCAAGTGAGTTCTGTAATGGTTTGGGAAGACACTCTGATATCATTCCAAAACCCAGTCTGTGCTGCAGTTTTCCCAAATATCATGACTTTATGTCACTTGGTTCTCTATTTCCATGCAGCGCTGTCACTCCTTCAAAAATAGTCACTGTCCCTTCTAATTATTTAACTGCCTTGCTACTTACCTTACATCTCACCTCACAGAAGCTGCTGCTTCCCCGAGTATTACAAGATTTCAGAAGGTATGACTTTTCACTTGGAATAGAGCGCATTTGTCTTTCAGCATGCACTTTTCTCCACATAATTTCTGGTCTTCCACTACTTGAGGGAAGTGTTCATAAAAATCAAATCCCAGTCCACTAATTTTCATCATGAGTGGATAGACTGTGCACAGAAACAGACAAAAGTTATTAGTGGTGTACATTTCAGTGTCTGCAATATTTTAATATAATGAGACATTATATGTCTGTGTATAAATGTAAAAATCCTGGAATTCCACATGTTCTTCTGTCTCTCTTCTTCTTCTTCCCTTTTGTCCTACAGAATCGCACTTGTATATTTGTTTTACAGAAATGATAAAAATATATTTTGCAACAAGAAGCAGCTGCATGTCTACCAACTCTGTGAGAACTTGACTGTGGATCATTTTATATGGTTCCAGATTTTTTTCTTTACACTTGAAAAATCTCATGTCTGTTATGGACGTTAAAAATTATGGCAGAAAGGGTACAGATGAGAGCTTGATCTCCAGCTTTCCATGGAAGAGCAACTGCAAGAGTATTATCCATCAAACAGTAAAACTCAAGGATGCTGTCAAATTCTGATAGGAAAACCCATACTGGCGAGTAAAGGACGCTTCTTTCTGTGCATATTCTTCAAAACCATAAAGTTTTGGCAATTTCATCAAAAATTTGCTCCTTTAACTAATCTAGAAAAGAAAAAGGTTTTCTGGGGTTTTTTTTCGTTTTGTTTTTAAATAGGTGGCATCTATTTATACATAACATTTTCTAACATTGAGCTCAATTGCTACCACACTGTACAATTAAACAGTTGTACAGATTGAAAAATAGGGACACAGATGAATTAAGCAAGTTTCTCCAAAGCTAAACCACAAGTTTTATTGTTTTGACAAATTCAGATTGCCTGAACTCCTCCACTACACTTCTGTATTTTTCTGTGGGACATTGTTTAAAAAAAAAAGAAAAATTAAATTGAGGTATTCAAGCACATTTCTGCATGTTTCTGTAGAACATAAAATGCTAATTACGGTATAACTAAAGCACTACTTTGCTGATCTGATGAAATGAACCATCCATAGAATTAATTAGGACCACTTTACTGATCTTTCCTCCATCAGATAAAGATTATTTGACCCAAACAATTTTTACCTGCCAATTAAAGCAATTTCCTATATTTAGATTTCACTGCTATTAAGGTGAAGAAGTTTCATAGTATTTTCCTTCAATATGGTTAAGCCATTTTTAATCTTTTCAGAGGAACAGTCATTTGCAAACATTAGAAAGGGAAAAGGAAATTGAGAGATAATGACAAGAAGGGGAGACTAAGGCAAAAAGTACTGTGAACCGTATGGCACAAAGAGCTAAAACAGATTTGATACTAATTAATAACGCTGTATCTATAATCTATTTAACTTCCCATCCTGGCCAGATGCCTGACTAATTTGGTTTGATCTCTATTTCCATACTTACCAAGTTGTTTATTATTTCCTCTGTGCTCCAAATTAATAATCTGTATTGCAAGAGAGATGTTTTTAGAAGACAAAATAGAGGCTCTTATACGATTGCAAATAGTGAAGGACCCAGGAGTACTTCCCAACTTTGGGGTTATAACTACCTGTCAAAAGGTAGTTACCTGCTGCCCAGGACATCTAGTTTCCATTGGAAAACTTGGACACGCAAGCAAAGACAGAGTAGGACCATGCTTCAGAAGACCTCCAGTCAAGATGATCAAGGGAGCAGGGCAAAGAGTACTCCCTGAACTGTATCTGACCACAGCATAAGCATAGCCTTACTTCACCAAATCTCTGAAGGTCAGGGTCCTACCAAGGCTCTTAGAAAGGCAAAGCAGTCTGAGATAGAAGATAAAAGAGGGTCTTAAAAGTCATCGGAGTCTGCCTGGTTTTTATTCCATAAACAGAGACAAGAAGGCAGAAAATGAAGAACTTGCAGCTGTTGTTCTCTCTACTGTTTGTTTTAGGCAGAATGTTTTCAGCTCTTCCAATAAAGCTGAGGCAGATCAGTCGGGGGGGAACCAACCCACCCCACAAAAAAAAACAACAGATCATCAGTCCAGCTAGCTACTCCATTCATCATGTCCCTTCTTTTAATTCTGCTGGAGAGCACTTCATAGTACTCCTACAAACTTTTCCTGATGTCCTTCAGTCATCATCCTTCCTTCTTTTGATGCAGTGTATCTTGCATTAATTAATTACTTACATTAATTAAAAAGCGTTTTGAAAACTGATGCTGAGCTTGATCAATCAGCATTTTCCACTCAGTATTTCTTAACCAAATCTGCACTCAACATGGGAATTTTCTAGTATATGGATTGTTGTTTTTATCATTTAAATGAGACCCCAGTTGTAATCACAATGCACATATGTAACAATTAGTACACTGTAGAATGTCATGAACAGAAATTTTAAAAAGACCCTCTCTCATATGTGAATGATAAAGACGACTGATTCTCCTTTATTTTCTYTTTATTCCTCTCAAGATTACAGTGCACTTAAGTGATAGCCATCAACAGCAGGACAAATTTGTTGTAAGGCTGTACTCTTCAAGAATGTGCTGAAGTGAGGGGGAAAACGTAATGAGTAAAAAAAATAAATTTCCCAAATGATAAACAAGAAAAAGCCTCATGGCATTTTTTTTTAAATCAGTGTGTTTTTCACACAACATTTGCTGACATTTCTACAGTGTCCTGGTTTCGGCTGGGATAGAGTTAAATTTCTTCCTAGTGCTGTGTTTTGGATTTAGTAGGAGAAGAATGTTGATAACACACTGATGTTTTTAGTTGTTGCTGAGCAGTTTACTGGTCAAGGACTTTTCAGCTTCCCATGCTCTGCCAGGTGCACAAGGAGCTGGGAGGGAGCATTGCCAGGACAGCTGACCCAACTGGCCAATGGGGTATTCCATACCATGTGATGTCATGCTCAGTATATAAATAGGGGGCGTGGTCCAGTAAGTGGCAATCGCAGTTCTGTTATCAGTCAGCGGGTGGTGAGCAATTGCATTGTGCATCACTCATTTTGTATATTCTACCATTATTATTACTGTTGTTRTTATCCCTTCTTTTTCTGTTCTATTAAACTGTCTTTATCTCAATCCACAAATTTTACTTTTTTTTTTTTCTGATTCTCTCCCCCATCCCACTGGTGGGGGCGGAGTGAGCAAGTGGCTATGTGGTGTTCRTCTGCCTGCCAGGTTAAACCACAACATACAGTCTTAAAAAAAATATATATATTTCTCCCTCTACTAATTGTCTTAATTTATAGATTCATTATGCATGCATCACTGCAGTCAATCTGTACCAACAATGTAGTTCACCGTACTGGCACTATTTCTCCTCTCTTTTGACATTTTCTTCCACTCTCAACTGAAAAAGATACCCTGAAAAGGGACTGCAGATTCCCAGAGGAACGTCTTAGACCTGCCACCTGAGTTCAGACTTCCCCCAGATCAGCAGTGACAGGAAAAGCCCTTCCATTTAAGGAGCTTCTGTGACATAGGAAGGGATCCCGTTACAAATGCCAAATCCAGCTGTCCAAGTGACAGTCCCACCAGAGATGGCTGGGACTAAACTAATTGCCCTATCACCACAGACAAGACTCCTCCAGCTCAGTGTAGAAGTCTATTAAGCAAATTTGTCTTACTGCTACCAGCTATACACCTATTCTAAAAATAAAAGAGAAATGCAGTCGTCTTCACTTTGCCAAGTTCTTGCAGCATCACTAGGACCCATTACAAACTACTTATTCAGTAGTTTGTTCTGCTTGCGCACACAGAGGAGATTAGACTGCCGCTCCAGACTCCCCTGGCCCCTGCTCACCTGTCTGGTTCGTACATAAGGGCTGAAAAAAGCTGTCAGCACTGGAGTCAAACTAGCATGTCCCCTGAATGCTTTGAAACCCATGAGCTCAGCATTGTTTTGCAGGCAAGGATGGTGTCCTGGCTCAGTGTAGGTGTCTCCTTACTCAACAGTAACGTAGGTTTCCTGTAGTGACTGCTGAGGAAGGTTATTGTTTTGGAGCTCGTGCCTTCCTTTAAGAGCCATGTAACTATTGCTGGTAGCTAAACCAGTTGGAGAAGGACGTGTCCAGGTCTTTCTAGAAGTAGAGTCCTCAAAGACTAGTTATTTTCTTCCTCTCTCTTTTCCTTTGTTTGGAGGGAGAGGGAGTAGGGAAGGGAAGAGGGGTACACCTTTCCAAACATGCGTGTTGCGTTTCTGCGGTACTGCCAAAAGGTGACAATTAAGGCACTGTGCTGGCCTTGAAACAGCAGGCAAGGAAAACCACAACTCTAAATAGTTGTGGGGACACTTGGAGTGTGATGGTATTTCTGCAGGGAGATAAAGACACAGGCTCCTGTAGAGCACCATCAATTTGCACTTCTGATGGGAAGAATTAGAGGGTGTGAATCATGTCCCTACTGACACTCGCCTGATGAGCAATCAAAACATTTAATAGAAAACGTGAGCCTGATAGTCTAAAGATCTTCTTGTGTACATGTCRTAGGTGAGTAATAATCTATACACTTAGTAGATACATGCTTCCTACTCACACATACTTCACACAATCCTCATGGCTATTGCAGTCTTTAAATATAAGTCTCCTGCATTAAATAACCACAATTAATTTCCCTCAGAGATAAGAGGAAGCTCAGAGGCACCAAAGGTTTTGTTGCTGGAGTTTTGCTATTGGTGCTGTATAAGAACTGCACGATATATTACTTATGAATGCCAACATTTCTTTATCTGTTTTTGTGTATTCATTTTTGTACTTGGCGCAATAGCTCCAAGGAACAGATGATTAATTCTAGGTTATAGCAAAGGACTGTTTAAAATATACAAGCCAACTTTCTAGCAGTAAAACTAGCCCCAGAAGGTGTTTATTGAAAATGGTATTTAATAATGCATTTTCCTACCTGTTATCGCATCAGTTCCAAACAGGTTGTAACAAGTATATCTCTTTTTTTTCCCCCTTCTGACCAATGCCACTCCTTCACTAACATAGTCACTGTCCTCATCAATGCTTTCAGTGAAGCAGGAGCAAACATCTCTCCCCTCCTGTTGCTTTTGCTTTCTGTAATCCTCATGTACCATTCACAGTTAACCAACTCATTACTGCAAACTTTTGCTGACAATTAGAGTACAGCAAGGTTTGCAACAGGTGTTACTTATCTGAACCACAAGAGCTAAAGCATTGAGTACTAAGCAGATGATTACAGGAAGAGAAAGCAGCCTTGATCAATACCTCCTTTTGGGACTCCGAAGAACATTTTCTCTTGGGCTTGATTCTTTCATGGTTGCCTAGTACAGATGATTTTGCATCTTTCTCAGAAGTACCTACTACCAGATGCTCTTTTGCTTGCTAAGTCACCAGACTACATATTCAATGTGTCATCCAAAATAGCGGTTTCCATAATGTTCACCCTTTAGTTTTAAAAGACACACAACAAGATGCTAAGATTTTAGCATCAAAACCATGATGTTTGTCTTAGACTGTCCCATCATTGTTACAACTTGGCAGTTCTGGGAACAATTTGACAGAAAACAGATTCACCAAGGAATCCATATGTTACGGCAGCTCATGTATGGCCACGGTAATAGGAGCACACCAGTTCTCCTCAAGCTACCAGGGAGATTGTTGTGGATTTGTTCATCACTGACCTGGAAGGCAGGCGAAGCAAAGCAGAGACCTGACTGATTCATTGTCACATTACCTGGCTCTGAGTCGTCCATAGTCATTGTTTAGTCCGAGCTCTCATTTACCAAAACCAAAAGATATGAGGTAGGAAAGAAGTGTAATTCAGAGGTTCTCATTGTTGTGTGGCCTGTTGTGTGGACTAATTTCAGAAGCAGGTTTAATTAGAACAGTAAAATCAATTAAGGAGAAGCCATAAACTGTTTAAGTGCTGCAGTGAATTAAACAACGTTCTATATATTCTTTGAAAACAATATAGGGGTTAAAAAAGAAAAAAAATCAGAAAGAAACAATCTTAAGGCCTGAAATTTGGTGGTGAAAAGTTAAAGCTTACTAGCTGGATGGCTCCTGTCTTTAGGACACCATATATCCAGAAACAGAAATGGTGAATGCCTTCTRAGAAAAACAAAGTATACCACAGGATTAAAATCAACATCTCAAACTTTCCCTTTCCACGCTTTTTTTCCCTCCCTAACAGCCAATATATACCACTCATTTTATTTACAATTGCACACAGAGGATCAGTTCTGTATGTGATTCTCCCATTTGGTGTAAAGATAATAGATTTATATTTTATTATATCCAGGCTATCTAGCTCCACAGAGGATAACTTTTGCAAAATTCTATTACATCGACAGTTTAATGACTTTTCAAGGAAAAAAAAAAGCAAGCAAAGCAGAGAGTTTTATTTATTTTTTAAGAAAGCAAGAACTAGAACCAAACCTCCTCTTCAGGCACCAACTTGACACAGCTAATCCAACACCTTTCTGGTATTTTCAGCCTGTTAGAAATCAGCACCAAAGCCAGTGTCTTTCCTCCTCAAAACTAGTAGTGTAATACAGTAAAAAGAATAATGGCATATGGCTGAATAAAGAACTGTCATCTTTGTTTCAGAACAGATCAAATTGCATTGCTTATTTCCCTGTTCAGCAACTGGAAAGGAGTATTTAGCCTCCTTCCACTACATCAGTGCTCTTCACCCCTTACAGCAAAGACTCCCTGCACACGTTTCCATGGGGCAGTGGTGACCCTCACGTGGCACGGATGCCCAGCTGTGCCTAAGAGACCCGATCCTTGCCCTTTAGTGAGCTGTGTCGCAGGCTGGTGTGCCCAGCAGCCCCGCTGCCACACGCCTGGGGTGCTACTGCTCAGTCATCTCCTGCTACCCTCCCCATGCACATAGCCTGCAGCTACCTAGCTTTGATCCAGCCACTGCACACACCAGCTGGAGAACAGAATATCTTCTTTTCCACACAGGCAAATTCACCAGAGACACACACCAATACAAAGACAATTTAAAATTAGCAGAAAGGATGCTTATTGTTCTGAAGGGATTCAGGAACAGGCATAGCTAATATCCTCCTGTTTCAATAAAAGAGGGTGTTGATGTAAAATTGACTTGCAAAACTGGTTAGAGCAAAGCTACATTTTAAAAACCTTAGATCAGTTTCCATTTTGTATGACGCAATATAATTTATTACTATCACTAGAAGATTATTTTTTTTTTTTTTGCATAATGCTGCTAACACAATAGAGACCATTCAGCTATGTACTGCATACACACAGTCAGAGGTACGGCATAAGTTCTGTTCTAAAAACTGTGTCTTCTAACAACTACTGAGTAAATAAGGGCTTCCTCCCTGTACCCAAACTTTTTGGCAAATTTGGGTCATTCTTCCTCTTCGTGGAAAGAGATTGAAGCTTTAGGAACAGAACGGTGATTACAGCCAACGAGAATACTATCCAACTAGAAAACTCAGAAATCCAACCAGAAATTAGCAGAAAACCGATCCAATTTGGGGTCATACAACAATTTCAAAAAGTTTTTGAATGTCCATAATACTCGCATCTGTTTCAAGTTCATTCCTGTTAGTCATAGCCTACACTATGAACTGGAATTTACTTTGCAACACTCACTCTCAGTGTAAGTATGCACATCTCCACTCATACAAATTGCTTAGCCTACAACTCAGAGTCAACTTCAGTCATTGTTTGACTGAAAATGAACATAAAAAGCATTTGCCTCCATTTGGGAACAGCAAAATCACCAAACTTCCAGYTAGTTAATGCACTAACAAACCATGAAGGTGATGTAGATCGTAAAAGACAGAAACAGTATTACTGAGCCAAATGCAACAACTATGAGTATGTAGGTTCTAAGAAACACAAAAACCCAGAAAATCATACTGATCAAATAAACAAACTTTTTGTATAAACTCTTTTCTAATGATACCATGAAAGATAGTGAGAAATTGCGCCAATTCAGTTTCTAAGTTTGACAGAAGGAGGGTCATGTAGGTAGCATTAATGTTTTTATTTTTACAATAGGAAGCACACCATTTAAATAATATTTTCCATTTTATACAATGCAACATCACAACAGTGCCCTTATTCAATTAATAGGGAAATACAGTGGGAAGCAACTTCTCCCTTCACTTCAATATTGTCTACATATTTAAATCTACATAGTGTCAGATACTTCCTACTGTATCCGCTGAGCACCAAATATTAAAAAAAAAAAAAAAAAATCACATTCTGAGTGTGACACTGCAAATATCACTTGGGATTTTTTTTCGTAGCATTCAAACCATGAACGCACTTTTTTTTTTTTTTAAGAAATAATGAAAAAAGAATACATTTATAACCTAGCAGTTTAATGCTCCTTAGCAGCAAGTTATCCAGTTCAATGTCTTCCTACTGTTAAGATCCAGGTGCCTCTGAACCTTACCATAAGAAGAAAATAATCTGCCGTGTTTTTTCAATGTATGCCTGTGCTCAAACAATTGCATATGCATCACTTAGACTCCATTTCCATTGCATAACTAGAATGCAAGTTGTCAATAAACCTTTCCACATAAACCTGGATATTACCTTTGAAACAATAAGCAATTACATGAAACATCCCATACTTAGCTTTCAAAAGCATCTAAAAATCTGTRACAAAAGTTTTGAAGCTGCAACGTTTTAAAAAAAGCATAAGAAAGGAAGAAAATAACTTTCATCCCCGTGAGTACAGAGTGTAGCAATGTTTCTCACCATGCCCAGATTTCAGAGGGAGAGGTTGGTTTTCACAAGCAAGACTCCAAATGCCTGACACAAGCTTTCAGATGGCTTCTCTGCCCTTACCTAGCATAAAAAGCTGTGCCTATTAGTCACTTGGAGCTTCGTTGCTCACAGTAGCAAGACCACTACTTCGACAAGATATCCAAATATCCTATGGAAATGAAATGTATCATCATGAAACATTTTCTGGACATGACATTCCAGAAAAGGGATCAGTCACTTTGAGTTAAGACACAGCAGTCTGAAGCATTCTTGTGATAATTAATGAGCTGGATTGTGTTGTAGGAGTGCTGCACTGCCTCATGCCAGCTAGCCAAGGGACRGACTCAGGAAAATATTTGCAATAACTTTTTGAAATGTCAAATTTGAAAGATGACCATAACAATGAGTAGGTATAGCCTCAGGCTCATCTTATTTGAAGTTTTGTTTCAGCAACTGCTATTGATGTTCTGCCATATTCATAGCATGGTCATAACATTATCTGCAGCACCTTAGAATTTTTTATAAGCGGTTATACTGCTCACTGACACGGTTACCTCAGCCGATGTGCAAGTTACACTGCACAATTCAGTGACCACGTATACTCATATCATCCTCCACATATTGCTTGTGCTTTAATAGCAAAGACAGTTAGTTTCATCATTTGTCATAACCGTGTGCCGCTTTCCAAAACAGTCCTCTGAAAAAACAACTTCTGGCTTTAAGAACAAGAAAGTGCATTATCTCATCCTGAAGAAGTGGACCCATGGATATGCTTCTGCTCTTTTTCAGCCACCTGGAAAGAGCGGAATGACATTCTTCCTGCAAACAGATCTGAACAACCTCCCAGCTAGCCTCTGCCTTTAAGGGGTTGTTTGCAGCTTGTTGAGTAAAATGGCAGGATGACATCTGGCAGAGTATTTAGTGCTTTCATTAGAATCTTCAGGTTTCCCACCCTCTTTTCAAAAGCATGAAAACTTAACATGTGACCAATATTCCTCATAATCGTTTTGAAGCACACCTACTGCTTTGCTGAGAGATGAAATATCCTGATTAACTCATTCTTGTCTCCACTTACGAACTGTAAAAGCTTTACTTAAGCATTTAATCAGAAGTCTACTAAAAGGATTACAATGYACGCTGTCAACATCAGGAGAATAATAGCGAGAAAAAAAATCAAATGCAAACACAATTAAGAAAAACTGTTGTTTTGTGTTTTTTTTAATGCAGGCAATAGRAGAGACAGCTCAAGCCTACAACCACGCTTTTTTCCTAAGCACAACTATTAGTTGCACTTTCAGTGATTTCATTTCAGCATACTTTTCAGTCCTTCCCTCTGTCACTCAGTAAGAATGATGTGGACTTGCGGAATTAAAACCACAGTTTCAAGTAGCAAACCCAAACATTTACCCGCCCCTTATTTTATACAATATTATTCTTTGCAGGAGGGGAAATGGTAGAATGAAAGAAAAAAGCAGTTCTTATTCAGTCTGATAGTTTTACAGGAACACAATTATAACTGGACATTTTACAGAACACCTAAAAGGTCCCTGTCTCACACCCTGGCGAGATGAAGCAATTACATAGATGAATATATGACAGCTAATGACCCGTGACCCACACAGCTGAACAGACTGAGTTCAAAAGGACACAAACACATTATGGATTTCAGGGTGTCCAGCAGCCCCTCTCGTTACTGAAAAGCACGAGTGGATTTTGTGTAGCCGGGAGGGTGCAGGCAGGAGAGAGCAGGCAGCCAGGAGGCTCTGGGAGATGGCATAAGCTAGCAGAGCCTTGCCTCCGAAAAGGAAATATGTGTCCAAAACCAGTAAGCCATCCATTTTTTAAAGATGACAGCCAAGATCAAGAGTTCAAGACCTGTGTAATTGCTTGATGGCATTCCAAAGGCCTGCCTCAGCCACTGCAGACCGTGCGTAGAAGAGATCATCTGGTTCGCAGAGTAAACTGACATGTTTTTATTAAACAGGATGGTGAACCTGCCTCTAACATTTCATTTTTTCCCAAAACAAAAGTACAATAGAAAGAAAACATTCATTCTCATAACAAATTTGGAGAACAATATCACCCTTTTCTGCAGAAACTAAAACAATAAGGATTTATTTTTATTCAAGAGATCTGCTCCTGCAGCTAGCTAAGATCTCTGGAGAAACATTAGATKAATAAATCATTATGCAATAGAAAACCTGCTTATGGAAATTAGATAATTTTATAGGAATTTTTATGACAGCAGATTTGCACTTCAACAGAAGCATCCTGACTTTGATTTATTTGGGTAATCTGTATTTATTAGTTTCTTGTGTTTGCCATTTAAATGAAACAACAGTTCTAGCCACTTAAACTTTCTTTATGATGGAACATTTTCAGAAGCCCTTGCCATAAGCCTACTTTCCTTCTGCTGTATCTAATATAAGCTTTACTCTAGTCTGTAAGAGTAGCTGAATACAGCCAGAAATCAGGATTGTATCAAAGAGCATGTGGCCRGCAATAAATTAATTAAAAATCCATCCAATTACAATAGTCTCAAAATAAAATTTTAACTGTTGAATTATAGTTGTCAAGAGACTGAGAAATGTGAATGCCAAAGAGATTGCTTTATAAACACCTATTATTTAAAAATTTTGTCAATAGCTTGATAAAATGCCATCCATAAAGTTGTTACCATGAAGGCGACAAAAACATGGAAGAGGTAAATGATGAAATGTCACAGAGAGAGGAACCAGAACAGAAGTTAGGACAACACGTGGTGAAACATAGCTAGGGTAACAAATAAAATGCTATGGCACAGGCTGAGTAGAAAACTATCCGTGAAAGGGCAGCTCTTGGGCTCAAGATGAAAGTCAGGAAAATAGCTATCAGAGCAACCACAGGGCCTGCCATGCAGAGCCCCTCTTCCACATGACTCAGCATGCTAAAGGACCACTACTGTCTGTTATATAGCACGGTTTTTAAAGGCAGTAAGCCTTAAGACCGAGAGTTTGAACTAGCTCTGTCCCCTAACAGTTGACTTCAGTCCAGGACTCCAGTTGGACTCTGAACAGTGAATGACAGGGGAGAGGGATACAAGTCAATACAGAAACAATAGGAGGGCAGAGATGAAGTTTAAAGTCTGAACAAAATATGRAGAAAATGGGCTTTTTCATCCCTTATCCCTGCCTTGCGATCCTTAACCTGACACTAAAGATGAAAAGAACAGGATTGAAAGGAACAAAATTTACCATCAAAGCCACTAATCTACCACCTAGTGCTATGCCAAAGTCCACCAGGTTATCAAGCTTTCACTGATCCTAAGAGGTTGTAATCAAATGGAGACAAAGAGAGCAGATTGTATCACCATCTCCATCACATTTTGGCAAACTTCAATCACTGTATGAAAGTCACATCCCTACTACCAACTTTTTTCACATCTCCTTCCCTTTACTTTTCTCCCTTTGCCTTCTTTTAAGAGTCTGGCAAGGCTGTATCTTTCATAATACTGCTGTAGACCTGTGACCAAAACCATAGTTACAGCAAATCTTTAAACACCTCAGATGTTGGTACAGGTTTTCAACGTCTTGAAGTTTCCGATAAAGGCAATGAATTGTGCCTATCTTTCTTTAGCAGTGAAGCTGCAGCTAAGAACAGAATTTTCATACCCATTTGCATGTATCAGACATTCAAAAATGGGAGACTGAGTGCAGACTCACTGCGACAGCTTCAAAGAGCTACACACTCTGAAGCAGAGAAATACTAAGATGTAAGGAGGTATTTCAATTTTGTACGTGTCTACAGAGAAGTCTTGCTGGAACGCTACATACAATTCTGATGCCCAGCTTTTAATAAGAATGTGGAAAAATTGAAAAGATTTAGAAAGGAATAAAAARCAATCTACTTAAGATTTTGAATTAAAAATTCAAAAAAGTTGCTAATCCTAGAGGTGTAGCTAAGGGACAATTTCATCATGGTGTATAGGAACCTGTAGGGAGAGCAGAATTTGATGGCAGAGAAAGCTTTTCAATGTGGTAAGTAAAGACAGAACAAGGCTAAAATAATCGAACCTGAAGGTCGGCATATTCCGATAAGAAATAAGAGATACATTTGTTATGGTAAGAGGCATTAATAGCTTACCCAGGATTCTCCATCACTGCACACTTTGAAATCATGATTGGATAGGTTTAAACACAATACCTAATCTAATTCAAGCAAAGGTATTGGATTTAAAGCCAGCATGCAGGGGAGTTCAATGGCTCATGTTAACATGAAAGGTGAGACTAGATAATCACAGYAGTAATTTATGGCCTTAATATATACAAATTTATGACTTATTTCTCACCTTAATTCTAAGAGAAGGTCAGAAAAGTTACAGACTAAATTAGCTCTTTTACATTCAGTCACATGGCCGTATGTTCCTATGCTTTCCATGCCAAAAAAATGCAGTCATTTGCCTAAAAATCTGCTTTCAAAGTGTACATACAAGCTAAATTACCCTGCTTGCTGTATGTGCTCGTTCTAATTAACACCACAGAACATGGTTCACACAAAAAAAATCCATGCATGACCTTCACAATCTCAAAATACGTGTAAAATATGAAGAAAATAACAAGTATAGGAAAACTACAGCATAATTCTGACCTGGAGAATTAAATGGTTTCATGCATCATCATCTCACCATTTATCATTGCTAAAGTATAAATGCAGGATTAACTACTTAGAAATTTGGGAAAGACCACGGTAAATATATATACACTGCAGTGAATTACTCCTATCACTTTCAAGTGTGCATATACTCTAACATAAGTCTCATAAGCCTTTATTAATTTTAAATTACATATTTTAGACAGCCAGGTAGAAACTCACGGAAGAAAAATCTACTGAGAACTTTTGAATCCCAAGTCATTATTTTGCAAGTTGTTGGAGTCTGGGTGACCATCCGTGGACACCATTGTTACGGATTTGCTCTGTTCTTACACCCATTTGATATTGGTGATATTGGTTTCCCTCTGAGAAAAAGGATACTAAGCTAGCTGGATCTTTGGTTTGACTCTATACATTGTTCTGTTCTTATGCTCAAATATCTTGATGAGCTGATCTATATGGGCACAGATATATCTTATGGTGTTATTGCTCTATCCTTCCTAGCTTTTGCAAACATTTTCCACAGCTATTTATGAAGACAATTTTTTTGTATGTTTCTTATAAGCTATTTTTCCATTTACTTGGGTAATATCATAGGGGTCATATCAAGACCTGCTAAAATTTATACACATACATTATACCTATGAGGAAGAAGCATATATCAAGACAAAAGTAAACAAGGCTAAAATTAAAAAAGGGATATAGCAATGTTTTGTAAAGGCCATTTTTCATTTACCTGTTTAAAAAAATAAAAAGACCAAAATAACTGAGACACACAGCTTTCCAAAATATTTTGAGACATGTAGAGGAGTTCATCTTAGCATCCTATTTTGTAGTGAAGAGTTAGGGGGCTTTGGCATTTAAAAAAATATCTTCTGAAACAGATGAATAATGGAATAAATGGAAATATTCCCGATTGCTACTCTAGACTGTGTCTACAGATTTGCATCACAATTTTGGAAAAGACTGTAAAGGGAATATCAACCATGATTTTTATATTTTCTTTTTCAACCAACTGCCAGCACTGTACTTGTTCTGAACACAACAGAGAGAATGAAATTAAACTTGGCTTAACTCATGCTGAATTGCAGTCTTTCCCTTGTCTTCTTGCAGAGCCATAACCTCTAGATCTATAGAGACTAACATCCACTCCAAGTCAGTAGTGTCGAAAAACAGCCGAAAAAAAACCAAACTGACAAAAGGTGCAGACCTATTTAATTAGTCATTTTAGGGTTTGGGAGTATTGAAGAGTAAGTTAATTTTAAAGTTTGGGAAGGCTGAATAAAGACAGTAAGAGCATTTGGAGCACAAAACCTAAAGGAGTAATTCCCTGCTTAAAATCTATACAACTAGTTAAAGCTCTGAGGATGAATACAGACAAAGCCAGGAAGAGGGAATCTGTGAACACCGTTAGCCTATTTCAAAGACTATCTTGTGTTTTTACCAAGCCATCAGCATTGTGCTTTATGCTGCCACCTCCATGGCGCACTGCCTACTACTGGTACCTTTCAATTTAGCAAGATAAAGGAGGACTCAAGAAACACTATAACAAATTATCCTGGTCATATTAACATTTATAAGTAAGGTTTCTAAGTACAAACAAGGTTAAATTAATTAAATGTAACATTGATATAATTCTCTCAGAGAGACACACTGTGACTCAAGTTCCTTTGGATTATGGTGATTCTGGGTCATTTTGATGTGACGATTGCAACATGACAAGACAATACTTTTTCTATTATCCCACACATGGTAGAACGTTGATATCTGTAGGAACAGTTTGAATCCCGTGCATTTTGGAAATATTTGCAATCTGTGGTTTTTTTGTTCATTGGTAGAATGCTTACCTTTAAGTTGGACATCTTTGTAATACAAATACTCGAAAATAAACAGAAGTCTCATTGAATTCACTTGGAACAGTGAAAGAAAACATAAGGAAAAATAAAAACTTTTTTCAAACACACAAAATCCAGTAGCATATCAAAAACTGTAACAAAGTGTTTTATCTTCAAAAATTGACTTCTCCTATAGCTTTAACTCATGTAAGTCACAAAGTAGTATCTTGTTTAAGCTGAAGTCAGTCAGTCTCTGGTTGACTCTTCCATACACTGCTTTCTTCCCTCAGAACATGAGAAAAAAAAAAAAGCAGATTCTTTAAAAGCATTTCCCTTGAGGACTGTAAGAAGTATGCTTAGCTAGTGTTAGGAACCATACTGATTTTTTTTCCATAGTTTTTGTATTGGTGAGAACACCAATATATATACTTTAAAAGCTGCAAACAAAATAAGTGTAAAAGAAACCTGGAAAGTTAGCTGGTGAGTAATTTCATGAAAGAGGAAGTTTAAAAAGCCTTGCACACTGCTTCTGAAACAATGCAGGCATGCATTGCCATTCCCTTTCCTGTCCAGAAAAATTTAAGTATAGGGATATGCTACAATACCAGCTAGAGAACCAGAATTCCTTATTTGAGTATAGCATTTTATTTGTGTTAACAAAACCAGGAGCAAATCCAGGCAGATGTAGAGCCTGAAACAAAATTGTGTACTGTAGGTATCAGAAGCTCTTTAAAAATTAATCTATTCTCTTCTGAAATTACTGCTGTCCCAAAAGGTCAATAACTAACTGCATATTATTATCACTACTTGCTTTAATGAAACCAGATTTTCTCTCTCTAATTAGCACTAATAAGCTCTAGTTAAACCAGTTTACACAGATATGAACAAAAAGCACCTCTTTATCATCTTAATTTTACGGTGGGGTAACACACTAATTATTCAAAAAGCTCACCTCTTCTCCAAATTTACAAATGAAAATAACTGAAGCTAGAGTCTCTATACAAGATGAAACATCTAAACACAGTCAGTGAAAAGCAAAGGAGGAAAAAAAATGTTTAAGATGAATTGTGATCCTAATGAGATTTTAGTTGTAGTTTGCAAAAAGAGGCAATAGGCTACATCAGTGCTTTCCTTCCTTTCTGTACTCTGTCTCTAGCCTTTCTTAACAACGGGTTAATCTAGAAGAAAAGGCCTGAAACTGCATTATGTAAAAGTTCTGGAGGACTTCTTCCACATCTGTTTGGGTCGAATCCTACAGAAGGTTACATCTGCTATATGTTCTGATCAGTCTTATGGACCAATTACAGTTGTCTTACCACTTCCATGGCTGTTCAATGTGAAAGATGTGCATGCTTCTACAAAACATCCAGATTCACCCTCCGGTCTAGCAATGGATGCCTGTGACTGTAAGAAAGGGAATGAGTGTCAGAAATGCATAACTGGAATGAAAGATATTCCATTCCTAACAAAGAAAACAGTAATTTTGTCTTGTCCTGACTGGCTGCTTCTAGGTCTCTGACTGACCCAACACAACTGAAGACATCCAGATTTGGAAAAGGAGACAAAAGTCTCCACTAACTCACTGTAATCTGGTTAGAAAACCTAGACCCAAAAAGAACATTTTCTCCTGCCCTACAACAGATACTGCTGATGAAATCCTTGTCCTGAGAAATGTAGTCTTATAGCAATGCAAATGCTTTTCAATGGAAAGGAAAGACAGTCAGAATTGAGATGCCTTTTTACATTTTATCAGGAATTAAAAAATCTGCCCACTCCAATCAAAAAAATCATGCTTCTTTGCGACATTTTTCTGAGCAACAGACAACTCTGTCATAGCTATGTCTTAAGAAAGGAGGCAGGAAAAACTGAATTCCCAATCGGTATTGCAGCCTTTCAGTACTTAAAGGGGGCTTATAAGAAAGATGGGGACAGACTTTTTAGCAGGGCCTCTTGCGACAGGACAAGGGGGGAATGGTTTTAAACTAAAAGAGGGTAGATTTAGACTAGCTATAAGGAAGACGTTTTTTACAATGAGGGTGGTGAAACACTGGCAAAGGTTGCCCAGAGAGGTGGTAGATATCCCATCCCTGGAAACATTCAAGGTCAGGTTGGATGGGGCTCTGAGCAACCTGGTCTAGTTGATGTCCCTGCCCACGGCAGGGGGGTTGGACTAGAAGACCTTTAAATGTCCCTTCCAACCCAAACTATTCTATGATTTTCACATACACCAGTTCTGAAATTCTTCCTATTGAAAGAACCAGAGGATGCCAACTATTCACTGCATGAACAGAGAATAACCCCTTGGACCATCAGCAAGAGGTCTCAAAAATAAACACTAGCCACCTGTAAATCAGATTTTCACAAACCAGTAACAGCCAGTGGCATAGGATAGTTCTGGCAAACACAGCTGGGAGAGGGAGGATATCAATCCCTCGATCAGAAACAAAATTTTCCCTATGACCTCTTCATAAGAGTTTCCGAGCATTTCACATTGTTCTTGTTAACTTGCAACTATTGCTGAAATTAATCTGCTGCTTTGGAAAGAATAGTCTGAGACCAAGCTTCTCTTGTTTCACCAGAAGTGAAGACACTCAAGTTCCTGTTTTCCTTGTGGAGGCCTCTATCCTCTCCATGTAACTCTCCTGACAAGTCCAGAGACCTGCCAACATGCCATTTTATGCGCTGGCACAGCTAATAATTGCAGTTTAGCTTTAGAACACATAATACATTTTTCCGAGACTTCTGTTACTAGAGAATTGAGGCATAGCTTCACTTTTTTAATTTGAGCAGACTGCCACTAACAGATACAAATGTCTGTGAGCCAGCAGAATCCACAACACTCAAATTCTAGAAGAAAAGAGAACAAGCTTGTAACAGAACAGGCAGATTCTTTGAGACTGAGTTGATTGCATTATTATTTTTATTGACAAAACAACAAAATTAGTAGATGGAGGCCTTTAGCAGATTAAAATATGTGGGTTTTAGAGATTTTAACCTGTGTTGCATAAGTTTACTTTCAATTAATTCTTATCAGGTTGGAGATGAGTTCTACCCTACAGAGTAAAAGATGGCTTAAGAAGTGCAAACAAAAGATAATATTAAATAACAGTGTATGACGTTTGGAGGCATCATTGCTAGTCCAGTTTAATACTTCTAATAATGATTAGGAAGACCGTAAACAGCATGGTAATGAAATCTCCAGATTAGAGGGATTAGAAACATGATCAGAAATTACCAGCAAAATGCAATTTGGAAAGTCACAGGCTAAGACATCTGGAATAAAATAATCCAAATAGCTGGCCTACCCATTTTCAGTAGTAGGGAAAACTGGAACTTGATAATGTAATAAAGCAGTATATGTACATATATGTATGTATTCCTATATAGAGAGACATATATGTGCACACTATTTATGTATATATTAGAATCATAGAATCATTAAGGTTGAAAAAGACCTTTAAGATCATCGAGTCCAACCATCAACCCAGTACCCATGCCCACTAAACCATGTCCC
>JASVER010000024.1:2764383-2841415 GCA_030449065.1 Oceanodroma leucorhoa
ATCCAGTCTGTCCAAATCCCTCTGCAGAGCCTTCCTACCCTCAGGCAGATCAACACTCCAGCCCAACTTGGTGTCATCTGCGAACTTACTAAGGGTGCACTCGATCCCCTTGTCCAGATCATTGATAAAGATGTTAAACAAGATGGGCCCCAAAACTGAGCCCTGGGGAACACCGCTTGTGAACCAGCCGCCAACCAGATTTGACTCCATTCACCACAACTCTCTGGGCTCGGCCATCCAGCCAGTTTTTTACCCAGCTAAGAGTACACCCGTCCAGGCCATGAGCCGCCAGCTTCTCTAGGAGAATGCTGTGGGAGACAGTGTCAAAGGCTTTGCTGAAGTCCAGGTAAACCACACCCACAGCCTTCCCCTCATCCACTAGATGGGTCACCCAGTCGTAGAAGGAGATCAGGTTGGTCAAGYAGGACCTGCCCTTCATGAACCCATGCTGGCTGGGTCCGATCCCCCKGTTGTCCTGCACCTGCCTCGTGAGCACCCTCAAGATGAACCACTCCATGATCTTCCCCGGCACCGAGGTCAAGCTGACAGGCCTGTAGTTCCCCGGATCCTCCCTCCGGCCCTTCTTGTAGATGGGCATCACATTGGCAAGCCTCCAGTCGTTCGGGACCTCCCCCGTTAACCAGGACYKCTGATAAATGATGGAGAGYGGCTTGGCAAGCTCCTCTGCCAGCTCCCTCAGTACTCTCAGGTGGATCCCATCTGGTCCCATAGACTTGTGTATGTCCAGCTGGCTTAGCAGGTCATTAACCTCTTCCTCTTCGATTATGGGGGGTTTAYTCTGCTCCCCATSYCCAYCTTCCARYYYAGGGGGGTGAATACCCAGAGGATAACYGGTCTGAATATTAAAGACTGAGGCAAAGAAGGCATTAAGTACCTCAGCCTTCTCCTCATCCTCAGTGGCAGTGCTCCCCCCGGCATCCAATAAGGGAGGGAGATTCTCCTTGGCCCTCTTTTTGTCGTCAACATATTTGTAAAAACATCTTTTGTTGTCCCTGACGACAGTGGCCAGATTGAGTTCCAGCTGGGCTTTTACCTTYCTAATTYCCWCTCTGCAYGACCTGACGAGATCCCTGTACTCTTCCTGAGTCGCTCGCCCCTTCTTCCAACAGCGGTAGACTCTCCTTTTTTCCCCTGAGTCCCAGCAAAAGCTCCCTGTTCAGCCAGGCTGGTCGTCTTCCCCGCCAGCTCCTCTTACGGCACACAGGGACAGCCTGCTCCTGCGCCTTCAAGACTTCCTCCTTGAAGAACTTCCAGCCTTCCTGGGCCCCTTTGCCCTTCAGGACCGCTTCCCAAGGGACTCTCTCAACCAGCGTCCTGAACAGGCCAAAGTCTGCCCTCCAGAAATCCATGGTAGCAGTCTTGCTGACCCCTCTCCTTACTTCCCCAAGAATCAAGAATTCTATCATGTCATGGTCGCTGAGCCCCACATGGCCTCCGACCACGACATCTCCCACCAGTCCTTCTCTGTTGGTAAACAGCAGGTCGAGCGAGGCACCTCCCCTGGTAGGCTCGCTTACCAGCTGCTTCAGGAAGTTATCTTCCACACACTCCAGGAACCTCCTCGACTGTTTCCTCTCTGCCGTGTTGTATTTCCAGCAGACATCCAGTAAGTTGAAGTCCCCCACGAGGACAAGGGCTAGCAATCGCGAGACTTCTGCCAGCCGCTTGTAGAACGCTTCATCGACCTCTTCATCCTGGTTGGGTGGTCTATAACAGACTCCCAGCAAGATATYCGCCTCGCCGGCCTTCCCCCTCACCCTAACCCATAAGCACTCAACCCGGTCATCACAAACGTCGAGCTCCGTGCAATCAAAACAGTCCCTGATATACAGAGCCACCCCACTGTCTCTCCTTCCTCACCTGTCCCTTCTGAAGAGCTTGTAGCCATCCATCGCAGCACTCCAGTCATGAGAGTCATCCCACCATGTTCCCATGATGGTGACCAAGTCATAGCTGTCCTGCTGCACAATGGCTTCCAGCTCCTCCKGTTTGCCGCCCATGCTGCATGCATTGGAGTAGATGCACTTGAGCCGGGCTATCGACCTCATCCCTGAGATTGGCACGCCACCCCTAGGCTCACCTCTCTCGAGCATGGCTCTATCCCCTTCCCTCTTCGTACCTAGTTTAAAGCCCTCYCAATGAGCCCCRCCAAATCATGGGCGAGAATCCTTTTCCCCCTTTGAGACAGATGTACTCCATCTGTCGCCAACAGGCCCRGTGCCTTGTAAACCTCTCCGTGGTCAAAAAAGCCAAAGTTCCACTGGTGGCACCAGCCTCTGAGCCACGTGTTAATCAGCTGCGTTTTCCCTTTCCTTTCAGTGTTCTTCCCCACCACTGAAGGGATTGAGGAAAACACCACCTGTGCTCCCAATCCCACAATCGATCTCCCCAGTGCCCTGAAGTCCCTCTTGATCGCTTTGGGGCTTCTCTCCGCAATCTTGTCACTGCCTACCTGCATGACCAACAGCGGGTAGTAGTCAGAGGGCCGTACCAGATGGGGGAGTTTCCTGGTTACGTCCCTAACCCGGGCCCCCGGGAGGCAGCAGACCTCCCTGTGGGATGGGTCCGGTCAGCAGATGGGGCCCTCCGTTCCCCTCAGAAGGGAATCACCCACAACAATTACCCTCCTTTTTTTCTTAAGAGTGGCAGTCGTAATGCGTGGGGTTTCCTGACTCACCCCAGGCAAGCCCCTGGATAGACCCTCCTCTGCTCCCGCATTTGCCTGGCCCTCAAGCTCCAGAGCCCCATAACTGTTTTGTAAGGGCAACCGGGAAGGTGAGGGAGGCCGGGAGGGGATTCGCCTGCCACGCCGCGCAGGGACCCGTTTCCATTCCCCGASGTCTCTTAGGTCCCCTCCTTCTGGCCGGTGGCAAGAGGGAAGGGGGTCCTCGGCTTCTTGGGGAGCCTCCACCTGCTGCCTTTGCCTCAGGGATGGCAGCGCGTGGCTCCACGAGTCTATCTCCCTCTCACACTCCCTAAAGCTCCTTAACCTCTCCACCTCCTCCTTCAGCTCTGCCACCAGGCCGAGCAGATCATTCACCTGCTCACACCGGACACAGGAGTTACGTCCGCTGCCCTCCGGTACCAGGGACAGGCCCAGGCATTCCCTGCAGCCGGAGGTCTGGACAGCTGCTCGCTCGTGTGGCAGCTCCGTCTGGGTCATCACACCCCTCCTGGCGGTGGCTTTCGGCCGCGTGGAAACCATGGCTAGGTCCCCTCCTGGGGAGGCGACGGCCGCTAGTTAAGTCAGCCTCTAGAGCCGGAGGGGGACTGCGCCCGGCCCCCACGCCTGCCCTGCACCARSTGCCCGCGCAAACTGCCCGCGCCGCGCCTTGTTTGCCCGCTCTGTTCGCCGCGCTCCCKGGGGCCGCTCTTGTACGCGAGGGGGTTTGGCCGCCCTCACCCCCGGCCCCGCCCAGGCTGAGTCAGAGCTGCCCGCCAGTCAGCAGCTCGCTCCGCCGGCTCGGGGGGGGCTGGGGCTCCCTCCCGCTCCCTGCGGGTCTGCCTTCGCGCTGCTGCCCCTTTAGGAAGGGTCCCCCGGCACAGTGCTCCGCTCCGGAGCCCTTCGCCTCGGTGGCTTCGCCGAAATGGCCATATTGAGATGAGATACAGGCAGGAATCCTCTAATTGACTACAGCTGATAGGAAAACATGGACATTTGCAAGAAAACATTTGGAAATTTCTCAAAACTGATTTTGTTCTTTAAAGAAAAWGTTATATAAAATTTAATTTGCCTTTAAGATTGAAGGAAAGTTATGTAGTGGAATCAGCTTCATAATACAGACTAAACTTTACCCATGAGTTTATGCCAAAAGTCCCAGTTTGTGTCTGAACTCTAAGTTAAATTTCCAGGTTCCAGCAGTGAAGCTACATGCTTATTAGTTAATTAATTTTTAGGAGTCTAACTAGAAAGATAACTATGAATCAGGAGTTCAGAGGAAAACAATGAAAAAGATAAAAAACAGAGAGAGCAGTTTGTAAAAGAGGATTAAAAGGAACTGGACACATTTATAACAGCTACAGGATAACTCAAAGAAAAGGGTGGACCAGCCTTTGGCTGTACGAAGGGACTCTCAGTACCAGACAATCATAAAACAACTATTTCCCAGACTAATTAAGGAAGAGGGAACTTTAAAGAAAGGCAAAAAAAAAAGTCTATTTCGCTGTAAGATATTCTTAACTACAAAATACAGTCCCAAGTGAAGCTGCAACTTTTCCCAGCATGAGCCAGCCAACCCAGAGTGAATGTATAAGACATCTGTCACTAGCACTTAGACTGATTTCACATAGGGCTGTCTATTAATAACTTAATTCTTGCAAAAACATTCATTTACTTATTAACTAGTATCTCTTTAATAAGAATAATAATATTTGTCTGCCTAGTGAAATATCTTGGCTCTTTAGTTCTTCAAAATACACATTAGTCCTGTTAACTTTCTGAAGTAACAAACAGCAGTAAAACCTAATTTTATCCTAAATGTAAAAAACAGAAATGGAGATATACAAGAGTTTTCCTTGTGTTATAAATAGCATAAGAAGGATCCAAGATAAACACAGAGCAGTATTTCAAATACTGCATGTATGCAGATATGCTAACACAAAACTTGCACTACCTCAAACATCTGAATACAAGCAGCTTTTTCTCCCCCCTCTCCACTCCRTAGTTCTTGAAGGAGCTTGATTTTAACTATTTTCACACTTCCTGGTTTTTTTATTCACCTGTTAGAAACATGACAGCTGAAAAGGTGAATGGAGAGGACTTGTTAGCTATCAGAAACAGTAATCCCACAAGTTAGTGCAGACTCCAAATTGGTGGCACACTGGCATGGCGATAAATACAGAGGTAACGTAATTTAACTCCATAGCCTAAGCCATTGCATAGTAAAATCTCAGAAATAAAATTTAGTTAAATGGGAAAGAAAATTTGAAACTAGACCTGCTACATAAGTCTGTTAGGTTTTGCAGTTAAAGCAACATAGAATTCACCTGGCTTTTCAGAGAAAAGTCGATCAAAAAAAAAAAGAAAAAGGTAAATCACATCAGCTCATCTTCACAGGTTGAAACAAAGCACTATTTATACCCAGTTAATTGGCACAAGTGCCACTCCAGAAAAGCTCCCATTGTCACTCAATTTGCCTACGCCCGGCAGAGACCCTTTGAAGCAGCCTGCCTCTGCGCTTTAGGGTCAGCAAAGCTAAACCATTCAGCAGTTGGATTTGCAAACTCTGTCCCAATGTCGTAATAATGCAACCACAGGAAATAGCTATTTGTTACAATTTTATTACTTTGACTTTTAGAATTTTCTGATTTGTAAAAACCACACAAGCAACATTATTACAAGAGCACTTAAAGTTTAATAATTTTCTCTTAAAAAAAAAAATCTAATTACAGTAGATTTTCAGCAAGTTTTCAGCAAGCTGTAATTATTCCTTTCCTCTTCTGACTAATATTGAAAAGCAATTAAAAGAAAAAGACCAAAGAACAGTTAAAGGAGGAGATACCTGGTGGAATCAGTAGGTACAAAACTAGGTTTTTACAAGATAGCAGTGGTTAGATTCACATAAAGATTTAGGGCCARTTCCAAACATGGGATTTGAACCCACATCCCAGACTGGTGTGACTGCTATACTAGTGAGCCCCACCACTCAGGTAGACTTAACGCAGGGTTTTGCCAATAAAACTGTGATAAAGCTTTGGAGCCCGAGTTGATTCATGCTCCACCAAGTATGAGCAAGGGCACAGCTTGTCCTTGCTTCTGAAACATGACTCTGCACCTGACTGTATGGACATGCTCTAATTCACCTCCAGGGAGCTTGCATACCAAAATCAAGATTTTGGTTTAGCTGGGGAGTCAAGCCACTCAGCATTAGTCACCGCAGTGCTGAACGTCTTTAATTCTCACCTTTAATTCCTCTGCACTGTTTTAGTTATTTGTATTGGTTGACATGAGTTCACAATTAATCTAGGCAGAGTAATCAGAAATTTCATAGGACAAGATCTCCAGCTGCTCTAAAACCACTGAAGGCAGACTCTTCATGTGCCAAAAGACACGTGGAAAAAAAAAAAAAGTTAATATCATTTTAAGAGGTAAAAAACAGAGTTCTGTTTCAAACAGCATTTTAAGCTAAAAAAGGGAATAACAAGTGATTTCTGTAGTTGTAAATGACATGATTTAAACTGACAAAAGAAAAAAACTATCAAAGGGAAGCTACACTAACTCAAGAAACAAAACCATCTGTAAGCAGCATTCAGGTAACGAGGATCCTGTTCAGGTGGGGATCACTTGATTTATTGTAGAATAAGAACACAATCCCTGTAAGACTTTGGGGAAAAAACACAAAACCAAAATAAAAAAATGAATCCTAGAAGCCTGATGTTTCTATTGTATTACATAACTTTTGAGTGCAGTGCTCAATATGAAAAGGAAACCCAACTCTGAATTGCATATGCTGGGAACACATGGTAAATCTGGAGAAGTAATGAAAGGCTGGCCAAGAGAGGTCAGTCAGACTCAGATAATTTGGAGCAAATGGATACCCTTGCCATGTTGTAAAAGTACTTCCAATATCAAAAAACAAACCTGCTTTTTTTACATCTCAGTTTATAAAGAAACCCTACATTTTTCAGGAACCTAGTTAACACCAGTGATAATCAAAGTCAAAGGGCAAAAAGTCTTAGGTAAAAAAAAGTGTACTTTTCATGCATGTTCTCTGGCAAGTGAATTGTAAAGGGACTTGAGTCAAGGGCTCATAATCACTGAGTAACATGTACTGAAGTACAACTTGCCCTATGTACATTCTAGTTTTAAAACACATTAGCTTAAGCATTGTCATTTGCACACTTCATAAATGCATCTTTTATCCTACTTTAAATCAGTTCCACATTCAATAGCAAATCAAGGGCACAGCATTGTCCCATCTCTTCATAAGCACAGTCCTTTTCCCTTTAAGAAGAAAAGAGAAGTGAGTATGTGTCAAAGCCACATGGCTTCTCACCTACAACCAAGTGATTTATTTACTCAAGAAAAATAGAGCAGATAAGAAAGGATGATCTATTGCAAWGTGCTCCAGCAAGCTGTTACAGCAGTGCCCTGAACAGCACTGACCTGTGCTTGGTCATACCAGGTTTGTTACCACTGCCCTCAGAGGTGAGCTACATCTCCACAAAGAGCATGCCTCGAATATGGGAGGCACTCTGACACATAGCACAGGAAGTACACCTGCTGTTTCTACCCATCTGCCATGCAGAGAATAGGACCAACCAAGACCCCCTGCTGAAATAAATCTGGCACTGCAACCCAAAGAGAAAAGCTTTTGATCAGATACAGCAAGCATGGGAGGAATGTTGTCTGCTTGCTCTCCAGCAGTTGAGAATAATTTGGGGAAGACTCAAGGCAAATATTTTGAAAGTAGTCTCTGAATTAAATGGGAATAGCTCTACAAGAAGAGTTAAGAGGACCAGAGGAGATGTGAAGAGACACCTAACATTTAACACAAGATATTTTCTTACTTCTAAGAGTGAACCTAATCCATGTGCGAGTTGTCCCTGTAAATCTGCTCCCTCTGCCATAAAAGATGAGGTTCCACAGAAAAAAAGCATTCACACATTAGATCTTTATCCTTTGAAGAGAGATATACATTGCTATCTGAATTCTTCAAGGAGACCAGGCAAAAGAAACTATTCTCTCGCTTTTCTCAGCAATTCCTTCCACTGTGATGATAGACAGGGGGTTTCCCCCCTTTTGTTTTACTGTATGACAACTAATATAAAGACTAAATTGAATGGAGTTGGTGGGAGGAGAAGTTGTGGCAATGTGATGGGCAGGTGTACATGTCTTATCTCCAGAAAACTCAGCGCAAACAGCTTGATAAAGGCTGCTCACCATAGCACTGATATTCTGTCAAAATAAATAATATCTCTACCACAATAAGAAGTCAAAATCTTTTATGAATGAGACCTATCTCCAAGACCCTGCACAGAGGCCCCTATGTAGTTCTTCTCTGCACAGATATTTATGAGCGCAGGTTTGTGACTATTGTTTTACTGTAGCCTTTTGATCCCAGGCTGTGGTCCTGTTAGCTCTCACAAAGGAAGGACAGTAAGGCCCCATTGCTGACTGCGTGGGGGGCTTCTAAGAAATCTCTCTCTACTGCAGGCAAGTGTATTGGGATGACACAATAGATAGATATGTCTCAGGCCCTATGCTGAGTAAATAAGTGGAAGATATTGCCATGGAGTAGATGCCATATTTGCAAAAAGAAAGCCATTAATATCTTTAATTTCTAAGCATTTTTGGGAAAGAACTATCCATTCTACTCAAATTTTAGAACAGAATTTCTGCCTCAAAACTGTCCCTTTCAATACAAGAAATGTTCCTTGTTTATTGCTCTATCATGATGTGTTGCAGGATAAAGCTGAACAACTATTATGAATCAGGTTCATAAATCTCAGGCCATATTTGAATAGGATTACTAGGCAGGGGCATTACACCAGGTTGGSGTGAGGAAAGGGGAAAAGAAGTCTAACAAACTACAAATGCTTACTTTGTGACCCTCCATTTAGTTACTTGAAAAGTAAGTAGAGATCAAGCTGTGTTGAGAACTGACGCATGGTTATCTGATTAGGAACAGGGTTGTAACCCTCCCCATGCAAGCAAAGTGCTGTATCACAAGGTGACTACAAGTCATTCAGAGACATCCTGCCTGAATCAATCATGAGCAGCAGATGACAAATTCTAGCCAGAAACTCACTGAAGTCCCCTCATTGTTCCTTCAAAAAGTTTAGACCTCTGTCTGCAAAGTGACAGCATTTTTCAGAATGAAAGCAGTTGTAGTAAGTTATTTGAAATCAATTCTGCAATTGCATCCACTTACAAGACACTTAGCAGCTTTCTGTGACAAGRATGCCTTGACCTTGAGCAGCGCATGTTTTATTTGTGACATTAGAACTACAGAAGTATTTCTGTTTCACCACAGGAAGGGAGCAGGTCTGATAGACATTCATCCTTATATGTATCAGGTTTTGAGCTACCCAACAAAACAGCCAAAAGTTGACCAAGTTCAGCTCATTGACTTTTACCTACAGCATTACAGATATTCAGTTAATACTGGCTATCACAGTTTGTTCCACTTTCATTCTTCCATTCACCGYGTATTAGCCACAAGCTAGTTGTAAGACAATATGTAGCTGGTACTTTATATACAGGAACACATTCTCACTAAGTGTAAATAGCCATAGTGCTCTCATTTGAGAGACTTACATGAACGCACACAAGGTGGAAATCTGGCCTATAGCCTCCAAAGCATTTGAAATACATGAGAGTGCTTGAGATGAAAGGTGGTTTCTAGAGAAAATATAGCATTTTGTTACATACTAGAGCAGAGCAAGCTCTAAACTAATGATGTGCATTACTTCCTGGGATTTAACAGCTCCTTAAGTCAGCTTCTTTTAATGTTTATAGGTATCTTCTTGGCCAGACCGGGCACTTCTGAGCACTAGCAATGAGGCAGTGGTAATGAACTACAGAGCAGCAAAAAGTCAGTGAGGTTGTATTTGAATGTCTTGCAGTTCCATCTACTGCAACACTAAATCAAAAAAGAAATGGATTCTCTCTGTTCAGTGGGATTTGCCCATCATTTATCCTTTGCCCGTAAGCCATTAGTAAAATACCAACTGACCCACATTCATTTTTCTCTGAGTCTTTTTTTTTTAAAGAACAGTTTCTGTGTTTTTTCTCCATCTCTCAGTCTAGCATCCCCCAGCCTTCCACAAATTCTTGAAAAGGAGTCTCTATCCACAAGGAAATAAAACAGAAGGGAAAAAAAAATAGATGATATTATGAGATTGATTAGGCCAATGAATTCCACAGACTTCTCACTGCCTGGGCAGAGCAAGATGGTCGAATTTCAGGGTCTCAACAACTTTGGGTTGCCAAGATGGGTATAGAGGCCTAGAGTAGCTGAAGGTAAAAACCATAGGTAAAAAATATGAGAAATGTTTATTGGAGAGACGACTGCATGGTGACCTATGGGTTTCTCTAAGTATCACTATCAGAAAAACATGCCACAGGAATCAGCTACAAATCTCCAGTCCAAGATTGGAGAACAAGACATTTAAACATTAGCAAAAATAAGTTTCTTGCTGAGCTAGGAAATTGCACCCCCTCCTGTACAAGTTGCTCCTCGCATCTTTCTGCCAATCCTGTTAATTACCAGCTGAGAGCAGAGGCAATACAACTCCAGTGTGGGATGTACTTCATTATTAGAGGTTGGGCTTCTCTGAGTTTCCTATTACCAAGGACTCTGACTTCCTTGGTTTATTTCTTCCTACCTAACTACCCTGTTCTAATTTATAGCTTTGCAGTAGCAACGCTGTAGTTAAAACCGAAATGGCACTTCCACTCTAAACCTCTATTTTATTCCTTTCATTTGAGTTCATTACTCCAGTTACYATAAAAATGTGGTTTCTGGCAATCCTTGTCCTCCTCCTCTGCCTCCCCCTCCACCTCAGCAAAAAATATTTGTCATTCCCCAAGGACACTGGGTGGCTGATCCTGTCCTCTTGCTTTCATAGCCTGTAGATTTGTCTTCGATGACAGTTTCTGGAGGTAAAAGCCCAGAAGGATACTGCTGTAGTGTTTGCCTAGGAGAGAATCTGAGTTTTCAGAGAATGTAACGGAATGTATATTTGCCCTATATACATGATAGAAGGAAAGAGGAGGGGCTTTGACCTCTGCCCTGACAGCACCTTACTTCTCTGTTTCTACTTTGAGGTTTCTTAGAGCCCCAAAGGACCTGTCTGCAAATATTACAAGAGATATGCATCAAAAGTCAGTGTGTATGATGGTTACATTAGAAGTCACACAGCCAACAGTCTCAGGCAAGCTCCTCAAAGAGCAATAGGGTAGCTTTAGTCAGAGCACTATTACCCTAAAGAGAAAGCAAAACAAGTCCATAAGTCTGAGACCTGTAAGTTCCTCAAGTCCGTTCATCTATTTGATTAAAGATCTTTGAAGGAGAGAGACAAGGCAGAGCAAGCTTTGTTTCTATAAAACCATGTGGTCTGTCAAGAGACTTGTGGGAGCAATGAGCCAGGGCTATTGAAACTTTGCAAAGGATAATTGCCCACCCAAGTTATGGCGATGGGAATTTGTCAACTTTATTAATAGGTTTTATTTTGCATAAGCATTCAATCCTATTTCATAGTTTCTCCAATATCATTTTAGATACCAAATCCACATTTTCTTATTAACCTAAGATTTCCAAAAATGAACCAAGGCTTACTTTGATTCAACAATCCATAAAATTCTTCTGCACGTTTGTCTGCATACATACATGAAATACTGCAAAATCCCCTGCCCAGTGGAGAAAAATGGTTGCACTAACTGTGCCCCCCCCCCAAATAATAATAAAAAACCCCAAAATCTTCAAGATTGCCCTGTTTGTCATTATTTATTCTTAAAAGTGCCATCTCTTCAAATATTTCTCCAAGTTTTTTTTTGTTTTGATGGCATGGTAGGTATCATGGCACAAATGGGATATGAAGCAAGAATGGGTGAAAATCTTAGGTTCAAACTCAAACGGCAAATAAGAGTTACTCAGTCAGTGGTAACCTATGTACCCACAAACTAGTAGTTAAATCAGCTTTTCTCCCTTTTCCAGGCTGTACTTCACATTCAGCCTGTGGGACTAAAAAATTGCTGCTTCTCAGCACTAGCTGCCTTTGAACAAGGTGAAAAGCTGCTACGAACTGGTTATCTCCATTACACAGATTTTGAATTGTCCTCTGATGCATCTGTGTAATGGCCATTCTGTGTGATAGGATATAAGATTAGATAGGCTATTGGGAAACTGGAGCAATTGTAAAGAAATAGAAATATTAYGGAGGCTTTTTGGCAGGGCTTGACTCACACATGCTTTTTCAGAGTGCAGGGGAAAAACAACACATTCTACCAATTATTCCTGCCCACTCTTCCTCTTTCTTTTATTTTCATTTATAACAATTTAGAATCTCATAGTTATACAATTGGCTTCTGCTGATGAAAATAGGTCAGATAAGAGGATTTTTAGATTTGCTGACTACCACATCGGTTCAGTGAGCGCTGTGCATAATGGTCATACTATATAAAAATCAATAAATAATTACAGCATAATGGAGATATCTATTAATGATTTAAATTATAGATGACGTTTTGTGACTCTTAACTGGTGTCTTCAGGGCGTCTTTTTTCTTGTTCTTCCTGGGRTTTTGAAGGGCAAAAGCAAACATGAATGCAGTGATGCAAATTGCAGCTTCTGAGACCATCCTTTTGTCCATCCCAGATGATGTAGCCTCTGGCATCTCCAAATTAAAAGGAGATACAGTTTTTCTTCAGCTTTAGCAGGGCATACGAGGCAGTTTTAATCAACTCTGTGTCTTTTGGCTGTAAGAATGGAAATGGGACATTGATCTTCCCATCTTTTTCAGTAGAGGAAATATTCTTTCTACAGGGACTTGATTAAAACACATTTCCATCACAGAAAGGTCTGTGAAGTAGAAGAAATCTATTTCAGAGCATATTTTTAGGATGTTTTGCAAAACTAGTCTCCTCTTTCAAATAAATTAAAGGAAAATAATTTTTTCCACTACACTCCAACGAAAGTTTCTGAGATGTCTAGCTTGGGTAAGACACAAGAGAAGCGGCAGCTACTGTCACTGCTGTCTGTGCTGATGTTAGCTGTGATGTCGCAGTGATAGTTAGGAACATTTCTGCTGCCCAGAATCTTCTGCAGTTCAAAGGTGCCTGTTTTTTATCCTGAAACAGGTTGTAAGAACTGGAAGCAAGAGGCAGTCTCAGAAGCTCTTAAAAATCTGCAGACAAACATCCTTCAAGGAAAAAGTCAGATTTACAACCTCTAATGAAACTTCCACAAAATGTCCTTAAATCTAGTGAGAATCTTTTACTTCTGCTGCTTGAATGGCTCAGTCACAGATTTCGTTTATTCCTGATGGAAGCAGAACACAACATGACAGCAAAAGCAGAATAGAGAAAACAAAACACCTCTGATTGGATTCTCTGCTAGTGGTATTTTGTGCAGGGTAAAAATCGGTGTAAGACAGTCTATTTACTGAATACAATTGACCTGCAATTTTCTGAGCCATGAATGGTTTTTCCATGCAAGACTTCAGTTCCAGGATAATCTCAAGGCTCTCACTCCCTTAAGTGTCTGAACTAACTAGATCTTCACTAGAGAGCAAAATACTAATTTACCCSTGCTGCAAGATAGTGAGGAAGAATGAGAAGAAATAATGTGGAAAATGAAGAAATGAAAAATTATATCTGCATTCTGTAATGCAAAAGACCTAACAAATATCTATGAAAGGAACCCAGGAGCAAACCTGACACATGTGACTGGAGATTTAAGGGTCCTCGTTCTCAGCTTGACATAAAAGGGAAACCCACTATGGACAAACATTAGGCATCACATACCCACCCAGCAGCACCAGGCACTTAACATGTTTAACAAGTTCTTCTGTAGCAGAGGTGACATTGTAGCTACAGGAGGGAAATTCTCATGTATCATGTCAGTGCTGGAGTTGTGATGCCTAGGATTTTTATTAACCGTTTTCTTAACAGAGATTGTAACGCTCCCCTGGGGTATGCCACATTTATGGACAGGTTTCCCTTGCTTCAGGTTTGACTTGACCTGTTCATATTTACAAGCTACTTTTATTCCCATCTCTGTACTGCAGTTCACTGTTGCTAAATTACCAAGGTAACAAGATTCTTTAATATTCACAATTTGTTTCCACCAGTTGTTACAGTCTGTTTTTCATTCCTGCCATCAGTCTCTTGGCCTTCTCACTAACACTCCTATTTCCATCTTCTCTCCTGTACCAAATAGTCTGTGGTGGTTTTTTTTATAGATATCAAACAGAAAAAAAATGTGAGAAATGTTACATCACCCACTTAGCAGAGATCTCTGATGTTTTATAGTGTTAATACAAGAATCCCAGACCTTTACCCCAGAGTGTTTTTCATAAGCTAGTCTCTGTCCAGCTCCAAAAGCAGAGGTAGCAATGTCCACATTGCCTGATCACTAAGGTAACCAGACCCCAGTAAACATGTTGCAGTAACACATGTTGTCCTCCAGCCTCCTGAAGAACAAGTCTCACAGGTGACTGCAGCCAAACGAAACCCCTCCCTGCCCCAAGACAAACAAGTGTCTGCTGGAACGGCACCAGGCAAGGAGTGTTAGCTCAAGACCAAGCTATCACCAAAACCTCCATGCAACTTCCATGTCAGTTGGCTCACTGCTTTGGGGATTCTCTGACTGGGACTCCTGCCACTTTGTTGAATTCTACGTAAAAGTTTGCAAGGATCTTTCCAGCTAGGAAAGAGGAAAGAAAATAAACCCAAACCCTCTAGACTTAACATAGGGAAAATTTATGCTTTCACCTTAGTAAGCAATCATGTTTAATATGACTGGTTCCCTGCTAGGCATTCAGGACAAAAGGGCTTTCCCTGCCTCCCTCTGGCTCAGGGTATCCCTGCCTTGCTTTTGAGTCAGAGCAAAGAAGGGAAGGGAGKTTTTTTTCAGAGAAGTAACCTCAGACACTTGTAAGGCAACAGTCCTGCAGGTTTGGAGGAAACTCTCAGCTTAGTTTTGTTAAYGTAATTGCAACAGAAAGTCTGAGTGATCCCCTGACAAGCCCTGCTGACAGAGCCACGGGGAAAAAAAAAAAAAAAAAGAGACACTTCCTTCTCTGAAACCAAACACCCTCTTCTGATCCATTGATCAAAGTCCTTGCACTCTTCATTTGAAGTCCCCGCTAAAACAACACTAAATATCGAGAAAAGAAAAAATAAAAATGTATCTACAGCTTTTCATTAAATAAAAAGTTAAAACCAAATCATTCTGGCCCTTTTCCTTCCTTGCCAATACCGTTTCTAATGCTAATGTGTCCCTATTTCCTGACTGACTTCTTTAAGAGGAAAAAAAACAAGGAATGTACACATTCAAGTAATAGGATGCCTTTGTCAGTTAATTCAAAATGTGCATTTCTATTAAACAGCCAGGCCTTTTCCTTCACGCCACTGGAATGCCTGATTTTACTCAAACTGCTACTGTCTGTACACACACACACACAAATAAGTGATAATTCTCCTYCCTTTTAAGAACTGTGCCTACCCACTGGCTCACAACAGACTTGGTTCCATGGCAAAAGTGGCAGTGCAACAATATTATAATGTACAMCAGGTCATTATTCAAAATGTTGCAGATAATTTCCCCATCATTTCCACATTCCTATGGCAGCGTACTACAATCTTTCTCCTCCTACATAAGGCTGTAAAACAAGAAAAGATTACTGTAATCCTTTTCTTCCCATGTCACACAAACACTGTAATCTCCTTGCTATGTCAGAAGCAAATTTTTATCTGTAAATGGCAAGTCTAACTTATTCTTAAGTTGCAGCAGCCTTCATTGTATTGATAAATAGTTATGTAAGCTACTTATATATATTTAAGCCCAAACACACTGAAGGAAGATTGAAGTTCTAGGCTGCAGTTCAATCTTTGGCTTTGAGTGTCTATGCTAGTCTCTACTCCAGAGGCATGTGAGCAATTGAATGCTTTCAGAGCCCCTTGTGAAGCTATTTAAATGACCTGRACATATAAAAGCAAACAGCTAAGCAAGTAAGTGGAGGAACAGGAGGCTGCCCAACACCCCAGCAGCACCACAGATCCTAACTGGGTGGAAAAACATACTGGCTGGAAACAGACAAGACATGGGTCTGGGACAGAGCTCAGCTCAGCAGACAGCACAGGCCCTTAGCTGAATTACAGCCTTGACTGTGGCCTTGGAGAAGGCGGAATCTTTGGCCTCTTTTTTTTTAATTAAATGGAGCTAGCACATCTTGGAAGCTTTTTTATGAATTAWATTCAACCCTGTGGGGGTGGTTCAAATGTCACGCTGCAACAAGAGGAGGTGATTACATGACACAGTGAGCAACAGGCCCTTCTCTTATGATCTCAGAACTAAAAGGGGAGTAAATAGGCTTCTTTCACAAAGAAAACAGTAGAYAGATACTCACCTTCAGGGCAATGGTAAAACATAAACAGGCCTCAATATTGCAGAAACACTGGGTATCCTTCCCAAGGTACCTTCAACTTGCAGCACAGTGCAGGGAAATATTAACCTCATTGAACCAAAGTACTAACATGAGACTAGAAAAATGAAAATAATTGTTTCCCTTGTTTTCTAGTTTGACACTGTTCCATTATTTGTCTTGTATTATTAAAAATATCTGCTTGTACAACTAGCTATCACAGTCACAGGGAAGTTGGGAATTAGGACGGGGAGGCTGTCAGAACACAAGCTTAGCAGTTGTGTTGGGTTTGTAAGTTGACTCGGAAACATTAGTGTGGGAGAGCTGCATTTGCAAACTACTCATGTTKTACTGAGGATTATTAGAAGATGTAAATCTGCAGAGAGGCCTTCAGCTTTCTCTAGACTTCCACTTCATCATGACTAATCTTGAAGGAATATTAATAATACATGCCGTAGGACTTTTCCTAGCAAAAAAAAGATCAAGTTTCAACAGAAGTTTTGCAGCCCAGGTGCAATTTTCACATCAGACTGAATTGGAGGCAGACAGTCAAGAGAAGAGACAGTATCAGGTGAATGGGGGAAAGCTTCCAAAGCACATCAGAGGAAGAAATAGTGTCTCAAATGAAAAGCCACGGCCTAGAAATAATAAATATAGGCTTAATAAATTTACACATAAGCTCCATTTCCTGCCAATCCCTGCAGCCTCAATACTACCACTTTGTTCTTTAATAGATGTGAGAATTGTCTATATAACACCCCACTTCCACAATGGACACTATGTTGGACTCAAGGAGAAAAAAAAAATACTTGTAACTGTAACAAAGGATAACAACTATCTTGTAAGAACTGCTGGAGGAACGGAGTACTGTCTGTACACAGCAAAGACATGGCAGGTTAAATATTTTCATAACATACAGGATGATGAAGAGGCATGAAGCAGAGAAAACACATCTGGATTCCAGCAAGCAGTGCTAAATCCAGTGAATAACCACCTGGCATGTGGAATTCAATTTCTATTAGCAAAAAAGGCATGAAAAAGCGGACCACACTTTCCCTGAAATGGGGCCACTACAGAGAAGAATTGCTAGACATTGGACAAATTTCCAGCTAGTCTAAGAGTCTTAAATGCCATCTAGTGTCAGTAAAATGCAGAATAAGCTGGCAATGGATCATGACCCAATAACATTAGTAGGTGTTTTGCTACTAGCTTCAACAAGGTAAAGATTTATCCATGGAATGATGATGTCTAATAAGACTACACTGAAAGATATACATATTTTCATAACAGAACCGAACACGTTAATACACAGTCAGCAAAAGTACACCCCAGACACTGTACATTCAGGTTCAACTTTTAAGACAGCTTTACCTCAAGGGTAATAACTAACCCTTTTCATACAACTTCTTCCTTAGGTATGACCATATTCCATATAAAGACAAGACCTGAATGCTCACCAGCTTTCTCCTTCCCCACCAAAACCCATATTCTAGATCCCAAAGAGAGATCCAGCAGTGGGGCCAGGTGGAAGTCACGAGGTGCTTCAACTGGTTCCCCATTCTGCAACATACACTGTCAAGCCAATTAAATGCAACAAAAATTAGATGACTCCTCGCTCACCAGGATAAGTAAGACTTCATAAATCTGGTCCAGTGGTACTACTCAGAGAAGAAAGGTACTGTGGACCCAGCTTTTGTGGATGTTTCTGGAGGGCGATTTCTGTAGGTGTTTTTTGTAAGCTGAGGTTTCAGTTTCTTTAAGCAGTCCTTGCTTATATTTATAAAAAAGCTGCAGTGCATGCACTTCACTTCCCAGGGAAAAAGTGAGGGAGTGCAAACAGTAATCAGGGTGCTTATGGTTCGGAGTCTTTCAGATGACAAGTTCAATACACGAATCTATAATCAGTGAACTAAAACAGAGCATGGAGAAGAACAGCGAGCTGATCTTCTGTCCTAGAGCTTTGTTTGTTATGGACGATTGTCTATTTTTTGCTGGTTTGTTTTCAGGAATTTACTTTAATTTATTAATTTTTTCAAAAGTTTATCTTAAAACTGGAAAGATATTCTTTATGCAATTCATCATCCTTACTCTCAGCTCAAGGGTAAACTTATTTAGAAAGACTGCTGCTTACTGGGTTTGAGACAACTGATTAAAAAAAGGATCATTTATTATTCAAATCCACTTTTCAGATGGCAAGCCTTTCTATCCTTTCCTCTGGTTTTGTACAGCCATTTATTCCTGTGCTGGAATACATGATGCAGAGGATGGAGGACAAGGAAATATTAGACCTGGGCTATCTTGCTCTTGGGGAAGAGAACAGAATTAGATTGTGTTGAATAAGAGATGCTTCTTACATACTTATCAGAATGTAATTCTGTGTTAAACAGATTTTAACTAGCTAATTCCACTCAACTTCAGTAAAATTAAGGCAGCAAGAAGTGTGGCAATTTTGGAAGTGCAGTTTTGTTTGTTCTGTTGTAAGAYGGCACAGAGCTGTCCCAACCTGCTGAGCAGTTTCTCCGAACTTTGCTCTTTGGGCAGCAGTTTGKTTTTTTTTTTTTKKGGGGRGGGCAGGGGGCAGAATCCTGTTGTCAGATAAAAAAAATCTTGTCCAGCTCTTACTACAGTGTTTTACTCTTCCCTTCTGGCAGATCTGCCTAATGTGTTTTACAGTGTTACTCCATATCGTTCAAACAAATCCCAGGGAAGTAAATGGTAGTTTCATCTTTATATTTACCATCCAAAGAAGATTAATGGGCCTAACTGACTTCTTGTTCCTCCACTCTCTACCCTTCTCTCAGCTTAAGAAGCTTGTGTTAAAGGAAAGATTTTTCCTGGTAGGCAGATTTCAGCACCTCAACATACTACATTTAATGTGAATTTTCTAACAAGCATTCTTTGTTACAACAGATCATCCAAATAATGACAGAGCATCACCATATCTTTTATTACTTACTTCTCCTCTCTGTTATTGTTAAGATATTGCTGCTACTACTGAACTAAAAGAACATGAATACAGAGTTGCACCTGTGATCTAAGAACCACAGAAGTTAATAACAGAGCCTATACTCCAACATACACTTTGAAAGGTGCAGCTTTTCTTTTCTCACCATTCACAGCTCTTTGTTTCCCCCTTGCAGTGCACCAGCAGCCTCCTTCCTGTGAACTGGTCAGGGAAAGAGCATGGCTGAAATCTCTGCCAGGAAGAAAGGGCATTTGGTTTGTGAATAAGTCATCTGTAGTGGGAGGAGGTCAGGCCCACCGTACTGAGGGCACGAACACAAGCTTAACATGTGCCTCAAAGTACAAGCTGAGAAACTAGGGATTCTGAATGCCATCACATCATCACCCCTACTCCATGTCCCACTTACACTAGTAAGTGGGACAACGCCATTCTTTTAAAGCAGTATGTCCGACACAGCCAATTTACAGTGCAGCTACAGCAGAACATATACATCCAAATGATAACACTTCTGGCAGGATTTGATCTCAAAAAGTGACTTCTGGTAAAGCAAAATGATCAACAGTCGAGCTACTTAAGAAAAGACATATCCCCACCCCACAAGAGCTCAGTTTTACTGACTAAGAACCACTTTTCTATTTCATTGACATGTATCAGGTACTGTAAGGAAAAGAGCTAACAAAAATAAATTTGCTGGCAAATTGCATTTCTGTACAAGTTCCTGTGGAAAGAAAGCACTGCAGAAAAATTKAAACAACAGATAAGCCAAGATCCCAACAGCATCCAGCTCCATTCATCTCTGTTAACGTAACGGAAAAAGCACTCCTTTTCCAAGGTGAATCAGGATGTGACAGGTTAGGAAGAATGACAAAGTGGAAAGCTCTTAAAATCCTCTGTTTATTCTCATCATCTTCATCCAAATCAGAAAGGAAAAGCGTGTTAACAAAGCGCCGCACTGTATGGCTGTCTCATCTTGTAGGCAGCAAGGCTATTTGAAATGGCACTTCCTTCTGTCACCTCACCTTCCATTTCCATAGGGCTACGGTTGTGGCAGTTATAAACTTGCACCAAGTGTGTTTCTAATGGGCCCAGAACTTCACCTGTTCACACCATCTCTACTCTCCAGTTGGACCCTTGTCAGCCTTTTGATTACCTCCAACAGCTCACAATGGGACTTCTTCCCTTCCCAACAATTCCTGCAGAGCCACAAGCAGAACTTGGATTCTCCAATGAACACAGAAGTTACCCCAACAATGCAAGCATGAGATTGATTGCTCAAAGCTACAGTAATATCAAGGAACATAAGCTAATTAACTGAAGAAATTATGTTTGCTGCAAGCAGAAGTGCTTCTCCGAAGTTTTCCAAGAGGAATATTTTTCCCTAGGGTAGTGAAGAGTCAGTGAGAGGCTGTGACATCTTTACTCCGTTTTGGATGATTCCTTGCTCAAAAGAACGCACAGTAACATCTTTCAAGTACTCGGGAAACTCACCATGAGACAGGGGTGTGAAAATCTGGTCTGCAAGAGGTCTGGGGGGAGAAATGAAGGACTACACAACTTCTTACCCACTGCAATGCAGTAAGCTGACAGAAGCGACACACTCCTGTGACTCTTAACAGTATACGCTGTATTTAGTAGTTTAGTTATAAGATTAACAGCAATTATGTATTTATTTTAAATATGTTTGTGTAACACAAAGCACTCAGTGCAAAAAGGCACACTTCAGAAGCGCAGAGCTGAAACAATGCAGAAAACAGCAGTTAGGCAAYAGAAGTTTTCTCCATCTCAAATCTCTTGCCTCATGTCATATAGGAAAAAAGCAAAAGCATTTTGAAGACAAATTTCAGATGGAAAGGCAAGAAGGGATTAGTTTTATTCATTTTTGACTAATCAAAACATTTTTTTCAGGAGAACTGGAAAGACTTGTTTTTATTTTTACTTCTCCAGTCTGTATCAATACATCTAAAGACAAAACATTCAAATCACAGCCAAAAGAAAATAAAATGCCATTTGGGAAACATTGAAATAGAATGTTGCAACATCAGATTGTTTTTATTTCTTCTCTTCTAAAGTGATATATCAGTGAATCAACAYGATTTCACAGAGCATTTCACTGTAGACAGAGCCGCACAGGCTGAGCCTGGACTCCATGCAAGTTTCTCTGATGAAAAAGCAAGTCAAAGGATTCCTGCCTGACTGGACTTTTTTTTTTYCCCCTTTTTTTACAAAAAACAACCAAACATAACAACTTTTTGATGTTCCATATGGTAAATTTCTCTCACCAGGAAGCAACATTCTGCACAGAAGAGCTGGAAGATTACATATTTAGCATCTGAAACACATGAAAAGAACAACCTTTCTGTTCAATATTATAACTAAGAGCAAGATTGCTATTAGCTTCTGTAGAGCTTGGAATAGTTTATACAAAGTGATCAGCAGTTATTTTAGTGACAACTTTTTAAAAAACTCTAACCTTATTCAAAGCTACAGTTCTAACCATCCTCCCAGCCATGGGACAACTCCTCTAGCAAGGTTGTTTTAAACAAATGGCAGTAACCCAGCTACACAAACAATAGCTGAGAACTACCTGCTATGTTGTACAGGTTGCAGCACATAATCATCTATCTACCCTCCGCTGAAAACACAGCAATGATTATATAGCACTCATTTAAGGTATTTGAATTACAGAGAGATGTTACACATCAAAGTAATCAAAGGCAGTTTAGGTAATGAAGTTGACACAGAATGGGACATTTCCCAAAGAAACATTTTCATTTGCATGTAATAGAGCTATTTTAAGTTAATTTTGACATTACGTCATGATAACAATACTTGTTGACATTTACAGCATATCAGTGACAAACCTTCTTGCATTTTGATGAATTAATCATTTTTTCTATAAGCAATAAATACAATTCCATTTCATAAAGAAAAAAAACCACCAAAATGCTAAACACACAGATATTCTCACTGCTATATGCAAGATGAATTGGCTGTCTGAGCAAATATGCCATAGGACAGAACCTTCAGGAGCTTGAGAAGTTAATAAGAGGAGGCATTTTGAAAGATAGCKCTGCATAGCTGCACATACAGGGAAACTGTAAATTCAGACAAATACCACCATCGTCTGTCATTTGACAGAAATGCTTCCTTTGTTCCTTGTGAGTTATCTCAGAAATATTATTATAAGGCATGTATATTCTTTACTGCAGATGCAGAKGCCAAAGTGCCAGAGCCACTGTGGGCTAGCAAACATGGAAGGGGGAAAGGCTCCCCAAATCAGCAATCAGCTGTCTTAAGAAACCCAAGGCAGTAAGAATGAGCTCTGGGCAGAGAGGAGAAACGGGGAAACCAGTCCCTGTGGATCATTGGCATTTCTTCTTGCCCTGGCCACTGTCTCCTGGCTCAACACAGAGGAAAGGCTGCCAAGTGTCAGTCACAGGACTGAGAGCTTCTTCCTTTCTACTCAGGGAGCATAACGGTATAGGGGATCCAGGAGAAATCTATACTGGAACTTGGGCAGAAAAGGAGTATTCCCAGTCTTTTCCCTTTGGAGTTTCATTCAAAATAGGAAAAGTCTAATGTATGCATATGTAAACATAACTGCAGAAAGATACAGAGATAGCAAGGCATCATCTCTTCTGTTAAGTTTTCCAGGAACTCGCATCCCTTACCTTTCTGTGCTACAGCCTGAAAGAGTAACTGGTCCAATTAAGCCTTGGGCTGAAACATAACTCTTGAAACATTTTCATTTATACCGGTTGATGAGAAGCCTTATCAGGGTACCTGCACATAGATCACTCTCCTTCCTTTAGAAGTTCCCTTTCCTAATGTTCATTAATTTACTTTTTATATTAAACTCTCATCACAGTTACAACATCCACTGAGTGGTTTCAAGGTTGAAACAAAATCCTTGTTCTACAGAGCATGTGGGAAAATAACATACTGCCTGCACCGCAAAAGAAAATTACATTCTTGCTCTCATCCAAGTCTTTCAGTTGTACTCTGTCTTAAGGCACCAATCAATTTAACAAAGGTAGAAATTTTAATTTACATGGAGAAATGTAAATCAATGTGTTGGCAGATATGTATATGGATGCACATAGATTAAACCATGACCAGGAACACCTCTCAGATAGGGTGTATGCTGGCAAAATTGGGTAAGAAGATATTGTGAATTATCTGGCTTTACTGTGTTTAACTCAAATCAGTAAATATTAATACCTCCATTTCATCAAATTAATTTGCCAGTGAGGAAAAGCATAGCTCTTGTGAAGTTGAGTATTTGGTTATTCAGTTTCTATGCTGAAGACAGACCCGATTTGTGAGAAAATGCCCAAGTTCCCCAAACACAGCCAGAAGCCCCCATGTTTACAGATCACTTGACAAGCTGCCAAACATATTAGCGATTTTCTAATGATTTGTAATTCCTTCCAGGAGATATTTAGCCATTTAATTGGCATAACAAAAGCAAGCTATCAGTTACTATGCTTATCAAACATCAGTTTGTACTTTGTTGTAATTGATATCTAATCAAAACACAATCGCATGTTGTTTGATACCAATTAAATGTCTAAACAGTTCTTTCAACATTATTACCCTAATAAGATGGCAATTGTGTGCTCAACATTTCAGTAATATTTGAGATAACACCCTGCAGACCATATCTAGCTCCTTTACACTTGCAGAATCTCAGTATGCTGTTAGACATCAATATTTAATTACTAATAACTGCCTTAATACATCTAAGCAAACCACTTATGAAATGATTGTTAAAAATAACAAACAAGATAAGTTTGTTTTAAAAGCTTATAATTTACACTTAAGAAAAGGGAACTTGCATGAAATATACACAATGATTAGCTTTGACTGACAATTTCCTTCCCAAATAAGAGAAGGGTCAGTAGCTTGTATGCCTGGAAGTAGATGCAAAAAAACCTGTTATATATATAAAAAAGACAGAAGTTGTGCAAGTCTACAGCACCTGCTTTCAGTGTAAAAAATGAAGAAATTAAGGGAAGAAATTTTGTCATGAAGGGAGAAAAAAAGGTAAGATACAGGGAAGAAAAAAGGAGAGGTACCTTGCAAGTCCCAGCAGTCCTGGTTCCCAACAATACTGTTGTATCAAGAAGGAAAACCTGCACAAGCACTGTAAGGGAGCACTGTCTCTCCCCTTCCCTGAACGAAATGCCTTACCTGTAGAGCTATTTACTGTTCTTTCAAAATATCTCCATCCTTCCCCCTCATTTTTCAGTGTACGATTTTGCATCTACCTCAAAATGAAATGAAGATGAAGCTACTGAATGTGATTTTTTTTTTTAAACAAACCCCAATAATTCCTTCCCRACTACACAGCTCTACAGTCTTGAATATGAGATGTGAAGAAAAGTCATAAGAACTTGGGACAAACTCTTCAGGCCCAGATTGCTCCCAACTCAGATTACCCAGCTCCCTGCTTTATCTGTTACCTGGCTGATATTCAGYAGTGATTAGTATTGGAATAGCAGCAAGGCTAATTATGGATCACAGAAAAGATCTTTTCAGCAGAGTGTGATAGTACATCAGGAAAGAAGCCAAGTACTGATCTAATTTAATGGCAAGTCCAATCACACAGTATAAGAACAGGTCTGTGAATATCTGCATTGAAAACACTTTAGGTATGATTGTTGAACCTTGCCCTACATTTAAGTCTAAAATGCAGCCTTTCTGTAAGTCCCTCTCCTCCAGACAGGAAAGCCTGCTTTGTAGTGCATCCTGCATCTTTTGAAAGGGCTCRTTCAGATGAACAGAAGAAGTTTCCTAGGAGGGGACAGGTTTAGCAATTCTCAGCTTTAAAGGCGGCTTCCTGCAGCTTCGAGACATACTGTCCAAACAGCAACACAGAGTAACCTCTCCTGCTTCGTAACTGAAATGGTTTGAAAAATACACAATCAAAAAAGCAGATTGAAAGGGAAAAGGGAACAAAATCAGAACAGCTTTGGATTAAAAACAAACTCACTATTTTGCCAAGGCAAAAAGTGGGATAGACGCATGTTTACAGRATGCATTTTCACACCTTCTTGCAGGGCTGAGTAACCTCCTGTATCAGAGGTTTGCTATGGAGAAGAAAACTTAAGGCAGAACTGCTTTCTAAAGGATGCATTCCCTCTCTGCTTTGTACAAAAAAAAAATAAAATCTGTTCCTATCCTTTCCCATTTTGGTCATTAATAGCACCTGAGTAGCTGCAGGATGAATTGCCATTTTAGTAGAGTGCTGCAGTTCAGATCTTTGACTTAGTCCAACAAGACTGATAGTAGGTGATCAATAGACCCTTTACTTGAAAGACAGGAGGACAAATGGTTGATTTATCCTCTCCCCAGCCAGCCACCAATTTCCTCAAGCAATCATGAAATTACTATAGCCATGAAGTCAGTGGCCACTATTTCTTCTCCAGGCTGCAGTTTTAATTGAGAAGGRAACTCTCAGAGTCTTTGGGAGACTCAGAAGGAAAGCAGTGAGGACCACAGGCCTTGGCCACCTTGATGAATGACTCCATGAGTGACCTGAAACTGTTGAGCAGCGAGCAGTTCCCTCACCAATCACAACTGACCTGAAACCATGAAAAGCCCCAAATGGTGTTTTCAGGAACGACAAAGAAAAGAGTATCCAGGAAAACACAGATGGACAAAGTGCAACTGTCTTTTTTTGGCTTCCAGCTGTGACATAAAACTCAATATCATCCCTTAAAAGAGGCTAAAATATCTCTGATAGTTGTGAAGAGTTTTTGCCCGGAAAGTCATGCAAAAACATTTTTGGCTGAATGCCTTTYGGCATATGGTTGCTACAAATGTGATTAGTGAACATGTGCTCACTTGCAACAAATGTGCATGCTGAAGTTTATTTAGCACAAAATCTGGTGGAAAGCAAGTCTTAACCTAAGATTCCAGGAATATTCCCATTTCAAAGCTGCTTTCCAGAAGGAGTTGGAAATTCAAACCATAATGCTGTGATTGCCCCTTAATGGTCTAATATTGCTGTAGAAATTCTTGACTAATTCTAAAAATCTAGATGCAGCATTGACATTTTACTGTAACAGCCCAGGTGGAAGGCAAGGCGGCAAGCATGAACTATATTCCCTCTATCTATAATCTAGTCTTCATAGCTGCTAGAGCACTCCATTTGGAAAAAGGAGACCCTCATTCAGTTCTCYACCCTGGCTGAGGGACTGCAAACCCACATCTCACAGCAGGCTCGTGTTAATCCCAAGMTGTGTTAGTCAGGCAGAAGAGTGAAGTTGGAGCAGCTGGGCAGATTCACTTCCTGTTGAAGCCATTCCAGTGAAGAATTTGGTAGTCTACGTGACAGAAGACTCAGGGTATGCAAAAACCTATTTAGAGCACTCGGCTAGGAAAGGAGGTCACCCATTTTCATTATTATCAGCAAATAGTTAAGCTGACACTGCAGCCAGGCACCAGAGCCCTGTAATGGGACAAAATTTCAGTAACACACTCCTCACCAATACATCCTACTTGTTAGCAATAGGTTCTTATTTCTCAGCGAGTTTGTGCACGCTCGTCTCTCTACAGTGGCCCACAGAACCATGTGTTGAGGCACCCAGCTTTCACTATGCCCTGTTCCAGGAGCCACAGATCGCACAGCAACAGACCTCTCCTCTGAAGGCCAAGTGCTTAAAGTCTAGACCTGCAAGTCACTAGTTTCTAGACACCTCAGTCATTTGCTGGCTCTGGTCCTGAGAATCATATTCCAGATCACTGAACATACATTAGAAAATATGACTTTCACTTTACTACTGACCTGAATCATATTAGAACCAGTGACTTAAGGTGAAAGGCTCACGTATTTTACTGTCAGTCTATGAGTCATSCAGACCCTAAGGCAGAACCTTTCTCAAACGAAAAGACTGAAAGACTTTGCTGGAGGCCAAAACCTAAGTACTTTAAAACTGTCTAGGCATATTTCCCTGTTAATGAGGTTAATTAATTTCTGAATCTCCTACTTAAACCTGCTGTGTGATTTGTCTGAAACAATAAAAGCAATTCAAAATTAATTTTTCATATGCTAGATTGAAATAAAAGATAAGTATTTTATAACAAGTGGTTTCTGTTTCAGCAAGCTTTGCAGGCTTAATAGGAAATGTCTAGGTTATGCAAACACAGCTTTGTTTTTAAAAACAAGTAGTCATCATAGATTCAAGTTTTACCATCTACCGAGTCTATAATCAAGATAAGTGAGATCGTCATTCCCTTTGTTTACTAAATGTACTGGTGACTTGTTTCATGTGGCCCTGGAGGTGGCTTAAACATGGTTATGAAATACATGAATCTAGCATTAAATTTCATAAACACAAAAGATCCTTACCCTACTATTAAAAATATATAGGGCTTGTTTTCTTCCCTTTTTTCCAAGCTGTACTGACAACTGTTGAGCCCCATCAGATGGCAGGAAGAACCTCAACACCAAGTTAGGCATTCAGTACATTACTTCTTATCCAGTTCCCCAGTCCATCAAGACACTTCAGCATATATTTAACCAGCAAAAAATCCCAAGAGAGGATTACCATTAAGTAAATATTTAATTTGTTTACCAAGTCAGGACCTAGGTCTCAAGTTGTACTGCTATCTCAAATCTCCCCTGGCTTTGTAAAGACTTTACCTTTCAGTCCCTCATCCTTCCTTGGCATATACACGTTTTTCATTTACGTAGTTTTAAAAGYGTTTGTGTAGAATTAAATTTTCCCCTCATCACACTCATTCACAACAGAAAGGCACCATCTGGTGGCATAAAAAAGACAATCCCATGAGGTACAGCACACATAAATGGCGGGAGTCTCTGCAGTTCTCCGCAGTCTTCAGCGTCAGGGCTGGACAAAATGCTGTGGCTCAACACGACAGTCCTCTGCAGTGCGAAARCAGGTTTGTGTCCACATTCAGCTGAGCAGCATGCATGGATTTTGTCCAGCTCATTAATTTCATCCAATGTGTCTACTCCTCACAATACTACGTGTTACGTGGAACTGCCAGAACAAAATGGTCCTGGAAATCACTGAAGGTTATGGATTTGTTGTTGGGTTTTGGTTTTTAGGGAGTTTGGTACTTGTGGTTTTGGTGGTTTTGGGGGAAAAAAAAAAAAAAACAACACACAAACTGTCACCGAAATCGGGAATAAACCTTGTAACACCACTGTAGTGTTAAAAGGCAGGCATTCTTTATTCTCRGCGCTGGGAACACGGGGGATAGCTCCTCCTCAAGCGTGTTCACCCCAATGCAGTATTCACTACAAATATATACGCAAAGCGTTGCATATATGTAAGGTTACACAACACGCCTATACATATGCATGACCTGTCCCTGCTTCGCATTAAAATGAGTTCCCCTCCCACCAGCGCTTGCGCATTGCTGCCTGGTGGTGGTCGTCGGGGGGGTCGTGGGGATGAAGGCTAGTGGTTCCTCTTCGTCACCACTAGTAACCTTTTGTTCTTACATAGACTCAGTTATTCCTTGGCTCTTATCCAAACCGAAGGGTCAGTTTCACCTGGTTTCTTAAGGCATCAGTTGATTTCCACAATAGCTCATCAATCTTACCAATAGCTAACAAAGCATCAATCTTGCAAGTTCTTAGTTCTTATCAGGAACATCAGGAACTGGCCTTGTGAATAGCTGAGAAGCACCGAACTCATACTACAGCTAGCAAACCATTAAACTTAACAAATATAATAACTAACTAATATGGTTCCTGAAGTTACAAGATTCAAASATAACTCCTCTATTCAATTCTCCATTGTAATAAAATCTGGTGATATTGCAACAAAACCACTAAAAACCAAAAAACGCCCAACTTTTTCTTTCTCCCCCACCCCCTGTGACATGTCAGCAGCAGTCATCTTTGTAGGACAGAATATGTGCACCCCACCACAAGGGAACCAGGTTGCACTTTGAAAGAACTTGCTGGTTTTACAATAGTAGTTTCCGCTTTTATGGAAGAAGCAGGTTGCAGACTGGAACAGCCTTTCCAGACAGGAACAGACACAATGCAGCTGGCTGCTCTGTCCTTGTCACTGCAGCACTCCAGCCAACATTTCATTATGCTTAAGTATGCCAAGTGACATTGTACAACTGCCATTCCCTGGGATCTTCACAAAAACAAAGTATCTCAACAAGCTCTTCCAGCAGACAAAATTGGAAATTGTCAAATTGCAATTTGTTGGCAACAACAACTTACATCCTATTATGCATTCCCCTCCACATGCAGGGCTTGGTAGAGGTCATAGGTACTGATAATTCTGGTTACAATGGAGCCTGTTATTTTTGGCATCTTAAGTGACCTGCTGCAAGATATTGCTATGAATACCATAGCTATTTGCCTAATCATTAAAAAAAAAAAAAAAAGAGAGAGAAGTCAAGGGCTTTCAGCCACTCCAGAGCAAGCCCAAGGGGCAGGATGCTGCCCTGGGGCACGCAGCTCATGCCAGGGTGCAGTGCGGAGGGGGAGCCTTGCCCCAAGGCAGGGCCAGGGAGCACGCCAGGCCCTGCCTGTCTGTGCAGCCTCCCCCGAGGCAGCTCTGATGCTCTGCAGTTTGGGAACAGTTTGGAGCCTGCTTTCCTATGGGAACAAGGCAAATGAACTTGCACTGTGAGAGTAGATCTGTCAGTCAGTGCTTTTTAGTAATTTTGAATCCAATGGCCAACTTCAGTTAAATCTGACAACATGAGAGAAGTCACAAAGGTTAAATACTTATACGTTTCATGGAACTACAGCCAGCAAAGGAGGTAATTCCTACCAATTACCTCCTGAAAGGCTGTAATGTGAGCCCAGTTCATGATAGGCAGATCCTGGAGTCCATACAAAGTAGAGCCATTACTGATACTCCAAACAACAAAAGCTTTAGATGTTACTAGATAATTCGAACCACAATACATACTCCATATGAAAATCTGACTTAATTAGTTCTGCTGATTGTAAAGCTACTTTATCAGCTGTGTCTGCAGCACATTAACCCTTTCATATTTATCTCCTATATTTCATATATCATTCCGGACAAAAATACTTCCTTGAAATTCAATCTTTTTCTGGTGTTTTTTTCTTTTTTTTCTGCTCCCTGCTTCAACACAAGTGTCATGTTGGTGAGGTGAAATTTCCAATTTTAACAGGGTTTGGTTTGTAGTCAACCTTTACTTTCATGTGGTCATTAACAGTTGTGGGATCAAATAAGGAACAGAAGGAAGCCCCCTTACTCCATTTCACAACACCTCTGTTCATGTTTGGTGAAAGACAAGCTTGTAGCTGCCCGATTTATAACCTCCTGTTGGGTGAAAAACTTCTCTGATTTTTATCAGTCTTGGGGGAGCCTGGCCATAGCTGATTCAACTCTTTCTGTGGTTGACTAGAAAGCTTGCTGAATAGTGGCATAAAGAGTTCATAGCCCCTGTCAGCYGCAAGAGTAAGCATTTGAATCAAACTGGGCTTAGTTTTGTTTGTTTGGCATTTTTAAGCAACAGCTAACAAAAGCTGTGTCCAAACCATCAGTTATCTGCATTATTGTATTGTGCTTGTAAACATGCAATTTACAGCAGGGAAAATAGCTTCCTTTATTGCTACGTACATGAGTAATACAACAGTCATAAAGTGAGTCTACGTACTATGTCAGCATACTGGCATATAATGGCATTTCCAGGTTTCCAACAGAAACCATTATTAGTTATTATTTCCTTCTCAGAAATGCATCATGATACACTGACTCTTCTTTTTATTATTAAATCTATTTTTAAAATATTACAACTATTACAACCTTTTTAGGGCAAAAGATTAAAGACCAAAGTGAATTCATAGTTCCCTGACAAAGGTATCGTCCAGTCTTTGGACCACTGCTATTTCAAAAGGAAGACTTTCACGTTAAAAAGCAAACAAAAATAAAAGGAGTAACAAGAAGGAAGGAGACACATCTACAGGTATGAGAAATAACCTATCAAAACTAAATCAGGAAGCTTTGATTATATCCCATGTTCAAAACCTACTATTCCAACTGCAATGCATCCTCCTTTTCCTTCTCAAAGATTTCCTCTGGCAGGTTGGCCGCATAGCTTTTTCATATTTTTGATCTTTTACTTTGAATTGAATAAACCAGTTGGCTTCCTGTCTCAACACTCCCCCAAAAAGTCATTGTCAGTTAAATTCTTTTAGCACCTGGTTCATTATTCTTTCTCTCATCTCTACACAGTACTAAACCCAAGAGAACAAAAAGATCCAGATTAACACTTCCAATTCCAGCTTGCTCACAAATAAAAGTAGGTTGCCAAACTTGCACCTTAAATGATCCATCATACTACAGTTTGAAAACATAACATTGCTAATGAAATTTTCTTGYGTTTGTTTGTAAGGATTTGCGGTTTCTACAAATATCTGGTAATTTCACTTCTGAAGTCTCACTATTAGGGTCTCGGCCTTTTTTCATGCAACATTGCTTCCTATGCATGAAATACTTCTTAGCATAAACGTATTTCTTCTTGCATTGACCTTTCCACACTGAGCTTTCACTTTCACAATCTGTTTTTCTATCTTACATATTAATCAGATTTAAGTACGCATTTTGTAAGTGCTTATACAGGTGCTGGACTACACTTGCCAAGCTATTCTATTGTCTCTGAAGGGACTCTTGTGTACAAAAATAAGGACCTGAAAACATTTGCAAGACAGTAGCCTTATTTTACACACTGATGAGACATCATCTCACAGAATAACACAGCATCAATAACAGCAACACCACTATATCCCTGGTGATCTTAATGCTAAGATGTAGGACTTTGTTTTGAGGGGGGTGGAGAAGAGAGGCAGGGGCAACATCTGCGAAGGACTGCTGTAGACTTTTGTATGATTTTCAACACATTCAGGTTCTCAAAAGGCTTGTGCCCCTTTGAAACAACTGTGGCTTGATCCAGCAAAACACACTTACCACTGTCCTTGCTTCTTCTGCCCCCAATGAATTTTAAAACATTAGACTGAGTACAACATGGTGCACCTGTTGCACACACGCTCTTACTGTTCAAGCTGAGCAAATGAAGATGAAAGAGCATTTTTGGTCCTACCTTATATCAGCACATGTAGGTTAGCTTGTATGGAAGAAGTTTTAACACTGTAGGAGCCATTTTCCTTTGAGCCACAAAAAAATTACTGAGGCAAAGAAGCATCTCTTGCAATGGGCTGTATCACTGGGCCAAAATTCAGASCAGTGTGTTTTGATGAATGGTAACAGAGAAACATGACCTAAACAGCACAAGATTCATTTTAAAAAACCACTTTTTCCAAAATGAAATTTTASCTTTCACCTTAGATTCCCAGACCTACAGTACTATTGATCATCTTCCCACAGTTTGGCAAGAGGTCACCAACTGTGTCATTTGTTAGGGGTGYAAGTTGAAGTGTCTGTCCTGTTTCTCCAACAACAATCTCTTAATTCTTAACTGGAGCATCTTCACTTAAACTTAATGGAAAACTCTAYAATCATGAGGATGAAGAGGAACATCAAAAGCATTCTGTGACTAATCTTGATTTCTTAAACAGCTCTGAGGTATTCTTGATATGCACGTAACYGTGTTTGCCTTCTGATGCATGACAGACATCAAACATCAAAATCATGATACAAATGTGACACTGGTCTCAGCAGTACTGRGAATAACTGTTTATGATCCTAAACAGCTTGAATTACAGAAGAGAAGTTTCTGAGGCTGTAAAGCTCAGAGGAGTATTAATGCTGACACTTGATGTCATTTTAAGAATTCAGATGCCTTCTTTGCACCCGAACTGAAGCCACTCTTCCCTTTTATATTTTCAGTGCTTTATGTCCCCCTTCTGTCACAGAAACTGGTATTTCCTGATATGTAGTACTGTTTCTACGTTTTGCAGCAGTTAATCATGACTCACTTCCTCAGCAGCATCTGAGGAAGCCTAGAAGTAAATGTTAACTAAGGWAAATAATAAAAAGAACTTCTTGAATCAGTTCAGGCTCAAAAGCTGCTGCAGTCAGCGGCTGAGCCCCAGCCCACCTCCCCATAGCCCTGCCCTCCCGGCGACACCCTGCCACCTCACACTGCCCCGGGGGTGGCACCCCCGCCAGCCTCCGGGCTTGGCGGCTGCCCCCACTGCTCCCGGCCGGACCCCGCAGGTGGGGAGGGCCCTGGCTCTGGGCCCTTGCCCGTCACCTGCTCTCTGTTTCCACACTGCTCGAAGCGACCCCGCAGAGAGCCGGCACAAGGCTTTTTGCAGTGCCACAAACCCCACACAGCTCCTCCCAGAGCCCCATGGCGACAGCAGCTACCCCTGCCACAGCTGTGCCAGGCCTGGGCATCCCCTCTGCCCTCCGCCCTTCACTGCCACAGGCAGAACCATCTCCACCAGGAGAACATTTATTTTGTGTAATTTCTTGCCAGCTAGCTCACGCCTCTGATCACCATGTCAGCTACTGACAGAAAAGAAAAACACACACTTACGTACACGCTTCTCCTCCGTCTTGCCCAGGCTCTGCTTGCAGCAGGCTTCCCCCTGTCCCCCACAGTCTCCTCAGCGAGGCACCTGGCCGGCGGGAACCGGCGGCAGCTGCTGCCGCCCCCACAGAGGCTCCGCCGCAGCCCCACCACCACCTGCGCCCGACGAGGCAGAAGATGGCGGCACTTCTGCCCAGCACGGCCCCAGCAGCCGCTTCGCAGGGAGCCCGCGGCCACACAGGGATGGACACGGGGTAAGGAGGTGGCCACGGACATGAACCGGCCAAAGCGGCAGATTCRGCTTGCCTTACCCAAGCAGGAGACTGTAATATGCAACCCAAAAAATTTTTTTTTCGTTTAGCTGTTTCTAGGCCCACACGGCGCTGACCTCCCCGAGGGTATCTGCCTTTCCTTCTTTTTCCCCTTCATGGGAAATCCACAGAGAAAGTTTAAAAAAAATCCCCACAGTTCATTTTTATTAGGGTCCCAAAACAGTAATGCTGTTTGGAGAGTCTACTGTCAGAAAGTATGCCCACTTGGATTCTAATTATACAAATCAAATATGTACAGGCAGTGTTAAAAAAAAAATCTCCAAATGCCACATAATTCAGCTATGGAGCTCTATATCTATGTGGTCTGATTAAAACAACCTTCAATCCCCTTTGCTTAAGATCTTCTTGACTAAAAGAGGACTAGAGAGCTGTATTTGATTTAATTTCAGGGCTTTAGCACAGTCCAGCTTTCTTGGTCCTCTCACTCTCCCTTAGCAATGTAAATAGCCTGTACATAACTAAGTAAACCATCCAAATCAGCATTCTGCAGATACCCGCTAATACTCCATCACAAAACTGCATGATTTAGACTATGATAAACCCAAACTAACATCAAACCTTTCACACAGAAAAATGGGTACAAGCTGCCATGCATCACGAGTTTATTTAAATGTGAGTTTCAGGTATCTGTTATTCTTAAGTATCCTTATACTTTTAACGTAGGCTTTCTGGGAAGCAAGTGCTTTGTCTTGGCTGCACCCAGTCTCATTTTTCGTTCTTGTTAAGGAGATACACACTCTAAGCCTGAGCTTAAATCACTAATCTTAGGTTTTTTTGAGAAAAGTACAGGAAAAAGTAAAATAAGTGCCTACTGTCTAAATTCCACAAAAAGTAGTGTGCACAAAGCACTTGAGAAAAGGAAGCACAGAGAACAGGCAATAAATGCTATGCATTGCTTTCTGAGAAAAAGGAGTGCTTGACTTATTTTAAAATAAGATCTTCATGAAAACTGCACCTTGAGTACTACAACTAGGCTTCGACATCTTGGGCTTTTACCTAGAAATATTGTAGCTGAAGTGTTTAAGTTTGACCGAGTACACACACACAGAAGTCCAAGGTCACCGAAACTAGAAGTGTGCTCAGTTATGTGAGAATCTGTCAACATAGTAACGGAGATCCTGAGCATGATGACCCAGAAAGCATCATAAGCCACTAGGAATCACTTTAGCCCAAATATCCTAACATCAAAGAACTGAAAACAGTCCTAAGACATTTGCATGATTTCCAGTGCACTTTCTCTATACAAGAATTTCACCCTTCACTGCACTTCACTACATTTTTCTTCTAAACATTTCCTAGTATTATTACTAACAAGGCCACTTTAATGATGGCCACAGAGTGTTGGCTGATGAGATGTACTAAATCTCACCATTGTTCTTATTGGGGAATTTATTATCAGTGAAATATTATAAACGAGACATAAGAATTGAATACCGACAAAATGAACTTTTACTGCTAACATTCATCTCTGTTATTTGGACCACATCTTCCAGTATTAAGGCCATGTCGCCTTATAGAAATATAYGGGCACATACCAACACTTAAGCTCTGAACAAGCCATCCTGAGCCCTTATAGCTGCTTCAGAAGCTCTGAATGGGCCAGATCATCCTACGAACAACCACCTGACTTCCAGTCATCTCCATTTATAATACAGGACCTGAGATAAAATTATCCTGAAAACTCTGTTTTCCTGACTTTTGTCAAATGGATGCTTAATATCATCTCTGCAGTAATACAGAATTTGATGGAAAAGATGGGCCTGATCAATAAAGCATTTGCATAGTTTTTTGGAGATGCTTTACAACAAAGGAGAAGAGTATATGCTAGGACTGAAGCCATGTCCCATTTCAGCAAGCATCTCACCATCACCTACCCTCTCTGCAGCGCGGATTCTAGATGAAGTTCTTAAAGCCTCCTGTTTTTCTGTTAATAGCCAGCTGCAAATAAATCATCTCTAAACAAAAAGCCTGGACTACAGTTTTTACTGTTAATATTGTGAGGTAACAGTTCCCATTTGAACCATAAACTAAAAAAACACCGCTTTGTTTTAGAAATTTATAAACATGCAATTATATATCTTTTCCTGTTCCTGAACTGATAGATTCAATGTCCTTCATAAATTATAGCAAAGTCTTTTTCTAGCAAGGTCTTATTTGACCAACAGTACCCAACCCATTTCATTCGCCACCAGAATGAACAATTACAAAGTTGGTAACCAAGAAGCCGCATTTAACCTTTCAAACAAAACAGACAGTTCTAGTTGTGTCATTCCATTTAAAATATCAGAGAGAAGGTAAAAAGTGAACTTTCAAATACAAATGAAATAACTCAGAATTGCTTTCATATCCTCTACAGTAAGAGAAATGCTTCAAAGAAAGAAAATGGTGTTCCTTAGGTTTTTGTGAAGCATCAGCTTCCTCCACTAATTACAGTGGAATAAAAAGGTATCACATAGTTTAATAGCACAAGACACTTCTCAAAGAAAGGAAACAAAACTTCATCACTTTACGACATGCTGAATATTAAATCCTTTCTTGTAATACTTGCTAAAGAAGCCTTCTTAACATCCTTACGAAATGTCATTGGATCACACAGCAAAAACATGTGCAAGTCCCAGTTCTACACTTCCTAATTCTTTCCTTGCAGGTTGGTAACACCTTAGCTTTGTCTTGAGAGACGCCGCTTCCTATTACATGCTTTCAGGTAACTTAAATCTATGGGAAATTTAAAATCACAGGGCCTTGGTCACCTACATACACCTTTTGAGATAATTAAATGTCTTCACTGACAGCAGCAACAGACCCATTGACATTTTATGTGAAGTAGGTACAGCAGGACAAAGCACTTTTAACTTGTAATGTAAATTATATTTCTAAAGCCTTTCACACACATTACACACATCAGGAGCTGCAACACCAGAAAATGCAGAAAGTTGCTAAAATTTAACATTGGTAGTAATATTTGGTTTTACAGGCATGCAAGATAGACAATTTGTAGCCAATTAGGGACAGAGGCATTAATTTAGGTAGCTGCAGAAACCAGTATGCAGACAAAAGAAGTGACAAGTCTGTGGTTTAAGCTCTGCTTAAGGCCACCTTGAGTCTATCTCTGGTACTGCTTAGTGCTGCTGTTTGCACATAACTGAGGATCCAGTGATAAAGAATATTTTCACTTTTCATTTCCCAAGATCTTTGCAGAAGCAAAACAAAAAGAAATGTTCATATGTATTAGTAGTTCTGTGCAGTAAGACTCCTTCACTGTCTATGGGAGAAGAGACATTGACTTGAGAGCATCTCAAATCTTCTGATGTATATATTATCAGTTTTGTTTAGCAATTACCTCTATTCATTTTAGCTGCATAGAAGATGCCTTGATATTTCTAGTAAAAATACAAGGAAATGTCTCTTGATTCTGCCATGGAATCATGACTAATATTGTATTGTTACCACTACTCACACAAAAGTCATTCACTTCACCATTATCCAACCTTAAAGTGATACCATTGTGTGACAGTCAATTTTTACTTCTTTTAAACTTTGTAGTGATATGTGCCATTATTTAACTACCAGCATTTGAAATGTTTCCTTGTATTGCTTGAATTGCATTACCTAGCCTCATTCCAGAAAGGTAGATCTGACTTCGCTGGGTTGGTAGCAACCTTAAAACACACCTATTGGAGAGTCATGGGAAAGGAGGTGGGCTGGTTTTTTAATGAGGAGAAAAACAGCAGTTAGAAAAGGTATTCCCACTGCCAAGAACACACACTGTGTCCCACTCTCTTTTTCAGAATACTTTCACCTTCCCAAATGTTTGCCCCTAAGCATCTGTCCATAGGCTTTTGAAAGCTTAACTTAGTAGAAACAACACACACAGTAACACAGATAATGTTCTCCCTGGAGACACTGCTGTGGGATAAAAGGCAACAGATTGCACCTGCTTTTTCAGTGACCCTTTCCTATCCTCTTGCCTTCCTTAATTCACATCCACATCACCTAAAAGAAACAGCTAAAACAGGACCCGGGTGGTGCATCAAGCTGATAGTTCATCATCCCTTTTCTCCCAAGAAACCCACAATCGATGTTGATCTGGCAGTGATTCCCCTCAGTGTTCAGAGAACAGGAAAGCAGCTGTGCCTGCCCCCATACCTCTGTCCTTGAAGGCCCCATGATTGCCCACACAGCAGCTCAGGCTGCTGACACAGGGTCTCAGACCTTGAGACATGGATAACCTCTCTGGTTCACAGGGGTCTGTCCTTAAACACAGTGCAGTCTCTTGTTTCAAACCAGGCACCTCTCCAGATTTTCTCTGCAGCTCAGTTCTCATGACGGGAGAATTACTGTGCAAGTACCCTGCCTTCTGCATCAGGGACAGAGCACCTTCCCAGGGCTGAGCCAGAAATTTGCAATGATTTTTCCATCCCTGCCTTCAGGCTCCAAGTTTCCTAATCTAACACCATTAGATTCAGCTATTACCTGCCTGGGTTAGACTATTTCACACAGTAGTTGCCTAAGGGCTGTTAGGTGCTACACCAATATAAATATCAGCACTCTGACAGTCACAGAAAGGGTCCGCATCCAAAACTCCACCTCCAATTGAGTTGCACATTATTAGGTTCTTGTTTCTCCCTCTCCCACTGCTAAAAGTCCTTGCTTCTGTTAAATTTTCATACACTCACATACAAAAACCCCCATGTCTCTGAAGCTGTTCATTCTATTTTYTCCACCTAACCCCAGTACAAGACAACTGCTTCGCTACCAGGAGAGCAACTAAAAAAAGAAAATCAAACTTCATGACACAAAAATAGTCCTACAAGTAGTGAGGTGATACAGTGACTTCAGAGACCTGATATTTCTTTCAATTTTTGCTACACTGCCTGCTCAAATGTTTCTATTGTGATGTGTACCAAGGGAACATTTAATAGACCTGCACCTGGACGGATGTAGGTTTTCATTTATCTTCAAGGTTATTTTCACGAAAGCATTAAATTTTCCCCTTTTATCACAAAGCTGTCAGAGTACTTCAAGTACTTCATCTGCAAATTATGAGTTGCAATTCAATTGCCAATGCAGGAAACGATCGACCATCTTTAGTTACGAATATCATCCTCCCCTCACCTTCTTACACTGGGAGAATATTACAACTGAGTCATTACAGAAAATGCTTAGCAAGCCAAGTACTGCACTATACACAATTTAGGAGCCTGTTTTCCTCTCCGAGGATAATAAATTAGTGCCAATCTGTAGTTCTCCAGTTTAATATGGAGAATTGTATTTCTATTAGAGGAAATGCCAATTTCCTTATATCTTTCTTCTTAACCTCTCCTATTATCTCCCACATCTCCACACAGAAAAGCTACTCTAATATGACTACAGCTTTCCTCGCCTACATCAGAAGCAGCTATTGGGGGAGGCACTTGAGGAACACCAGTCCCRGTCTGCACAGGGAGGCTGTGAGGCAGAGCTCAAAACAGGCTGTATTTTCCACCTGCTGAAGCAGCCCCTGCTCCCCACACCAGTCTGCCCAAATATGTTTTCAAACATAAGCAAATGTTTAAAGTGTTCTAGGAAACCAAACAAAAGATGGCTCACAGGACCACAACTACGGCCATATCTATTTTCCCTCATCCCAGTAGCCCTGGAAATGGCAGTGGTTTGTGGCTGAGAGGCCTGGCATAGTCTCTGCTCTGTAGTTGCACTGCTGTTAGGAATAACTCCAGTGAGAAAAGAATAGCTACCATGTAAAAGAGGAGGGAGGGACCACAACTTCTTAGCACAGAGAAGAAGCCACAGACAGAAAACTATTCTGCATCTTCGCAGTAAGAAAGCAGAACAGAGGCTCCCAGACCTTTTTGAAAGCATGCAGACTCCCTTCTTACAGACTCTAGGAAGCCAACCCAGCAGCACTTAGCATTAGCATTTTGCCCCTCTTATTGTTTAAGCAGACAGTGTTCTCTTCAGAGGAAAGGAAGATAGGCCCCAGACACTCAGCCCCCTCCTAATGATACTCTATACTTGGTAAATATCCCTGGCCTTTTGCTTAGACATTATTAAAAATAAACAAACAAAAACCAAAAACACCTCCAAAAAGGCTCACAAAACAATATTCACCCTTTCACAGCCACCTCCCAGCAGCAGTTCTCAGAGAGGTTGAGAGTTCTAAGCATACGGTTGAGAACTGCATCTCTGGTTTCAGTCGAGATTTTATTCTGTTCAGCACTGGGCTTGATCCAGGAGCCTGTGATTTGCTGCATTCTTGTTCTAAGCAATCTTTCTGTTAATCAGAAGGTGAGTTCAGAAAACTCTTTTTCTCTTCAGCATTTCATTCAGCATTTTGCTGTCCTGCATACCCACTGGGGTAAATAGTAATTACACTGTATTGTTTTGAATGGAACCTCACCAATCCAACAACTTCCCAAATGATAATCTTGATATAGCTCTTCTGGCAATTGGTAGCTCAGCTAAAAGTTACTGCTGTCACTCATGATAATTATCCACAAGAACTTGAAAAGGAAACAATTATTGCTGTACCAAACCACTCAATGGCTCCCAGATTTTAAATTCCACTGCAGTTACATTATTTTGACATATGCCAAATGACACATCAGAACAAAAAAGCACATTTAAAGCTGAAAAGTACCTTTTCATTCTTCCCACCTGATTTCTGTATCCCTGAAGAAAATTAAAGCTTTACCCTTTATCTCTAGCTGTATATTTTAGCAGTCACATTAAAACAATCAGTGGAATCTAGTTTCCTTTTACCTTTCTCAACTGTAGCTACCCATAGCCTTGAGTCAGAAGGTCAAAAGGACAAAACTATTCATTATAAGATATTATGCCACTAATCAGAATCTATAATAATATGATGCTTATTCTTGCAAAGATTTTTGCAGAGAAATTAGCAGACAGATAACTTTAAATTAATATATGGGTGCATGATAAAGTGTCCAATCAAAAATTAGCAAGAAGGAATGGTAAATCAATGAATAATAACTAATATCTGCTTATTATAAGGCTTTGGTTTGGTTGYTTGTTTGTTGGTTTTTTTTTCTGGAATTGCCTTCTGGAGTAGGACAGCATTATTATCTCAGATTTTGCCTGCATAAACTGGGTCCTAGAGAGATGCCTGTGACTTATCCCTGCTCATACATCAGGCAGAGTTGAAAATATGTAGAAGTCTGCTTCTAGAGAAAAATGTCTTCATCACCGTGTGCAGTGTTGGAACAGCTGGTTTCATTTACAACTAGCTAAACCTCAGGTTCATTTGAACGGGCATGTGTAATCCTGAATTTACTATAATTTGTCTGCTTTCTTCCATTGATGCATCCTTAATGTACCCATCTAACTGGGATAAATCATAACTGAGGTCTTGACTGCGACTGAAAATAATTGAATTGCAATGGCAAGCCCCCAGGTCACCTTCTGGAAGGACACCAGTGTATATGACTCAGGGGAGAGCACTTTTTAGCATTTTTTGCAGTCATTCACAAATCAAAATGTGTGAAGCAGATTTCAACATGCCATATATTTAGGCTCACTGTAAAGGTGATATTTACCTTCTACATTGTTTAGCAAACAAGTACCTAAGAAAAGGAATGAGTCTTAACAATAGCGAAAGGTAAACAACTGGAAAACTGCTCTGACATTCAAAATCATCTTGTTGGGTATAAGGTACCAAAGCTGATAAAAGTTTTCCCCACACCAGTGAAGATCAGTAACTAGGTAAACAATCCATTTAAATCAAGTACTTGCCCAAATGACTCCAAAGAAATAAAAAGTACATTTACTGATTTCTGTGCAAATAAATTCCTTTAATGGTACATTAATCAATCCGAATCCTAGAAATTATTTAAAATAAAAAGATACAAGTAGGCAATTTTCAAGGAAAAGTCACTAAAATAGCACAAAACATTACGTCTTCTCTCCAGTACATAAGGAATTTATCCTAACAGCATTTCCGTATAATTTTTCAAACCCTTCCAAAATAGTGGGATGGATGCACTCAACCCGTTAACCAGACTGGCGGTGGTTTGTTACAGGCTCTGGAAGAAGTAAAGGCCTGAGCCATATCCGGGCCTTTAGTTTCAATCTGTTCTCTGAAAACCCACAAAGGAACAGAGGGCATATGAGCTTGGAACACCAACCTTGTGATTAACACATGAATAGTGGGTGGCTTTTCCAAGACTCATTTCTCAGGGAACAAAGAAAGTTGTAGGTACAAGGAGTCTCTTGCACACGTTTCCCATCGCATGTAATTTGACTACAAGCCAAACACTTCATCTCATAAATATGACAGCCTAGGTGAGCCTTCTTTGTGCTCTCCCAGCTAGGCAGCGTGGCTGCATGGCGGTGATCTCCCCTTGAACTGGGACACCTCTCAAGGTTGCTCCTCGAGGCAGAGAGATCTTTTACCAACGGCAGATCTTTGGTAAGAGACCGATATCGCTCATAACCTTGTAGTATGGTAACTTTGATTTTGTCTTGGTAACTTTGATTGCATGCTGAATTGATGCTAACGAAACTTTACATGAATTTTGCATATATAATGCCTTAGACATAAACCATTGACCAAGTCTGAGACTAGGTTTGGACCTAGACGCATGTAGACTCTTCTCTGAGGAGGAGTTTAGAAAGCAAGGGGGTCCACTCTGAGCCTCGTGACTCAATGGGAGGGTCCTCCTTACCCTTTTGTATCCCCGGTCTCTCTGTGAATCATTCCAACTCGAGCGTAACTCAGTTTTCCTTTGTATGTTTCTTCCATGCAGTAATTAATAGAGTGAACCTTGCCATCAAACTTAACATATTACGTCGTACATTTGCAACGTCATATTAAAACCACTTTTGCAAATACCTTTGACAGTGATTCTTTAAGCGATCTAAATCACTCATCTGYGACAAATAGGCTTATTCATATCTTAGGGTTTGATTTTGCTTAAAATGAAAAACAACTATTTCTTTGTAAGAAGTCTGTATCCATTCTGCCTGGAGCAAAACACAAAGAAGAGGAAGGGTAATCCTTTAGGACTGAKGTTGTTAAGGAACTTAGGTCCCTGTAGCCAACTAAAATTCAATACGAGATAGATGCATAAGTCTCCTTGCAAAAATCTCAGCCTGGTTTTTGAGGCTTTGTAGTACCACCTAATCTCAGTGTTGACTTCACACAGTTAAGGAAAATGCACACAACTTGACTGACCACATTATCTGTATATTAACATACAAAGGCTCAGCACAGTCTGTTAAAGCCAAACATGCCACAGACAATGCTCGTGTTCTGCTCTGTTAGATTACTGACAGGTTATATACGGTTCTTTTACTTGCATCAAGACAGTCATTTGAAGGTGAATGCACCAGAGGAAACTGTCAATGTGTATAGGGGATTCAGACAGRGAAGCCAAATCCAGAACAAAGTCAGGCACAGCATACAGATCTGAATGATTTCTTTAAGGACCTCTGGAGTTTCTCTGCTTTCCCCTGCTCATCAGGGATCTCTCTGGTGCTTGATGAAACTTTGAAACTAGCAACGTCAATGAGATGAAATGAGAGGAGCCACCACAATTGTTCCATTGGACTCCAGAATCCCACTGCGTCCTGCAGGCGCCTGGAGGACAGGAGTGTGGAATCAGCTGGGAGCTGCTTATGAGTTGTTTCATTGCAGCCACATGAACATCCTCTCAGCAGAATAAAACTGTTGTATATATTCATCAGCCTGCATACCCATACACCCCCCTTCACACCGCTTATGCAGCAGACTTTTGTAGATTGCTAACAGCCAAAAAATTCAGCGTCAGATTCAGATGTTGACAACAAAACAGATCAGAAGAACACCAAATCCACTGACCTTAGCTAAACCTGGTGCAAGGTGTTTGCTAAGTAATCTCTTGATTTTCATCTCAGCATTTTCAGTTGTGGAAAGTCAGCCTAAAATGAAGCATACAAAACACAGGTGGAAATAGCGAAGAAAAAGATTGTAAGGGAAGGGTATGTTTTAATCTCTTTTTTTTTTTTTTTTTTCCCTTTTTAACTTCAAAGGGCTTTCTGGATCTGTACATAATCAACGAATTTCTGGCTCTCTTGAGATATTCGCTACTCAATCAACAAACACACATCTGGAGCTTCATTTTAAAATTCACAAATTTTCCTTGTGCTGAGATCCTCTGTGGTTTTTCTCTCATTTCTCTCTTGTATCGGTCTTTCTATTTACTTTTCCTTACTACCTACAGAAACCAGAAAAACAGAAACCAAATATATTGATTTTCACCTGGAAGAAGATGGGCTATTAAAGCCCCTGGCACTCTGAAGGAGATAATATTTGCATGAAACTCTCTCCCCCAGAACGCTGCCTCTATAAAGGCATCAACAAGTAATCAAATTCTGGCAACTCTTGAAACCTACTCTTCTTTGACTTTCAGTCTGAATAATTTATTTGCTGTTTGAGCTTCTGCCTGGAATGAAGCATTCATAACACTGATGGGGCTAGGATGCTACACTGAACACATGGAAAGCTATGKTTTGATGATTCAGTCTTCAAAATATTAAATCTCAGGTTAAATTTTCCCTTGCAAGACATACTTATACTTACAGAACAGTAAGGTAACCCCATGGAGATGAGACCCAGATAAATAGTACATCATCACAGAGTAAACCTGAGTCACACAGGAAAGAAAAAAAGTTGCTTGAATGAAGAAATTGAAGGGAGGGAATTACTTTGTTCTGATTAAAAAATCCTTGGATAATTCTTTACCTATCTTGTAAGCTCCACAATTTGAGGGGGCTCGACGTAATTGACCCATCTCTGCTGTTGCTTAAAATGGAGATAGAGAGAGAATGATAAATATTATGTCTTTTAAGATTCTCTTCAAGTGAAAAAATGAACAAACAAACAACAAAAAAAGAGAACACTTTCACAGTCTGGAGTAGCAGGACCTGCCCAACAATTCTGGAGGATGATTGCTGATCTCTGAGCACAGCAGAAAGGATTGTGCTCTTAGATGTCCCTGCTTGCCTTGTACACCACTAAGGTTCCCAGTCCTTCACTCAAGACATTTCTTTCCTTACCTGGCAAGAATGGTAAAAACAGGGTAACACACAGCAGCATTTGCTGAATTCTGTCAGTCCCCAGTGCTGTGTTGCTAAAGGTCTCTCAGCCCCAACCAAGSTGCTGAACAATTTTACAGCTTGTCAAAGCCCCTATCTGCCTTCAGGCTGTATTGTAGCACTTCATCTCCCTTGCCCTGTGTCTTGGTAGTCCAAGCGTAACACCAACTCTCTGCCAGACATGGATTCCAATGGGTATTTTTCCTGCAAAGGAGGGGAAGAGAGAGAAGAAGAGAGAAACAGTGGAGCTCTGCCAGATCCTTGCCCACAAGGCTCTACCAGAGTTGGTACATGACCTCTCTCATGTGCATTTGCTGCTAGGCTCTGCCTCTGGTGCAAGGTAATGGGAACCCAAGCAGAAGAGAATGTACAGAAATACAAGACTGCAGAAAGCGAAGAGGGTTAAGCCCTTTATCTCTTCGACCTGAACCTCAGAACTGGAAACCTGATCAAGCCTCCCATTTCAGGGCATGAATAACATCCGTCAAAACAGTTCCAGTACAGGGTACATTCTCCCTGTAAGGTCTGTGTTTCTAACCATGCTAAGAAGATGCCAAATAACAGGGAGTCCTCCAAGGAGGGCTAAAGTCTTTACTAGGAGGTAAATATGTTGAGATGCGAGGAAAGCAATCTAGGAAAACATTAGATTCAGAAGACTGATTTTTATGGGATATGTTTACTGTATGAATTAAAGGCAATCCATCAAGTCTCTCCTATGATGCAAAAAGCAGCCAGCAGAGGTACTAGACTTACTGGTTGTTGGTAATCCTGCCATGTGAAGCATGCTCATTGCTCTGAACAGGGACGCTGAGGCACTGAAAATCTGTCAGCCAACCAGAAACATGCATATGCAGGCCTGGGGACTTGGCCAGTAATAGCTGCAGAGGATTTGACACTGCTAATTTTTTCTCCTTGGTAACACGCAGCCTCTGAGATAAGATGAGCATTTGTTGAGGCACAGCTCTCTCACAGGTGAAAAACAGTACTTCCCCTTGCCATTTGGCAGGGTGCTGACAGAGGATTAAATGAGGAATGGCCATAGACTGTCCATGGAAGGAGGTGGCAGCAGAGCTTTTCTCTTACTTGTAGCAAACTTGCTCCTACATTAGCCAGGATTAATGTAGGAGGAGAACATGAGAGGTTTACAGCCCCCCAAAGCACCCCACTTTGCCTAAGTTCCTTCATCAAAACTGACCTACATGTTCTTCAGTCTCTTGGATGACAACATAGTTGTGACCTCTCCCTTCCAATTTGTGAACTTATGCTTCTGAACTCATCTACTAAAGAGTTTCTAAAGCACACGAAGCATGCATTACAAAAGGCAGTCGTGATACCCCTAAGGTCTAAAAGACTGGACGAAAGGACAATGAAGATAAAATTTCCAAGTGCAGAAACTTATAATGGAAGCCACTGATCTTTTTAAGAAATGACATTGTGAAAAAAAAATCCTCCAGAAAAAAAGGATACAAAGGAAAGGGGAAACTGCATTGAGATCCCCACGATTAATTGCTGTCAATATTTGCATTATTTCTGTAACCGCATCTCCTAGTCATGGACAAGGACCTCTTGTGCTAACTACTAATATATTAATTCTGAGGCATATCTGTGCAATGTTTGACAGTCATTGTCATTAAAACATAAGGCACTTTGTAGCCTTGCCAACAGACCAAGCTTCTCCTTGCTAACTGTAATTGCATGCCAGTGATAACTCTTTGCTCTCCAGGATGTCAGAGGAAGCGCTGTATGTCTCATTGCTAAACCAAGAACTGCAGTGTGGCATTTAAAAGGCAATGGGAACAATGAGGCAGTGTAAGAAATCCCTGTGATATTTCCAATGGAAAAAAATTACTTGTTCCTGAGGAGAAGGCCACCTCATACTTTTTTTGGCTTTTCCAGATATCACTGTGAATGACCTTGCTGCCTCTCTTACTCTTGCCGTAAATAAGAAAGAATTCCCCTGAAGTCAGTGGAATTATACAGCTATAAAACTTGCAAGAGAAGAGATTGTATAGTGTACAACAAGAAGGCAGATAGTGCCTTGCACTTTTGACTAAATCTAAGATTAAATCTATTTTCAGACTCTGTCAAAAGCAAAGAAGAGGAAAGTTTGCTTTATCTTGCTATTGAATGACAACATATTTCTTATGTCTACAGTCAGACATACCTGGTAACTGGCTAATACCATGTTTGTATGTGTTGTGTGTATATGAACTGAATATTCATACAAATGAGCAAGACTTCACCTCTACATGGCTGTACAGAGGAGCTTTGCTGAGAAAAATACTCAGGAGCTGACACCAGAAACCAGGGTGCTGTACTGGGTTAGGGGATTGAGATCCCTCCTGAGTCGGTATATTTGCGTTCATCTATCTTTCACTGCCCTTGTACATGTTTGCATGTGAATGTGTGTGAGGAGGGGTGATGGACAAGTTACAGTATTCTACAACACACGGATACAATTTGTCCCCTTTAACTCTGGAGAGAAGCAGTAATTTAGATATTACAATGTTGTGTGCTATTGTTTAGAAATGCAAGGAATAATCTAGTGTGATGTTTAGTTTCATCTGCTCTTCTTTGTGCACGTGCTTATTTCTACCATGCAATACAACATTCTGGCACTTAAAGAAGTTGCTGTGGAGATATGTGAAAAAAGTGTTCAGTGGGGGAACAAAGTAAGATGTAGGTGGCTATTTAAAACCTGGGACCATCCCCATAATGGCACCAAATGACATCAGAAACCGGGTAACAAAAAAGACACACAAAATTAATGCTCTGTGCCAGTTAACAGAATCATCCAAAGATCATGAAGTTCCCAATTCAAAACATGGCCCAGGCTGTGCCCTCTCTGAGAAGCTGTCATCAGAAAGAACAAAAAAGCAGCACCTATTTCTTGAATGGAACTCTTTCAACATGTTCCATGAAGCATCAGTAGTAATGGAAAAAGTTCCAGAAAGATTTTCCTGTTATCATCCTTAATCTTTCCGAATGCCTTATAACATCCTATCAATGTCTGAATAAGAGAGCAGCTTAGTCACATATCAACTGCTCATTATGCTGTGTGTATAATTTTAGCTGCAGGTAAAGAGCAGACTACTCAGAGCTTCAGATCAACAGTACCAGGAGATCCTGCAAAACCCCCACATTTTTAGGAGAGTTCTCTAATAAGAAAACAACCCTAGTTTGTTTTTACTTGGGCATTTTCCCCATTTCCTGAATATAGACTATGTTAGAGACATTAGTGCTGCCAAGACTCTGGAAAGTAATAGTAACTGGGTTTGACTTACTATAAGGCATTTACACCCACCACTGAGACAGCAGCATTGCAGACTTCAAAAAACACAGCAGATGTGCATAACAGTATTAAACTAATTATCAAGATCACTGTTGACTTTCTCTTCCCATACAGTTTGTCCTTCTAATTACAGCTACAAATATACAACCTAGATGACCCACTTCCCATGTATATTCACCAAATACTGAAAGATCCCCATGCAATTCCAGACGCAATCAGCTGGTGGTTAACAGAAGTCCTCTTTGGAGAATTGCCATCGACTCTAAACACATATTAATTAAATCCAAAGGTACTTCTGGGAGGCATTTCATTTTCCTGAGTCAACATAACCTCATCTAATGTCTGGGAGCATTACTCCTCCCACTGTGACTTGTGCTTAACACAACCCTGGGCAGCTACTTAAGGGCAGAGGACATTGCCCTCTGGTGCTCTGCATGTTGCATATCCATTTGCACTCACAAAAAATGTGCCACTCTTACCTTTGCAACATATTGCACCTGCCATGACCTGCTCAAAGCACAGGACAAAAGGGAGTTTGGCCTCTACTTTGGAATTTGTACCCTTTCAAACCAAAGGCACGAGGATACGTTCACTGATCCCTAGCTCCCTTCTGCCACTCCCACACCAGTGGGTGACATTTTCTAGACACCATCTGGCACCCGCTGTCATGAAAAAAATGTGCTTATTTTAAAACAGTCTGCTCAGTCTGAACAGTGATTTGGGAGGGGGAAGGGTGTTTGCCTCTATATTTTGCTTGTTTGTTTGTTTGCCATTCTTAACTGCACATATTTGCATAAAAGAAGGAATGTTGTACCATCTTCTCCCAGAGCTTATTCCCCATCTGAATCCTGTTGATGACAGCTTAATCATTTCCACAGCAACCAAGATCATGACATCAAACAGGGTATAAGCAGCAGGATCAGATGATCTCTCTGGAAACAGAGATCCTCTTCATGTACATAAATACTCTGAAAAACAAGAGAGAAACAAATACAGAAAATATCTGCCACAAAAATGTGATTGTTCTAACAGGGAACGGCAGTAATCTTTTTTCTTTCATTGTCTATCTGCTGCTTCTTAACAGCACAACATTATATTATGTTATGTGGTTTAAACCGGTGTTAGGTGACAGACCTGGCATTAGGGGCAGACAGCATCCCTGGTCAGAGCTGGTAAGGCAGATTTACATGCAGTTCCTCTGCCAGACACAGCCCATGTTTTAGATGGTTGCAAAGGAACTGTTCTTGGTCTGTTTGGCTTTAGCAACTTTTGCTGAGTTTGGTCTAACTCAGGAAAATTGCTAAACTCATGACCCTAAGGCCTTACTTTCATTAATTTCAGGTGCTTTTCCTTTGACAATATTCCTTTTTGTGATAAAACAAAAACCAAACCTGTGTTTGGGAGACACTTTTTATGTAGCCTTTCTGAATGAGCGCCTCAAAATCTGACCTTGCAGTTCCTCCAGCAAATGAGTAACATGCCACAATGCAGCATGTAGAAAGCAGACCTGAGCTTCTTGTCTCCAGAGCACGTACTGATGATCAAAGCACCAGTGCTTGGTTTCCATGTTAAGTACAAATTACTCAGTGATTGGGTTTTAGGAAAGCAAATCCTTCTTCTGCACCTCCTTGCCTATAGAACAGTGCCACACAGTGCGTAGGCTGCTTCCCTACTGCTTGTTTTGCATTCTGCAGCTCCTTAACTTAATTGCAGCTGTACAGGTAGATGGAAATAGCTGTATTTTTTTAACCCTTTGGGATGGATCACAGATGGTTGCTTAGTTCAGGGATGGCCAATTGCATGCGAATCAGAATTATTTAACCTTACCTCCCGTGCCAAGCTACGCTGCGGCTGAGGGCTACGTAGAGACTCTACTGTGCCACACTGGGGTCAGGGACAGGCGTACGGTCATGCCAGGCTGAATAGATAACATCAAACCTGCAGGTGATAAAATTGCTGAGGAAACTGATACCTGAAACAGGAATAAACTAAGTAAAACTGCCAGCAGAATAGATTATTGATCACCCTGCCTTGTGTTTGAAAATTAATGCTGCAGAGGGACAGAAAGCAATCCCGCTCCCTCTCCAAGTGAATAAATCTGATAAAGGCAGGAGCTGCTAAACTTAAGATCTGTGGCCCTCAAGTGTGTGTTTGCGGTAATGCGTGTGGGAAACACGGATCAGGCAGGCGTGCTCGTACACCGAGGGAGGTAGATGCTAGAAGAGAGATCAGCGAGCGAGCGCAGGAAGCTGTCACGCAGGGACCGGCGCGGAGTAGGGAATGTAAGACCAAAATAGCTTTGAAATGTGCAGGCTCCTGGAACAGCCCCAAAGCAGTATCACACCAGTTAAAGTAAAGCCTTTCACTAACCTGCCACCAAAGGCAGGGTGACAGCCCACAGGATTTCCAGCAGGGCTTTTGCCTTTGATCCAGTCTCCTTTATTATTGCATAAAGTCAKCTCATGTAGTGCAAACCGGGGCACGACTGAAATCCATCTCATTTTTACAGTCAGGATGGTTATGGACTTGGAYCTTCTGGGAAATTTTGGCTGAAGAGCCGGTGATAAGATCAGTACAGAAAGATTTGCACCTGTCTAGGTCAAATGCTACAGTGATGTCTCCTGCCACTGGCTGGTAGTCAGAAGGGACCTGAAGATTATACAGCAAGCTTTAGGCAAAGGTGAAAAGCACAAATGTCTCACTGACTAGAATAAGCAACGCTGCTAAAACTGGGGGTTGACTCTCGARTTTATTTCTTCAAAAGAGCAGATAATCTCTTCCCCACATTTTTGGAGAGGACCAAATAGCGATACTTCTTCATGCGTTTCACCATGAGCACTCATGTATTTAAATCCTCTGCTGCTGGAATCGGGTGTTAATGCGAGAGACRTGAGCCTCATGACAAACTGCAGGTGGTCAGCTCCTGTGGAAAAACAAAAAAAAAAGAAAATGTGGCTACAAACATTTTAAGGTATCAGAAAGCAAAAGGTCACAACTTTTTTTCTAATCATTACTTTACACAAGCTCCACAATGATTTTGGGTCTGGCTCATGAATTTTTAAATGCTTTAAGCTGGACATATTCCCTGGTGACTTSTTGAGTGCTCAAAGGAATGTAAATCTGCCAGATTTTATTGTTGGCTACCCACAAATTCAGGTCATTTATCAAAGAGCGTTACACACGCTCACCCAGGAGTCTGCCCTATCATCTTTCTCACAGGATGTACTAGGCCAGCCACACAAAACTGTTTACTCATATAGTTATTCTGTTGCAAGTAGCTAAACCTCCATTGTATCCATAGATACATATTTTTCAAAAAGAAAATTTGAGATACCTGAAACGTGAACGGAACTATACACAAAGCCAGGTACAAATCTTTGATTTGAATGGACAAAACAAATCTTTTTGTGATAGTCTTTCTACAACTCAAACTTGATCATGTTTTTCACTGATTTTTCCCTTGTGCTCCAAGTGGCAAATGTCTCTTTCTGGCAGAAGGCATCTTTCTGAATGGCTGGTACACACTAGCATAAACTCAGTCAGGAGGGTTTTAGCAACAACAAAACATCCAAATTGCCSTTCCAGCGATCCTTCAAAGGACTGGGCCTTTGTTTGTACACACACTTCAGGTAAACACTGTGAACATTTTATGCAAAACCAGTTACTTGGCAACCAAAAGAAAGGTGTGATGTGCAGCACAATTTCCCAATTATTGTTACTCTTGCCATCACATTTCCTCCCAGTGTACTTTTCTTGTTGCTTCTAAATTTCCAAGAATCAACTTAATTAGCTATATTGAACAAAGACCTCTGACCTGTGTAAACAGACATGGCTATAAAGCATCCTCATTTCTTAATCAGTGTTGCTTCTGTGCCAYGCGAAAGGGTTTACTAAGATACGCTCCTCTGCTGAGAAACACATTATCTAGGTTTCAGTGGTGGAGTAAGCGGTTTGCTGTAGCTCTTTGCTGAATAGCATGGCATTCCTGTAGTTGAAAAAATGGATTGCCAACAGGCCTTTATTCTCTATATCCACACACTTAAACAGAAGAAAAATGTGATATTCTGCACTGATATATTGGAAGAACTGTAATACTCACAGCAAGCTTTGGGTGTGACAAAGCTGTAAGCCACTGTATCAAATGTATCCCATTATTAGCAAATTGCCCAATGTTTCGATATTTAAGGTAATCTTTTTACCACTTTCCCAGTCACAGAACTCTCTTCCTGAAAGAAATGACATGATATCTATATCTGTGGGCAAAACCTTATGTGCAAAATGCACAACCTGCAAACCCTATGGCCTTTACACATACGCTGTGTCCAACGCAGGAGGCACTCGTGGCACGTTGACCGACAGTTTCAGCAGAAGCAGAAGCATTACCTTCATGCCGCCATGCAGCATCTTGGTGGCAGAGCAGGAGAGACGCCTACACAGTCGTGGTCCACACCMGCAGACGTGTACTGCTGCCAGTGGCACAACTTTCCCCAGGTCTGTCAATAAGGAAGAACTGACCTCTGTGAATGGAGCAAAGAGAGTCCAATGTGCCTCATTTCAAGAACAGGAGGGATCCGGATTTTTAATGAGGCACATTTCAGCAGCTAAATCAGATGGACACTGTCTAGTGATCAAACTAAAGCGCTGAAAGTAGAAAGATGGGCTTACTCTCATCCCTGCCAGAGATGGAGGGGAAAAAAGAGGGGGAAATCAGTGAAACTTCTCACTGCTTCTTTTCCCAAAACGTACCATAGAAATGTTTATTGACCTCAGGGAAGGTTGTGAAGTGTTCGTAAGTAGAGTGTGTCAGCAGTTGAGTATCTTCCTGTGGAAAGAGGTAGAGCCAAAGAGGATCTGTAAATGCTATTGACAAGAGCACTCCRAAGAAATTTTCTTTGCCCTTAGTTTATCAGAGAGTCACTTCCCATCTAGTGTCAATGTGAACATCAAGGACACCCCCTTCCTTCCCCATTTCCAGTGCTCTGGAGAAATAATTCAGGTGTCAAAGTATTGCTTGTATGAACTGCTAGAGAACAGAAAAAAAGAGCCAGGCTTCCCAGAGGACAATGTATTTACATAAGGTAACTTAAATTCATGTAATAAATCTACTTCACCAGCTTTTATTGAGGGTCCTGGTCTGGGACTACACATCGGTAAATAGCTCTATAGTGCTGTCAGTTTGTAACAGCTGATGTGGCAAAACTCTTCTTTCAAAACCAAGTTAATTCTCCCTCTATGGAAGATATTTTTTTCAAGTGAAAAAGGCAGCCTGTCCATGTGGCTGCAAACGAGGAGCTGAAATGTGTTTTCATTATTAAATGGCACCAGCTGAAGGATTTTCTGCCTTTTACTTCAGAGTCTCCCTGAGGTCACCCATCTCAGCGAGCGCCTGCACAGAAAGACAGTCTCAAAAAGATATTTCACATCTGCCAACCCTGCCTTCTGCACGGCAGAGAAGGACGTGCTGAAGCACCTGTGCATCGGCTCCCGGCTCTGCCAGGGTAAGGGATGAGCGGGGCCACGCAGGTTTGTGCGCAAAGAAAAGAGCGTGAATGGGATAGCCACTGACCGGGCCAGTCTCTCAGAGCCCTTTGACTATGCGGCTCCTGAAAATGAGCCAGGGCATGGTAGCTGCAAAAGGAGGCTGTCACGCCAACCAAAAYGCCCTTCATATTATGCAAACCCTACAATGCCTCAGATGGTATGTTATAGACGGAGCTATTTCCAGATGAGGCTATTTTTCAAAGCCTCTCTCACGGAGAGCTGTTGCTCTCAAAATACTTGCACCACATCTTCCAGCGGCTCAGCCTGCTGCACTACATGGTTCCAAAACCAGAAATGCTGTATCAAAGTGCCAGAGGAAAAAGAAAAACATGCTGTTATTATTCCCCCTCTATTGATCTCACAGAGGTGAGGAACTATCAAACAGTTTCAACACTTCAGGAAGATGTCAGCTGAGTTTCAAACCCTGTCCTGCAATAATTTGAACTAGTATGAAGTACTGACAGTACGCAACGGATGCCTTTGTCTCGTATCAGATTGTCTTTAGCATTAATTTCAAAATCAAGTAAGCTGAAACTTCAATGAAACTTAAATATAAAAAACATTACCTAAGACTTGTCCCTCCTTATGTCTTTCAAAAGCACTATCACAAAAGACTTGCATGACAATCTAAAGCCAGAAAGAAAGGAGTGGAACAGGATGGGCAGCAGCAGAACTTGAGATGGGTGGATGTAATCRGTCAGACTCTGCCTTTTCCAAATTTTGTTAACACTCGTGGTTTCTGCAAAACAAGGAAAGACAGGATGCAATAAGGCATGCAAAAGTAAGTAACAGCCTTTCCTGTCACATACAGGTCCTTCTTTCTGTGAACTTCATGGGACTCTAGCTTGAAAAGGTCAGCTGTAGTATTTCTGTTGCTGTTCAGATATAGATGTATGGGGGCACATTAAAGCAGTGGGCATGCAGCATGTGACATGCCTCTCGCAGAGGATGACCGATGCCTTCCAAGGGATAAGTGCAGCTATGCTCAGTTACAGCAGAACGGACTCTCCCTGCAAGTGAAGGGAATCTTCAATATGAGCCAAGGCCATTTCAAGCACAACCTATAGCACTTAAATGCTGAAATGTATTTTCAACAACTAGATCAGCTGTTGCAAACCTCCACAGATTTGGGGGCAAAGAGAGAGACCAGCGAGGTGAACCACCAGAAATTTCTTAAAATTTTTTTAAGGAATCTGACTTTGCTTGATGGACTGAGCAATTCAAATACTAACATTGCCAGGAAATTCTGCAGCCCAGCTGAACTGTACATTTGAATCTCACCAGTTTGCTTGCCCTTGTTTAAATGTTAAGGAAGAAATCCTGCTGCAAGAAAAGCACCTGCAATCCCCATCACTGCTGGTGAGTGGTGCCTWTACATCCTCAGGGCTTCTTTATCCACTGCCTCTGAGATCAGGCAAACAGCACATCAGAATTTTGGGACTGCTGAGTCTGGAGCTCGGAGTGGTGACACCAGGGCTGTTATGAGATTATTTCTGACATGATGATAGAGAAATAYGAAGTTAAAAGTTAAAAATTGCTTGTGCAATAGCTAAAGCAGAACCATTTTAAATGTATGATGTTCCTGCCCCCCCCAAAAATGTCTGCTGCACTCTGCTATGTGCTTACATTCACCTCACATAACACCGAGCGCAGCACTTGAATCACTGACATTTGTGCAGGGATGCCTCAGCCTATTTGCTACAGGATCTGTCCCCTGGAATCAGCTCTCAGTTACTACAAAAAACAGATACACAACAGAGACAGCAATAACAAAGTTTGCGGAAGTGGCTTAATTTTGCTTCATTTTATAGGATGTTTTTAGAACTCTTTTAGAGGCAGTTGAATTATGGGTAACATTTATATAACTTTTTGCATAAATAATCAGCCAAGATTTAATTGCCAGCAGTGGTGAAATCTCTACCACTCCAGTGATGGTATTTATTGCCTGATCCTCAGTGTCTTTATCCACATGCCCCACATCAAGCTTAGTAGAGGCTTGATGCAGAGAACAGATCTTCAAGGATTTGTTGAACTCTCATTGTCCTAATTTACATAAGCTAAATATTAGGGTTGATTACCATCCCTGAATATTCCTCAGCTCCTTAGATGATAACCGTCTTCATCTGAGATTGCCATCCTCCCTCTCTGCGTGTCCCCTACACACATATACACTCACAACTACGACCAGGGCCATGGTCAACAGACATGAGCAAGTGTACTTTTTCAGCCTTATTTCTGGAAGGATCAGCTGGCAAAGACAAACAGTGTTAGTGTCAGGAGATCAGTTTTGCCATAGGTACCAACATCATTCAAGGAAGAGACAGTCTTCTGAAACATCAACGCTCAAGCAAACAGCAGCCACTTTAATAGGGGCTAAATCGAGTAACAAATTCTCCAACCTTCTTCAACAGGTATACAGGAAAAAAAAATCCCTGTCTCCATCTCCATTCTCCTTTCCCTCTCCACACTTTTGATTTCGCCAAAGGCTGTCAAGAGGAATAAAATACCAATCCTGTTTGTCTCAGTTTTCAAACCCAAGCTTTATCTAGCTGCTCAGAATTAGACAAATCATCTGGCCCTAGCACTTTACTCCTGACAAAAATATATAGTCACAGAAAGGCATTAGCTTCCTGCTTTCTTTCCTCCCAATATGTGGCATCTGTAGAAGATGGTGTGCCGATCTCATTACCTTGCAAGGTATGAATTGATATACAGAATAAGGCAAGCACATGTAATGGCACCTCTGCAAAATAAAGACAACTCCTTTGCTTTTCATTGATAGTGTTCMTCTGTTATCACAAAAGCCTGCACTGCCAACATTTATATGTAACCTACTTCCTGATCAAGCCTGCCTCAGATTCCCTGGCTGTTATGATTACCAGTGACCAGAGGAAAGGAAAGGGCAGGACAGGTGAGTTGTCSGCCAGTAGCAGTCACAAAACAGAAATACAGATTCTTTCTTTCTCTCCCTTAAAAGAAAAAGGATGTGCTGGGTTGGATTTTCATCTCCTTTCCCTTTTCATTCAGAGCGACAGTTACCTGATTCTGTGTGGCATGTCAACAGTTTGGATAAATTAATGTATACCGCTAGGGCCATTAATGTATACCGCTAGGGGTTTATTTATGGCGGGAACATCTACTCATGAAAAGCATAGGTTAGAGACTCTCTGACTAAACTATTACAAACTATTACATTTTCTTTATGTCCTTAGCAGTAATATTTATTTTAGCTGTTTTAGCTTAGGGGGRTTGCTTGTTTTTGTTTTTATAGGCATCTGATTGCAAGTCCCCAGGAAAAGTTCTCAGTTAAGAATCCATACACTAGATCATTCAGTCTCTGCCCAAATCTGGAAAGACCCTGTTACACWCATTAGAGGCTAGTTCATGCTTCCATATCTGCTGAGATTATTAACAACACACAAAACTCTCTGCCAATTCACAGACAGCTCAAACACTGGAGCTGGAAAAAAATTACAAGAGAGAATAAAATAAGTTTCCATTAGCTACTGAATTTTATCCAACCTCAAATACCTCCTGGAAGCGGCACTTGGCCCATACATATCTCAAAGTGTTAGACAACTAATATCAGCTCCAGTTCTACATATTACACCACAGCTGTCCCCAGTACCTCCAGTAACTACCATCTGTTTTCTTGTACTTTTGCACGACCACACAATGCCCAGCTCTCCTTACCCAAACAYTGACTAATTGTCACACCAGCCTGGAGTTCTTCTCCATATGTGCCTGTTCTAAGCGCTCCTTGGAGAGATATCAGATGGGGAAGCAGGACTGTGTGTCTTTCACCCAAGTGAAGACCATGACATGTTCCCTCCTCCTGCCAGAAGTAYGGCTAAAATGGAAAATGTTGGAGTTGTCCATCTCTGCATATATTTCTTGGACTCAAACATCTCTTGCCATTTCATTCACTTAAGAAAATCATTGCTTCARATAAAATATCTTTCAGTTTTTGAAGTGAACTTCATCCTAAACTGACAGATCAGCAGACTGACTCCTTTTCTGTATTTCTGGAAAACAGACAGAAATGGCAGTGGCATCACATCACCTACTGCCCTTCAGCCCTTGCTGGCCCAGACCACATTCATTACATTTCCAAGACCACCATCAYTACATTTCCAGGCTTATCACTTTAGTTATTTGCTTCCTTGGTGAGACTAAGACTAAATGAATGCCATGAATCCTATTCTTTAGACACTTATTTGCTCAAGAACATGAAGAGAACTCACTTCCCCAGAACGACGCAAGACAATAATCACTGTTGGAAGCAGATTTGGGAGGGAAAGATGTTCCGGATCATTGGCAGTCTCCTGAGCCATGCTTGCAAAGATTTCTTTGTAGGAGGAACAATGGATGAAACACAGATAGAAAGAAACAGGTAAGGACTATAGCTGTCAGATTGAGAGGATGCAGATAAGGACCAGGGCTTTCTCCTTTTGCAGGGTGAGAGCATGCAGACTGGTGGAGTTTTGAATATATCTGTTRGAAAGGACAGAACTATTGATCTGTATTGAAGGGGAGGGGAATGTTGGTGGGAAAGGAAAGGCTCGCTAAAAATAAAACAGTAATTCTGTTTTTCAGTCAGGGAGAAAAAAGAGAAAATGTCTGTTCTTATTCTACTCAGCAAATCAAAGACTTAGTGATTTATAATCAGAATAATAGACCTARCTTCTAATCTGCCCAATTCCTCACTTGCTGTAAGTCTACACCTGATCTGTCAGCAGCAGAGATGAAAATGATTGATCTGTGACTTTGTTGGCATAATAAATGTTAGTGTATACACATGAGGATTTTTCTTATCATTGGCTACCCCAAGTCATACCAGCTACCAATGACTACAAACACAGACATTTTTCTTACTCTCTGTCCCCTGCTTGGAAGCCCTAGCTGCCTGCAAGGGATTGTGAGGAACATGAGAGAGGGTGTGTGTCTTGGTGAGAGGGAGGGAGGYAGACCAGCACAGACACAACCTTACCATTTGATATTGCTGGTGCTTTTCATTCCATTTTTGTAATGGCTCTCAAGAGCTAAGCATTTTGCTTCTGTGCCTYTGCCACAAGCTAGTACACAACCAGCCTTAAAAAGAGAGGAATTTGATTTTCTTTAAGCAACAGAATATTTTCCATCCAGAAGAACAGTCCATATTCTCCTCTGAACCTTCAATATCCTCCCTTCCTTTTAACTGCTTTCCTCCTCTCCCCTTCAGGCCTTTCCCTTTTCTGACCCTCCACCTGTTCTGTCTTGGTCTGCAGCCTTTGAAAAAACAGACTGGACTCCCTTTAAAAGGCATCACCACAGCATATTCTCAGTCAGAAGAGCATGCATTTCATCAATATTTACTGCAGTTCATATTTCCACAAAAAATTCTACAGGACACAAAATGCAATAAAAGCAGAGYCAAAATATGCATATTTCCTGTTGCCATTTAAAAGATGAAAGCAGAGAACAGCTCAAAATTACCCCCCTSGTTCCCCTCCAAGAGGAGTGTTTTAAAAAAAACGCAAAATATAACAGCAATAACAACAGAGAGATACCATTGTTTCAAACCTTTTAGTTCYCTCATTCTTTTTCCATTCTTTTCCTTTGTGTTTTGGCAGCTGCGAATAATTCTGTACCTGGAATTGTTCTGCAGGCTATTAATGTCTGTGACCTTTTACATCAACAACAGCTCTACTTTCCAGTCATTTCTTGAAGTGCTACTTAATATAAATTTAACATGACTGAGGCAGCCTCCCMCACACACACACACTCACCCCTTTCTAAGACATGCAGAAACGTGCTTCATCCCATCCATATACAAAAAAAAATTCACTTCATCAAGAGAGGTATATGCTTTGTAAATAACTGTTTCACGGCAATGGAGAACCACCACCTATATTACAATCTTCCTGAGTTCTCTTGGGGAAATAAAAGGACTGATATTACAGTGGGATGATTTCATTATATAAGAAAATAAGACCTCATTAAGTCTGAGACATTATGAGTTCTTTGAGTTAGCTGCTGCTGCTTTTACTTTTTACGAGTGTATAAAGAACTCATAAGTGATCAAACAGATATCAAGAGCATTCTCCAACTCTATGATCAAATGCATGCATATATCACGAGTGTCTCTAGTTCCTTTTAGATTCATTTAATCAAAGAGGTTAATAGACTGGAGTCTAGTTATCAGCAGCACAGTGCTTCTGCAACAGTCTCCCATGATGGAAACAAATGGCAGGTATCCTGTTGCAAAACAGATGGATAAAGTGAGCAGCAGATATGCAGGATGAAAGGACTTAAAAAACAGATGTTTTTAAGAGCCCTTTAAGCCCATGCATAATTTCAAGGTTACCTCTCTTCACTTAGGAGCCAAAGACTGGTCAAAAGAGTGTGCAGAAGGGKTTTTTTTTAACAAGCTAAATGAATTGTCTTAACAGGTTAATAATTACCCAGCTTAACTCCTGACTATGATTTATGCTTTTTAGAAGTCAAAGTTAAGTTCCTAAAAGTTGCTACTCCAGTTAAAATTAGAAATGAGATATTAAAACAAGCTGTAGAGAYGTACTGGACTACAGCAATGCCTAAAACCAGACATGAATATTGTAGAGCAGTAAGTGCCTGTGTCAGCTTCCTTTGGAAAAAATATAGATTTATGGGACTCCAAAGTTTTCTTACTGTATCTGACTTAGCTATGTCCCTTGCCAGTTGCCATCAGACATTAAGTGCTTTGACAAAAATTTTGGATCTCAATTTCTCTTGGTTCAGGCTTTTCATTTTTTTCCAGTCACACAGACCAATGAGCAGGGCCTTCTGGACAATTTCCTCTGAAATCCATTTGTCAGGAAAAAATGAGTTTCTGACAAAACAAAAGATTTCAAGAAATGTGTCTTTCTCATGGTCTATATCAAATGTTCATAAAAATCTGTTCAATTAAATTCTTTTTAGATGAAGCTCTTCATGTTCTCTGATGAGAAGCTGACAATTTGTAAGGCAAATGAAGATAAAAAGTGTTCTGGCCTGGTTTGTGTTTACATTTTTCTTGGAAAAATCCCTTATCACACACACCTGTAGCAAACTGGCTGGCTGATCAGGGACCCACAGTAACAGGGAGAGGAGACCTGATGCACTCCTGGAAAAAAAAAAAGAAATTGCTCCTTCCTATAATAGTCTTTTAAACTGGGAATAAGGGAGGGAACATCATGAATGCAGGGGAACATTTGAGGATTCCTGAGAACTCCTGAGTTCCTGGGAATGAGTGATCCACTCAGAAACCGACCTTCCAAAGTGGAAGATGACTGTGATTTCTCATACTGTGTGTATGCTGTATTGCACAATGATGATCCTTCATCTGGAAGTTATTATTATCGCTACAAATTGCGAATAATATAACCCAGAACTTCTGTTTTTAAATAACTCAGCTCCTTCCAATCACCTACTGCAGAATACACTTCACTTTGAAGTCAGTGATTTGAGACTAGCCCAGGTAAGGAGTTACTGCTAACTAATAGCTTCTTGACAGTCACATTTCAACTCCAGGGAAACAATTATTCAAATCACCACCATAAACAGTTGCTCTTCTGTCATGTTATACCTGGCAGGAAAAGGCCTGAATACCTCTGAAAGCTGGTACCTCAGAAATATTAATCCATCCATATGGCTTGGTGTGGACTGGCTTGGAAGAGCAATGTGGGGATATTAGCGCATCTGCTGTCTGTCTTACACTTGTTTTAGAGAGAGAAGCACAACTCTCTGTTGATGTATTCGTGAGAACTAACACGCTGCAAAAAAAARAACCTTAAAAAATGTAGATTTGTTTTGCTGTATCCAATATGTTCTTGTCTCTTGTCTAAAAAGCCCATCTGGTCTAAACATATACAGCACCTGTGTAAATTTTTATGTGTTGAAGCTTGAAGTGCTAAATATTCCTTGTTGTAAAAATAAGTCATGGATATTAAGGGAAATTCTTTTTTTTTTATGTTTGCAAATTGATGTACCTCTGACTTTACTGAACATACATTTTTTGGATTCTTCACTGAAGGGGTTTTCACACAAAGATGGGCATGCTGGAGAGAGGAGAGAAATTAAAAAGATCAAACAATGGACAAAGGACTTATCTACACACTTCGCCTATCTCAGTGATAGCTTTCTTTACAACTGTCTAAGCTGAGCTCCTCCAGCTCTTTTCAAGTGGAGGAAAACATTATTYTCCATCTTTCCAGAAGACATCTGAGTCACAGAGAAAGAAAGAAATTAAATACTGCAGAAGTAGTCTACATCTCAGATATACACCAACAAATCCCAGTTAGTGRTGATGCTAAATATGCATCTTTTTCTATCCCAACGAAATGTTATGTCCCTTACTCTTTTCACTGCTGTACTTTCAAATGTCAGAGAACTGTAGTAAAACATTGGTATCTACGATCTTACTTATAATCTTCAGAATAAAAGAATGGGAGAGAATAAACRGATGCTCTTGAGGTCACTGGCATAACATGCTGGGCTGTAGAAACAAACTCAATCCACGCCCATTTACTACCCTAAAGTATGCTATTACAGCAGGACACTAGTGAAAAACATGCCCACTTCCTAGCTGGCTAAGATGTAGTTTATGATTCAATTACCTGTTTTCAAAACATAGCATGTAATGTTACTGTGATGTATATGATTTGTGTTTTAATGTCTCAAAGCAAAAAAMCAAAATCCACTCTGAGTTTTAATGATTATTATGCAATTGTAATGATTGCATTAAAAAAGARACATAAAGASTATGAAGTCTGAAGTCTGATGGGGTACATGAAGATATGACCCATGGCTGGGAATCAGCTTAGGCTCCTACTTTCAACTCAGCCCATGGAGAGCCTGGGATTCTCTACAGAACTTTGCCATATGTTATCATCCAGATAACTTTGCCATATGATCATCCAGACTTCTCCTACAGTCAGAAAACACACCTGAGTGCTCTGAGGAAGGGATAAGAAGACCCTTCTCACATAGACTTACAGGCCTTCTGCTGTTGTTCAGAAGGGGAATCAACTACTTATTGTTCTGCTTTATTTCTAGCAGAAAGMGTTTTCAGTTAGCTCACCGGGTAATCCTGTGCAAGGTCAAGCAAGCCAAGAGTAGATGAAAGACCTAGAAAAAGGGTGGAAGAGCAAGAGTAAAAGTGATCCTTAGTATCCTGCTGCTCAGCTGAGCTTTTCCAATGCTGCAGTAGGGTTTAAATAAATCAACTTAATCACTCTGCTTATTATCATTGCAATTAATCATTGGATTTCTAAGGCAGCGTCACTTTGTTACTTAGTATTTTTGTGACTCTTCACCTTTCTTGTTTTCTGATCTCTTACAAATTAAACACAGCTTGGGGAGCTGCTGTTCCTAAAGGCTCTTTTTCATGCAATTCTTCATAATTTCAAGTATTGAAACACAAAGTACATGTTAAAATCCAATTAGAATGATAAACGAATCATGAGAAAATCTAATAGCATAAAACAAATTTGAAAGATTAAACAATTTCCAATTTACGGTTATATTGTATAATCTAATGCAGCTCACCTTGCCAAATGGCACCATTAACATTTAAACTTCAGAAGAACATCATACGCAGTGAAGGGATATTGATTACTACCCACCACTGGAAGGAAAACTAAAGCTAAGAAAGGTGTGGCAGTTYTGGACGAGGTGTGCTTGCAATTGCCTTAACCCAGACTCAGGGACTAAGAAGGTCATCTCTGTATGGTTGGTGCAGTTCCCTAACTGTTAATGTATGTGCAAAACGAAATGATCCCAGATTCCTCTGTAAAGATCCCTGTAAATCCATTRCAGATAAGCAAATAAATTGCACCGTTTTATCTCTTCACCCATATCTGATCGGACTTTCCAGACTCAACAGGACAAGCTAGAGAAGTCTTTTTGGGTGCAGGTCTCAGATCAGAAAAGGGAGACATGTTGATTTGCTACGCCAAGAAGTCAAAAGACCAGTTCAAGAGATATTCGAGAAGAGGAACTAAGGGAGGTGATATAGGAGAGAGTTTAGGTGGAAAGATAAGAACAAAGGAACTAGGAAAAATTGTAATGATTGCATTAAAAAAGAGACATAAACCTGTAAAGTGAGTGTTGAACATGAGTTTAGTGCATAAAAAATTTTAGTATTCAGTCATCTGGGCAAACATGGGAAAGAGGGAGGAGAAGCAAAGAACTGAATAAACACAGAGAGGAGCACTGAAACATAAATGGGACTGGGATTGGGAGGGAATGAATGCTAAAAAATAGTTCAAGAGGATCAACCAAGGACTGCCTTGCTGAGGTCAGACTGGCAAAGTATGGATTTAGCACAGCCTGAGGCTTTATTCTGCTGCTGTGCTGTTGTAATTAGRATCAGCTCTTCCTAACAATTACACTACTACAGCTGTGGCTAAACATAAATCCCTACAATTTAAGCAGATGCAGCGTGACATGCGTGCATGAAGCAAAGGACAGTTATGGGAGTTTTTAAGCTTTCAGGGCACCTGTCAAAGCAACGYGGCGCAGGGGTCAGTACCAGTGATGAATAAACCTGACCAAGTCTAGATACAAGCTCTTAACTTTGATGCAGAGCAGAAAAATAAGGCTATGTATTTTAATGTTGCAAGTCCTGTGAGTGTTCTTACAGCTCCTGTTCACCCACTTTCAAAAGGTTGTCTCGCTGGCAGAAACTTGTAAAGGTGCACAGATCAAGTTCAGAATTTATTTGTAATCTTTARCTCATAGTTGAGCATAAGTTGAGAAATGTATGAAAGTTCCTTTATTTTTTGCTTTCAAAATGTTACATTTCACAATCAAAGCTAACTGAGGCTGAGCTGGATTATATAATGCTGCCCTTCCAAAAGGGAAAGAGTAGAAAGGTATCAAGAAATCCAACAGGAAGAAACCATCTTCAAAAAAAAAAAAAAAATCAAAAGAGGCAGAGGTACTTATTTACTTGTTCCCTTGCATAGCAATAGTGTACAAATATCCTGCAGGACACATGCAAGCTTCTGGAAACACTTTAAACCTTGATTCTCCAAACATCTCAACTAATTGCTTAAAGGCAATGTCCCTAGCAGCCAATTGAGACCGAACATCTGGAAGGTGAATGCTTGATTCATAGGTGGATCCTGAAGCCATGGCTGCAGGATGCTGTAGAAATGGCAGGTGACATTTTCATRCTCTGCTTCTGTAATGATCATTCCCACCCTTTGAGGGGCTGCTTTGTTAGCAGACTGTAGAGGTTGTGCCTGAAWGTCTTTGGTTTGTAATGAGGACTTCTAGATCAACACTGGACCATTAGAACAGATTACAGAATTGGTCAYGTGCATTTTCTAGAGCAAACCAGAGGCAATAGAAATCACATGGACACTTTTTATACAGAATTTAAATCCATTCAGGAAACATACAATAAAATTGCATGATGCTTTCCGCTTCTGAGACTCTTATTCAAACTGTAAACTAATTTTTATCAGGATCTCRTGGTCACAATGCAATCTGGCATGACCAACAGTTTTAGCACATAGAAATGCTTCATCTCCATTGTGCAACTGAGCTGTCTTTGAAGAGCTGTGTGCAGGCTCAGAATTTAAACAGCTAGAGGTGTCAAGAAATCTGATGCATTGGCAAGTGTGTGTACATGAGTGTTTGTGCCCACATGAGTGTGTGCATCATTAGAAAAGCTGAGGACATTGCACATTGGAATTATTGTGCTTTAGAAATAGGAAAGCTGTACAAGGGAAGTTCCTGCCCAAACCATGATTGCTACGCAAACAATCAAACCCAACTGCCATTCAGTTCCTAAGAGTAACTGTAAGAAAAACYTTGAAATAACTGAAGAATTTTTCCAGCTTTTGCTACTACACTCATCTCTGTGCTAAGACCCTCTAAGTTTAAGATGACCTTCTTGCCATAACAACAATGCAAAATACCTGACTCATCCCTCATGTACAACGTCTATGTGAGTCCATATCCCATCTGTCCTGGTCACTCTGCTTCATTTCTTCCTTGACATGACAAATGAGGAAGCTGAAACATATGATGAAATGTCCGTAACAGAAAACAAATGTGACTTTGGAGATGGGTTATTTCTGTGTTTCTCCTGTGCTTTCTTTTAATTTTTTCAGAAATTATGCATAACCAGTGTGGAGATGAGCATGAAGATTCTTATGATTTTTTTTTTTAATTACTGCTTCCAATATCAGTTTCTACTACCTTTTTTTTTTTTTCCCTGCTCATATATTTTGGCTCTGTCACAAAACCCTTGCAGAGAACTGAGAACAAGTGCAACCAACCAGTCAGTAAAATGGTGGCTGCCATACCCTGGAGATTGCCTAGCGATTATATAAATGACAATTCAAAGATTCTCGAAGCCACATGAAAACCCATTTATGTTCCAGACATGACCTGCCTATTCATATATTAAAAGCATTTCTGCATGTTTGCACCGCTGAAGTCTGTCATTTATCTAACAAACACAAGTCAAAAACTCATAAATGTCACCTGCCAAGTTCCAGATCCAAGAACACAGAGTTCTTGGAAATAGAATCTGAGATRTTCAAAAGGGTTTTGTAATTAACCTTTATAAAAGATTGTGTTTGGGACAACTCATTTATTCAAGGCAGGCAGCATATGTCATTACTGTATTTCACTGTGTGTGAAACCCTGGAAACATGACTCTACATATGCCTACATGCAAGAGAATTTTTGTGTAAATGTGCATGTTTAGGATTGTTATGGTTATTTTCACATGTCTTTGTAGATAATGTCTGAATACTGCTGAACCTGAGAATAGCTAAATGACATCCAGTAAGTATAGAGTCATATCTACGTGCAAGTATGTGAGAGGAACAATCAGACATGTGTGCCTATGAGGATCATTCCTTATACACCTTGTTGTCAAAGGTCAGTATAGCTTATTTTGCACACAGTTATTTGACAGTGCTTCCAGCACTGGAGGGAGCTTCTACAGCTCTGACCCTCTGCTGCAGCTTTCCTCACAGGTCACAGTATTGTGCAGCTGCTTAGTATAAGCTATCCAAACAGATGTTCTTCATTTTTATTGGGTTTTCTGTTCCTGTTCTGCTCCCTGTAGCCTTCAAAATTGCACCCTTAGGTTCTAGTTGCAGAAATCAGGGGATTTATGAGAAGTAATTTTTCTCCTGCCTGTCTGTATCCCGTGTAGTATGTAACAGTCAAGGCACTTGATGGCCTACTAGGAGGTTGGCATAAGCAAGGGAAGAGAAGGGAAGGCTGCCAGTCATTTGGCCTCAAATGAGCACTTGAATTCCTTCACTGACAAGGAGAAAACTAGAATTTTGTACAAAAGGTCTCAAAAATATGATGTAGAGCTTCAACAGGATAGATCTCTTACATTCTGTAAAGAATCTCAGGTTTTGCTTTTATCTGCTAGGTTTCGTGTTTCTGACAGGGATAAGTAAGTGTAGCATATACGTATTAGGGAGCTTTCAGTCTGTGCTTGTTTTCTAGTAAACATCTGATTAAGCTATTGGGAAAGCCGAGGTGAAATGATTAATGAACCTACTTAGTACTGCCAGCTTTCATAGTAAGGTAAAGGGAATTCCAAGGAACAATGGAGTAAATGAAATGGAAGAATTATAACATACAAATAGCAAAAATAGCTGACAGTACGTATTCACTCAAGTATTCAAGGCATTCTAGAGGTAAATTTTGCACTGCTGATTGGCAAAGTTAAGTGTTTGATTGACTGACTGATGTTTGCTTGAATCTTTTGACAGCTGAAAAGTCCCAGGGCATTTGTTTAAGTCAATAGGAAGGTAAAACCTTTCCGATACAAATCACAGCTACTTCACAATCTCATTCTACAGGGGAGTCCATTAAAGAGTACAGAGCATATCAACATTTCACTCTCTTCGATTCAGAGTTCTAGTCATCAGGTCAGTTACAGAGGCCCAGTCTCAGCACAAGGTAACAGCTCTGGATAATCTCCTCATCTGTGATCATTACGACAATGCAGCAGTATCCTTCAAAACGAAGTCGCACACTGTTGTCTCCTAGCACGTTTCTCCATGAATTTCACCATTGCTGCTTATGGCCTTGTTTTGAATGTTGTAAGTCATCATCCAAAGGAACGTTATACACACTGAGTGAGTTTTAGGTACCTGCACCAACAGTGTTCATGTTTTGAGAAGTTCTTCCTTCCWCCCCCAGTACTGAAAAGCTGAATGAATTTACATCTTTCAAATGAGTCTGCTGGACTTAACATTGAATTTTAGATCTAATTTTCCCAGCAGAGAGTTTGGCCTTTAATCTTCAGTGTTGAATAACTCCAAATTCAATCCAAATATAAGCTCCTGTGTGCTGCTTTGAGTTTACCTTTCTTTTGCAGGAGACTTCTTTCTCCATTATTTTTATGTGAGTTATTATTAGACTAGTGGCATTTTCTGCGTTTTAGAAGGAAATCCCTAGAAAGTTTAACTGCCCTTGTAACTTCCAAATGAGATAAAGAACAGCCTGCCTATTATCTTTGTATCGTCTATGCTCTGGAGTGACATTATCTCATGCTGCTACAAGAAAACAGGTATTTGCATTATTTCCAGGTCTACTCCTTTCTCAGACCCAAACAGAAGATCCATATTTCTCAAGCATCCAGTAAAGGTGCGTAGGTAATAAGTAGTACTCTATATTGTGAGATAARCTGCTTAGTGAAACCTTCCAATAAACTAAGGGTTCACATGTAGGTTTTTGATGTGACAGACAGAAGGGGTTTGGCTTTTTGATCTGTTCAGTTGGTATCTCACAGTATGAGTGGATGTGCTCKTCTGAGTATTTCTGAAGATGCCCAGAGCTACTCGGCACTGTATTCTCCCCTTTCCCACCAAAGCTTGCTGTCGCCTCACAACTGGTGATACAACCACACATCAGCTTTTTTCCCTAACCCAATGTCAGTCAGTATAGTCCTGGCCAAATATCAAATCTACCTGCCTATCTATTTATCTRTCTACTGTTAAATGGTTTTTACCCTAAATCTCTTAATTTTAACAGCATCGGTTGGGCAGCAGCAACCGGCTGTTAGGCCGGTGGCTCTGAGGGGGAGGTGTCCATCGCCATCTCAGGCTAGGGAGACCTAGCTCACCTGCCGCTTAGGCAGCACATCTCACTGCAGCCTGATTTACCCTTCTTCCCTTTCTGACAGACAGGATTTCACTACTTAGAGAAGACAAAACAATKCTTGTTTCAAAGGAACAGGTTCTAATATATATACTAGTCAGAAGCCTTTGCAATCAGTCTGATCAATGAGATTGGGCTGATTTAGACCAGCTGATTCTCCAATGCAGTCTGCTTAATACTTCTGAATTTCCTTTCAGAAAAGAGGGTATTTGGAGCCAAGATACATGACCCATAATGTGATGGGAATGTGGCATCCCCCAAGAGTAAATTCAAAGAAAGACGCGGATGGGTTTCTAAAAAGGTTTTTTATATATATATTCTTCATTCTGTGGCACAAATTGTGCACTTTCTATAGCCAAAACACAAGTCGTCTTTTACTGGGCTTGCATGAGGCAACACTGGGCCCCAACAGCCTTRGAAATCCACTCGAGGATTACCAAGCCTGACAAGATCAGTGGGGTGCTGTTCTRTTTAATTTCCCGGGTGTAGATAAAAGGCCTTCTCCCTGGAGTCTCTCTCCCGCGCAGAGCGCTGCTGAGCGCGGTCCCCGCGCAGCGCGCAGATTGCAGGGTTCAGCAGGCGGAGGGCAGCAATGGGGGAAGGAAGGACAGTTTGGCAGAATGCTGACCCAGTAGCGCAGGACACCTTCTGATAAGGTATCTAAATCCCAGCAATTTGTGAGACCAGCAGAGCCCAGAGCCCAGATGAATGGCAGGTGTGAGATTCATAGAAACTCCTTGTAATTCTGCAGCAACAAGCCCTTTGGAGAATGGACTTGCGAAGGGGGAAAAGAGGAGAGCAATGAGGGAAAAGAATAAAAGCTGTATGAAGAACAACTGTGTCCCTCATCATAGGAACAGTAGGGAAGTGGAGGAAATAAAGGAGAGGATTCTTTCCTTCACATGGATTTATTCTTCATTTAAATGTTGTTATACTCCTCTTTGGAAGCCTTTCTCCCCACTTTCTTTAAACTTCAGCTAGGGAAGTGGTCTTTCCACTGGCAGATCAAGTCAAGCTGCAGCCTAGATCAGCCCCTGACTGTGTCTCCAGGAGCAATATTCTACTGTCAAAGTAACCAAACAATTCTGGATTGCAATTTTCTTTTTGCAGCAAACCCCTTCCTTCCCCTCCTCTAAAGAATTCCSCAAGAGAGAGGGGAGAACATCTTTTTACTGCTTCACATGACCCACCGCACAAAGGAAAAAGAGGCACAAGAACAGTGAATTTCATTTGTGYCTGTTTGGTAGCCTCAACAAGGCTGGCAGTCCCTAGTTGTAGCAATAATAGCTTAGAGTTTTCAGGGTGGARTAGCCTACTTTCCTCAACTCCTTGTTGTTAATTTTGTTTGGAAATATCCTCAAAAGAATCTAGGCAACACAAGACTAAATGTGCCATGTTCACAAGTTCACTGTTTGACCTATGGCAGTCTGACATGTGAGAAAGGACCCCAATACCATTGCAGAGTGCCACTGAAATAAAAAGGATCCCCACACAGACAGAAAGGTCACCCACATATTCCTGATTTCAGGGCTGGGGCCATATTTTGTATAAAATCTTTCTAAACATGCTGCAAAACAATTGGCAATTGCAGGTGAAGAAGCATGAAAAAGGAAGAGGAATGACTTACAGTGAAGAACGCATCCCTTTGTGTCTTGACACTCTTCCCGTGGATCTGTTAGCTGTTGCTAAGGACTACTCTGTCCTTATCACTTGCCGAATAATCTCAGTAAGATCTCAGAGAACTAACACTGGTAAAATATCACCCATCAGTCCTAAGTTAAAGAAAAAGGAAAAATGTGAGTTGGAGTTTATAGTTTAAGTATAAAATCAGTTAAAACAGCAAATAGCAGACGAAAGAACTTGTGAAAGAAGGAGAGGACACTGCATAGGTTTTTGTGGCCATCAGCTAGAGCACCTTTTTGCATTCACCCAGAATCTCCAGGGCAGTGGACTACATCTCACTTCAATGCAGATACGATTCATTACTCCTGACAGAGAACAGACATAGCTTTGTTGCCTCTCTGGTAAGACAGGTTTAATCACATAAGTAACGCTGACACAGAACTCTCCTGGAGAGCAGKAAGACTCCCCACTGCCAGATCAGGCTGTTGCTCCTTGCTAAAGAGACAGACAATGAGTTGATTTGGATCATGAACTTGCTGTTGCCTTTACTTTCCAGGGCCTCTATTTATGGAGGAAATCTGGACTCTCTTCTCTCCTCTATGTAACCTAAAAAGTTTCCAATGCTTCAATATCAGAGTTCATAGTTTATGTGTGTAAGAAAAGGGGGTGGAGATGGAATAACAAAATAGCCTTTCCCTCCAATATCTTGCCAGGTTATTCAAATAAGATCACAGGAACAGCAAGAAGCATCTTGAAAATATGTATGCAATTAGAAGAACCCCCAGGTTTCATTATGCGGTCTACATCAGAGTCAGTGCCATTTCCTTTTGATAACTTCCCTGCTATCTGGAAAAAAACCCAACTGTATTATCCTGCAAAAAATAATATGAAATATAATACATTTTGTCCAGTAAACATGCAAAAYAAAAGCCTCTTTGCAACAGCACCACTGTTTTCCAAGCCTGAAACRCAGCTGAAGCATCTTTATCATTCTATCTTGTAGTGCTTGCAGCTGTGAGAAGCATAACCTAGATAATAAGGATGTGATAATGTTACAGAAACCTGCCGATAGAAGAGCAGCTCCTCTGACAGCTAGTTTATTCCACGTGGCTCAATCATTATTYCTTATTTCTCTGATGCAAGATTTATTAACCATTGTATCACAGTTTGCCAATTAAAATAAACTGATTAATAAAAGTTGAACATTTCATTTGGCTGAACAGAAAAAAATTCCAAACAGATTCTGGGATGCTGTTTATTTCAACACATAGTTCACAATTTCACTTTTATCTTATGAAATTCAGTTCTYATAAGCAGTATTTCTGTATTTCCTGCTGTATCATATTTCTCCTCCATCCATGCATGAATGAGTAACCATACCTGATGTTTATACAGCTCTCTGAGTAACATTTCTCTATAAGGGAATCCTCAGATTTTGTTAGTACCTCTGAACAGCGTAAGGAAAGGTTCTCCCCTCCTCAGGTACTAGGTAAAATGGCAAATAAAAAAGTTTRGAGATATCCTTTCACCAGCTAGAAACATATCTCTGCTACACAGCTAGGCTTCCTCCCCATCAAACTACAGCAAATCAATTCACAGACTACTCTACAGGGGCAATTAAATCTGGGTGGAAAATACCTTTTCCATTTTGCATAAAGGTTAAAGTTTTGAAAAGTTGTCCTATCCTGAAACATGCTGAAACATGAGTATCTCAAAAATTATTTGATCTCAATATAAAACAATGAGAAAATACGTTTCTGGGTCAAACAAAGTATTTTGGTCTCCTTACATTTGCGTGTGTCTTTCCTATTCTTGACAATCTTTGTCTTTGTTTTTTAGCTATAATTGGCTGGCATCTCAAAATGAAGGGAAACTTCAGATCTGAAACCCAGAAATGGTTGATTTAGAAAATATCCAATCTACGATTTCTATAAAATTTTATCAGAAACGTAAGTGGGAAAAAAAAAAACAAACTGGCCAAAATAAAAGTTCTCTTCAAAAAGTTATGAGTTCAAAAAAAACGCCCCAAATCTTACCATTTCCCAGTTACCAGAAAAAGGTTGCCCTAAAAAGGTCCAGGCCAGTACTACATATAAGAAAGGTTTTTGTTCCTCCATCRAGTTTCTCAGTGATAAGGGCTGTCACATTGTTACTGACCCATCTTAGAAATAACCCAGGGTATGGGAAGTATYACACTCAGACCTACTCTCCAGTGCATTTCCTCACACAGAAGGTACCCAGAAGACAGAGACCTCCCCAGGATCCTTCCTCAGGCAGCRATGCGATTTCCTCTGCTGGTGGAGAGGTTTCCAGCTCTTATCCCYCGCCTCCCAGCCCCCTGAGGACTGTTCCTCACCCTAACAGATACGCTCCCCTCCTGCTACTGACTCCAGCAGCAACTTTTTGGAATGAGRCAAGACAACTCAGGTTTCCATACTGAGAAATCATGTGCATGTGGAGGRGCTCAAATCCTCATCCATCCACCAGAGACATAACACTCCCTGACTTAGTGGAGAGAATGACATAGGTACCTGGGCTCCTTTCCATGACCAGGACAAAACTAAGCCTGGATCAATGACGAACAATTTATGTCTCTCTGTTTATGGACAGAAAGCTCTGAGCACCTCTCTTTCTACTTCTTTTGAATTAATAAAAGCCCTGATATAGTTGTCCTTGGGAGGGAGGTAAACAAGGGGGAATAATAGATGTAAAGAATCATACTGGCACTGTAATGAAATATATATACAGGAATCACGGTTGTTGGTTTGCCTTTATAGCATCCTTATATCTGTGCTTCATGATATTTTGGTGCTAAATACCACTCCTTTTTCATTATGACAGTGCATGCCAGCTGGTGATTGATCTGGTGCTGAAAGCTACTTACACAAGAAATACTCTTCCTTGTGAAAGTGCCATTACAGCGTGTTTACTAAATAATATCTGGTAAGAAACTCTTTCCAGATGCAGAATGCACTTCCTATAGGTGTTAAAAATATTCAGCAAGTTTCCATTTCTCTTTCTAGCACCTACATAAAAATAAGCAAATGGATATATTCTACCTAGAACTACTCCTGTGCAGATGATCCATCGTCACTTTAGCAGCAATCATAGACAAAATGAATGGTACCATTTAATGAGTAACACTATGGCTTCTTGCAGCTCCAGATTGCTTCTTGGAGGCATCTCAAGAAGATAGAGACTGAGACTGATCTTTCAATTGAAAGAATTTGACTAATCAAAGTGTAAGTGGATATGGCTACAAGCAAGATAGGAGTGTTAACCTATCTGGAGAATATCTGTGGAATGGGTATACACAATTCACTGCTCAGTGCAGAAATATGTACATTGTGTGACAGACCTTCAGATAAGTAAGTCACAACAGTCCAGACTGAAGTCCACAAGTCTTTCTTCCCTATGGCCAGACAGTCAGTGCAAGGTTATGCCAAAGGCTTTCCCACYTTCTGAGGACATCTAAATTCACCTGCGGAAACATTAATCTTGTTGTCAGGCATAGGCTGTGACTGGAAAACGACTGGCAATTTAACTTCCCAGGTTTGTGATCCTTCTGAGGACCACAAAACCCAGGAAAGAAAATAATGTTTAGAAATTTGTTCAATAGTGGCCTGAATCAGAAATACTTCTGCAAATCAAGAGTTGATGGCCCCAAACCCTGAAGAAGTCTTAAAGGTGAGTTCCTAGTCATACTACCACTTGCTGACATTGATGSAACAGAAAATTATTTATGTAAATTGTGTATAAGATGAATATATTAAAGTACCTTTGTTGAATCTATGGAAATCCTGATGTCATCAGAAGAGTTGGAAAGTTCAAAGACATGTTTTCTGGGATTTTGCAGGCAGCAAGTATTTTTCTAACCCCTGACACCATTTGCAACAGGCCTTATGACTCAYCTTCTGGCTAATTTCCTAAAGTGGTGTCTTGACACTACGCTTCATTCAATGCCTCTTCTAAAATCGGCTTCCGCTGGGGGTCATAAGAAGCTATACAGCCTGGATTACAGGATCTTGGTGGGGTCCTGCAAGAGGTATAAGAGCATCTGCTCTTTCAATCAGGGCCACAGTCAGTAGCAACTAAACAAGCAAAACCAAAAAAAGAAAACAAAAGAGTGAAGCTAGAGCGCAAGCTACAAAAATCAAACTGAAGCTTCAAAGACACAGTTGGGAAAAAGAAGGAATAAATTTATTTTGGGAATCTATTCTGGCATCACATTATATGAAGCACCATAAGTTTCTTCTCTTGGGGTACCACAATGCTAGGACTTTGTTGCTTTTAATTTTCACCTAGTAGTATTAGTAGGTCCTGAGAACATATTTTTCATTGGTTTCTCTGGTACAGTCTCAGGGGCAAAGACCCTGCCACTCTTTCATTGAAATTCATGATATGCATCTCTCTTCATGGTGGTTCACTTTCGCAGAAGGGGAATTGTAGAGCTACTCTAACTTATCCCCAGGGATACACAATAGTGGATGGAAATAACACGCAGGCTTCGTAAATGTTCTCAGTACAATTACTTTTTGCTTGAGGTAAGGCAAGGATCAATAAAACATGGGGATCTGGTTACTCTACTGAGACTTTCCTCTGTTTCCTGAAGAAGGCAGGCATTTATTTTCCTGGGTTTGGCTGAGACACAATGCCAGCTGCCACTCTCTTTTTGTTGGCCCAGCACCTCCATCAGTTATTTTGCTAGCAATATCAGCTCCTGAGGAGACGACTTGCTATTACATATACTGAGGGGTTGTATTTTCCCCTGAACTTGATGATTACAGGGCTTCAACATTTCTGAAAAKATACATATTTTGCCAAATCTTGCCTAATAAAATTTCTTGGAACGTTAACTGAGATTTCATACCAAACCGAACTGTCCTACTTTGCTTATTATTTTTGTAAGACAGTTTTGGGTTGGGTCTTTGACATTTGACCAAAATGACTCTTTAAATTATGGTCTTATATTTGAAGTACTCTTGTAACAGATAATTTGCAAAATGTAATATACGAACTAGAACAGCATGTTTACAGTTACTGTTGAAAACTTGGAATACGAGAGAAATATTCTGAACTGGGAAAGCAAAATGAGAATTCTAAGATGCATCTCAGTATCTCTGTAACCACATTTGGGCATGATAATAAAGGTTGATACATTCTTTGATACTCGATGCTTCTCCCCAATGATATAAAGTAGAAAATTCATGACATTTTGCTAATTAACTTGAACACTTCATTTAATAATCTGAGTAACCAAAACATAAGCATCTTATTAATATTCTCTAAGCATTCAATATATGAAAATGACTGAAAGTGTTTCCAAGCATACTTTAAAGGCAAAGGCTAGTTTGTTATAGCCTAGATACTAAGACTGTACTACACAACCGTACTGGTGCATTTTGTATTAAYACTAAGGTCCAGAAAACCCTGATCCAGGCAGGAGTCTGAGTGTTGTGATTAGCAACAGTATTGTGACCACTTCAAGAAATGACACTGTATTTGGACAAACCGTAAGAGACTATATGACTAAAGGAACAGCTTTTTATCGATAGATATGGTTTCGTATGAACTTTAATTTGCCTGTTTTCAATTACCTTGTTTATTTTATCATGCATACTAATTTAAAATTGTGGTTTAGACACACTTGAATAGCATTTACTAATTAGTAAATTAGAACCTGGCAAATCACATGCAAATCACTGGTTTACATACACAGTGTGAATGCTCTTGGCTCCATTTTTCCAGCAGCATGGTATAACTCAGGAGATCTGAAAAAATACAGAATGTAAACCTCCCTTCACGGCATATTTGGGGTAGGAAGTTGTTTGGTTGGTCAGTTGTTTTGACAATTAAACGAGCAACTTTTTGCTCAAGTCAAAATGATTATATATTAGGAAAAAAAATATTTTCCTATCACAACAATCCAGTAAAAAGTTACGACAGATAACATGATATATCCATCAACATTCACACTTCTGTAGAGAAAGACAGAGRGGCAGACTGATCAGCCTTGGCCTAGCTGACGCTGCCTCGGCTGTAAGTCACTGTACCTCACTGAAATACAACGATGAATCTAGGCCACAAAATTGCAGCAGTTGCTTGGTCCTTAAATATGAATACTACTTGTCCTTACAAACATGGTCAGTATGCTTCCATCTTCAAAGCGCATTATGTTTAATAAATGTTAGGCACAAACAGGCACTAAATTCAGAATTGCCTTTTCACCTTGTTATGACATACATATCTTAAAAAAATGTAAGTAGTGCAGGAAGAATTTCAAGGCCAAGTGCCGGGTCCTGCACTTGGGTCACAACAACCCCAGGCAACGCTACAGGCTTGGGGAAGAGTGGCTGGAAAGGTACCCGGCGGAAAAGGACCTGGGGGTGCTGGTCGACAGCCAGCTGAACATGAGCCGGCAGTGTGCCCAGGTGGCCAAGAAGGCCAACGGCATCCTGG
>JASVER010000024.1:2841960-3147780 GCA_030449065.1 Oceanodroma leucorhoa
ATGATTCTATGATTCTATAAGAATGTCCTTTTTAGCTTTTTACTTATGCCCACGGGAAGTGGGAATAAAGTACAACCAAATCATATTYGTCCCCTGTGTATTACAGACATATCCATAAAGAACAGAGAGTTTCCTAAGTTTACTTTAGACTTCTAAGGTTAACACGGGTGTGACTTGAACTTGCGGTTGCAGGAAGAACGTGTTATAGGTCTTGGACACGTCGGATCGTCAATTGCTACCCTAACGTTTCAGCGCGTTATGACCGGCGTGTGGCCCCCGACTGTAGTGGGGGTCACCCGTGAGAAACGTCCCTGACCTCCCGCACGGGAGACAAAGGTGCRGTTCCCGAGCAGTGCTCGGGGTGGCAAAAGCGCGGGCGCTCCCCGCACAAAGGGTGGGTCTCAGCAATGGGCCAGCTTCCAGCCACCTTGCGCTGCTCCCGAAATTGGCTGTGTTCAGAGAAAGTTAAGACATTTCACGCTACAGAGAGAAGCTAACCTTGGGAAATTCCCTTGTTTCAGGATAAGAGAGGCCAGTTTCCTTCCTTTCAGAAACTTTGACTGTCTAAAAGAAGAGTAGGTCATGTTCAATTGTGCATATTATTTTAACAGATTGTCTTCACAGCAGGAGGGATCTTCTTGTTTTTAAAATAAATTCCCAACAGCTTCAATTGTGGCCACCTACAGATCAGATTTCATGCAAAATCAAGAGTCCCTATTTGAAAGGGGGGGAAAAAGGAAATGAGAAAAAAGGGAGCTGTGAAGAGAAGTAACTAARTTGGTAACTAACTGTAAGATGTAGGGATCAAAACATGCTATAACTTTACAAGGGAAACAAAACAAAACAAAAAAAGAGCTGATAAAAGGAAAGTGAATTACTTGTATGCTCCTTTCAAATATACAGAAAATACATTTTCTGAAAGGTCTGCCTGCTGCTGGGGCTCCCTGCAGATCTTTTTCTCTCTTACCAAAGAAGAAACACACACTGGTATTTTTGAAAATTTGTGGAATATGAGGAAGCTGAGCTGAAGACTCTGACAAACCCTGAGTGAAATTTTAGGCACTGATTCTTCATGTTATGCCCTTCTGCTTAAATCTTGTGAGTCCTACCAAAGTCAGGGGTGGTTGTACACATACCTCAACTTTCCTAGGACTGAGGCCTTACTGAAACACAAGTCTGCCTCCGCTGCACGTGTCACTTCAGCGTTTTGGCTCAGTCCTTAAAAGGGAACATCCAAATCAACATGAAAATTTAGGTCAGATAATGTAATCTAAAACCTGGATTAAACTACTTCAAAGAAACAGATTATCTTTCAGCCAGATGTGTGAGGGCAGGCACTGACAGCTGGGAGAATTTGAAACATGGACTAGAAGCCAACAGAAAAMGGTGAGACTTCTCCTTTTGGTAGTTGAGTGGATTTAGATTGGGCCAAAACCCCGTCAACCCTACATGTAGCCTGTCCATTCTTGTCTTCTAGCTTCCAGGAATGCACACAACACAAGCTCTGGCAGTTTACAGGCAAATGTGGAGCAGGAGGCAAYCCAAAACTCTTCTGCTCACCAGCTCCTTAAATTAGGTGAGCCTCAAAGAAAGCACACAAGGGTATGACAAGAGTACTCTGCACACGAGCTGTCACTGCCATCCAGTTTGAATGAGGTGATCAAGGACCTTCAAACAAGTGAAGATGTCTTTTGGTGAAAGGAATAGAGAGATTAAAGATATTTTGACAAACAGAAAAAACAAAGCTATCACATACAAAATTACTTTAGTGTGGAAGACGAGTTTGGGGATTTTTTCCTACTTTGATCTGGTTTTCATCTAAACAAGCTAATGGCACTACCTATATCTGTATATTGTTAGGGAAAAAACCCTCTTTAAAGTCTTCTATGACATGTCAACTTAAGAAACGCATAGTTACATGAAAAGACCTGCAAGTAATTTTGCATTTTAGGTGACCAACTGAATCCTCACTCTTTAAATCAGTAAGCAGGAAAAAAACTAACATTGACTTTACTGTCATGTTTATTTGAAAAAACAGGAGTTGAAAGGCAGAGCGAAACAGCCCACATGAAACACATGAATAGCATAATGACAAACAAATCAACGTAYGAGCCAGCAGAGTACTGAATAGCAGTATAAAAGCTAGATAACCCTGTACAGCACATTCGASCAAAGGGAGAAAGTAGTATGATGAAGGAAAAAAGGAGAAAAGAGGAGAAGCATGATCAYAAAATATCAATCATTTGAAACCCTAGAGTGCCCATGTGAAGAAAGGTGAAGTTGGCCATATTTTCAGGAACAAGTTTGCTCAGCAAAGTGGAAGGCATTTTGGATGCCCTCATTAAAAAAAACTGATTTTTTTCTAACATTGGAGTTCAAAGTGCCACATTTCGTGCTCTTTCCTTTTCCTATCACCTCTGCAYACTTTCTTGTGCTTTGCAATATCATATCTGCTTTGTGCCTTTCATGCAGCAATAACATATGTGGCTTTAAAAAAGGAAAAAAAAAMCCCACCACTTTCCCAAAGTGGCTTCCTGCTGAGGGATGTACTTCTGGGTACAGACAGAGATCAGCTGTGGGTACCCAGCACACTGAATCCTGCAACCAGCTCCGCAACACAGCAGAACAGGGAGTCACCGCTATTTCCATCCACATGAAATAAACACCCTGAGTTTTGACCAAGACCCTATTCCATTTCACTCACATTTGAAGAAATCGATACAGGAACTACCAGCTGATCAATACATATGAAAGAGACTGGTTTTGATTTGTTATTCAGTGGTACTATATAAAACAGGGCAAATGGGTACCCTGCACCTCCCACTCTAGCAATCACTGACAAGTGCTGGAAATCCATTTTGTGCATCATGTGGCACCCAGTGCCCCGCTGCCTGCCTCCTCCCTCTGCCAGCAGTCCCCATGCCCCCGGCAGAACGCAAGAGCAGACGCTTCTGTCAGGCCATCTCAGCTTAGCATCGGAGCTCTTCTAAGACGCCCCACTGTTCCCTGAGCAATGCRGGTAAACTGGGGACACTGTAATAAGATAAATTACTGTGAATGTTTCTCTCAGTGATCTGGAGCCAGAGCTCAGATGGTCAAAGGACACAGTGGTGTTGGGCCTACAACTCCTGTGGATTTCAGGGTGCCCAATGTTCTTGCAGTAGAAAGGTAGAATTTACCTACTATTGAGATCCGACAGAATCCATTACCTCTGCAGTTCACCCCGGGTGCAGGACACTGCAGCACTGGCCATCTCTGTGCTGAGCACTTGCAGTCCATGAAGCTAAGAGAGACAGAGTAGAAGAAAAGAAAATAATTATATTCATCATCAAGATTGAGTCCTTGAGGACTTGATTCATACATTAAATCATGCATGCACTTGTTTCCTGAATCTGGACCTGGAAATCAAAGGTCCAGATCTGCGAACGCCTTTGGGTGTCACAGTATTAGCGGGCACAGTGGCTACCTTCTCACCGAGCAAGTAGTATAGGGGAGCCCCGAGTCAGCTGCCTCAGATGTGCGTGCTACATACAAGGAGATCTAAATGTACGATATCCCAGAAAAACCCTATATAGCCTAGGAAAATATCATGACTATCTGACAAGTCCCCTTCAAGAAGGAATCTGCTCTGACCTGAGCAATGCCATCCCAGGTCTAAGGTGAGTTAGTTTCCTATCAGGACAGGTGTCTGCATGTAATTGTCCCCAAATAGTTGCCTCCAGGCTCTTCCCTTGACTGCCATAATCTGAGAATTGAACCACAGAAGCCAGCTAATAAGCTGGGAGCTGCCTGAAGGCAGCCAGCTGAGCAGGGAGGCATCTCTCTGAGCTAGCAGGGAATCCTGAGGACAAATCTGAAACCTCATCCTTTCCAGAAATTAAAGCTAGAGGAATATACCCRCCTTTGGGGAGCCTTGCCCCTGTTCCCTCTCCTCAAAACTACTTCCCTTAACCACGTTCTTTCAAAGCCAAGTAAAAACCTCTCCTTCCTTTCTTTCAAAAGGCATCACTATCCTCATCTTCGGTATTTGAGTGCTTAAGGCACTCAGAGAAAATATAGTGAAAATGTAATTTACTGTCTCTTCTTTATAGGCTCACATCTGTGTGCCCAACCTTTCAAGTGACTACTTTAACAGRGGCTACCCTTACCCTGAGATGCAGGGCCAAGGGACTCTCACTGGCCAGCGTCACCCACCAGCAGGACCGGGGTGCGTGCCCTGGGGTCCTTAGCCTTTGACACAAACAGGGACAGTTTAGTCTGCTGAGCCCTTCACTCCAAATACGACACTCAACCTGAAGGGACAGACTCAGTTGACTAAACAGTCCCGTATGCTGAAAGCAAAAAGCGCATCTAACACTTGYAATTTTTAAAATGGTAAATGAATGGGGAGAGAGGGAAACAGTAACGTCTTTTGAAACCATGTGAGGATCTGCTTGACCAGATTTGAAAATTACTGTCTGGAAACGAACTCGATGCTCTACTTGGAGATTTTTTTTCCAGGGGGAAAAAAATTTTTTTCCAGTGTGTTTTAAGACAGTGCTTTGTAAACCTTACATAGAGCCAGCTGCAGTCTATCATATCAACTTCTCTTCTGGATTGATTCTCCCAGAAAGGTTTCATCAGCTTACAAGCAGCTAGGTTGTAGTTTCATTTCCCCTTAGGATTCTGCTGTGTGTCAAAGTAAGAAATTGAGACTAAACAAGAAAACATGGAGTAAAGTTTAAGTACCTCTACTATGAAAGCTGTTAAATGAGAAACAGGCATTGCAGACTACAAGTGTCAATTAGGTACTGGTTCCACTGGGAAATGACATTTTCACATTGTTTCTGCCTTCTGGTTTGCTGTTGACAAATCTGGGCTTAGGTAAGTTATCCTCTAGTTACATGTATTCCTGACATCTTTTCTTTGCAGGCCTGTCAGCACAGACATTTCACAGCTAAACTTATTTGCCCCTATCATTTTAAATGAATAAAAAAATTCAAATACTATAATAAAAATATCTGATTGCCTCCTCACTTACCGCAAATCTGGGGTACTCAGTTATCAGAATGGAGAGGTGATTTCAGAAATCTCTGGCTTTTGGCACTCAAATGTAAGTATTTCAGTGAGATCTGATCTGTGATTGACAGACAGGTGCAATGCAGTCCTGAAAGTCTCCCTTACAGATTGTAAATTGCATTGCCTTTGGAAAAAAAGAGTTGGAATGACTGGAGGCAAAACATCCAGTGAATGCTTTATGAAATCTGGTGAATTCCAAAAACTGAACATAATTTCACAGTCTTCAAAAAGCGCTTTCTAGGAGCTTGACTCTTTCTTAAGAATATATCCTCTCCTATATGGGGCACATAATTGCAGTGGAGAGTGCAATGGTCCTGCCTTCTAGCGATGAAAAGACCAGTAGAGAGTTATCATCCCTGACGATACTCTGCTCCAGGAGCGGCTTTCGGGACTGGGAGATGCTCTGTTCCACACCCCACAGAAGACAGACTGTTAAAAGGTTTTGAGCCCAGCGCAAAAGGCTTTGCAACAATAACAAATCAATCCACACAGAGACCTAGTTTATGAAAAATGGCTGATTGACTCCTGAGTGGCTGAAAAGGTGTAACTGAAATTGAAATTCGGTCTTCTAATTCTATCTCCATATGCTATTGTAATTCCATCAGTCTCCTTTCACTACTCGCTCCTGGACTCCTTCAGCCTGAGATTTCTTTTTTCACTTAACCCCACACTTACATCTGAAATCACGAAAGAAACCTGTTCTTGCAACATGTGGTGTCCTGCTATTGTGCTTCCTGAGGACCAAAAATACCCTCCCCTTCACCAGCGCCAGGATAATTGGAATGCSTTGCCACCAACGCGACAGCGGATGTTTGTGCTACATCTGCATTCCACATGGACTGTGAATGTGACAAGCTCCCATAATAATGGAAAACATTTCCGACAACTTTCAGAGCTAATATATTCTGATCCCTACAGAGCAAATTTGGAAAAAGAAAAGTGTATCAATTTACAGTTCAGGATTGCTTAAGAAAGGCAGAGCTTTCCGCAGAGAGGAATATAGCAGTGAAGACACAAAGACAGAGAAAACTTATTTTCAAAACTTTCAAGCATAAGTTGTGCCTAAAGCAAAGCTAACATTTCCGCTTCGCAAATGCCATGAAATGGCAGGGAAACTTGGGAACATGTAGTTGAATTAGAGCCATCAAAGATTTTGGCAGAGGGCCTGTTCAGTTACTGACACAAATTAMAAGTTGAGAGTTTCCCTGCAACATCCCCTCCCGCACCTGCTAACAGAGGGAGGAGAGGTAAGCCTGACTGAAGTCCCCTATACAGCAGTAGCTGTTGGAAAGTACCAAAACACGTGTCAACTCAGAGCAGGCAAGTGGGCATGCACAGAGCCAGAGAAAAGCCGTAGAAACTCCCTACGTAGAAGGACTGAAACCTGTAGATTCGGGGGTGCGCAGGAATGACAGACAGTGCCCTCCAGGAMGGCAGGCTAACGTATGAGTTCCCCTTCTTGCTCTGCAGGGACCRTTTCATAAGGGATTCTGGGTTAAGTATCACTGTGGTAGCAATGCAAATACAGGTCTRTAATGGGATTTTTCCTCCTAAATGCTGCCATTGTGCAGAACACAATCAAAATAAACCGTGCAAGAACATGGAAGTTCAATATACCGTGCGGCACAAGATGGCAAGCAGCCTCTCTTTTATGCAGTCAGCAGCCTRTGCAGTTGTGTTTGTTTAAAGCCTTCAGATAACTGCAATTTATATGCCACAAAACAAAATTTCTGCACTTGTGGACAGCCAAACTGATGCTTTTGCAGTGTGGACAGACGTTGATTGGCTAGTGAAAAATTTCCATGACCAAAGTTTTGATTTGGAGTTTGCTCCTTACATTAATCCAAAACAACCCCAATGCATTTGATCTCCGGATGTAGCGCTCTGTCCATGTTTTTGAGGAACAGGAGCTACTGACATTTCTGGGTCTAGTTTGGCCTAACACTTCTCAAACTAATTCTCAGCCTGCCAATGAAAGCAATTTCTGCTTTTTGTCTTATTTCACTATATTTGAAGTTATGTCAAAGGTGTCTGCACTCAGGAGTGGCCTTTATAATATGGGATTCAAAACCAAATGAATACTTTCAGATAACACTGTTTATGGAGCTAAATGGTCATGCACAGCTTATCCATATGTTTATACATTGGAACCAGATGTTCACATTGTTAGGTTTAAACTTGACAGCAGGGCACAATAAACATGATACACAGCTATTCTACAAGTTTCTCACATTTCAGGCTGCCTATGGCAACACATCTATAARGGTCTATTCAGCTAGAAAAGAAGAGATATTATGCTATATAGAAAGTGGTATAAAGCCATAATATTGAAGTTTAAATTTTAAGCTATGAATGCATGAGTCCAGAAGGGAGACCTTCCCAAGGTCATTTTTCTCTGGAAGAACATTTCTTTTCTTTGAACTGACTATTCACCAGGCATGAAGAATTCTCAAAAAACATATTTAAGCCCATGCATAGTTTTAAGTGTGTGCAGAAGTCACTATCACCATTATAGCTGCTCACATTCTTCAGTCGTGCACGGTTTAGTACTTTGATGGACTGAAATGTCATTAAGCTACAAAGTGGTTTTGTGAGATTGCCTCAGCACCCAGCAGTTGTGTTTTTGTTTCGGTCCTGCACTCGTCATCTGAATGAGCASGTGGAAATAAAAAAAGAGTACTTCTAGTAAAAAACTATGTCCTATTAGTGTGTTTAGACAAGACACAAAACATTAGAAACAATTCAAAGGCACTCACCATATGCTGCATACAGTCTACAAATTTTGACCTTGAATCTGCACAAGCAGTTCAAATACATTACTGAAAAACGAATTAAGCTGTCCGTCTTAGAAATTTCAGCGCTAATACGAACTATTGATTCTGGTTTTGCATAACAATTGTCAGCAGTTCATAAATTTTTACTTAAAAGGAGAAAACTGGTAAGGCAGGAAGCACTTACTTAATTTTAGCCACCTTCTTTCCTCTGAATAAAAACCAGCCACGTTTTCTACAATATCATGCCTCCTCCTCTTTCTCGCTACTAATGCTGTAATTTTTTACAGGCAGACAAGGAGGGAGCATATGGCCTATTTTGCTATGATGAAAACCTTGCAATTACAGCAAAGAATTCCCATCAGAAATCAGTGAAAGCAGCACCACAATGCTTGCATTTGACTCCTACTCCTGGTCACTCACCTCTCTTCCCTCCTTGCAAGCCTTTGCTCACAAGCCAGAAGGGTTATTGCTTTCCTATTCTCTCCAATAAAGAGTTGACTTTTTAGGTCGGCTCTTACARACTATATACTTTGCACAGCATGAAAATAACATATGAACGCATCTACTGATATGATTAGGCTTATCAGTTTCTGCCTGCACYTTTGCAAGGCACAGGCAGTTATCCATGGCAAGCCATATTTCGTTGTTCTGATTAATCCTGAGCCGCAAATAGTGCACAGAACCAAAACATTATCTTTCCTTAAAAAATCCTCCAGGGGCTTGTAAAGTCTGCTGAAACCCATGCCAGTCTGAATTCAATACACTGCCTCTACCTTACAGGCTTGCCAGGCTCATTAGCAAGTTTTTAACTCACCTTACTSTGTCTGTTCTGTGGGTTATAAGCAACTTCATATTGCTGGTAATGTTCTCCAAGCAGTCTGATGCTAACTTTGCTTTCCCTATCAATTCTGCTCACTTGGCAACACTGACTTTTTTTCTTTTCTACATTTTTGTTGTGATGGGGAAGCCACTGCATTTGCATTAGCTCCTTTTTTGTGCCCCAGGATCATCTGTGGAGACGCAGGCACCATACTGCCAGTTGAGCTACTGAGGTGAATAAAAAGGGTCCAGAGAGAGTAACTGATATAGCTGGCCTGTGTATCACACAGAAAGGGCAACTCAAATACATATAATCTAAATATGCATGTATGTCTATACATACGTAAAAATACTTCTTGGTAAAAAAGCGATAGTATTATTCCTTTCCACATGAAAAAATTTCTTCCTTTATGAAAGAAAGAGATTGTACATAGAGCACATTCAGGCATGGTCAYAGCATGTCATAGCTGGCCTCTGGTGGCCCATCCCTAACAGATAGCATTCAAGCTGTTCTAGCGTATGCCAAGGCCAGAACAAAGTCAGCCTCAAATCAGGGAGCCGTAAGTCCCTCTTCAGTCTTTTATTTGTACCCAGTGAATACTGAGGGCATCTGTGAATGTTGCCCAGAAAAACTTGAAAAAGTTTTCTCCAGTTTTGAAAGTAGCCAAATAGGATTGTCATTGACAAAATGCTTCTGAAAAAGGTCCAGCCAATTCTGATGTGTCCCTTTTTACCATTTTCAAGCCTTTTCCAATGATGTACCCTGTCAGTGCAGAGACATGGCAGTGTGAAAGCATCATCGCCTCTCTATCTAGCTTTTAAAAAGGGAAGAGTATTATCCCACCGTCTTTTACAGAGACTAGATGTACAAGAATGAGAGAGTCGTGAAAATTCCTAGGACGTACTAAATACTAAAGTGCAGCCTGGGCTGTAGGGAATGCAGTCCCTGGGCCCTCTGCTCTCCCGTAGCACAGCTCTTCTGCGAATCTATTTGCAACCTTTCAAAAGCTTACAAGTCTGGTACTGCAGCCATTGAACCTTTTGAACACCCTGAAGCAACTACAAAATCTTCCCAATTGTTTTAAAAGCCGCAGCAAAAATTCAATAGTCTTGATTTTTTGCAAGAAAGCTTCAGCTCTAATAAAACTCCCAGCGACCGCAAAGAGAACAGCAACATCCAGCCCTCCCTTCCCTCAGAGCATGGTCCTGCTACACCACCAGGACCTATGTAACTTTAAAATATAACAAACACATGAAGAGACAATTAAACAAGTGTTAAACATGATGAAAAATACTCTTCCGCTTAAAAGAGCTTCCTTAATTTTTTCTCTCAAATGGCTAATACAAAGCTTCAAAACATGATTAGCAAGCTATCAGGAAAAAATAGGAAGACCTTCAAAATTCTAAGCTTTTGTGTTAAAATAGCAATGGCCATATCCTACTGATTCATAAACACATAATGCATTCTGGAAATGGGGAGGATTTGGTCTAGGGTCCTTTTTGCCCTTGTGCCTCAGGACAGTCAATTTTCCACTTTTAACTATCGCAAGATGCAATTTGCTGCTGTGTTTTCAGGTTCCACACAATCAGTCCACGCACGAGTATACTCCAAGAGCGGACCTGCAAATGCTTTTCCGTACGTGTTATCCTTCCAAATTCCAGAAACACAATCCCAGAAATATATTACCATTTCATCACCACCAGTCATGTCTCTAGGTGCTCCTTCCGCTACTGCCACTGAAGTTGCAGCTTCATGAAAGGATGCCTATTGCAATATCAAAGAGCTGCAGAATTCACACCACTAGTGGCAGATGTTGGGAATGAAACTGAATAGGGAAAAGCGTGCGAGTGAGCCCGTGAGCGTCAGGCGTGCACTCGGAACACTGTCATAATTTCTCAAAGCTGCACCATACACTTAGGATTGTAAGTAGGAAGCTATTTTTTTTTCCAGCAAAGAAGGTTAAAAGGTCCCTGTTGTAAGTATTCCACAAAGCATTTTCAAGACTGGTTTTGCAAACAGAATGAAACCTTATATAGTGCTATCAAGTCACTTTTCCATATTATGTAAACATATACAATAGATATAAAATACGTAGTAGCTAATCTCAAATCTATTCGTATTTACCCCAGCAAATCTTTACATATTCTGTTTCTGCAACAGTCTGACCAGTGTGTGAAACACAGAGGTTACTTGAAATGAATACTGCTAATTTAAGATGACATTTACAAGCTATTAAAGCAGAAGGATAAGTATACTGTGGCTTAAACACATCAGCCAACAAAGACAAGYATCAGCCTAGAGACGTTTGCTGAAACGGAGATTCTGCTGGTGGGAGCCATTTTGTCCTGAAGTGACAAGATTTATGCAGTCATCCTTCTCTAACGTAAACTTCTTGCAGCCTAGGAGCATACTGTGCCTTTCTGAGCTCCTGCATTGCTGCCCAGGTACACAGAGTCAGTAGCTTCTGTGTCAGTGAGATTAACCCTAAACGCCAGAACCCCAAGGAGGGCTGTCTGCATAGATGCCAATTCCTACAAAAAGGAGCTGGCCAGGAGAGGCTGAATGCCAGATGGGGCCAACACCTCTCCTTTTCCATTAGGACTTCAATGCTTCTGCGTGTCTCAGTGGTTCTCTTCTCTATATCCTMCCCCCTCCTACCTTTATCTGATTAACCCATTTAGGCAAATGGGACCAGATTTTAATGGTTCTTCAAAGATAAAATGTCAAGAATATTCAAAAAGATCTTGCTTCCACTGGAATATGCTTTAGGAAACCAAAAAGTTTTGCAGAAGAAAATTCTTTTAGGAAAATGTTTCAATGGCACTTAACAGAATATTCTCTTTCAGTAAGGTCAGGGGCTTGCATCCACTTCTCAACTAATGGTAAATAAAACAGGAGAAATATTCCAACTCTCAAAGGAGTTGGATACCCAGGTACTTTGAAACACCCCCCTAGCACCTTTCTGTATCTTTGAAAATGTTCCAGTTATCTCTTTGTCAATAATCTTTTGCTTTGCTTTGCTCTTGCTGATCCTCTGGGAGGACTGAGGGGGAAGATTACTATCTAAGGATAAGATCATCCTTGCCATTTTTTTACAGATACCTGTACATTTCAGTAAGTAGCACACCTTTAAATATTTGAAAGCTATCATGTTGATTTGCTTTGGAGAGTAGATGGCAAAACCCTATCTCCTGTGCTAGCTTTAGTTTCTATTTTAAATAAATTAAGTGTCCTCTCCTTCTACCTCCCCATTGCTTCTTTTCAATATTTAAAGGGAAAAGCAAATTCCCCTTGGGTAACTAAATGTGAAGTATAGTAAAAAGAATCTTTATATTGTTATATTATTAATCTAAAATGAAGGGGTATATATTAAAGTTTACAGCACAGCAGAAATAAAAATTATTTAGACAGAGAAATTCACATAGTAGAGGTGTCTGGAGATTACTTTGTTCTTTTAAATTTTGTGAAGCAAATTATATTGTGATACTTGGACAAAATCCAACCTCCAAAGAAAATAAAGACAGAAAGAAATATATATTTTTGAAGTGTCTCTGAAAATGTGCAAATGATGATTTATTATGAACTTTGTATTAAAAAAAATAGGGGAAAATGTATTACAGAAGACATGGCACTTTATATGCGTGCTCTTTGAATAAGCAAAGGCAGGCCCTTTGTTATACACCAATTGATTTTAAATAGAGATTTCATACAATGCAAGCACTTAGGATATTTCTCATTTCTAAAAATTAATATAGGAAGCAGGGAGATAGATTCAGAAGTGAACACCACACGTATTTGTAAAATAATTGCAGTTTATTGACCAAAACCATTAAAGGCTCTGCAGACAACAACATTACCTGACAGTCCTCATCAGGTTATTGATTCACTTCTCTCTCCCAGAAGTGCAGTTGCTCAGACTTTGTTCAGTGTAGTGAACAAAAGGCAGAAGGCACCTTTTCATTGCCACTGTTCCAGTTGTTATTAGACATCACTCTCCTGTGCTACTTTTGGCAGGAAGGTATTGGTGCAAGGTGCCTGGAATGACAGAGACTAACACTTTCGACTCAGAGGTGTGTTTGCAATTAGCACAAAGACTACATCTCTGGCCTGAGCAAATAGTGGCGTCTCCTCCAGATGCCTGCTTTGCCCTTGTACAGGCATCTTAATTGGCATGAAGGGCTTGCAACAACCTTTATATGCAACGGTGACATCTTGATACTGCTTGCAAATGAGAAAACCCTGAAGTCTGAGCTTCCTGATGGAACACAATAAATCCACAGACTCCTTCTCACAAAGGAATGGATCCTAATGCTGTGAAAAATCTGAGAGGTACCCAAAGTCAGACAGGGAGCAGCCAGTGTTCACAAAGGAATTCAGTGCGGCAGGAAGGCCAGGCAAGCAGAGATCCAAATACAGATCTGCTTATGGGCACCCAACTCAAACTCGTCTGATTAAATTAACATTTGAAKCAAAACACAGAGCTATAAGAGGTTTTAAGAATCAGGTACCTATTATCATGACAGAAAAGGAGCCCTTTAGCCCCCCMACATGAGCCACAACCACAACTGCACATGCTTCCAGGTCGCAACACGTGTGACGATGTGGCACTCGCCGCAGGTCCTCTGCCCCATCCCCTCTTCTGCCAGGCATCGGCTGTTCCTGCTGCGTCTCTTCACAACGCTCATTGCTTTGGAGCGACRTCACAGCCACCTGAGATTCAGAGAAACCTTCTGGGAAGGGATTTTGTGGAAATGAAGCTTCTGCAACATACTGAAGCTGTTTCAGAAGTAGCCCACCGCTTTAGCCCTGTGATTCCTCTGCAGATGGCCACAGCTGCTGCAGCCCTTGGAGGAGAATTCAGTATGTTGCTTCTTGTTCATCCTGACACTGTTTGACGGAGGAATTCCCAGAGAAGTGCCACACTTTGTAACTCTGTGCCATAACACAGAATGCATTACCCACAATTAAAAGCATGACTACAGGCCCTTGTTCTTTAAATTCTTTTCAGCTATCCAATTGCAGACCAACTGGCAAAAGCATGCCTGCTTTTGTTTCAGATTAACTATCAGGAATATAGTCAGACTTTGATCTCATCTTCTGGATGTATTATCCACAGCACATCTGTGCTTCTGGAATAGAATTAACCACTTCATCACATCTTGGCGTGTAAGCTGAAAAAGAACGGTTTAGGGATCTCTGTCTTCTCCATATGCTGTGAGTGGTGACAAGTGCACAGTGAAAGCAGCAATATAACTAGCACAGGCCCCAGCCCTACTTACAGTTGTCTTCTGACAACTTGATGTCTGGTTGAATTTCTTTCAACTCATTCTAAACAGTTGCAGATAGTGAAAACACATTAGCCGTTGTGCTGTACAGTAACTTCAGAACGAAAAGCGCCTGTTCCAAGTGGGAAAGTGTATTCATAAATAAACCACTTGCCACTCCATCTGATACACTTTGTTGAGTGGGTCGGCATTCACCAATGGCAACATGTTCTCATTAGAGCTCGGACTTCAGTGCTATTGCCTGATGCAACCCAGCCCCACACCGATTGCCACAGGAGGTAACCAGCGTCTAACTCCGCTGTTGCTAACTGATCTTTTGATCTGGGAGAACTTCTTCAGTGGATGTGATCAGATCAAAAGCAAGCTCTCAATCTCTGTACTGGTTAAAGAACTTCCACTGACCACAAGGAAATCATCGCTATAGAAATATGGTATCACAGCAGAACTGACATACGGTACTTCAGCTGTCAAAGGTGAAAGAAAGAGGTCAGGCAGTGGCAGAACAGTCTGTTCTTTGAATCAGAGAGAAAAGTGTCAGCTGAGAGACAGGCTAAAAAAGCAGCTAAACCAGGTGGCCTTGCTCTCCCAAAGTCTAACAATACCAAAGAGAAACAACCGTGGAATCACTCTGTAATTCATTAGAGCACGAGGGAACCTGCCAAACATCTCAATCGTAAAATAAAAATGCAGGTTTTTTTACTTACAGTGGGGGTGGGGGGATGGAGGAGAACAAGTTTCTTGTAAGAAAAACAAGAAAAGAGAACAGGGGTTTCAGTTCAAAATTAAGCGTATAGGAAATAAAAGTAACAAGGTAATGGTACTAATTACATAGAAGGGGCACTTAGGTCCTCGTTTTACAAGCTCACAGTCACAGCTTACACCCAGCCAGGTACAACTGGAAGCAAAATGTCTGGATATTGGTACCAGGCAGTGGCACGCATTTTAAGAACCCCACTTTGCAACTTCCCTTATTGGCTTACTTTGAGGGAGGAAAAACGCAAACTGAAGGATAGCATCATACTTCTCGGAAGACAATGGGTAAAATGGTGGTGAAAGAAGTAAAGCCAGCAGGCTTTCATGGTATATTTGCAGAACAAAAGAGGGCCTTCCAGCTCAGATAAAATGAGGAGCTGGGGAAGCCAGGACTAAACACTTTCCATTCACCAGATGAGCAATGCATTCTTTACTTTTGACCCGTGATATGAGCTTATTCCTATTCTTCCTTTTGCATGAATTACAATGTTTTGATCCTTGGTGTATTCCTCCAAGGAACAATGGTTGAGAACTGACTACACGGCAAAAAACAGAACTGAGGGAATGCCACAAAACTAACAGAAACAGTCACTTGAATAGCTTAGTRAATTCACATCAACAGTATTACACCCATTTCATCTTTCCTCCAAGTAAACACGCTAGAGAATGTGACTGTTKGCAGGAACCAGGCAAATGAACAGTGAATTCTAAGCTCATATAGAGACTATTCACAGGAACTGAATTTTGAATTTGCATTCAGGTCAGAATTGCCACTGGTAGCAGGCTCGGTTCACCCAAGCAGAGATAGGCACCCACYGTGGCTTCTCTGTCCACTTTTTGACTTTCAAAACATCCCCTCAGATGGGTACAGACCACACCTTACTTTATTCCCTGAAATTAAAAGATGCAACACTCTAAGCTGATTCAAAGAAACGATGAAGAGAGACATCTGTCAGAAAGATGACTTATTTTCAAATGGCCTCTCTACATCTGGAACAGAGCCATCTGTAATGGCATTAGTGGCCATTAGGAGTGGAAGAGAGCACTTAGAAAGCAGTTGCTAAGAAGTCCTACAATATAGACAAGCAAGAAGCACTTTGTATCCAGCCTCTTCAGTTTGCTGCTCTTTTTAAAGGAAGCCAGACTCATTGTACGTGGCATATCTTCATTTTTTTTATGGTAAACTTCATCAATTGTGTCTGCTTCATGCAATTTTAAAACCCAGCTAGAAAAGAAACCAAGAGACTTCATAGTCTCAACCTCTCAACCCCACAAAACTTAGGAAAACAAATGTGCTTTGCAAAGCTTTGTCAGTCCCCCTTAGACTTCTTGAGTCYCTGCACTTTCCACCATGGTAACTGTTGTTGCTGCTATTTTCAGTGACTAAAGAGAATTCCCTCACTTAAGCTGCATTATCACAAGAGATTAATGCAATGTGGGAGCTGGAAGAGAGGGAACTTAGCTTGCCTGGCTTTGTTCAAGGCAATTCAACCAGTTCCTTTGAAACAGCCCTCTGGCACCTAAGCTTTCCCACCACAGAAATTATTCCCTCACTATACTTACCCGGAGGTGATTCCAAGCCTTTCCTAAAAGCATCTGAAATCTTAAGCTGTTTAGAGAACTCTCAGCAAGATCTGACTACTACTTCTCTCTCTGCCTTATACGTGGCTAATGTGACTCCCTCCCACCTATACCCAGTGCACACGAAAAGCAGAGCATCGCAGGTGCGTCTCTCTTACCGYGCTTTGCCTGGGAGCTGCAATGATTTACGTCAGGGGAAAGCTGCACTTCCCTCGTGGAAGGGAACCTGGGCAGGCAGCTGTGGTCTTTTCTCTTCACAGAAGCACGGTTAATGCTCAGCCTGCCAACAGGGTACTGAGCTTCCACAATGGCTCAGCCTTTTTAGTACTCACCACTATACCCCTGGGAATTTCAGGTGATCAGCATATTTTTAGACTGGACTCTGCTGGGTCCTACCGCAACAGAATTTTCAGGGCTGTATTTATGGCAGAAAAAGCTCTTGTCATTATTTTTGAAACAAATTCTCTTTCATTTTAAAGTCACATTTGGAGCAAAAGTAAAGTAGCTGTTTCACAGCAGTATTTTTGAAGTACAAAACCAGCTGCAGCACAGAAAAGGACTTTTTGACCTCATTTGGAGGGCTGTTAATACTCATGTCTTAAGTATAGGAGTTACAGTTATGCTTTACAGCAAATTACCTCATCCCAGGGCAATGGATTGGAGCCTTGGATTAATGATCTGTGTATATGACACTTGCACAGCTGATAATCAAATAAATCTGTGTGTCTTCTAAACAAACATCAAGCTTGGGGGCATTTTTGCAGTGCAGAGGACACTCCACACACCTATGCAATTATGAAGTTGTTCATAACTGTCTTCATCAGGAACTCCAGCAGTGTGAGGTCCCCAAATCTCTCAAGACTATCTGAGGATGCTGGTTTTCTTTATAGACATGTAACCTTGTCGTGGTTACAAATACCTCCTCTCACTCCTGAACTATTTACTGCATGCTGTACATTCATCTTCCCCCTAAAAAAGGTGGTGTGTGTAATGTGATGTCTCAACATTGCAAAATGGGGGAAGAAGTCATACTACAAAAACATGACAACCCAACAAAAGAGAACAGACTTCTGCTTCTCTGTAAATATCTCATCCGTTGTTCTGGCAAGCATGACGACAAGAAAAGAATAAAATGTCACAGATGTCCTCTAGCAGATTATGTTTGCTCAACCATTTCGTACCCCCATGAGGCAGTACTATATCTGAGGGGGTTCCTTTATTCACTGAAACTAATCAGAGTCCAAACCATTCCTATGATGCTATTTTTTTCTTCTTCCTGTATTTCTTCTCACTGTATTTCCCCCCTGTGTACACATACACTTATCTGGTCACATCCTCACACAGTATAAATCAGCACAATTTCACTGCAAAAGGAGAAAGAATAAAGGTATTCACATACACAGCGTATGTGTGCTGAGAAGTGTGAGCAAATTACCTTCATTAAAACGTGGGGTTAATTAATCAGCGCACCAATAAATGGTGCAGACATCTCAAACTCCTTTAGGATATATAAAGCATTTAGATGTTCAGAACTGCCAGCAACAGATTATATCAAAGTAGTACACAGAGGGATGGGAATGAGCAAAATGAACGGATACAGAGGGTCAGAGTTAACCCATCTAACCTGGGAAATGGATTTTCCTAGTTATCTAAGTTCTTCAAGTGTCCTATATGTCTGCCTCTCCGTGTATCCACAACATCCTGAGAAGTAAGCTGCCCCGGCCGTGCGTGCAGCAGAGCTCACAAACTCAGTAATTTACTGCTTTTTACACCCCAGCATGGCTCTCCTCCAATCTCCCATTCTTACCACATAGCACAGTGACTGAAAAATTTATCTAAAATATGGCAGACTCAGATTCAATGTTCTTCCCTTTCTGCAGGGACTATAAACAAGATTCCAGTTAAATTCCCTAATGTTTAAACCAAAATGTATTATCTAACCTCCCTGTTAAAATAGTAAAATACTCCCTGAATCACAGAAAACAAAAGAAAAAAGAAAATTAATTACTGCATAGCATGCTGACTGTAACTTCCATCTGGGAGAGGAGAAAAAGAAGCTATATCCAAGGACATTTGTTGTGAGATAAATAAGCCTGAAATCCAAGATTTTGCAGTTAAAGAAAGGAATAGCTACCATGTTACTTCTCACTCTTACTTATTTGGCCTCAATCAATATTTTGCTGTGCACTGAAAATCAAAAAACTCAGCAGACTGTGATGACTAGGGCACTCTACTAGCCCATACAACACGCAGACTGTGGTCCTGTCAAGTTAAGGGCAGTAAAATCATGTCTCACACATTCTGGATATGAGCTCTTAACACTGGTGTATTCAGTAAAATCTGAAGAGTAAGAAGAAAGTGTTCTTTTTCTTTCACCTATCTAGTGAGAAAGAGCTGCTTTAAGTGCCTATTTATAGAAAGATGTTCATCAATGTAAATCCCAAGTTAACTTTAGAGCTAAGGGACAAGAACCTGAAAAGGACCTGGTCTGCTCAAAGTAGGCACTGCAGTATTCTGCATTGAATTACCCAGTTCTCTGTAGGTAGCTCAAAGACAGTCAATTAGACAGCACTTTCTCTAAGCAACGCATTCACAGCACACAACAGGCTCGCTGCCACGTCTGACTCAGCTCCCATAATGTCTTGTGTTTTCTTCATGTTCTACATCTCAGAATTCAGTTTATTTTAAGCCCAGAGATATTCAGACAATAAGAAAACTTCTGGGGGATGCTGTTCCATGCATAATTTAGCTCCTTATGTAATTTGGATGTCCGAGGGGTACAGCACCAACTGTCCAGAAATAGAGGGAGAGAAAGAGAGAGAATGGAGAAGTTATGTTTGTAAGTGTTTGTATTGGTTATCATCTTAACTGAAATAGATTAAACATACTAGAATTTTGAGGAACAAGCTTCCCTCCAGCCTAGTTGGTGGAATATAGCTGCCTTCTGTGGAGACAGCATGTCACACAGGCACAGACTGCCTAATTTCTCCAGGAGTCTGAATAGGTTAGAGGAGGGGAAAACACATTTCCTAATTATCTAACACAAAGCAGCATATATAGAGAGAGATAAAATGCTTTGGCTTAGTCTATCATTACCTTGTCATAAAATACTATTAGCCTAATGCTTCATTTGATGGTAGCCTCCCAGCAGTATACTCTGTCTTGGGGGACACAAGCAATTGGCTCCAAGATACATTCTGCAGTGGAAGAGTATATGTTGAGGGTTTAAATTATCTGCATATCTTTAATCTTAATCCGTGGAGCAATGGAGGATCTGCTAGTTATTTATAGCTGGGCTGGGGTGAGCTGCTGTGAGCAGGGTAATTGAAACAGTATTTCAGCCTGTCTGACACTGATTTGTGTAATGGCTGCTGTTAGCTATGGCATAATCACAACACTAAATGGAAAATAAAAAATAAAAATGCATTAAACATATGTTTTTAAGTTGTTTTTTTATGATCACATCCTATTTTTTATTGCATTTCCAAATTCTGTTGTTCCTTCCTTTCTGAGATCAATTTACTTGCCTGGCAGCAGCTTGCTATATTAAAGCTCGAGAAACCTGATCTGCTTTCTCTTATTTTCTGGATTAACAAAGTTTTCAGCTTGAGAGCTGCTAAATTCTTAAGACAGAGGGCTGTGACCTCTTTTTAAAGTTGCTGTTACACTAAAGGATCAGTTCCTGCAAATTTTTGTCCCTTAAATAATAATTATCTTTTCTTCTCAGAAAGGTGTTATTTTGTTTTTTCCTCAAGCTGCAAAAGTAGCATAAAGAAATCTTAGAAGAATCAGTCTCTATGAATTTTTCAGCAAATATTGTTAACTCTGCAATCTGTTACTTGTCATACATTATTTTTGATATTTGATAATGATTGCAGTTAAGTGATTTAGTGCTGCCTCAAATCAGGAGAGACATGGCATGATTTAGCATCATGTCCATTATTTCCTCTCTTTTCAAAGGAGAAAGTACTCCCAGGCAATGGATGTTATGCCAACGTGCCTTGCAATTCCTCCACCAAGTGATAAACACTGGCTCATCTCCCTACCTTTCCGGTCTTGGTGACACCTGGGTGGGTCACACCCATCCTGTATTTTGGCAGGAACCTGCTGACCCATGACAGCTTTCCCATCACCCCTCCCGCAACYTGGTATCATAAGCCCCTCTAGTTTACACTCTGCTCCCAGCACCCAAATCTGCCAACTTTTAGTCACTGAATGCAAAATGACAACCCCTTGACAAACGGCTTGCTTACCAGATTTCCAAAGCCTATCTAAATTTGTGCAGTCTCATCTGCCTTTAGCAGAGCAAACATCTGGGACCTCTGAGAGGTCTTCCAACTGTAATGCATGGGCCACCTTGTGTGGAACAAGGACATGGAAGTCCTGGAGCAGATTCCCTAGAGTGATACCTCTAGCTCCTGAAAGCTCTGGAGCAATAAAAATAGCGGGACCCACCGTGGCAGAGCTGGCGCTCAAAGAGCAGTCAGCACCAGCACTGGGGGCTCCAGAAGCCCCTACTCTAGAGCAATGCGCCTGTTTTAATGGCAGCAAACCAGGTTCATTTCCAGTAATTCCTGTATGTGTTTTGTCAGAAGCTCCTCAAACTGGCAAATTTTTGTGAAACATGTCAGACTTGACCAATATGCTTTTTCCCAGGAAAAATCCACTTCATCAGAGAATTTCCAGGTTGTAGAACCTGGGACAATCCCAGGCCATGCCAGACTGCACTTCCAGGCAGGCCTTAACTGTCAAATATGAGCACACACTACTGCAGTAAGTCTGCGCTTCCCAGTCACGAACCACCTGTACCCCCAGTCACCTCCGTGGTCAGCTCTCAGGCTGAGTCCTCTTCCCCTCCGTCTCTGAATTTTAAATGTTACATCTTCCATTGCCTTAGGAGCCATTCAGCCTAGAGTCTTAAAGACTTTTCTCAGGCTCAAACTTAAATCCACAAACATAATTCCAATCCAGTTCTGCTCTCTGTTCTGATTTCTAGACATATCTGGCAAGGAAGCAATATTCCCTTTCAGAATCTCCTTCTAGTATCATAGACATCACCATTAGCAGATTAATCATGCTCTGAGAGGAAGGGATGGGCTGAACATAAAAAAATCACTTGTAAACTGGCTGGACTCAGCCTAGTTTACTACACATTAATACCACCCACTGACAGAAATGTCCTGTAAGAAGCATAACTATGAACTACTAAGTATTAAATCTGCTAATATTTRCATAAAGACCCAGTAAATGAAGTGCAGCCAGACCACCCAGCATGCAACAGAGTCACACCAACTGCTGGCTAAAGGCAGACATTTTATTCAGTGCCCTTTTGCCATGTTCCTTCCCATACACACATAAACTCCCAAATATTTTTTATTATGCAAAAAGAAACTCTGGTATTTCCAGAGGGAAATAAACGAAGAAATCATGCTGGGATGAGGGGTTCAGCCAAATGCATCAAAGGGACATGTAGGCCACCAGAACATGGAGAGCAACAAAGATCTTGTCACAAATCTATTAGCAGTGAGTTATCACTTTTCTCTCTCATGAGATGGCATTTGGATTTTTCCCCCCCCCAACAATAACCTTCTAAGAACAGAACAAAAAAGTTTTGTGGCTTGCTACAGGGAAAAATATCATCTGCACTATCCCAGTGAGAAGAGGTCACTTGCTTCCTTGGAGAGATTAGAGAAAAAGGAAGAAATCATAGCAAGAGAACTCTGATTTATGAGTACCTAGAGATCCACTGAGAAAACCTAATCCCACATAACTGCTGTGCAGAAGTTGAAAGGCAGACATTTAACCTTTGGACTGCCACTGCTACACAACTTACAAAAGCATCCATGTGAAGCCTTTAAATGATACAAGTTAGAGTCAGGAAGGACCTATTCCACTACGACGAAATCTGACCCACTCACAGTGCCRGAAGGAATCCCCAGACAGAGGATTCATCAATTACAGCCAAAAAATACTTTACAGATACAAAAATAAGCATATTTCTAAATATGGAAATTATATTCTAAGGCAGACAGTTCCTCATCTAAGCAGGCAGTACAAATGTATTTTTCTATTGTAGAGACACTCACTGCTCCTGACATGGGTTCATATTACTGAGGTAACTTTTTTCATAGTGGAGACACGTTCTGGGGAGGCTGGGATATAATTTTACAGACATATAAGCTTGGGTGAATCCTGCCTTGAGGATGTTGTTATCTAAAGGTAAATATACTGTACACAGCTGCAGGGCAGGTGAAATGTTACTTTTTTTAATCTAAAGAACAGTGTCTATGACAGAATAAAGCTTATAACATTAAAATTAGAGAGATAAAAGTTATTCAGGAATGACAGCCACAAAGGCTCTGACAAGGCTACCAGCACAGAGAGGAAGCACCCATAACCACAGTACCCTCATGATGACTTAGACTATCCCCCCGCAAAATGGGTCTCTGGAGGAGCAAATCTCTGCAGGTCACTTGGCAGAGCCTGTCTCAGATGGGTCTTGCTGCAGTTACTGTCCCTCTTCAGCAAGTCATCACAGGTGTTAGATATGAACTTTTTCACACACTTTTCTTTATCCGGATGTGCATTCCCCAGACTGGGCCTCAACATTTTGTCAGTGCTCCTTGATCCTGTGCTCCTTCTGTTCTCAGTGTAATGCAGCTGAGCCCGGCCAACTGCCACCCCTGCCTCCTGCTCTCTCTACTATGCAGCCTGTCTGGGAAGCCAAACAATCTTCTGAGCCATTAGGTATACGCTCTGCCTCAGAAAACTAAAAAAAAATAAATAAATAAAAGGAATTTCTTGTGTCTGCCTTCCAGAAAGCCCCGCAACCGCTGGCCCGGTCTTTAGCGCCATGTCCATGCTTATTCCTCACTTCACTGCCTGTTTCCAACTTCACGCTGTGCAAGGCTTAGACTCACTCATACCTCACCTTACATTCATGCACAGCACTGTGTGGAAGTGCAGAGAGGAGAAAACATGACAACTCAGTGACCGCTGATTAGTCTCGGATGGATCAGGGCCTGAGGGAAGCTGACGGAAGAGCAGTGTGGTTTGCACATCATACTGTTCAGGCAGTTCGTAAGAGACACCTGCGCCCAGAGAAAGATTCATCCAAGTTCTAGCATATTGCTACATTTGAGAAAACATAAAAATAGAGAAGGGGGTTAGGAGGAAAGTCACAGTGAAATACAAAAGCATTTTTTCTTCTAAAGTGAAGGTGAAAAACTTTCAAAAATTTACTGTGAAATTGCTGAGTAACTGTGGCATCTGATTAAATAAGAGATGGACTCCTGGAGGTGTACAGTGGACAGATGCCCATACATCCTCAATATTATGAGGAGTTTTTGTGCACTCTTGGGCACTGCAAGTCCTCAATATAAATAGCTTGAAAGCTCTGCTAAATACAGGTGGGCTTAAAATAYGCTTTAAATCAAACACTTGGCTTACATTTGATAGCCCAGCTCAAGTGCATCTACACCAATGCACGCAGCACGGGCAGCAAACAGGAGGAGCTGGAAGCCATTGTGCAGCAGGACAGCTATGACTTGGTCGCCATCACGGAAACATGGTGGGATGACTSTCATGACTGGAGTGCTGCGATGGGTGGCCGTAAGCTCCTCAGAAGGGACAGGCGAGGAAGGAGAGGTGGTGGGGTGGTTCTGTATGTCAGGGAGTGTTTCGATTGTACAGAGCTCGACGACTGTGATGATCAGGTCGAGTGCTTATGGGTAAGGATGAGGGGGAAGGCCAACAAGGCAGATAGCCTGCTGGGAGTCTSTTATAGACCACCCAACCAGGATGAAGAAGCTGATGAAGCATTCTACAAGCAGCTGGCAGAAGTCTCACAATCACTAGCCCTTGTCCTTGTGGGGGACTTCAACTTACTGGATGTCTGCTGGAAATACAACACAGCAGAGAGGAAACAGTCAAGGAGGTTCCTGGAGTRYGTGGAAGATAACTTCCTGACGCAGGTGGCAAGCGAGCCTACCAGGGGAGGTGCCTCGCTCGACCTGCTGTTTACCAACAGAGAAGGACTGGTGGGAGATGTGGTGGTTGGAGGCCATCTTGGGCTTAGCGACCATGAAATGATAGAATTTGTGATTCTTGGTGAAGTAAGGAGGGGAGTCAGCAAGGTGGGTGTTGGTCTCTTCTCCTAAGTAACTAGCAATAGGACAAGAAGAAATGGCTTCAAGTTGTACCAGGGGAGGTTTATATCGGACCTTAGGAAAAATTTCTTCATTGAAAGGATTGTCAAGCATTGGAACAGGCTGCCCAGGGAAGTGCTGAAGTCACCACCACTGGAGGCATTCAAAAAACTTGAAGATGTGACACTTCGGGCCATGGTTTAGTGGGCATGGTGGTGTTGGGTTGATGGTTGGACTTGACGATCTTAGAGGTCTTTTCCAACCTTAATTATTCTATGTTTCTATGATTCCTTGCTGAATCAAAATCAAAGTCCTGTGTGTGGGCAAGAATGATTCAAGAATGACACCAAGGAGAATGAAGGGACTTTGTAATTTCCAGCAAAAATAACCAATCTTACAAAGTTATCCAGGGCCACAAACAAGAAGGAGAGAAATAAGGCCAAGATTTTTATCTGTCCTTGAATCGTAGCAGAGTGCAAAGGAAGAAGCAGAGAAAAAAAAATAATCTCTCTTTTTCCCCCTTTTTTCCTCACTTGGCAGAATGAGTGGGTGTCTGCAGCTCCATTCAAATCGGATTATCTCACTTTCAGAAATGAATTCGCCAAGGAAACAGCTGCTTATCATGGGGCTGCAAATAGGATGCGCCCCAGCCCAGTAGCTCCCAGAACCTGGGATGAGCAATTAAAAATGTGTAGCACTAAATTAACATTTGTTCTTCATCACAGAAGACAAGTATTGATAAGTTCCCTGCTGCTTCCTTTCTCACACTGCTTGCCCCAAGGTAAACTATGTAATTTGAAAATTATGTCAGTCACATTCCTATTACTCCACTGAAGACATGTGAGGTTCCCTACAAATACCTCTGGTCAAAGCTTTTAACCTTTCTCTTTAACAAGAGAAGGAAATCGTGACTCTAATTTGAAATGTAAATTGATGATTCTGCCATTTTTATTTTCACTGTATAGTGACTGCAATTAGCTTGTTTAAGGTAGCAATGACACAGGACATAGCACTGTTCGTGCTTTCCTCATGCTCCTAAAACTAAGTTGACCTTTTTTTCTTTCTTTTTTTTAACAGATAAACKAGATGGAGAGGTCAGACTTCATTTGGGTGACTTTTTATATACCTCCACAGTCACGTCTCAGCATATCAGGCTAAGTGTTCTTGAGGTGTTTTGGCAACAGGATGGAAATGCATTTCCTAGTGCGGGCACCCCCGAGCACACTGAAGAGCAGCGTGTCCCACACCGGAGCTGGAGCGACGGCACAGCAGGCTGAAGGACAGCACTCTCTGGTGAATACACGGGGCACAACCTGGGAAATCAGAGGGTGTGCATGTGCAGACCAGTGCAGACACATGCAGTCTCCCTCTCTGCATGCTTCTAATTGAGGCAAGGCAGCCCCAGTCCAGGGGCCATACAGCTGCATTGCCATGGCACTGCACCAGCGGCAATAAGCCTTGCTGGGAGGCAGATCTATTACCTCAGGCACAACACCGAACTACGGCAGCTGCCAAGCCTCCACACCAGCATGCAGCCGGCTTTAAGCATGGGCAAAAGACGTACATGTCTGCACCCAACCACACAGTCTTATCCATTATTCAGTGTTCAGTCCTGTTACGTCTGACTACTGGCACCTCCCTTACATATGTAGCATAACCTGAGAGATAAAGCTTGCTAGCTAAGAAGTGGCATGTATGTAGCTTGTCTGCAGCTCATTTTGGATTGGGTTTCTTATCCCCGTGCAGTAGTCTGCTGTGCCACACTAACATAGCACCGTGTGTATCTTCGTGCTAAAGCCTGTCACACCCTACGGACAAGCCCTGGCTCTCTGCGCAGCCCAGCAAGCACCAATGACAGTCCTTGCTACAACCACCCTTTGCTGAATAGGCAATGCTCTAGAAAGTGCTGCCAAGAGTTATTTACCTTCAAGTCCTTGGATGCAAGCATGTAGAAGCTTATTTAAATATTTAAAGTAGAATCATAGAATGGTTTGGGTTGGGAGGGACCTTAAAGATCATGTAGTTCCAACCCCCCTGCCATGGGCAGGGACACCTTCCACTAGACCAGGTTGCTCAAAGCCCCATCCAACCTGGCCTTGAACAATTCCAGGGATGGGGCATCCACAACTTCTCCGGGCAACCTGTTCCAGTGCCTCACCACCAAACAAAACAATTAGATTGTTTTGTTTTTCAGAAAAACTACACAAACTACACAAAATATTTTGATGAGAATATAAACTAAAGAAACATATAACCTGAATATAGAAGAGCCAAACTACAAGGAGCACTTGTTCCAAGAMGGAATACAGAAAGCACCTGAAACTTTCTTCAGCACTTACCTGATGCAACTCTACCTCCCACAAAATCACGTCTTTCCAGGGCTGCCTGCCAGCTTTCAAGGATACTAGAAATTTCTGCATAAAAACAGATTTCAAAGGACACAATGAGGACTGATTTTGAAGTATAAAGCAGTCACAGACCACAGGCTTGAATGGTAACTTTTAGTGAGCATAGCTTGAAGTTGCTCATGAAAGTGGCCTTAAAGAATAACTTCATCCTGCCATGAACAAGTCACAAGGACAATGAAGAAGTGTAGTGAGTTGGGGAGAAATGAACCTTAGAATTCCAGAAATGTATTGGACTGAGAACTGTAATTCAGTGTCACAGACAGGCTTTGTTCCTAAAAGTGCTGATACAGTGAGGGGAATGACCCAGGGATTGCTGAGGTGAAAGAAACACTGCCATTGAATTTAGTAAGTTCTGGACCAATAATCAACCCTTTTCAGCAGCCCAACATCTGGTATTCACATGATGGATTACATGACTTCCGTGTTCCTAAAAGAGCTGCGTGGTCCCTTCTGTCTCAGGCTGACAGGACTAAGGATTGATGAATTTTGGAGTGGAGCTCCCACCGGTGAAATCAAGCAGCCATCATCCCTCTTCCTCCCAGAAGGAGTCAGGATTTTTTCTGTTTATTTGTTTTGCATAGTCAGACACTGCTACACCACTCAACACCACCAAGAAAAAGAAGAGCAGGAAAAAAAAAATAAACAACAAATCATACTAGTGGATTTGCAACTTAAATACTGAAACGAAACAAGGGAAAAGCTAGAGGGAACAGCAAGCCACTCCATTTGCTTCAGCTTTTGAGTGTTGCTGTTAATCTCCCTGCATAAGCAATAGGGGTGTAAAAAAAGCTATCAAAGATGCTCGGTGTTCACTGGTTTGCCACAGCCCTCATCCTTGCTGAGCTCATGGCTGGATGCTGTCAGGTTTTGGTCCCCCGGCGAAGCACAGAGCAGCCTGCCTTACCATCCACTGCTTTTGCTGGGGCCATTACCTTTCTGCGTTCTGGCAAGTCTGAAGGGAAGGCAAGAAAAGGCAAGACTAACTCCTGTTGCTACTGCACAGCTCAGGAAGCATGAAGTATTTATCAGTTTGGGCGAACCAATTACTTTGCCAATGTCAATAGCAAGCTGCTAGATGAGTGCTGCTACTCTTAGCAGTGTGAGGAAGCCGCAGAGCTGGAGAAGGGTCACTTAGCTCATTGCTCGCTCAGCTCCTGTTTTGTGTGACTAAGATAACTATGCAGCTAGATCCCAGAAGAAATTAGAGCAATACTCTGTTTGTGCTATGGGTGGGTGTCTCCAGACACACATGGCTGCCTTATTCCTGAATCACAGGATTAACGAAGATATGCCTAAGAGTCTGAAGGTGAATCGGGAACAGAGRCATCAATTTTGCAAACAGCTGAACTGAACTCTGGATTAGATGTGAGCCCTGGAGGTAAGTAAAGCAGCCCTTAAAGATGTAACACCCTACTGCCCCTCGCAGTCTTCAACTTCTCTTTCTCTCCTCCTTTGCAACAGACTGATATGAATTACTCAACAATAATCATTACCTCCCCTGGGGTTCAGCTTTCAACTGACAGATAAGAGCTTATTTCTGTCCTGTTAGTAAATTGTCCTGTTTCTTTTTTCTAGGGTTTCGACTATTTGCGCTGAACTTTAAGGACAGGATATCAGATTCCTAATCATAGCACAAATTATTCTTCTCATTTTATAATAATCAGGAAAAAATGTAGTAATCAATGATCATATTCAATAAACCTTGTGTGTGTATAAGATTCTGCACATGACTTTACATAAGTCACTGAATTTTTTATGCTTCTGTTCCCAGTCTGTTCTGATAAATGATAGTTCKTTCTTCTTTCTGCTTCTTTTGTTTAGTTAGACCACAACCACTTCAGGTCAAGGTCCCTCAAGCAGACCCCTGAAYCACAGTAGTGCCTAAAGATACATGTAATGATAAATATATACATACATATCATATAGACAGGTACTGCAAACTAGAGTTATGATTAAACCTCCCATATTGCAATATTTTGGGGTGAGAAGAGGAATACTATCAAACTTAGAGACACTAAAAAATTGGTAAATCATAAATACATATCCTAAATAAACCAGGCCTTATCAGCTGTAGTCTGCCATTCCCTTTGAGAGAACTTTCTCTCATAACAACAACAACAACAACAAAAAAAAAAGGTATTTCAGGCTCTAATTCTTACTTCAGTTTAAAACAAGTCCTTAGCAGTAGCAAATGAAAGAAATTATTTTAAGTAGATAATGAGTTTCAARGTGAGCACCTTACCCCTGGCACTTTTCAATTAAGAGTGCGGGACTTGCATGTCTCGAGAATAATATTACTGACAGTGCTGTTCTAATATATTTTCAGAGGATTGCCCTCAGGGCTGCAGTTTCTTCAATCCACATCCTCCTCTCTTCCTTCCAGAGGTTCCTGCTGAGTTTCTGCCAACCCATAATGCTTCAACCTCTCTCATCCTCTCCGACTTCTTCCTAACTAAAAATGAACAAATACTTTTTAACCTACTTTATTGTTGTTGTTCTCCCAGCTGAAGGCCCCACATGTGAATAGGCTGCTTGAACATTCGCAAGAAAAGTGGTGATGGTTGATGAGAACCGTATGAACAGAACGGCCTAAAGAATTTTGTTGGTGTTATGGTGTGGGACTGCATACAGATTTGCTCAGTTTAAGCCTCAAATATGCTCAGTGGTGAAAAAACAGCAAAAACCTCTGTATAAATAAACACCACCACCACSCCCGCCTCCTGTTTTACACTAAATACAAAGTCTGAAATCACTAAAAAGCAATTTTTGGGGAACTTTATATTGCAGCTGCTTAAAACAACCAGCTGGACCTTGGGCTTRTAACAAAACTGGACTTTGGCTAACACAGGAGACAGCTCTGACAGTCCCTACCTGTTTCACAAGGCTGCTCCCCCAAGGTTAAAATAAAGCCACTGGAATGTCCAGAGGAGAAGAGTTCCTGTCTGCCATTCCAGGATCACATGGATTCACACTGCTTTTCATTTCTCTGCCTCCTTTTGCAACAGATAAATATAAAAAAACCCAAAAGCTCCTCTAATTAGATTCAACATCTTGTCACAAGAATGAAAAGTTCCTGGTTGTGGGTACTGCTGTAACCACTGACAGCTGTGATACAGTTATTATTATTAATAACAGCTACAAGTATGCCTGAAGTAGCACACCATTCTTGAGCAAGCAGCCCAAAGAGATTATGTATTCTTGGCTGATGTTAGATTTATTGTTTTAAGGGTTGTTTTGTAATTAATCCCTAACTCCAGAAAACTCTCCCATCTTTCTAATGCAGGTGTGAAGGTTATGAAGTGTATAATGAGAGTCAGTGTTAACAAAGCACAGCAACATGTCCACTCGTCACCACATGCCTGTCAAAATGGGGTGTTTACAAATCTCTATACCTTTGTAAAAGGACATGACACCCAGTTTCTATTGCGTACATCATTCACCATTGCTAGGAGTAGTCAGTGATGTCTCTGGATAAATACACCACTCGGATGAAATTCAGGAAAAATAGCACCTTCCCCAGTTTCCATTAACACAGAATAGTGCTGCCCTCACCTAAACCACCATTCTCCAAACAGGTGAAATGGCTTGAATATCATAGGGGAGAACAACAATTTCTCAAGATCTGATTAAAAAAAAAAAAAAACCCAAGACAAAAAGCTCAAAAAAACTTGCTAAAAAGACAGGGAGAGTGCCCTGTAAACAAGGGAGTGTCAGGACTGTGCTCTGGTCCCCTCTTTCAATATAGGTGGACTTCCATGCAACYGAGAGATTTATAACAGGGGGATACAGAATCTCGGAGGACATCAAACACCTAAGCTTTTGCTTAGGATCAGTCTGGATGGGTTGCTGCAGAGGTGCCGTTTAGTTTCACACCTTTCCCTCTGCATTTCAATAGTTTGGGTTTACTGAAAGATCAGCTATGCGAGTGTGTGAAGCTTTAGGTAAAGTTCCCTCTTCATCCAGGCCACCTTAGGGAAAGGGAACTTCAGGACAAAGGCAGTGGGAGTGGAGACACCCTTCTTCATAGTCAGGAGGGAATGAAGGGAAAGATCTAGTCAGTCTCACCAACTTTTAGGATGTGAGAGCRTCATACTCCATTATTCTAGTTCTTCCCTCTCATAGTCTAGAGGCTGCCTACTTATACACACCTAAGTCTCAGTGTGCAACAGATGCAGAAACGCCCTTTAAGATGACCAAGACCACTAACGCTCTCTTCCACATTATCTTTTCATCTAGCCAGCCAGTACATATTTACAGTGTTAAAGTCCAGAGAGATGACATATTCTGCAATAATAAACATGGGAAACATGTTACCGGCTTAACGTCTAGCTTACCTGAAAAAAATTAAAATGATTCCTCCTTTTTTGGTAGAATTTTCTCCAATCTTTCATTGTGATGGCAAAACTAATTACTTTGTACCTTTAAAAACAGCACTAAGAGTTACTTTTATTTGCTTGCAGAGTCAACACAGCAATGAAAAGAGATTGTGTCCTGCTGTAAGAGTTAGCAGCAGCAGCATTGTTAAGTGTCTCTCACTGCAAGGCCAAACTCTGATTTCAGTCATGATTTTAGCAAATGCATTTTCTGCAAGCATCTTGCTCACACGTCGATGAAGGCAGAATTTGGCCTGTACAGACTTTACAACTCTTGACAGGTCCAAATTAACACATCTTGCTTCTCAGATATCATATGTTTACAGGTCAACAGCTAGGAAGATCATCATTGCATTTATGAGTTGCTTGTAATTAATATGCAAGTCACTAGAATGCCAAGATATAAAAATACATTTCCTTAATTTCCTGTTTACTTTTGCACACGCTAGTCTTTTACACAGACAGTGCAAACTCAAGCAAAGCACACTTTAACACATTCACTTTAGGGAGCATAAGCCATAAATACAGACCTTCACCTTGCAGTGATTACATAGAAGTATAATCTATGCCTCTGGTAACAACATCGGGATGACATAACACTGAAAGTAGCCCATCTATTTCAAGACAGATGCCAGAAAGTGTATACTGGCAAGAAGCAGCACTTCTGCTTCACGGAATCAATGCACTGTCTAAGCCCCATATACATGTTCACCGACATAATCCAAACTCCCTTTTGACTTTACATTTTTACCCTAATTCCTCCCTAACAGTACCAGCTGCTTTCTAAGTGTTGGCATTTCCTCCAGCCCCTGCCTCTCCCAAGCCAGTGACATCTCYAGACCACTGTAAGAAATACAGTGTAATGCCAGACAGGTCAGCAGCAAAGCACTACAACACTGACATTTCAGCGGCCAAACAATAAATCACAGATCCTCAGCAGAGTGCCCAGAGTCCAAAGCATACTAACAGACTACACTACACATCCTCTAGTTGACTACAAAGCTTATGCAATATTTGACATACACATACCTGTAACACTCAATAATCTGAAAGCATCTTTGGCATTTATTATATAAACAAGTGTCAGCTAAATAAACAGAGTCACAGCTATAGCTATAAAAAATATACAGTATGTAAATATATGTAAAACTTCTATGTTGCTGTATCTGAAGCTATCTTGGCTCATTAACAGATTCATAAAGTAGGTAGCATACACAAACTGATTTGCAAAGTCAGATTGAGATGGTTAACTATAAGCACCCATCCACATTATCTGCACAGGACTTCTTGCTTAGTTGTTAACCCTTGTTTTTATGAAAATAGATGCAAACCTACACTAGGAACTATGAGATTATAAATACGGTCTTGTTTGTTTGCGAAACTATAACTACAAAGTGGTTTCTACTATACTGAATTATTACAAATGATTCAGGGAGAAGGCAGATTTTTTTAGATGACAACTTCTAACTCTAGTCTCTTCTAAATGGTGACTACTATAAGAAAATCCATTGAGATATTTTTGATATATAAAAACCCTAAAACCAGTTTCCTCACATGGTTAAGACCACAGTACCCTGAACCCTATTTGTTTGGTAATGCACTAACAAAACAGTTAATAAACAGTAAAGGAGATGAGAGACTGAGCAATATAAGATGTGTGGCAGAGTGCATTTTCAAGCTTTCAAGTGAAAGCTGTCAATGTACTAAGTCTAATGCCAACCCACTCAGCTTCACCTTCATTTTGAAACTACATAGCAAACCAGTTGTGCTTCACAGGTAAATTATTAGAAAATCTGCACTTTCTATCCAGTCTCAGAAACCCTCTCCAAAGTTTYCCTCAAACCTCTGCTTCAAGCAACTGTGCAAATGACCACACTGAAGGGATCCAGAGGACTGTGCTGTCGTGCCTGTCTAGGGAGTTGCATGGGGACAGAGAGCAACATGATAGCTGAACAAGGATGGCGGCAGTAGATATACAGTTGCTCAACCACAGCCACTGCTGATGCCAGTGCAACCCCCAATGCAACATGTAATCAATCGTTCCATAATACAGCTGCACGTGATGCACATAGCAGCTTCATTCTACCTCCTTATGCCAAGCACACTCACTGTTCAGAACTTCAGCAGTGCAAAACTGCAATGGACATGACATGTTCCAATATTTTGGGCTCTAGTCATGCAATGGAGATGTAGCAGCATCCATTGCTCATACAAGGCTAYGGCTATTAAGTTACATTTCCATTATCATCTGTTTTCACTTTGTTAGATGCATTCACTACTTCAGGTCATGGTCCACTGCACATTAGCCTTCACCTACTGTACATGTCTGGGCAGCCAAACTGCTTCACCTGCTTGCGCCAGGCACGCAGGCAGCCAAACAGCCCCCTGAGCACCTACGGAGATAACCTGCAGATACTGAGAGAGACAGGTGGGAGAAGGCTAAAAACAGAATTCTCTAATAGTTAACCAAGTTCATGTAAGCCGTGCATCCCTATTAGCTGCCTTGGAATTTCAAAAAGAGCTAGAAAGATTCAAATGACAAGCATGCTCCCATCTGGTGAAAAATAATCCTTTAAAGTAGAAGAAAATCATACTGTACTGACCAAAATGCCTTGCCAGTTGTTGACTTTGTTGCACAATTTTCTCCAGCTGAGAAGAAAACTGTTTGGAAAAGCTTCCAGTCACAGATTTGAAAACCTCTGCAGGCTCACTCAACCCAAAAATTCAAAACAGAATTCATGAAAAGGCAATCCATATGACCTAAAAAATCAAACATACCTATTAGTGAAATCCATATGTAATAGCACCACYAGCTTGCATAGAGTTTAACTAAAATACATCAGCCTTCTCTTTTCTCAAATCCATCCAAATCTAGATCTTTTCCACAGAATAATATGAGAAATAGGAATTCAAATTATTTTATAAGAATAAGTTGAAGAAACCTTTCTTTTTTTGTCTTGGCTTAGTTCACCTCAAGCAAGTCAAGTTTGTTTAGACCACATGGAGACAAACTTTTATATGATTTTAAGCAAACTTATGCAGACTAGATTGACAGGATGTGATAAAAATATTTTTGTATTATTTATTACAAGCTGACCAACAGATACATACATAATATATTAAGGCCTATATTTTATTCTAGATAAGATCTAACAGATACTTTCCATGAATAAGTTTTTTTAATGTCRGAAACATTCATTACATACTGGCTCCTATAATCTGCTGGGAAATTACTGCTTCTAAGCTAATCAATAAGAAAGCTTACAGTGATAACATAATTGAAGCAGTGCATATGAAATAAATGGTCTGAGCAACAGCAGTCCGTGTTCAATAGCCTATTAATACATCATCTATGCTAGCCACTTAACCTGGCATCATTCTGCAGGAGACAGAACAAGAAAAAAATACTAGTGAAATCATCTCAATCGTTTTAATGACATGAACACCAGAGATTGCTCTGGGCAGGTCTAGATTACATCATCAGCCAGTTATTAGCATCTTTTTTTCTAGATATCCGCATCCATTTCCACCACCCTAGTTGAATTAGAAAGGTTCTAGAAATACAAGTTTGGTGTTGGGGAACCAAAGAGGTCAGAAATGTAAGAACTGGTCSTACCAGTTTTTATTCCTGATACAGAAAGATCAAAAAGTTCTAGTTTTAACTGAGAAGCTCAACTCATTACTTAAACTAGGAGATGCCTTACCTGCCTCTCCAACAGAAAGTGAACAAAAAGACTTAAAATGAAATATAGTACCTCATTACACATGCCATCCTTTATCTTTAAATTTTAGCAAGAAATACATGAGCGGGAGTTATTAACAATTCTTATCCCAAGCAAAAGCAGGAAATTCAAAGGCATACAGGATGCACAGAGATATCCAAAGATTTTTAAGGGCAGGAAGAACTCTGGCAATCACCTAACCAGACATGCTTGAGAGTACATGGAATGCTCCCCAGCAATTTCTATACCAAAAACAATAAAATGCAGCTGAATTAAGAGCACCTCTCTCAGAAAACAAATTCTTATTTAAAAGACTGAAAGTGGTGATCAACAAATCACTTTCCTCAATAATTTACTGTAGCAGTTAATAAAAATTTGTCCCTTATGTTCAGTTTTCTTTGACTTCCAACTTCTAGATAGCAGATTTTGTTTTATCTTACAATACATCCAGGCAAAGTTTGTAAGGTCCGGCAGTAATTTTTTCTAGACAAATTGATAGAAACTGGAGGCAACCTTTCTGGTGCACTGCCTGATACATCTATGCCATAAAAAAGAAGTCACAAGCAATACTTGTGCTCCAATTTATGCTAGTGGCTGGTATCTGGAAGGTTTGTGTTGTTTTGTGTTGTGGTTGCTAGCATGTGTCACAACTCGTGCTAATGTGTCTTTAGTCATAACCATTATCTGCCCTGGTGTTGTGGTTTAACTCGTCAGGCAGCCAAGCACCACACAGCCGCTCTCTCACTCCCCCCCACCAGTGGGATAGGGGAATCAGGAAAAACAAAGTAAAATTCATGGATTGAGATAAAGACAGTTTAATAGAACGGAAAAGGAAGGGATAATAATGGTAGAATATATAAAATGAGTGATGCACAATGCAATTGCTCACCACTCGCTGGCCAATAACAAGCCACGATTGCCACTTCCTGGACCACACCTCCTATTTATATACTGAGCGTGATGTCATATGGTAAGGAATACCCCGTTGGCCAGTTGGGTCAGCTGTCCTGGCTGTGCTCCCTCCCAGCTCCTTGTGCACCTGGCAGAGCATGGGAAGTTGAAAAGTCCTTGACTAGTAGGCTACTCAGCAACAACCAAAAACATCAGTGTGTTATCAACATTCTTCTCCTACTAAATCCAAAACACAGCACTAGGAAGAAATTTAACTCTATCCCAGCCGAAACCAGGACAACAGGAATAGTCAAAATATGTGACAACTCTCTGATCCAGGCATGCTTTTGTTTCTTACCATTATTTTATTTGCAGATGTTTTGTAAATACTCAGGTGGCTTCTACCCTGAATGTACATGCTTTATGGTGCATTAGGCTTTCTAGCAACAATCCTCTTCCAGCTTCAGCTATCATGAGAGAGGATATTTCATCTAGGACTCTCAGCACTCAGCTGCTTGCCACCATCTCTCTGACAGCTGTTACCAAATTGGGAAGGCCTCACTTTTCTGGCAGAGCCATGTGGAAGAGTACTTATTTTTTCATTCAGAATAAAAGTGGGTTAGCCAAAAGGAACAGGTTTGACAAGTATGTGGGATTTGGAGAGGGTGGTAGATGGAATGTCCTCTCAGGGCTGACATTGTCTCATACCATGCAAGCCCCTCAGCACACACTAGCGGGTGGATATTTTTAACAATGTTTGGGCATCCTTCACATCAGACACTACTGCAATCCAGCCACCAAAACACAGCACAATGGCAGAAGTAGATAAGAGCTCTTAAGTGGATCTACCCACACATCTCTCCTTAACACAAGCACTCCCTGAGACTCCAAAAGAGCTTTTAAACTCCAGAGGAGTTAGAAATAACTAAAGGCATTTTAAGAGGCAGAACCCAGAATGAATCACACTAAGAAATAAGACGAGCGTGGAAACAAATCTCTTCCCTGTCCATGATGTCCTTGCAGTCAGGCTTGATCCAGCCCAACTTTTAGCTAGGTGATGATTAATACTTCATCATAAGTTCCCAAGGAGAAGGCATTCTTTTTCCATTTCTTCCAAGACTGGCTTTGATCTTTGCTTTTTGCACCATGATCTCAGTCTCTGGCAGGCTTCTGGCTGAGTCTCCCTGACCTACCCTGTACTCCACAATCTTCTCCCACCAGCCACCAAAAGCTGTTCTTGAGGTAAAAGCAATCTCCTCCTTTCAGAGGACCCAATGAGCTGAAAGTGCAGCAGCTGAACAAGGAAAACAGGCAAATATTTTCTCTGCTACCTGGTCACCTCCTTTTCAAAGGGATATAACTCGGTGCAATTATAGAGCAAACAAGCCAGAAAGCCACCATCCATCACACATACGACCAACGCAAACTACACCAAAGTCCTTAATATTATCAGTGAGCAATTCTAGGTATTCATGTGTTGTGGAAGCATGGACAGTAACTAAAACTTATTTAGGAAGTTCCTATTAGAAACATTCTATTTTCATCCAAAAGCCTCAGGCTAAGTTCTGAATTTTTAACTATATAAACAAATAAGATGATCTTTGCTATTTAGGAAGAAGCAGAAGAGAACAGGGCCCAGAACACACAGGTAACAACACAACTAAAGATAGACCAACTGAAATAACAGTATAAAAAAGCAACACATGAGCATACACATCTGACAGGACTAGGAAGGCTATAGAGAAAATTTCATTGTGCATGCAAAGGATCTAATGTGTTGTCATGGTTTAACCCCAGCCAGCAACTAAACACCACACAACCACGCGCTCACTCCCCCTCTCCGGTGGGATGGGGGAGAGAATCAGCAGGGTAAAAGTGAGAAAACTCATGGGTTGAGATAATGACAGTTTAAAAAATTGAAATAAAGTAAAATAGTAGTAGTAATAAAAGAATATACAAAGCAAGTGATGCATGATGCAATTCCTTACCACCTGCCAACCAATGCCCAGCCAGTCCCTGAGCAGCAGTCGCTGCCCTCTGGCCAGCTCCCCCCAGTTTATATACTGAGCACGACGTCATACGGTATGGAATATCTCTTTGGCCAGTTTGGGTCAGCTGTCCTGGCTGTGCTCCCTCCCAGCTTCTCGTTGGCAGGGTATGAGAGACTGAAAAGTCCTTGACTAGTGTAAGCACTACTTAGCAGCAACTAAAACATCAGTGTGTTATTAACATTATTCTCATACTAAATCCAAAGCACAGCACTGTACCAGCTACTAGGAAGAAAATTAACTATCCCAGCTGAAACCAAGACATGTGTACAGCCCTTAATCTTGATTAGAGCATGAATATACTACTGTAAAATTTAACTTTAATTAAAAAAATATACACCTATAAGCCCCACGACAGTTCTCAAAAGCCCACTGAAATGGAAACGTTTGAAGTTTTTGCTTCACTGAATCATGACTGGATTTGTTATTCGTATTGCCACTTTTCTTTATATTGGTTCAGGGAATCTTAAGATCCTAGACAAAAGTATCAACCACTGTAAAAAGGTATGCGCTTCATCCAGGTGGGATTATTATATTCAGACTGGATGAAGCTGCAGGGATGATGAGGTCAGGGAAGATGGGCTCTGGCTTGGTATAATTTCCTCCATTACATTCCATGTAGCCTACCAGAAAATACAAACAGATGGGGCTACAACCCCCAGTGGTCTTGGCTGATGCTGGTAAATCTGCCCTCAGTTACTCCATGCAGAGCTGAAAACAGTATGTACAGGAAACAATTTGACTAAATATACTACTAAAGCAGGGAGTCTTTCCAATATTTCCATGCTGTAGCAAAAGCTTGTGATTAAACCAGTGTGAAAAATAGAAGTTTTATTTGGGAGAAATTCTAGGATTTTAATATTTGTCTTCAACTTCCAGGTCTCAAAAAATGCCTGAGAATAAAAATTCCATGAGTCAGAAATATCAGTATAAACTTCTTGAAGTACTTACTTCTGCTTATTCCTGCTCTTCATAATTTAAAACACACTGTATATGAAAATCTACCGTCCCCATTTTCATTTGATGGTACAATGAATCAAAATGAAATATTTCAGAACAAAAAAAGGAAGAAATCACAGAAATGAGGAAGCCGCAGTTAGTTCAGTTAGTATTCCAAATAAATTGTTTGAAAAATTCAATTTCTTTGAAAGTAGCCAGCTCCTGACAGGTCTTTTTAACTCAACAGGATTCTTCTAATATGGACTACTCAGTTTATTATTTTTTGACTGCTTGACTTAAAATAAAGCTTGTTACAAGCATATTATATTGCAATTAAAACCAACAACTTTTGCAAAGCACGAGTTAAAACCTGCATCACTGAACTCTGAGGGAGAAAAGTTTACCTTAACCCACTGGATTTATATGCTTTGATAAGTCTACTCTTGTTGGTGAAGAAGTGGCTGATATTTCCTGCAGTCAGACACTGAAATGACCTTTGGTAAATTGCATACAGTTAAAAGATTTGCCTTTGCATTGTAGATTTCTAAGCAACATTTTTCACCTTCATAATGCAAATTCAGTGTCAAGCAGAACATTTCAGGATGTATTCAGTTATAGGACTGAACATTTTGAGTTCRTATAGAACTCAATCATTTTGCTATAGCTAAAAGTCCTCCACTTGAACAGCACATTTGTACCTCTGAGATAAGATAGTGACTGTAAGTACAATCAAAAATTTCTAGGTGTTGTGGTTTAACCCAGCAAGCAGCTAARCATCACACAGCTGTTCGCTCACTCCCCCCCCCCCAAAGTGGGATGGGGAGAGAACTGGAAAAAAAAGAAGTAAAATTCATGGGTAAAGATAAAGACAGTTTAACAGGACAGAAAAGGAAGGGAAAATAATAGTAACAGAATAYACAAAAGAAGTGATGCACAAYGCAATTGCTCACCACCCACCGACYGATGCCCAGCCAGTTCCCRAGCAGCAGTCGCTGCYGTCCAGATAACTCCCCCCATTTTGTATACTGAGCACGRCGTCATATGGTATGGAATATCCCTTTGGCCAGTTTGGGTCAGCTGTCCTGGCTGTGCTCCCTCCCAGCTTCTYGCTGGCAGGGTATGAGAGACTGAAAAGTCCTTGRCTAGTGTAAGCACTACTTAGCAACAATTAGAACATCAGTGTGGTATCAACATTATTCTCATACTAAATCCAAAATGCAGCACTGTACCACCTACTAGGAAGAAAATTAACTCTATCCCAGCYKRAACCAGGACAGTAGGTATATTGGCAAACAACATAGACCCATTTTCTGTTAGTTGTATATTTCTAGTTGGAATCTTCCACTTCCTCAAGCTGAGAAAGCATGGGACAGCCTTTAATTTTTTTTTCCTAAAATATATTTCATCCAAAACATGCAGTTATAGTGACGACATCCTTGAAAAGATTGTTTTGCACAGAAGGATTTGTGAATCATCCAGAAGAAAGGCGAATTCTGCTGAATATACAATACYGACTTTGACAGGAAATCTATGTCTCCTCTAAGAGGCAGAGTATCAAATTAGCAAAGACAGTACAGTTCTAGAAAACTGCAGCTCAGCAGTTAAACTTAAGCAAGTGATGAACTCTGCATAAGTGGCCTGCAGATTTCACCTCCTAAGAAACTTCCATGTCTGTAATAAAACAAGAGTGATTACCATGCACGACTCTTTCTGACTGCTACATAACTGACATGGGGCAACGGTGGGGCAGATCCATCTAGTTGTATTTGGCCTGCTCTTGATGTCGAGTCAAACAGGGTGGCATTTCAAAAGAAGGTGCTAGAAATGCCCATGCACCTCTTGACTTCTATTTTAAACATCAGCAATCAGCAAGGATGGCAGCGTTGTGGCTCTGCCTCCACATTCATAATAYAGTTTAAAAAAAATACAGATTATGGTGAATTTCAACAGCTCCTTCTCTCAATGTAACCATTGCAAACGAAGGACATTGGCAGCTTAGACAATATTGGTATTCAGCCAGTGTGTACATTACCTCATAATGCACAGATGGTTTCATGGTTTCTGCAGCTACGGAAATGACAGCCTTTCTGTTCCAACCTGCAGTTTATGAACAGACTCACTTTCCTTTTAAGTATTAATGAAGTGCTATGCCCACCTAATGAAAGTTTTCTCTACCGAGTTAGCTGGTGCTTTGGCAAGCCAATTAGTACAAGATTTTGCAACTCCTACTAATACTGTTTAGTGCTGTTCCAGGATTTCTTTCTCTCAAGCTTTCTTCTTTTAAAATAGATTATATTGGTTGGAGAGCTTTCTGGTGAGCTGGCAAAAACCAAATTGCCAAAAATMATTTTCCCCCAAGGACATAATCCACTTTGATACATTTTCTATTTTGAAAAAAAATAACAAGTGTTTCAGAACTGCCACTGACTCCTAATGTTTTGAGGTTTTTWTAAAGCACCAGTCTCAGATTTCAGCTTGACATTCCTTGTTTTGAAATTATTTTCCTTGAAATGTACAAGAATATATTATTTAAGTAAACAACAGCATAACACAACCCAAGTATACACATACATCATACATCAATGGTAGGATACTTCAAGCCTGAAGAAGCAAGGTACCAGGGACAATGATAAGAATTGCAGGATTTTTAGGAGCCCAGAAAGAGGAGAAATAAGAAGAGAAYTAGAAGATTAAGTTTTAGGACAGCTTACAGAAGATATGATTGATTGCAAGCAGTTTAAATAGTCCCTGCTTTTCATTAACATGAATAAAGAAGCACAGACCAGATTAGATACTTGGATGAAAGGATGAAACATTCCCACTTTTGAACRTGATAACTGTTTCTCTTTAAGATGAAGAAACACTTTTCAAGTATTTTCAACAGTGTATGTGCAAGGAAACAAACCCAGGAGATCTTCAAGGGGACTGTGGAGCAATGTCCCATCRCAGTACCTCCTGACCTCACAGTCGTGCCTGGCACACCATAGTACACTGCCCTCAGACTTTCATGCCACCTAAGTCAAAGAGTTGTATGCTGCTTCTCCATGCATTTAATCCTCCGCTCTCCGTTTCCCAAAGGGAGGTCTCATGGCTGCTATAGCTAGAAYTGACCTGAGCTTTGATTCAACCTGTGATGATGGGATCTCTGAGGAAAGCTTTTCACACATGGTTCTCCCCCGCTACAATAATTCCCAAGTTTTAATTTTCCTCATGTCACTAGAGGCTAAGGAAGGAAATGACCAGTTGATCTAGCGGGTTCCAGTCTTCCATCTAGGATGCAGTGGCACTTCAGTGCACTTGGAAGGCTGGAATAGTTGTTCAGTTAGAGCACAAGCAAACCTGAATGTGGTGTTGATCACTGATTTATAGTCACCCAGGCCCAGCCCTACCCTRTAGGTACTGTAAAGATGATCAAGCACCTTTGCTATGGTCAAGGCACTTCTGTATTTCAAACAATTCTCCAATTATTTGTGACCCATGGTATGGTATATGACTGGAAGGCAATTAAGATACCAGCTAGCCCTAGCACCCCTGAAAGTTTAACAATTAGATAGAATGTTCTTGCTTTTACGTACTTCATTTATTTTATGCAGCTCAGCTGCCACTAAGGACAAAACCCTAACAGACTTTCCCTTATAAGCATGTTTTCCAACTAACAAACACCCGCCTGAATTTAAGTGTTTGGAGCCTAGAAAAAGCAGTCATTAAAATGTATTTGTTTATGGAAGATTTTTCTAGATGCTAGAGAAAGCCCTCACCTTCCTCTGAGTTTCACTAAACAACTTTTGAATAACCTTTTGTGCACTGGTGTATTGAAATATTGAGCTCTGACCAAAGGAATTCTTCATGGGAAAAACCAAGTTAGAAACGTCTCTTTTTAATAAGCAGAGTCTATGGCTGTTTCTCATAGTTTTCCACAGACAAAGAACCAAGTTCTTGCATAAGGCGAGAAGCAATCATAAGCATCAGCAAAAAGAACACAATTTCTCCTAGCAGCTGTGTCAGTCTAATTCTATGCTAGAAAATCACATATTTCTCCGTGCTATCAGTTAGCAAAAGACACCAAGTGGATTATTACTTAGTATCACTGGATTGCTGACATTACACCCACYGGCATTTCCCCTTACAGCCTTTTGCAGTTCCATCCCCACCTGTCGGTGACTCCAGCTTAACTGAGCTGCCACATGATTCTTTGCTCTTAGACACCGACCTAGTTGACAACTGCCTCACCTTCTCGGACCGCTTGTCAGCATGCTGCTTTGCCACTCCAAGGCTATGTGCATCACTGGCAAAAATCAAAGCAAATAGCACATGCTGCGATAYTGCCCAAAACCGCAGTCTGCATGCACTGATTCCTACTGCCTGCTCCTTTACCTTGGTCACTTGCCTGCCTTGCCTCTGCTGTTTACAGGTTGCCACTTTGAGGCTCAGGTATCACCTCTGAAACAGAACCAACAAGGGGTGCTTATAAGTTCACCGACAATACGACACCTGAAAAATAACTGCTACTTCAGCCCACTAGTCATTGCTCACCTTGCCCGAGTCCCCTCTGGTGCCGATATCCTGTGTTGCTCGTTGCTTTGCATCATCAAAAATAATAATAAAAACCCAAACCAAAACCTATGAGCTAGTCATATAGCCATCAGTCRCATCTTCCCTCCGATACCACGCGCCAACCTACCTTCTTACGGTGCTCAGCTCACCTCTCTTCTGTTGCCCTTTGGCGCATGGCTCACCCCTCTGCATCTGCAAAACCAATATTGAATAAGTCACCTGGATGCTGATCAATAGCTTAGCAAATCCAGAGGTSTTGCTTCCATTTAGGAATACCATCTAGATTCCAACAACAGCCTGCCATCAAAAAAAACAAAACCAAAATAACATTAAGGACTACACATACAAGCCTTAACACCTTTGAGATTCAATCTCAATATTCAACTACCACTCAAGCAGCCTCTCCTGGATAGTTCCGGTCATCCCCTTGACATCCTTGCCTGCTGCTGAGGGTTACTTGCTCTGCGGTGGACTGTATAGTCTGCAACTAAACAGTCTAGGCATATCAACATTAACTATAGACTCTTACCATTATTATTGCCCTGACTAACATTGCTATGCCCCTGGGCAGAGCATCTCCAACCCAGACACATGTGTAGACTAACACTGCACACAAACAAGACAAATGACTTGATCCAGAGACATAAAAAGACTCTCAGCAAAAAGAATTACTCCCAGAGGGAAGACGCCTTTAGGTGAGAAGACCTAGGGTGCCGTGAGGAGGAAYCTACAGCTGCCCCAGAAGTCAAACACCACAGCCCATGACAAAAAGATACGGCTGCAACTGCGATGATGGATGCATGAGAAGCCAGGCTCTACGACCAAAAGGATGCAGAGAAGTAGTAGACCCAGAAAAGGGCTCTGTGAAAACAGACCACTCAAGAGCGGATATGCTGACACATCCTGGATCACTGCTGCGAGAGAAGACCATCCGTAAACTTCGCAGACGTGAGACACGCAASACAGATCTGTGCTTTAAGCTTCCAACGCAAGAAAGAAAGCGCTCAGTTAGCATTAAGCTGATGAGTTGAGGCACACGAGACCCTCGATATGGCTACCGATGTGCCCGCCTAGCACAAAAAAAMCCCARTGGGAACATCAAGACCTGATTAACATATGGCATAGTACACAGAAAACAAACAACACAAACTACCTCCTTACCTATGAAGCCCCTTAGGGAATTACAGYGGTGGTCAGCGATGGAAAAAMCAYGGTGGTGTGACATGGTGACTCAAAGATCTAAAATGRACACCTTACGACTACAGAAACTGGTGCTAAAAACACTATAGATAAACAAGAACAAGAGAACATAACTGTCATGACTGATACTAGAGCAAATCTCATGTGACACTTAAGGAAAAAGGCAAAACTGGAATAGTAGAAAAAGTTTGCATGCCCGGGACTGCGATAAAAGACAGACCCCTGGCTGGAGACTGTTACGAGCACAAATAATACACATCCTCTTCTCCAAGAAATYCCAGGGAAGACAGCAACATAAACTTGTGCTGGAAATAAATGCCTAGTCAACGCCTCTAAGTAACAATGACTSTGACATCCAGATGGACAGTGAAGGGATAGATACAAAAATTAAGTCAGGGAATGAAATAAGTAAAAGGCACAGAGAAGTGCAGGCCTCACAGTTCTGGAGAGTATATTTTAATGTACCTAATGCTTTACAAAATGAGACTCATCTGACATTCAGCCCTGTATATTGTGATGCGCAGGCCCGGATAGTTTACGATGCATCTCTCGTGACTTTATTGTACCTCCCACCAGCTGCAGAGAGACTAAAACAGAACAGACCTCATCAACACCCAAATCCAACTGCAAAACCAATCTGAGAAAGGCTGATGAACCCTCCTCCCTTTCCCAACCATCCCCCAGTCCCMAAACTTTAGAAACCCCTTTTCTTCTCCTGAACTGTCAGGGAAGGACCCCCACTCCTTCCTGACAGCTCCTTCCCTCTATTTGCACCCCTGAACTCCTTGTGTCAACCGCTCCTTGGGAGCTGCTCTTCTGAGCCATGCCCTGCATTCTGCTGCCACCTCCCATCTTCCCACAGGCTCTGGACTCTGCTACAGGCCCACAAAGTAAGTGAAGTCCTGACACTTAYAATCTATGAGGGGCCTGCCACAAGCTGCAAGAGTTCTAGGGACAACATGGCACTCTGTGGGAGATTGGGAAAGGCGATGAGCTGCCCCATACCCTGAAAGACACTATGCCTTATGTCCCTACTGCTTTCTTGAGAAATGCTAAAACTCCATATACAGGTGCATACAAGATGCTCACTCTAAGCCCTACTAGAAAATATCACCATCAGTCCTATTAAGAGAGATGACATCAGCAATTTACACAGTATACAGCAAATGTGGTGGAAAAAACCCCACAAGGTTTCATCTTCAATAAAGTCAGTCATGAATTCCAGGAAAATGCAATGCACCTAGAATAAAACAAAAAAATGCATACTATTAAACCATCTTGCCACCCTGAACACTCAATACATAATTACTGACCTGCAAAAAAAAAAAAAGAAAAAAAGCTTGATACAAGTGTATTTTCTACTACGTATGCTGCTGGACCTTGRCTGGTCCTGAAGCCCTTACCCCAGACAGACACCTCTGCTTCTCTGAATGCCAAAACACACCTGCCCAAAGAGCTGAGGCAGCCCAGAAGCTGCAATTAACTGAAGGAACAGCAGAGCACTCACTCCACAGAAACCCAGGAGCAGAATGGGCTCCCTCACAAGAGGCCATGGCTCATATACCCCGGGCCCCACCCATTCCYTTCCCACAATCCCCTGGGAAAGGGGCGGGGTGAACCACCAGAAGGCATAAAGGCCTTCAGTTTAAAGCATGCAAAGGACAGAACAGAGAAAGCCCCACTTAGTGGAAACAGTGATACCTGCTCTTTTACTACAACTATGTCTATTGCATCAGCAACCTCACCGGGTAGTGAATTAAACTTAATTTTTCTGGGGCGTAGATAGAAAAAGGTAGATGTCATGCTAAGCTACATAGGAAAGTAACTCATTAAATGCAGTAACAATATTATTATCAAAAATTATGTGCTTTAGTTTCCTATAAAAAAAMCAAAATACTGTAGATGGGGTTACACTTCATTTCTAGCAAGACCACACATACTACCTAACTTCTACCAAAACTACCTTCTGGATAGGACTGAATGACAAAGCAGAACTAGATCCCATAAGAATCCCTTCTCAAAAATATCTCCAGTTGCAAAGTAAGTTACTTACTGTAAATTGCTGACAATTCAGAGTCACCACAACAGTCTCTCYGGCTGACTCCCTTAACAGTCAGCCAGATGAGTCCCAAAGGACAGAAAACACCAAAAAAACATGGAAATATGAGAAATGTATCAGAAACTGTATGAAGCAGCCTAATTAACACCTAAGTAGMTAGAACAAAAATAAATTGCAAAACACACCAAAAAAAACCCCACGGGAGATRTGTCAATAAAAATAGATGAAGGCTATCRCCTTCTCTGAAAAACTCAAGAGGAGATCTGAGCCGATGATAGACATCGCTGGGGTACCAAATACCAAACAAAAACATACTATAAGACAGAAAACAAAAAGGCTGCTCTGGAGCACAATGATGGCTTCGGAAAAGGTTCTGACAGAACAAGAGGCATCGTCACAGGGATTAGAAAGGTCCCRAAGGGGCCAGAGACACCAAAGAAGTCTTAGGGATGTAATGAGCTCAAAAGAGAATTGAACAAAGTATAGATGTCCTGAGGGGACCGGGGACCTATTGGAGGCACACCAAATAGGTGAGAGGACAGAAAGACCAACCAGGATAACAGATGCGGGCTCAGGAAGGGTTTTGAGGGGAAAGAGAGGTGCAAAGTGYCCTCCCATGCTAAAACGGGGCTCTAGGGCATAAGGGAATGTCTCSCAAGAGCTCAGCAACGGGAGAGGAGGAGCCCTGACCCGAGGGGGCCTGGGACACCAAAGAAGCCTCAGTGATAACAACGAGGAACGCTGAAGGAAATTTCAGCAAAGTACAGATGTTGGGGGCCAGGGGCTGAATGAAGGCATCCTAAATGGCRAAGAGTAAGATAAGAGCACTCTGAAGAGCACAAAAATATAAAATCRAAAGGGAGCTAAAGTGCTACMAGAGTGCTGTGGAGTACAAGAAAGGACTCGGAGGACATTGTTCCAGAGAGTAGAGGAATTATGAGGGGACAGGGTAAGRAAAGAAGGCTTGGAGACACAGTGAGGCCTTGGAGTCTCAGGAGGGCACCTCAGGCAAACTACAGATGACTAAGTGAGAGAGGAACCGAATGGAGACACCCTCGATGGCAGAGAGAAGATAAAGGAGCGCTGCRTAGCAAAGAAAGAAGAGAGGCTCTGACAGAACAAGAGAAATAGAGAGGGAGATAAAGTGCTACAAGGTGCTGTGGAGATTGAGGAAAGTCTCAGGAGGCATCGTGACTATGAGGAGAGGGGTGTTGAGGGGGGCTGACAGACAAAAGGCGGCTTGAGGACAACAAGGAGGAAATCAGGTGATCATCTGAGCAGGGTACAGRTGGTCTCAGGTGGCCAAGGACTGAACACAGGAATCCTAGATAGCATAGAGGAACAAACGAGTGCTCTATGGCTCAAAGATGGCCCCACTTAAAGTCCTGCAAAGACAGCTGTGGAGCACAAGGAAGGTCTTGGGAGGCATTGTAACTGGGAAAAGTGTCCYGAGGGAGCCAGAGAGACAGAAAAAGGATTGGGAACATGATGATTAAATCSAGAGGGGTTCTGAACCGAGTAAACATGTCATCAGAGGGCCAGGGAATGAAGAGAGACATGGCTAGAGGGAAGAGAGGACAGAATGACTGGGCTGGGTCACAGGTATGGACTCAGGAAGTCTTCTGAGAGGGATGTGAGTTCTGCTACAAAGCTAAAAGTCTGCTAAGGGCAACCTCAAAGGCATTGTGACACCATTAGAGGGGCCCTAATTGGGCCAAAGACACCAAAGAAGGCACAGGGACACAAGCAGGAAGTCTGGAGGGGATTTGAACAGAGTACAGATGTCCTCGGGAGGCCGGGGACTAAATGGAGGCACCTTAGATGGCAGAGAGGATAATAAGAGCGCACAAACAAACCTGAGGACGGGTTTCTGAATGAACAGGAGASGATCAAAGTCTGCAACAGAGCTAAAACAGGGCTGTGGTACACAAAGAAGGTCTCGGGAGGCACAGTGACTGGGAGCAGAGGGATCATGAAAGGCTCAGATGGATAAGAGATTGGAAGGTAGGTAAAGTTCTACCAAAATGCTGTGGAGCACAAGRAAGGTCTCAGGAGGCATCCTAGATGGCACAGAGGAGAAAAAGAATGCTCTTTTTTGGGAACTGAGATCTTGSGAGAGGTGTAATTGCAACGAAACGAGTCCAGAGGGGGCTTACAGAGCTAAAAGTGTGCTGCAGGGAACATCTAAGAGTTCAGGAGGCATCGTGACAGTAGCGGAGGGGTTCTGAGAGGGACAGACAAAAGAAGGCTCAAGGACATGATGAAGTCCAGAAGGGATTTGAACAGACTATAGATGTCCTCAAGGGACTGAACAGAGGTATCCCAGCTAGCATAGAGGACAACATGAGTGTTCTGGAGATRAAAGATGGCATCAGGAAAGGTGCTCAGGGAGCGAGAAGGGTGCAAAGTGCGCTACAGAGCCAAAAGAGGGCTGTGGGGCACGAGGACGGCCTCAGGAGGCATGATGACAGGAGAAGAAGGGTGCTGAGAGTGAAAGAGAGACAGAAGGTGGCTCTGGGGCACAATGCAAAACTGGAGGTGGTGTCCCATCAATGTACAGATGTCCTCRGGGGATGAGCGACTGAATGGAGACATCCTAGATGGCAGTGAATAAGGTAAGAGAGCTTTGGGGAAGAGAGAAAGGTTGAGGAAGGGTTCTGTCTGAATAAGAGAGACACAAAGAGGGTTGCAGAGCTCGAAGGGTGTCGTGGGGCATCAGGACACTCTTGGGAGGTATGGTGACAGGAACGAGAGGGCTCTGGAGGGCGGGGGGACTGTGGACATAGAGAAAAACAAAGGTTTTCTGACACAATGAGGTGCTCAGGAGGGGGTCTGAACAGTACAGATGTCCTCAGAGGACCGAAGGGAGGGGGCCGACATGGCAGAGGGGAAGGCAAGAGTGCTCTGGGACAAAATGAAAGCCTTGTCAGAAAGACACAGAGCCTGCTGCAGAACTGAAGGATGGCCGTGGAACACAAGGACGCTCGCAGGAAGCATTGYGACAGAAATAGAGGGGTGCTGAGGTCGCCGGAGAGAGAGAAGGCTCGAGGGCACAAAGGTACTTGGGAGGGGATTGGAACAGAGTACAGATGTCTTGAGGGAGRCACTGACCCATTGGAGACAAGCGAGGTGGAGGAGAGGACAAAAAGACTGCTCTGAGGAAGAAGGATGACCTGAGGAGATGTTCTGACAAACCAAAAGGGGTACAAATTACACTCCAGAGATAAAAGCGTGCCAAGGAGACCTCCTAAAGCCTCAGGATGAACTGAGATAAGATAAAAAAAAATAAAGAGACGTGAAGAAAATGTAAAAAGCAACAGGGTATGTAACAAACAAGAAAGAATTAAAAAATATGGATGGAGAGCTTGATAAAAGTAGACAAAAAGAAAATGTAAAAAGCAAAAGGGTACAAGGCAGAGGAGAAGAAAAAATAGGGACAGAAAACTAGATCAAAATAGAAAAAAATTGAAAAACAAAGGCATTAAAGGAAGAAAAAATTAAAAAATAATGAAAGCACACTAAATATACAGAAAGATAGAAAGAAAATTGAAAAATTGAGAGAGTAGCCAACAGACAAGAAAGAATTAAAAAATAAGGACAGGAGCTAGATAAAAGCAGACGTAGAAAAAAAAACATGTAAAAAGCAACAAGATTAAGGAATAAAGGAAAAAATTAAAAACCAGGAAYAGCAAACTAAATAAGCAAAGACATAGAAACAAAATTTAAAAAGTGACAGGGTACAGCACATACTAGAATGAAATAAAAAATAAAGGCTGAGAACTGGATAAAAGTAAATATAGAAAAAGAAATTAAAAGCAACGTGACACAGGACAGACAGGAAATAATAAAAAAATAGGGTTAGACATCTGGATAAAAGTAGAGGTAGAAAGAAAATTTTAAAAGTGACAATGTAGAGGACAGGTAGGAAAAAAGGAAATAACAGGGATAGAAAAATACGTAAAGGTGAACATAGAACCAAAAATTCAGAAGTGAAGACATTAAGAGAGGAAAAAAGTTAAAAATAGTGAAAAAACCTTAATAGACAGAGACATAGAAAGAAAATTTTAAAAGCGACCGGGTACAGGACAGACTAGAATGAATTAAAAAATCAAGATTGCAAACTGGATAAAAACAGACAAGGGAAGAAAATTCAAAAGCAACGGGGTACAGGGCAGACAGGAAACAATTAAAAACAGGGAGAGACATCTTGATAAAAGTAGATATAGAACAAAAATTTTAAGAGCAACAGGATACAGGAAACAGGAAAAAAAATTAAAAAAGGGACTGAAAACTAGATAAAAGTACACCTAGAAACAAAATTTCAAAACAAAAAAAATTATGAGAGTAAAAAATTGAAAAATAGGGACAGTTAACTAGATAAAAGTAGACATAGAAAGAAAATTTAAAAAGCAATGCAGTTCATGACAGRCAGGAAAGAATTAAAAAATAGAAACAGGGACTGGATAAAAGTAGACACAGAAACAACATTTTGAAAGCACCAGGATTAAGGAAATAAAGGAAAAAAATAAAAWATAGGGACAGCCAACTAAAACAGACATGTATAAAGTAAATTTAAAAAGCAACAGGCTACATGACAGACAAGAAAGAATTAAAAAATAGGGATGGGAGCTTGATAAAAGTACACATGGAAAGAAAATTTCAAAAGCRATGGCGCTACGGAAAGAGAAGAAACAATTAAAAACTAAAGACAGTGAATGGGATAAAAGTAGACGTAGAAAGGGCATTAAAAAAAAGGATTAAGAAAATAAAGAAAAAATTTGCAGAATAAGGACAACAAACTAAAATGCAGACATCAAAAAAAAATTGAAAAGCAAGGGTGTAAAGGACAGACAAGAAAGAAGTATAAAAACGCAGACAGTGAACTGGATAAAAGGAGACACAGAAAACACTGAAAGCAATGRGTATTAGGGAAATAAAGGAAAAAAATTAAAAAATAAGGACAGCGAATTAAATAAACAGAAACATAGAAAGTAAATTTTTAAAGTGATGGGGATTAAGAGAGGAAAAGATTAAAAAACGGAGACAGAGAACTAAATAACAGTAGACATAAAAAGATTTTAAAAGCCATGGGATTAAGAGAGGAAAAAATTAAAAAATAGGGACAGCAAACTGAATAAACAGAGACATAGCAAGTAGGTTTTAAAAGCGACGGGGTACATGACAGACAGGGAAAAAGCCGAATATAGRGATATAGCTTGATAAAAGTAGACCTAGAAACAAAATTTGAAAATCCAAGGGATTAAGAGAGGAAASAATTAAAAAGTAGGGTCAGCAAACTAACTAAACGAAGACATGGACAGAAAATGTAAAAAGTGAGGGCATTAAGGAGACACAAGAAATAATAAGAAGTAAAGAGAGGGAACTGGATAAAAGCAGACATAGAAAGAAAATTTAAAAGTGTTAAATGACAGACAGGAAAGAATTAAAAAATAAGGATAGGCCTGTTGATAAARGTGGTCACAGACCGAAAATTTAAAAAGTACCAAGGTACAGGACAGACAGGAAAAAAATTTAAAATAGGGACACCGAAGTAGATGAAGSTAGACACAGAAACAAACTTCTAAAAGCCAAGGAATTAATAGATGAAAATATTAAAAAACAGGGACAGCGAACGAGAACAGAGACGTAGAAAGAAAATTTTACAAAAGTCACCGCCGGGAGTTGCCATCGGCAGTCGCAGCCAGCAGTCACCGCCGGCATCTGTCGGCGGTTCATAGAATCATAGAATCATAGAATCATTAAGGTTGGAAAAGACCTCTAAGATCATCGAGTCCAACCATCAACCCAGTAGCCATGCCCACTAAACCATGTCCCGAAGCGCCACATCCACACGTTTTTTGAACACCTCCAGTGATGGTGACTCCACCACTTCCCTGGGCAGCCTGTTCCAATGCCTGACTACCCTTTCAGTGAAGAAATTTTTCCTAATATCCAATCTAAACCTCCCCTGGCGCAACTTGAGGCCATTTCCTCTCGTCCTATCACTTGTTACTYGGGAGAAGAGACCAACACCCGCCTCTCTACAGCCTCCTTTCAGGTAGTTGTAGAAAGCAATAAAGTCTCCCCTCAGCCTCCTCTTCTCCAGGCTAAACAACCCCAGCTCCCTCAGCCGCTCCTCATAAGACCTGTTCTCCAGACCCTTCACCAGCCTCRTCGCCCTTCTCTGGACACGCTCCAGCACTTCAATGTTCAGTTGCCGCCGGCAGTGGCTGTCATCAGTCACCRCTGGCATCCTTCGGCAGTCACCACCGGCAGTCGCCAACGGTGTCCGTTGGCAATTGCCCACGGCATCCACCAGCAGTTGCCACCAGCAGTTGCCATCAGAAGTCACCGTTGTCAGTCGCCACCAGCGTCCTTCAGCAGGCACCACCAGCGTCTGCCGGCAGTCGCCATCAGCAGTCACCGATGGCAGTCACCRCCGGCATCCACAGGCAGTCGCCGATGGCAGTCGCCACCAGCRTCCATCAGCATTTGCCACCAGCATCCGCAGTTCCCGCTGTTGTCTGTCAGCATTTCCCCTCACATCCTCGGCATTTCCACTTCTGTCTGTCGGCRTTTCCCATTACATCTGTCAGTATTTCTGCTTCTGTCCCAATTCCAAAATGCTTATGCACCCAAGCACATGCGTGTATTTAAGAAAAATGATGCCCCAGAGATTTCCTGGCTTTATAACATCATCTGCAAGTAAGATATCATATCATCTTCAAYTAAAAAAAAGAAGAAATAATCCCCATAATACCCTATTCACTAATTAGATAATGGACTTTTCTCCTGCAGACTTTCCTTACATAATCTTCTGTCTTCCATATATTTAAATAAGTGTCCCCCATTTGAATGTTATTGGTGGACTTTTTTACCTAAAGAGTATGTCTGATCTAAAACTGTATTCCTTTCTAATGCGTCTAACTTTTCTTTCATAGAACCAAAGCCATAACCATATATGCACCCAAACCTGCATATGGACACAAAGTATGGATTAATGGGGAAGGAGGAGTTTTACCCGTCTGCAGTCCTCCCTTTTCCCCATTTCACTGTCCAGTGTGCAATGAAAGTGTTTTGTGCAACGTAATGGAGCTTCGCAGGGCCACCATTGACTGCATATCCTCCTTAACAGGATAGGGTGTTCAAGGAACAGTCTTACAGTCTTTTCCCCCTACCATGTTTCAGAGTCTGTAAGCTGACACACATATTAGCACAGAATGATTAACCATTCAAATGTCAGGAAACAGTAAAATGTATAACCATGCATATGCAGTATCACCTCTGAATCTACTGCACGTCTGTTTACAAAATACAGAGGTAATGTCACAAACTGAAATACAGTAACATGATTATAAGCTATGTGTCAGCTAATGCTAAGCAGTCCACCCTTTGCTCTACTTTTCATTAACAATTCCTATTCTACCTTTTTAGACAAAAAGAAGTTGGAGAAAAAAAGGCATCCTGGAAAACCTCACTTTAAGGCTTTGAAGCTCTGCAAAGTCAGTGCCTAATGTAAACTCCATAATCTGGGACTACATGGCTAGATCATCCTGCCAAAACATCCTGCCCTACGTGGAAGCCTGGAAGAGGAACTTGCTGTTGATCCACACATCAGAAAATACACAGCTGAGTGAAGGCTGCACTAAGATATACCRAGAAGTTTTTCTAAAGACAGAACACAGTTGTGATGGAAGCACTGTGTAGGAGAGTGCAGTCTACACAGACTGCTGACAAGGTAATCAGAGCCTGTCAATAAACCCAATACCCTGTGTGACTCATCCCTATTCTCCATCCCTACRGTCTGGTTTGGAGATACTTTGTATTCCCAGAATTGCCTCGCTGCTTGAGCTACTCAGAGGCACAGAGTTAACAAAACTCCAATACCAGATCATGCAGCGCTCTGTCTTTATGAAGGGGGGAAGGGAGAAGCAGAACGAAGACAGTGCAGATAATGCTGTGGGCCCTTCTCAAAGCTATTGATTTTCTGTCGTAGCTTCTTACTGAAATCACAGCATGGCCTTCTGGCTGACTGAGATGCATTTTTGTGTACACATACTCCCTGGTGTCTCTATATTATCACATTATCCTCACGTGCCAATTCTCAGCATCTCTGTCACTACTAGAAGCTGACACACAGGTTTCCKCTATAAAAACATAAAATAAAGCTGCAACAATTTCCAGTCCAGCTTAAACTAAATCCATTGTTGCTGATTCTTATTCATAGTACCTTATTCCCAGCATCAAAATTCTCCCTCTCCTTGTTTCTCTCTCTTTGAGGGAAAACGGTGTTTGCCGAGAAGCTGTGCTAAAGCTCTAATTAATGTGTATTGCACCAAGCAAAAAGCACACCAGCAAACAGGCCTGTTTTTTAATCATATTACATTCAAGACATGCTCCCTCTGTTGTGTAGGCCCACACAGTCACTTAGGGCTTATTGCCTGCTTCAATTGCTGGCTGTTTCCCAAGTTTTCACTCCCTTCTGTCTTATTCTATACCCATGGAGACCACAAATGAGCTATTTCCACCATCAAGAGAAGCTCCTTGCCGAGTCAAAAGAATGAGCCCTAGTTAGAGAGGAAAACACTCTCAGACACAGGTGTGCAAGTGACATCATAATTACAGTCACAATAGATGGCCTGCAAATTGCACAGCATGTGTAATTAACAGTGCTCTATAATGAAGACCTCTCTGTGTGTGGTTACAACCTAATAATGCTTCATAGCTGCATGAACAAAGCTTTATTTCACTGAGARAATGTAGATCAAATATTCACAGAAGTAATCTACCCTACAGTGTAAGATCCCTGAGTCACAGATTAAATTGTGGGTTATTTAAATACCAATCAATTTATGTTTGTTCTTAAACACTTGTTTTCCACAGAACGTGGAAAACTTTCTGTTGATTTAAAATCATTACAGGGAGCATTTGATTTATATAATAATACAATAGCAATAATAAAAGAACATCTACTCACTGAAGGTGAATTTCAAATCCTGTCAATGTTTTTACCATTCAGTTGGTTTTCAAGTAAAAGAAATCAAGGTATACTAATTTTTCATAGCCCAACGAGATAAATTTGCTTCTTAACTGATTCACTCAGAGTGCTGTAAAAATTACCGTTGTTTAGCGCTAAACAACCAACCTAACGTCCGATGCATGAAAAACCATGATGTGCGGTAAGGGTGTGTACCTGCCTCTCTCTAAATACATGTATGCCAACTTTCTTTCTAGTCACCAGACATGCCAGGAGACATATTTCATTTTCAAGGAATGAGCTATTTCACCCTTATCCTCCACTTACCCCCTTGGACTTCCATTTTTTCTGCATGTTGCTCCATTTGAGGGTTCATTGGAAGCCATGCCTCTTACAGRCTGGCATGATGCGCTCATCGTGCCCCTGGAACGGGTGAAGAACAGCTACAGTAAAGTCAGCAGTATTAAGTTGGTCATTTTTACCTAGCACCACACTATTAAACACACCTTCCAGATATTTCTAGATTTCTAGATCTCATCATATTTAGTACATCTCCTCATTCACATAGCACCAATTCTCTCCCCTCAAAATTCAGTGCATCAGTATTGATCAGTTTGGCTCCCAGCTTTGACCACCTGAGTACCGCTAGCATGTGCTGGACAAATGGTCCATTCAGCTGGGCCCTGGTGACACTGGGTCTGGCTGCACCATATGATGGTGGTTTTCTGTAATTACTTTACAGCAGACCGATTGTTGAATTCTGCTCCGTGCCCAGCTCCAGGCCTTTGGTTTGTACCCTGGTTTCTGTTCTCACATTCTGATTCTGAGACTGTATCTTGTTTCCAGCCCAGTCCTRTACACTACTCTGAACCATTCTGAACCAATTCTGAACTTCTAATTTTCTAATCACTGTTATTTWCTTCATAGTGTTATACAATGGCTAGCATCCTGTTTCACACAATCAAAAAAGAAAAATATTTCTCAAAACAATCCTCTCCTCTTGCTTTACAAAGTCGATTTTGGACTTCAGAGTTTCTTTCAGATCTGTAGTGTCTTGAAGGYATTAACTAACCTCTATACCTTAGAAAACTTCAGGTTTACTGAATATTTTCCATCAGGAATCTTCTCCTCTATCTCCAGTGCTTTGTCGGCTGTACCCTGTTAAAATTGATAAAGAAACATCTTAGTGAGTATAAGCAAAAATAAGATTAGAAAAGATGACAATTTTTCTATTGCATCTTAGATATCAAAACAATGTTTCTTTGGTAAAAGGCAGCGTGCAGATCAGTTAATGCTCTGTTTAAGGACSTGATCATTTACCTTTATCCTTTCTTTTTTTAAAAGGAAATCAGCTTCCCTTCCACCCCATGAAAGCATGCTATTGGAACTTCACACTTTCTCTCACAGCATTTAGCTTTCCCTGTGCACCAACTCTAGATTAAACCTGACTCTTATTTCTGGAGTGAACAAATGACTGAAGATCAACAACAGTCATGACAATCTGAGTCAAACATATTCCACACAGAATTCAACTCACTTTGGAAGACTTAAGCCTGAAATTACATTTATCAATTGTTAATTTTCTCTRTGAAATAGTAAAGTCTGAAGAATTTTTACTCTGTGGTAACTTATAAATTGACTGATTTTACAGCATTAAGTTTAACAGAACAACTTTTTTGCTACGTGCTTTCTACTAAAATTGTGCCTTTTGCTGTGCATTTGTGTTCTGCATCCTTCAAGAAGAATCCTGTCCTTTCAGCAATACTAGCAAATTCAGAGATTCTCAGCAATACTYTAGTCATGGTGCAGGCAAAAGGTTCCTACTGAACAGGACCATCTGAGATGTCCAAAGTAGAAAGACATCTAAATCTCTGAGAGGATCCTCCTAGGCCAAAAARAGGAAAACAGAAATAAAAGGCTGCTAATGCCTCAGAACCATATGTCTGAAAGAGAATCCAAGAGAAAATCCAAACATCAAGGGAAATAACCAAGAGGTATCTGAGGATACAAGAGTCCTCCCTTTGGCTACTACAGAAGGTTGGAGGCATTTACTTTCAAATGATCCATTGTGCCCAGGTCTTAGCAATTTGCATCCTCTAATGTTCTTGCAGATTCCTAAACACCTTCCTTTGATTCTTTCGACAAAGCTCCTCTTTAGTTTCAGCTGAATACTAAAACACTGGCAAGTATTTTGTTAGTACAGTGACATAGGAGTAAGCATCTCCACCTCCCCACCACCGCAGCAACCACAAAGCAGAGTTCTCCTGTTAACAGTGAGCTCGAACAGATGGGGCTAACGGTGCTATATACTCAAAAGACCTCAGTCAGTGTTGCTGAGTACAGGTTTTGAGCTTGTTTACATGGGCCCTAAAGTAAGTACCAGAGAGGGTTCCTTATTCCTGAAGATGGGAAAGTTCTTCAGCAAGTTCCTCCTCTAACTCGTCTTGGATTCAATCTTAAGGGTCTTTTCCAACCTAAATGATTCTGTGATTCTATGATCTATGGCAGAAAGGACAAGAAGCGGAGTTGCAGCAGCCAGTGCAAGTKTTATCCCAGAGTTTACAAGTCACTTTGCAGAAAGTATAAAGCACTTYAAGACTCTGCTGGTGCCAGAGAGTCAGCATTAACATCAGTTTTTAATACATCCAGGRTTAATAGAATTGAGGAAATTTCAATGTAAAGATGTTACATATTTTCTCGTTTCCAATTCAAATGTTATTCTCATGAGGTCAGGACCTAACTGTACAAGGACACTGAGACCTGCAGAATAATGATAAAAACATGCCCTGATTTCTTAAGAAAGAATAATAACAGTGATTAGCATTTGTATCACACTTTTAGTGTCAAAGGATCCCTGAGCACTTTACAAAGCACATTTCTGGACTCTGCCCCATGATGGTTATTCAACAATCCCTGAGGTAAGCAGCACAACTGCATTATGACCAGCCCTTCATCCTCGTTCAAAGGCAGCTACTGACAGAGCCGGACAGCACGGGCAGAGCCAAGCAAATAAGACTAAGGAAGCAGCAAGCAATATTGTTGCATTTATGAAGCAAGCAAATCCAGCAGCCTCTGAAAGCTCCAGGGGCTATCTGGCATTCTCCAAGCCTCCCGCGGGAACAACTTCCTAGCCCCTGTCCCTTCGGCAGTACAAGAATACCCTCGCTGGAGCAACAGAAGTCAGCTAGGTCTACAGACCGGCCTAGCCATAATCAGCTTTGCACAGCTCATTGTGAGAATAAACCAACACGCAACAGGGATGGAGGGAAAAAAGCTTGGCTTATCTATACTGATTTTGGTGGTGTTCTGACAATTCACACCAACCTAAATCTTGGCAGAAATAGTTTTAAATGGTAGCACAAAGTTAAAAGGAAAATGTGGTGTCWGGCCACACTGAGGGATTAGTTTTGTCAGAACAAAGCCTCCTATTGCTGACTTAATGACTTGGCAAAAGCACTGTAAATAAAGGCAACACTGAATCTGCCAATTCCCAGCTTGTCAAGCTCCTCAACAACCAACAAACCACAAAAGTAATTACAGACAGTTAAAATGCAAGGAGCGGGAGACCATTTTCTAAAAGGCACAATTACTGTGTCCCTAGAGGCTGGGTTTAAGTCTACACCCTGAATTAATTTCCATTCATTTCCATCTGAAATTTGTTTGGCTTTCCCAAGATGTAAGTTTGAGGTGTTTCCTATTTATCTGAGACTTCATCATGAAGGAACTTGCAGTACATAGTTCAGTGACATGTTTAAGTCCCTCATTCCCATGACATTTGGCAATAGCCAGCTTTCTGTGAGGCAGGCTTCTAACCAGCCCGAAATAAAGACCTTGTTTTCAGCATCTTAATTTATGGTTTGCTGTATCAATGTGTTTTGCTTTGTCTCCAAAAATTAACTCTTCATTTGCAGGGACATGTTAAGAATCCTATGAATCTGTGGGCTGCAGGGCCTAAAGATGCTCCTGTGAACATCTAATCTTCTTTCCTGTATAAAAATGCTAAGAATTTCACCAAGTATCCACAAGTGCTTGTGTTCCTCAGAACATTTATTGATTTATGAATAGAAATACAAACACATGTTCAGCATGGAAACAAGTTTGAATCCATCTACCTACATGTTGTAACAACAACAGAGAGAAATTAATATCATAGCCCTTTCATATTGCTCATGCAGTGGAAAAAGTGTTGAGTTTATGGGAGCACTCTTGTTCTCCAGAATTGTACACCAAAAGACAGTAAATGAGAAGAGATGAAAATCATCCAAAAGTAATTAAAAATTAAAGAATGTAAATAACTATCCATTTAATTACTGGCTAGAAAGCCTACAATGGGAAACACAAGCTCCTGTCCAGATTTGCATGCAGCAACATCTGTATGTCCAGTTCCTCTGTCCCAGTGCAACTCCTGGCTGCAGCCTGGGTGCAGCCATCCGCTCAGCCACAACTGCCATGCTGCCCCTGTGCTGCTCAACACCTTGAAAGCTGCTGACCGAGGGGCATTCACACCATTTAACTTTAGGCATTCCCAGTTTGACACCTCATCTCCATATACAGTTACTGAAGAGAGGCAGGTTCCTAAAATGGGTTCTCTGTATAACCCTCCAGAAGCCTCATTTTCTTCCAGGAAGCCCAGGTTCTTAGGAACTAGTCTAAGAACATTCTTTATTGTTTCATTTTTCTGGCTTTTAGGTAGAATATGTATCATTCTTTCACAGTGGATAATTTATTCAGAGGCATTTTCCAAGTCAGAGGAACTACTCAGYCTCAGCTGAGTTTCTCGGTAAATTTGTCCTATGCAGAACAACAAATACAAAGAGGACAAAGCTGAGAATTGTTCAGTTGCACAAACTCCTCAGCCTCACTTAAACAAAAAGAGTTTAAATTTAGGGGAGAAGGAGGTCTTTTCTAAATCTGGGAACAGATGATTCCTGTGTGTACTGTACTTTCATCTGCGATTTTCCCAAGGCCACAAAGGAGCCCAGACAGATGCTGATTTGGAGAAGTCCAGACCATTTCTGCCATTCATTAACATGAACAGTGCTGAACAGGGTAGCAACCACAGCCATGCTGTTTTCATCTCTGTACACAGGGAATGCACACATAAGACACTGACTGCAGATGTTTATATATCATCTATAGAAATAACAAGGTCATTCTCAGGAATCACTAGGAATCACACTGCCAGCATTACGCACCTTCACAGCGAAAACTGCTTTKAGCCCAGGCAACACCATGGATCCTAACCAAGATCAGCAATGCTACAATACTTTCCTACTCCAGTACACAGAAGTAACCAAAGTTTCTACAAGACCTGCCGTTTCCAGATGTTCTCAGGGCACAACCAGAAATCAAAAATTTCCAGTTAAATCTTCAAGGTTAAATCCTACTAGTGTATATCTGCATACTTCACTAAAAAGCTCCATTAAAGCTAAGTAAATTTATGTCAGATGAGCATATGACACCGTTTCTTTCTTCCCCTTATGCATCCTTACCACAGACACACCAAGCATCTTTTTGAGAAACTTGTGTTTTGCATAACAGTTATAAAGGACATTACTAAAAAAAGCAGTTTTCATTATTCATAGATGCCTATATAAGTTACTAGGCTAGTCTTTCAGTTATCTAGTGTTATTTTCTGCAAAGAAGATACAAGTTAATATGACCTTTTACAGCATTTACCCTTAAAATGCCTTCAAACTATGATGGGATTACAGAATTTGAAATCTGCTGAGGCAGATTAAACATTTCCTATGAGATTGACCTGCAAAATACAGGGTATGCCCATGTATTCCCTAGAAACTCTCATTCAGTGGCTTTCAGCTTTTTTTTCCTCTCAGTTGATTTGCAGACCCTTAAGCATTTCCCTTTGGATCCCCCGCTGTCAGCATACTAGTAATATCCTTACCTTTCTTAATTACCTCTCTCAGATCTCTTAGAAGCAGCTAATAGACCTCCAGGGATCAATGAGCATAGACTGAAAATTATGAGTTAATAACCTTGTAAGGACAGACCCTTAACTGATTGCCCTTCAAAGAAGGACATACTTTAATAACATTGGATATATTATATACTAGTTGCCTATTCTATCTTGCATAACAGAAAAAACAACTGCAATCTCCGTAATCCTTCAAAACTACATTTGTTGCAACTGTCACAAAACCTGCCCAAAGCACATTGGGGAAGTCAGGGTCAGCAGAATAGTGATCCCAGGTTCAGTAATTACACACAATTACGGTATGCAAAATATATCTGATGGTAACATTTATTTTTATATGGCTTCCTCCATGAGGAGGGTTACAAAGTGCTTCATGCAGAGCCAATCATTTATAGTTCAAGCAACCAGGGAAGGCGCTGCATGGAACCTCATTTCAAAAGGAAAGTCATACAGGTTTTAGTACTGGACATTTTAATGGTAATGCATACTAGAGAGAAATAGCACTTAGAAAAAATGTCCTAATGATACTGTCTTTTCAATAGAGATATCAGAGCAATGATTTCTATGGCACTTTTGATCCTGGACTCAGAAGGTGAGGTTTTCTGTTCAGGAGCTGACGCATAAGTTTTTAGGAGGCTCTCATTAGCCTTAGCTTGAAACTTTCAGTGGCACACATGCTTTTGCTAGACACAATGTAGAGGTAAATTTGAGGCAGATGAAGTTTATTAAAAAACGACAACAACAAACTACAAAACCAACTCATCCAGTCAGGAGTTTTTTTATCTGAACTCTCATTTGATGACTCACAACTGTTCTCAAACCCAAAGGTACGCTTACCTGGAACATCATGTGAAGTATGTTGCAGACACACAGAACTCTGGTTTGTAAAATCAAGTCTAGGCAACAGACTTGGCTGATAGGCAAAATCCAGGGTAGATTTCTACAGTGTTGGGACACTGACCTGTGAGAAAGAAAAAAAAAAAAAAAAAAAAGAGAATTCAAGACCACTTCTTAAGGGTGTGCAGAGAAACAGATTTTCAGGTGTTAATCCTCAACACCAGGTGCCCAATTCACAAGGTAATGGCCTCATTGTGATTTTAGCACCTCAGCAAGCAGGAAGAACAATATTTGTGTTCTTTTAAGTCTTAGTCCTACTTGTGGAGGCTGAAATCTTTGAAAACCTGGTCCTTGCTAACTAAACAAATAAACTGTGTAATGTTGGCTATAATCTGCAGCTGAAATGTGTGTTTAAATTATACACAGAACAAATTCAAATTTCATCCATGCATCAAATGGTTTTCAAGAAGGTCTTTAAAGATTTCTGTGAACAATTTGCAAAGTGAGAAAATCCAAACCTGTTTCAAAAGTTCTTTGACACAGGCACCAGTTCTATCTCTACCTTAAGTTTTCATACCTCCATACACAGAGATAGATATCAGATGGCCAGTGCAGGCAGACAGGTTTCAGTAGGAGCGTCTCAGTCTCTCAGTCACAGGGCTATATGAGCAGCATGTGCCATTCCCTGTTTTACAGAAACATCCTAAGCCCAAAGATAGGGATTGTTTAACTACTTCACAGAAGAGATGAGGAAGAAACACTGACAATATAGGAGCTCATTGAATGATGCCATTACTTGGCAAGAGTCATCTGTCAACCTGCCACTGGGATGCCTGCTGAGGAGTAACGCAAAAACTGCACGTCAGCTGCTGGATCTAAATGACAGCAGGAGGCGGTTTGGGTTTAGTTCTCCATGGAATAAACCCAAAGTATTTAAACTTTTAGCATGTACTTTCAAACTGCTCACTGGCCCCTTCCCTTCACAGCAGAGACTGTGTGGCAGCAATCATGTAGTTTGTGATATGTTTCATCACCAAAAGGCAAGTACCACCAAGGGCTCTCCCTCTTTAAAACCAGCAGAGTGGCTTCCCCCTTCATCTAGATTTATGCAGTTGCTATAGCTAAAGCTGCATTAGCGCAGGCGGTGAGGGTAAGAGATGAAGTGGAAGCACTTTCATAGTAACTTTCAGCATTCACATCTGTGCTATTGCACCAGGGGTAGTTGAACAGGGGAATAATTTCGGCAAGCCGCCGGTCTAGGCAAGACTATAGTGAAGGGACACTCACTGTAGATGTTTCATTATGCAAGAGGTAGTTTATCATGAGCTGGCTGCCATAACTGTCATGGTGGTAGAGAGGAACACAGGGAACCTCAGCTGTAATCTGTTTTCCCTTGCACTGAAGAATACCAGACAGAGTAAACAAATATGAACCATCCTCTGGGTATCTGCCATCTACCATGGGTTCACAGCAATAAAGTTTTTCAAAGACATTCATGATTATTATACTTGTCTTTTCTTCCTGTCCATCAGCCTGCATTTCTATTAAGCTTAAACAATAAGGAAGGTGGAAAAGGGATAATAAAAGAGGGAAGGGGAAATTTTGAGCTTGAAGGCTGAGCTGTTTTCCTCCAGATGACAGTCTCCATTCAGAATACTGAATGTCTCTGCGAACACGACACACAAGCAGAATATACATGCCATTTTGTGGGTAGCACACAAAAATATGCCAAAAGCTTCAGCTCCATAAACAGAGACTGATATTTAAGGAAAAAAAAAAAAAAAGAAGGTTCGTCTGAGGAATACTTCCCAGTAGGAAGGGAAGTACTTCTGATGGCTTCCCTGGCTATTCAGACACCTGCAAAAGACCTGTGTTCACAGTCCTTCTGTGAAAACCTGAACACCATTTGCTCTGTGCTGCACGTCATGTTAGAGAGCTTCTACAGCTTTTGCCTTTCAAATTTTTCAATTGGCTGAATTCTGACTTCCCAAGCATCACTTCTCTTTGCGAGTTTAACTTGGTATAATGTAGGTGGAAATGGTGCAGAATCCTTCAAGCTGCCTGGCTCTGAAGGAACAGAAGGAATTTAATCTTGGAGGTGGGAAAGGAAGGAAAAAGAAATGCTTTGTTGTAACACACTCCTCCTTGTTCAAAAGACTGTGTGACAGCTCAAAGTTTTGACAACACAGCTGCATTTATACCTACTTGTGATGAGAGTTCCCATCAGCTCAAACTTGGCATTATGCCTGACTGGTAATTCATTACTTATTATAATGTAGAAGCACTTTTTAAATCATAGCAGCTCCTCTTTAATGTTATCTTTCCCCTGTACCCTGAACATGCCAACTAGCTTACGTGCCGAAGTGGAGACGTGCACACTACTGAGCTCCAGGGCTGCGTCCCCTCACTGGTGAAAAGAAACAGTGGGTTGAYTCCAAAGAGGGACCTGAGATAGGTGCTCTAAATTGTAGTCTGAAGCAGCCTCTCTCCCCATCCACTACAGAGATAGCCAAGATACGTAAAATGCATAACGAACGAACAAAAGCATAAAGCAGGGCTCCATTCAAGAATTAATGTGCTCATTTTAACACAACAAGCTCAATCTTCCCTATTTACAGCCTGAATTATCTCCTTTAACACTGAAACAATAGAGGGAGAACTGCTTTCTTCATGGTAAGCAGACAGGTGCATGCTGCTTGTTGGAGGAAAAAATGAGTCTCCTAATAGGATAGTATAATTTGGATTATATTAGTTATGGAAAAACTGAGATGAGAAATGCTCAAGGGCATAATTATCAGGAGAGACAGGGCTGATAACTACAAAGTGCTGAGCATCTGCAGTTCCAGATGAAGTCATTGGGTGTTACATGTGCTTTATAATATGACCCCTACTGTCCTTTCAAAAATAATGGACAAAAGGTAGATTTTCTTACAGCTACATATCAAAGTTTCCTTCACTGAGTATTTTTTTAAATATACATTTTAGAAATATGCAATTCATAATTCTAGCCATTTAAACCTCTATGAGTGCACAGAACAACAACAGTACAATTATTTATAATCCATATAGAAAATGCAGAAATTGTATAGCACTCCATGAACATGCACTACTGCATATTCATACAAAGCAACAATATTAGAGAGACATTTCTCAAATGAAGATCAATTCTCCTGACCAACGTAATGGAAAGAAAATTAGGGCTAATGAAAAGATCAATCAAATGAAATTCAAAGACTTCCAGGTATTTCTCAAATTAGAGATCAGAGGACAAGCGCTTTATGTCACTGGCATTTTCCACTGTGTCTAAGGGACCAGAACACACTGTACAGGTTTATCAGGACGAGCTATCTTCTGATAGTGGGGTAAACAAAGGACATGTTGCACGTACCAGTGTGCTTGGAARCCTGTACCATTATCCTATAGTGAAAATAAAATTGCTGCAGTGTAAAGGAACAAGAAAAAAACTTGGTGATAAAGAGTATTCTTGAAAAACCTTGATAGGAGCCCAGAGCAAACAGGATGAAGGGCAAAAGGCAGAAGTTCTAGCAGAAAGTTCATCAATGATACTTTAAGTGACTCAAACTGTGAGACAAGAAATGAATAGATTACAACATCATCAAAGATTGTACTCATATAGGTGAAAGGTAGTTAAATTAATACTTATTTTAAGTTGCGGGAGCTCTACCTACAGAAATATTTATGTGCTCTCTAACAAAAAAATGCACTTTCTTTTTYTAAATTAGTCTTATTGGCATTTCTATTGATGGGGAAAAACACAGAACCACGCAAAACTGCCACAATCACAACGTAACACTTCAATGTGTCCATCAGCTAATACTAATCTGTAATTCAACACTATGTAAATACTCAGGAAATCCATTAATCTCTATAGATTGTTCCTTCAGAATCAGTGCTTCAGGTTACTTTACGTAAGGAAAGACATTCAAGTCTAAGGCACTGTTAAAAAAACCCTGGGTTTTCAGAAATACTTACTAGATATTTCAAGAAAGACATCTGACAACTAAGATGCTTGATAACTTCAGGAAGAATACACGCACTGAAGATGTCCACTATAGAAAATGTCTGCAAAGACCTAAAATGACTTGACTGATTTTCAAAATCAATCGAAACGTGTTCAAAATTGTGATCCCAAGGTTTAATTCTAGCCATTTCTTTTCTTTACATAGATGACCCTTCTGTTCCACTGTGAAACAAATTTGTCAAGGAAGACAAATATATTAAAACTCAATATATGTTTTAACAGTTTTTAATGTTATTTGCTAACTGTGTCTACTTACCAAAATGAAGTTGTAGGGTATTAAAATTGAGACAAAACCAAGAAAATCACAACTGAAAACAAAAAAAGGAAATCTTATATATCCAGTAGAGAGGTATTACTTTTACTTACACTGAGTCAAAATGCTTTGCTGTGAAGACCTACAACTCTCGTCCGCTTTTGAAACAAAACTCCCAGCATTCCCTGATGATAAGCAAAATGTCAGAAGGGGTTCAGTGGTGTGCCCAGATGACAAGCACAGGGGAATAGGGCACCATTGGTACAATTTGGAACAGATGGAAATGCTCTGCAACACAGTAGTAGTCCTTAAATTTATTGAAGAACAGATATCTTTGCAATACTACACTGTAAGCCAATTGTTATCTTTCCCAAAGACTCCTAATTTCACAAGTACTAGTTTCCTCCACTGGCCCCAGTTGTTCATATGGATTTTCACACATACAGTACTCTGATTTGCATTTCTCTATTTTGTAAGAAGTTGGAGATTAAAAGTCTTTTGAAATCTTTTCACTGCCAGAAGAGACTGACCGATGAGAGAATGAGCTTGGCAACATACCAGAGGAGAAAAGCCTCATTTGAGAACACAGAGAATCGTGTGCATGTGTGACAGCAATCCAACAGAGATTTTCCTAATGGCAACATACAGATTTATTGCTCTGCAGCTGAGAACAGAAAGTGCTCCAGTCTGTGTACACACACGGTAGTTGAGAAGAGTCTTTCCTAGCACGTCAGCCAGGGCTCGCTGTGAATTGTGGGTTGCTTGTTATGGCGGATGGTTCAGGCTCACTAAGATAAGCACACCGGGTAGCCAGCCYTACCTGAGGATTAGCTAAACAACTATCCCAAGTAATAAGTCTACTGTCATTGAAAAGAACTAAAGCAACTGAACTTCTGCCGCTTCTCTTGGAATAAGACTTCAAGAAAACTTCATGAAAACAGTTTTCCAGTGTAAGCAAAAAGATGATACCAAATCACTACCTGTCTCACAGATCTGCTAAGAACTTGGGGATGAGGACTGATAAGAGTTTATTTTCCTTAGCAGAAATGGGAAATAAGGCAAGTTGGAAAGGCTATATGCCTTAAAAGGGAACCACGTTTAGAATGCCTTGAGTACCRGCTCCACGAGAGCACTCAGAGCTAAAGGAAACTCAAATTATTAGTCTGCTCTGAAAACTAAAACTGATGTGCTTCAGCCTAAAAAATTAAAATACCACACACTCTGCAGGACAAAGCTGAAATGTATCAGCAAATCTCTTACCTTCTTTACAACTCTTAACTCTTAAGCATTTTAAGATTTTTAAAATTAACTGCTCATCCCATGCTTTATCTGAAGGAGACATGCCATTTCATGAGACCTATGCATATTCCTATATATGTCTAACTAGTAGGAGATCTCTAGAAAATACTATTTGTAATATGTGCATCTGTTCCTTGTTCCTCTTCTGCTTTGCAGTGTTTTCAATAACAGACTATATCTGAATTTGATTTCCTACTTCCACTGGTCTCCTTGGTACTCAGAGAGCCAAAGTCACCACTGAAATCTTGGCAGAGGCCAAGCTTTAAGGTGGAGTAATTCATCAGTAATGCAACCCATTAGAATTGCAGATAAAATGCTTAAGTGCTGGATACATTTATGCAAGTTGTATAGGAGAACTTCTTGTCATTGATGAATCCTTTGCCAACCAGTTAAGCCCCCTGGAACAAAACATGGACTTTCAAAAAGCTACTATMGTTCCATTCGGCAACACAATACCTGTGAGTGAGGGTAAATGCTRCTTTTACAGGCATTCTTCCTTACTCTGAAAGGGAAAGGAATAYGGATTATAGGTATGGAGAATTTTTACTATTTACTTGTATTTCATTTCTTGACTTCACAAAAGCATTAATTCATTGAATTTTTAAAGTCAAAACCACTGATTAAAGGGTATCACCCTTTACTGTACTATAAAGTGCTGCCTGCAGCCCTCCAAAGGCACTGCTCCAAGTTAAAAGATGATTAGACTGTCTAAGGTGACCTTGTGAAATAGCAGTAATGTGTTTACTTTCTCTGCCTTCCAAATCAACCTTGCTCAATTTAGAAGTAGAGAAAAGATGGTTTTCCTAATTGCCAGCCCTGAAAACTCAAACAGTTTTCTGAGACTCCAACTGAGTCTTTCAAGCTTGTTGCATCAGGAGCAACAATGAAGATAGGGAAATAGTTAATGATCCTCAATGAAGATAGCAAATAGTTAATGATTCTGGGAGCTACCTGCAAACAGAATAGACTCCAGCTCACTCCATCCACAGCTGTGCTGAATCTGCAAGGCTGACAAATAAAAAGCAGTAAAAGTTTATTTTTGTCACCAAAACGATCAGACATAATTCACAACACACAGATACTTCAGAGCTGCTCTGCAAGAAAGTGACTTATCTGCAGCTTAATTTCATACAGCAATAAACCAAAGGTTTTCTCTGCCTTTTTCCTGAAACGGCACCCATTATAGGAGATACATGTTAGCATGGGCCGCAACTCAAGAAATCCTCCCTTGTGGGGGCTGATGGTTTTCTTTTAATGGAGTTCAGTATGATCCCTAACAGCTGRCTTCAGTCATGGCCAATGCAATTGGCTCCCTATACTTGGGAAAATCTTAAATTCCCCTCCAGAGCAAAAGGCTAACCTGTATTCCCAGCAGGCTCACAAAAGGTTACCAAGAATCCGCATTCTTCCACCTGAGAAAACAGAGCTAGAGGAACACGACACCGAGTCACTAGTTAATCTCCTACTGAGACAGGAGCAGAAGTAGTAGTTGTCAAACCTGCTTTTCTACCATTGAGGCTCAACGCTTTGGCCATCACAAAACTGGCCCTAAGAGAACTTGGGTGAACCCGCAAAGCTGAAAGTGCAGCATTGATTGGATTGCACTCCCAAATGCTGCTAGCAATCCCTGGGGACTCAGCACTCACTGGACAATGGTAGCTGCCATTGTCCAAAATAAAACATCTCTAAATTACAGCCATTTTCTATCYACACATCAAAAATCACAGGAGTATCTTTTCCATGACATCACTTATCTAYCTTTGTCCCATGCTGCTCCTAGCAGCAGGAGACAAGCTTCCCTTCACAGTTTAGACATAGCCACTGGAAAAGTGTGCTGCTGAGTGGAAGTTAAAGCTGTAGTAGCCATTAAGCTGTGAAAAATATTTTAAGAAATAAACATGACAATGTTTATTCCACCTTTTTCTAGACAACACTCATTTAGGTAGTCCTAACAAGAGGCATGTTTCTTGCTCACACACATACTCTTCCCCATTCAAATACAACCCCAGTCAGATTCCAAACTGGTGCTTGCATCAGTGAGCTCTGGTGTATTTTGAGACTGKTCGTCTTTAACCCAGCCTACTCAAGAGGGAATACACTCTACATTTCCATGTGCTGCATAGGTGGAAAAAAGCATTTCCAACAAAAGAGATCTGTTCTTTTGCTTTTGTTGCCAATGTCTGAAATGAAAGGTCACGTGGAATGCACCATGGAGCAAAATAAGGTATGTCAGCTTTATTTTTTCATTTTGATAACTAGAACAAAATTCACACACACACACACACACTGTTCTTTTGCTTTTGTTGCCAATGTCTGAAATGAAAGGTCACGTGGAATGCACCATGGAGCAAAATAAGGTATGTCAGCTTTATTTTTTCATTTTGATAACTAGAACAAAATTCACACACACACACACACACACCAGTTAGCTGCCTTTTTTTTTTTTTAATTTAACTAACAATCTGCTAAATTTTAAAGAAGGCTACCAAAATGAACTAACCATAACACCACTGGTTACTTTCACATCGCATCCTCTTAAGCCCAGATGCAAGTCAGAAGCAGACTGGACATTCATTTTCTCTTTATTTTCAGGCAAGCAGRCCTATCTGCCTAACTTTATTCACCATCCTTGGGAGATATTCCTGCTGCCTCAGTTTTAGGATGCCAAAAGATAGCCTCCGTGAAAAGATTCATTTCCATGTGGATAAAGGAAAGAAAGTTCTTCTGGAGGGTAGTTCAGAGCAGGACATGTGACTAGTAGTTACTCAGRGTACTGCTTTTGATAAAGCTCTTTTCCCCCACTGGGTAATCAGGGAGAGTAGAAAGTCTAACTTCTTAAATTATGTCCCTTAAATTAGGCGGTTTCATATCTTCTTATGGCTGAAATAGAACATTTTGGTTTTTGAAGCTTTTCCTGTTTTTTTATCCTTGAATTCAATCAAAASCAATCTATTTGCATAAAAAGCCCATTTGAAAATAACTAGCTAGAAGTGCCAAATTGTCAGCCCTGGAGGTGAAGCATTTTTTATGAGCAGTATGGAGTTCTCATGAGCAGAGGTAATGGAAAACTGTCAGCATAGTCACACTTTCAGTACACGTCATACATGCCTGGCATGTAAAGACCACCTAAAGTGATGGGAGGGAAGGATTAATTTCAATACTCTTCGAAATTGTACTGTCTCTGCTAAAAATGGTAAGATAGGTGTAAATATGTATCAGCATGGACTGAAACTACAAAAAAAWTTTTTTTTATTCATTTCCCATAGAATTTTAACTGGTAATTAGCTTCACAGAGACCGCAAAGTATGTAATGTAACTTCTGACTATCACCACCTTGAAATGTATCAGAAAAACAGGCAACTTACAGTAGAAACATTTTTGTAACTCATGGTTGCTTTTTGGTTTGTCAGAGTGAAGAATAAATGCAGTAACTTAATGGGAGGTATAACAGCCATTATGTACTTAACAATAACAAACAATGTGTAGTTTCAGACTTGAGAATATCCTCATCCAGCAAAAGCAATTAAATACACACTTAACTTTAAGTAATCCCACTGAAATCTACTACCTCTAAAAAGTAAGCAGTCGTCATGAAGCAAAATGTTATTCCTCATTCTGAGAGAACATTTCTATAACTGAATGTCTTAAATGAGGCAAAGGAAGAATTTCACTGAGAATTTCTCACTGTTGAAATTATTTGCCTAATCTTTGAACTATTATTTTAAGTGAAATGTGTGTGTATGTATCTATGTGAAAGAGGATGAAAAATGCCTTGCTTTCATCCTGAAACCCATTTGTTTACATGTTGAAAACCCCAGAGTTTCTGGAAAGTGAAGCATGGATTACAAGAGACCTCTGAATGACAACAAAATTAGTGGTAAGAAAAGCATTTTGCAATTATCTTTCTCAAGTTCATTCCTAATTCTGATTCTAGGTCATCTTAGAGTCCACCCACTGATACCCTTGGCTTTTCCTCATATATTAACTCTTCTGAGAAACAGTTGGTTTTTTGCACATTATCCAGCTGTAGTTTGGTACAATCACTGCCTTTTCTCATAGCACAGCCAAGATAAACACCAAGCCTCTCTTTTGCTTTTCTGTGGTAGAACTACTGGATGAAGAACTGGGGACAGAGTGTGCGGACATCTTTCTTAAATAATGTATGAGGGAAGATCCCCGTGATGGATGAGGTGCTCAGTGAACTAGCTTCCCTAATAACTCACTAAACCCAAACAGCTCATGATTTCTTTCCTCACAGAGCTCAGAAAACCATGCATAATTCTGTCTTTCAGTTGCTTTGAGAATGAACCGCTGGGACATTGATAGAGGGTGGTAAGTTGACACTTCTCTCATAGGAGTTTTCTGATAATAGCAAGTGTAGAGAATACCCAGGATTACAGAAAGGTTTCTAGTCTGGGTTATATGAGATGATTACAGTCAGCATTTTTTATGCACTGAACAGATCATTCACCGAGGCAGTAAGGTTTGGTGAGAACTGAGAGAATCAAAGACCATTCTTTTGGCTGCTGCTTGGACACAGCTGAGGTCAGGCCTATAGCACAACGTCCACTTTGATGGCATAGTAATAACATCTATGTCCTTGGAAAACACATAGCTTCTGCTCTGCATCACAAGACTCCTCCCTGGTGCACCTGGGCAGCCAGCGTTGCTGTSTGTAACCCAGTGACAGTAGTGAACAAGGTCAGCACCACCAGCAGTCTGAAACAAAGGACAACTTTGTCATTAYTCAGAAATTATATTTATAATAGAAAACTGAGAATCAGACTTGTGYAGATTCTAATGAGTCATAAATCAGGTCCAGAGCGTCACAGTCAGATGCTACTGTGGTGGCTTGATCTTGCAGGTGGGCATAGCAAGTTCATGACCCTTGTTGCCTTCCCTATCTGTCCAGGCAACTGAAAACCCCTCTTTGAAAGAAAAGTAACAACTGTCTCATAACTGCTTAGGATTTTGAGTAACCAGGAATCACACATACTGCTAACAATAAAGACACAGGGCAACCACCATAAAGACAAGTTAAATGTCTTTTATAGTTAAAGCTCCTCGCATGTGCCAGACCTGTTGTTCCATTCCTGCTACAGCAGCACACATCTTGKGCTTTCCCTGCCTCCCCCTTTTATCATATTTTAAAAGGTATTRAGCCTGTTAACTAGTGTCTAAGAAACCATGCAAACTATCTGAAAGCAGCTTTTCTGCCACTGATCGCCAACAARCTATTAGGCCTGACATTTCCTTCAGCACAGTATTCCTTTGATTAATGCAGCTGCACAATTATTTTTTTCAAAATTTGTATAATAGTCTCCCATGATAGGAACTGATATATAAATATAAGACAAAGATTAAGAAGAGGTAGACTTTCAGTACAGGTGAAAAAAGGTATAATGAGGTTCACAGTCACAGTCAGGGAGGCTGTTATACTGGCTGTGAATCTTGGGCAGTTTGTTACTGACTAAGGTAATAGCAAGGATCTCTTAAAAGGCAGAGAGGGGTCAGCAGCACTTTCCTGTGATGGGGACCTGTTGTTAAAAATRTTCAGAGGACAGGAGAAGCATTTCACTTGTGGCAGACCACATGCAGCAATTCTTATCAACTGGACTATGAGAAAACGGTAACTGATACAGCAGATCCCCTGTGGGAACTAAGGCAGTCAGAAAGCAGGAGGCAGTGCCGCACAGAATGCCTCAGGCTCACAATCTGATATTCACCTAACGCACCCATACTCCCTCTCCCCTCCTGTGTACTGCCATGTTTCTTTTTCTCTCCCACCCCTACCAAATACTAGGGTCCTGTAAGATCAGAGGTCCCTCTTTTTCCGATAGTTAAACCAGGTCTTCAAAAATAACCACAGCTCTCTCTAAACCAAACTTCACATCAACCCTTAGGACACTGCCATACAAAACATGTCTTTTTGAGCCATATATTCACATCCCATTTTATCCTACTGCTGCCCTTCCAATGGCAAAGTGGGAGGAAAACAACTGCCCTACCCACTGCAGTCATGCTATAACTCACAACGCGATCAGGATTCTGGCTCCTTTCCCTCACTGCTGGAGTTCCCTTCTCTCTTTTCCTTTTAGCCTGTCTGACTCGGGCTCAGCATAAAAAAGTGTACAAAGGCTGCCTCCTTGACTGATCCCTTGAACAATCTCCCAGCTCTCTCTTATGTGAGACTGCCAACAATTCTTCAAAGGAYTTGCACAAAAATAAAGCCCTTCTTCAGAATTTCAATCTGAATTATTGAAAATAAGTTGYTATTTTTTATTTATCTTGTTGTTCTCTGCTGAGTCAAGCTGCCTCCAGCTGTCTATCCTAAAACTCAACGTATGCTCCAGCCTCCTTTGAGCAAAACAGAWTTTCTTGTCTTCATGCTTATATACATGAAAAATAACAGAAACTGCACAGTTATTCTACACTTTGTATTTTCAAGTCTGAATGAATTTGTCATATGAAATACTCAACCAGAAGGGTTTGGTCTGGATTTTTATTTTCAGCTTTTCTTTGGCAAAAAGCCACCATCCTCTCCCCATGCAAACATGATCCCTTGTCCAAAATCATCAACTGGACATGTTGGACTGAAAAGCGGAACACTTGGTTGGTGGTCATTTCCAAAGTTTCCGATATGGGTCATGGTAAACCCAAAACCCTCTGATGACTCTGCCTGGGGTTCTTGAAGAAATATATCATACATGACCTTACAGTATGTTTGTGTCCATCTATCCTTCTGCTCTCATTCCTTCCTTTCCTCAAAGTGCATTTTTAATCCATTACCAAGTTTGAAATATAAGCAGTTCCAAAAAGTTGTATGAAAAAGGCAGATACATAGACGAGAGTMTTCTTAGCTGTAAAGTCTTAGACCCCAACGAATTTTTTTCTTCCCTACTAAAGATGTGCAAGCTATAAAATCCATTCACTCCTTAACACACAGAAAATCCAACCCACACCAAGGATTGACCATGGGACCTAATCTTAGAAGACTAAAACACTTCACTAGGCCCACTGTTCATTGAGCTATCTGTCTGAGAAAGGCCATACTATGTCTGACAGGTGGGTATGTCTAGCAACATACTGTGTCTATGGACAGGGATATTCCCTTGAGTGACACAGTTTCAAATTCCTTTTCACTTCAGTCGAACAAGCAAAACCTAGGTCTTCCCCRTCCACACCGGGTACCCTCGCCACCAGGCTTCTAGCTACTCTTTTGCTACAGTGTCTGTCATTTTCGTTTGCTTCTAGATCTGTGTAATTTCCTGGACACTAATGAATTTCCGCAAAAGGTTTCAGTTTCAGTGAATCAGCTTTTTCTAATGAAAAATTACACTGGCAGAAATTTCTCTGCCAGCTCTCACATTGGATAACCTTCAGCAACAAAATTCACCTCTTTGTTTCTCCATCTTGAAACAGAGTAATAATACTGACCTCTTTCTTATAACCATCTCTGAGATCTATGGTCAAAAGCATCGTGTAAGAGCAAAGTATCATTATTATTTATTATTCTAAGCATCACAGAGCTGATAAAGGAAAAGCAAAACACTATGATATTCACTGAGGTAACAAAGTAAAGTCATTCCTCTGGCAACACTTTTTAACTGTTACAGCTCAGACTTTTTTTTTTTTTTCTTTTGGGTAGCTATCTAAAGATTTGGTATAATTCCCTAATATAAGAACTGAAAAAATTACTTCATCCCTTAAAGTTACGTAGGCAAAACAAGCAAAAAAAAAAAATATTTTGTAAGCACACAGACAGCCACTGATACTTCTGTCTCACAGCAAGATTTTTTGTTTCCAGCATTTTCTTGAGCACACAAAGAATCAGTCATGAAAAATATATCCATATTGCAAACACCATATCCAGAATTTTACACTTTAGACGTAAAATTCCTTGATATCTCAGAATAAAATTCTAGTAACAAAAGCAAATTAAGCACTCAGTATCCTACCACTCATATCATCAGCAAAAAATCCACACAGAACAATGTTTTATGGAATAAATGTCCCTATCAATGAAGTATCTATATATTTAAATATCATTCAGCAGAGATTACCACCCAAAGTTATTTCTCCATACATTTCAGTGAGATTGTAAAATTTTACAAGGCACAGAAATGTTCAAGACAAAAAAAAAAAAAATCCGCTGCATTCTGCAGATAGCTCTGGAGGTACAAAAATGCTGCCTAGGCTAGTAATGATGACACTTTCTAAACACCAGTCCCATCAGGCTGAAGGGCCTGTAGTCACAGAGAGATTGAGAGCTTCTCTGTCGCACCAMTCTGTTAAAAAGGGTTAGCTTTCTCCATTACTTAAAAGGAACTGTTTTTCMAGTAATTGTTCATCTACTGTGTTAAATTCTCTGGAAGATGAGCTCTGACAAATGTTGTTGCAGTGGTTTAAGCCAGTCCCTCTTCTAGCCAACTGGACCTGTCCTCACACCCTGTTCTGGGATTGTAGTGTGACCCCAGAGATGCTCCTGTGTGGAGCATCAGCACCAGCCCTGTCTGCTCCACTTGAAATCCAAACTGTTACCTGAAATCACCAAGAAGGGCAGCTTTCCATTCAATGCCCAGACTGTGAAGTGGACCGGAGAAGGTACAAGTGCAAGTCCTACCCTAGCCAACCTGGCTATAGGAACTGGGACCTCTGGAAGAAAAGCAGTAGCAAAGTGTCACAGAGGCTCACAAAATCAAATTAGGCAGGTAATAGATTCAAAAAATAAACTTTATTTAAACTAAAATTATTTAGCAGAAAACTAACTAGAAATGGGGCTCATCAAAATTGTCCAACACTCCGACATCAGTAAACCACAGGTTCAGGATGGTGTACGAGGAAATAATACTGCACAGCCAGCTTTAGAAATGAGGATCCAAAATGTGCACAATCACTCACCTATAAGATGAGGGCTCTCAATCTCGAGGAGTTTCCTTGGGCAGCGTCCCGACCCAAGGGGACAGTCCCCAAGTGCAGACCCGATGCTCCAAGGAGGACAGGCCGAACTTGCCCTCCGGCGGGGCTCCATTTATACCCTAGTTGAATCTGACCTGCGGTCAACTCTGATTGGCTGAGGACCTTAACCTTCTTACTCCTCGCCTGAGTAAGGTGTATACGTGACCCAAAGTGTGTACGTGACTGTCGGCAATCGCCACCGTAAAGGCGCGAGAGTAAGGACGCTGCGGTCCTGATGCCCCTGGTCTTTTATCAGGGCGGGTCAACCTGCCACACAAAGTCACAAGCGTGTGGTGACATCGGAAGCCCCCACTGCTTGGTGACATCAAGACAGAGCAACTAGCTAAGATTGAGGCTGAGTGCCGACAAGCCCATTAGTTTGAGATACCAAAGAAAGCACACACCATCACATCTCAAGAGAAAAGGCCTACCTCACTTGATACAATCCTGACTTCCTCTGGAACAGGACAGAGACCCCACCTTACMTTAGTACTTTATGTCATATTTCCTTGGTGTTTTATAACGATCAGGACTTAAACATATGAACTGTTTCTTGTTGTAAAACCTCTGCACAGAGATGGTGCCAAAAAAGCCCCCAAGTCCCTGCAAAAAGAATAGGAAACTACATGTATCAAAATACATTTTGTAAATGCAAAGTTCCAGCTTACATGTCAATATAAATATAGAAAGCAAGAACACGTAACAAGTAAGGAAAGAATGGTATTATATTGGCTGACGTTCAGGCTGCTGCAGTAGGTTTTGTCCTGATCTTCCTCTTCCCCACAGTTCCACCATCTTTCAATTAGCCAAGCACCAAAGTATAAAAACCCTTCTAGAATCAGGGGAAATAGGACAAATTATGTCTCCTTTGCTACCTACATCTTCCTTTGCTACATCTTCCACTTCCAGAGTCTTTTTCAATTAAGAGGCAATATAGCATGACCATAAAAATTATCACAGGCTCCTAAAAGATCCACTTGRCTTTGGAAAGAGCCTTTAAAACGTTCAATAATTTCTGTCAGAATGTTCAAAAGTCATTTAAAACCTTTGGAAAAGATTCAAACTCTGTGCCTGAGAGAGACAATTATTTCTGTAATTGAAAGAAGAACAGCAAAACACAAGTTCTGTAATAGCACACGGACTCTTGGGAGATTAAACAATCAGCTATCTTGTCAACTCAGAACATAAATTTGAGCTGCTTTKTTCTGCATTTGTTGGTTTCAAGGTGATAACTTATTATTTAATAAAATAGAATTACAGCACTTTGCATGAGAAGTTCCAAATCCCTAAGAAACGGTGTGTAGAAGCTGGTGAATCTTCACACAGAGATTAATTCATAGAGAGGGGAAATGAAAGTTAGCCTTCCTGCCAGCCCGTAAGTAGTTTCATACTATCTACAAACTGAATGCATCTATTTGTGCTACGCTGTGAGTTACTTGCGTACCTCAGGCACAGAGCAGTTCATTTGAAGAGGCTTATTTCTGGCTACCTATCCTTTCTCCCTCAGATGGTTAAGTGGCTGCTCCGTAGAGTAAAAAGCCACGCATAGAAAGGAAGGTATCTAAATGCAATGACCCTCCTAGCAAAAGACGTCAATCACAGTAACAAAATGGGTCTCTGATGAGCAGCAGCATTAAGATTACGTTATTGGGGCATCTATCTGGTCTTTCAATACCTTCAGATACTTTACTGAAATTCATTTGTCAGAAAAGCCCTTTGCTTTCCAGCTCTCAAACACAAGTACGACTATTTCCTTCTCTCAAGCKAGTTAGTCCGTTTCATCACTTCCATTTCATTCTGGGCAGACAGTTAAATAAATGATGAATGAGAAACTGAACTCTTGCAAAGTTCAGAAGTAATTCAGGGTCAATTTCTATCCATTTTAGGCATAGGGGGGGTTGTTTGCTTTCTTGTTTTGTTGGTGKTTTTTGTGTGGTGTTTGTTGTTGGGCTTTTGTTTGTTTGGTTTTTTTTTTGTTGTTGTTGCTGTTGTTTTGTTTGGGAGGTTGTTGGGGTTTTTGTTTGTTTGTTTTAAAGTCTTGTTTAAGTTGGTTTATCCAGTCCTAAACAAATCACAAAGTTTAGTCTGTCTTTGCTGGGTGTCTTCCTAACCAATGTTCTCAATTTCTTTGGTAACTTACTGCAGCCTTCAGTCCCTTATTAGGCATGCAGTCTGTTTTTTGCATATATAAACAGTTTCCATTGATGTTAACTGGAGCCATATTTGCAGACTCAAAGATGATATGCAACCATTAGTGGCTTGTCTGTTTTTGCTGGTTATGCTYATTCGCTGTTCATTGTCTGCAAGGCGGCTCTTGCATGATAGTGCTGATTCAGGGGATCAAAGCACTGCATTTTATTTTTTTTTTTAAATTCAAAGCTTGTCTAGTGCTATTGCTCTATACAGCTTTTTATCCTGCCATATATCCCTGCAAGACGGACACACAAATATTAGGAAGGTTTACAGGGCTGTATATGATTGCTCTTGTATAACCAAATTCATCGGGCTGTGAAGTTTGGTGCCTTTTCTTCATTAACCAGCAAAAAATGGGGAGAGATTAGTTAGTACGGAGACAAGCACAGCAGAAGTAATTAAAAAAAAAGTCTCATGCTGAATCAAAGCTTATAGAGGGAAAGAGGACAAAATTATAGCACAGTAAGGATAAAYGACCACAAAGCTGTGAAAACCAGATACAGGAAAAAAATCATGATCCAGAAGACTTGCTTCTACCACAGGGATATRTATTTGAGGTAGCTCCTTAAAAGAGTGCTGCTGTCAACTACAGAGCCTCTGACTTGCCTACACGTCTTTTATCATCTCTTTTTGCATAGTGTTCTGGTTTTTCTCTCTTTCAAATTGGCAAGAAAAACTATTCAAAGATAGCCACTATTTTTTGGGGGAGTAGAGGGGAGTTCCTCCATTGTTATGCTTTTGAGCATGTGCAAATAGCATCTTCTCAACGGTTCTGAGGAGGGCAGTGACAAAGTATTCTCAGCCCTCACATACCTCACTTTAAATCACAGAGTCGAAGAGTATTAAAAGGACTACTCCATGGCCRCAATGTCACTATGAAAATGGAATTGTATTTTTGTTATAACCAGAAGGCCCTGAAAGCCATTGTTTCTTCTCATCTCTGCACTAATTTGCTACCATTAAAATTCAAACACTGGTGGTTACAGATGCCTCATTTTTGTAGCCACCAAAGTACTCTTGGGCTGGTTTACTGTCCTCCCACAGGCTTCCCAACATAACTTCACTTGCATAAAAGCTCTGTATCATCAGTATCCACCATTGCTYCATAATAGCAAGACCTAGCCCGTCTTCATACTGTGGAAGGAAACTATACTTGTCAGGCTATCTGGATAGATGGGTTTCATATACCCAAATGCCTCTGGGAGGTAAAAGAAGATTCGCTCTACCTCCATCGTCTCTGCAGTGCGATGAACAATGGACTTTGCTAACAAATGCAAAGATGATGAATAAGAAGGAGAGATAAAAACATGCCAGTGGTATACAGTCTCRAAAAGCAAGATAACTACAGATTTCAGACTACTACTTTTTCAACATTTCTGTAAGTCACCTAATTTTTCTGAATATCAGAAGATATTCCAGTAAAGATTTATACACCCATTGCCAGACAGTCTTAAAATATATACATGTATACACACATATGTAGACAGATATATGTACACACAACTTKCCCTACAAATTTGCCATCATTTTATCCTTTGCCCACCATAGCTACTTTTACAGAAAATATCATCTAAATTTGTTGTTTAGCAATTACGTAACATAAAAATAAGAAAAAAAAGGCCAAACTGAAAAGCAACATCTACTCCGTATGCATGAAATACCATAGTCCCCAGGCTACTTAGCATCTCTAACCCTTTGACTATCTCACAAAACTTCAAGGACACTACGCATTGTTGTAAGAGAATTTCAGAAAAGCTGAGAATCCTTGTCTTTAATCTGCTTACAGAACTCAAGTAAAATACCATCACAAGGCCCAAAACCACATCCAAACACTATGCAACATACTCTAAACTTCTRCTGAAATAACCAAACAACAGCCTCAGACACAGCTAACATAACCACTCTCGCTGTGCCATTTTGGTTAATAAAGGACACTCTCTCTACGCCGCTTCTCCTTTATATTTTTAGATTATCAAAACTACAACAACCATCAGCTAGATTCTTCAAAGCCTAATGAGAGAGATCGTTCAGAATCTCACACTGGCAAGTGTCAGTCCCAGACAGAATGAACGAGTAGCTTAATCCTTTACCTTGTGCTGGGGCTTTACAATATATACGACCCACAACATAGTGCTCGCAGAGCTGGTTCAGAATATTCAGGTCTCATGAGCTTGTTTTAGTTATTATGTTACTGTTGTATGACAGTAATTCTCAGGATATTAACTTCCCTGGAAATGGTAATGTTCAGCTGCACTGCTACAGTTATCTTTCTCCCATCTAACATTGATGGCCAGTAAGATCCAAACCTCTGATAAGAGTTGCGAGGAGAAGGGGGAAAAAAAAAAAAAAGGGTGGTGGAAATACCCAGCAACATTTACAAGTGCTGCTTAGAGTAGTCTTTTGCCTTTGAGAAGAGCAAGCACACCTTTGAGAGCACTGAGGGAATAGTGCTGTATTTTGAGATGCTCCCTATTACATAGACTTGGTTTAAGGCTGCTTTTAAAAGAAAGAACGAGGTCTAAAGTGAAAAGGTAATATGAGAAGAGTAAAAGTCATAACAGAAAAAAATAGAGAGAATCTAATAGAAGAACTAGAAATTAGAAATCTAACAGCTAAACTAGGAAAAAAATCTAAGAGGAAGGAAAAGAGCAATATAGCAAAGGAAAGTAGGCAAAGAGATGGGCAATTTAGGGTTAGTAAAATATGCAGAAAGGGTTCATCTTTATCATCATTAAATTATGAGAAAATGCAAGYGAGCCAAAATGTAGAAGTGAAGGGAAATACATATGCAAAGTACTGACTGTCTGGTAAAACACATACTATGTTACATAGCAAAAGCTAAGAGTGATATATCTCTTGCTCATCAAGCACGTGAACTACCCTACCTGTATGTTACACCAATACGTTATATTTTGATCTGCTGCACCCCAGGTAGAAATCTGCTGCAAACAAAGAAATGATCCTGTTTGAATATTTTATCAGTGAAATATGAGCCTTTGGGGGGCTTTCCATAACATTCACATTCAAATCTTTATAAATTTCAAATTTATTCTGGCTTTGATTCAAGTGCAGTGCCAGGGCACTTGCAAAGCTGTCACACATTAGCAACAAGGCTTCTGCCTACCAAAATCTCTGAGGGGGAATGAATGTTTATTTAATGTAATAAACCAGAGCCTCCCCACAACCCTCTCTCATACTTCCTTCTTTATGTGCAAGGGAGAAAGTGTGAGGCAGAGGATTATAAAGCCTGTTTCATCAGGAACATTTCTTCTGATCCCCTTTCTCAAAATTCTTACTGTAATAAGTTGTCTCAGTGAGATCCTGGGKTTTTTTTCTATTTTGCAGAGTTATATGTGGTACACAGCTACAGGACCTGCATATGTACTTCAGCATTTGCCTGCTCTCTTTCTGTCTCTCTGATGTATGTGCCTCCACTGCTGAGGACACTGATGATCCCACAGCAATTGCTAAGTACTAATCTCCGGAGCAGGAACAGTTACAGTGATGAGCAGGACTTGGACCTTCTCGAGCGCTTTTCTYTTTTACATGGCTCTGGTCTTCATCTTTCTGGGCACAAACAGCCTGGCTCTGTCTTCTTTACAGCCTGCCTTCAGGTATTTGCACACATTTAAGAGATCCCCCCGAGCCTTCTCTTCCCCAGGCTGAGCAGACCCAGCTTTTTCAGCCTTTCCTCACAGGAGAGGTGCTCCAGTCCCTTCACCATCTTCGTCATCCTTTGCTGGCACTCTCTCCAGTAGCTCCATGTCTGTCTTGCACTGGGGAGCCCAGAACTGGACACAGTACTCCAGGTGTGCCCTCACCAGTGCTGAGCAGAGGGGATCACCTCCCTCCACCTGCTGACAACATTCCTCCTAATGCAGCCCAGGATACCATTAGCCTKCTTTGCCATGAGGGCACATTCCTGGTTCATGTTCAACTTGGTCCACCAGTTGAACATGAAAGGCCCCACCAGGGCCTTTTCTGCCAAGCTGCTTTCCAGCTGCTCAGCCCCCAGCACATACTGAAACGGAAAGTATCGCTTCCCTGGGATTTGCCTGGAGGTTATTATTACTGTTTGAAATTCAAGGCAATTTTCAGAGTGCTGAGTGTCAGATCTGACAGGAAAGGTTTAATATTTTCGAAGCTTTTCTGTGCAAACTGAATTTTCCATGTGAAACCAAGACCTTTTGTAGTGTTTCATAATTAGAGAAGCATATGCACTCTAGAASAGTTAATAACAGGCAGTATTATTTAGGATCCAAGTTCAAGTCTCTCCACTCCTTACCACAGACTTTTGACCTTTTCGATTTCCTGTGCAGGTGAAAGCCCTGACCACAGGAGTCCTGGTTGTTCTGCCTGATCTTTTCCCCCCAAAACAAGCACACACTTTCTGACGAACTACACCAAACACAGGCACCCACTCAAAGGTCCCTAAAACCCAACGCATTCTTACGGAAGCTCTCCTAACCCACKCTAATCAGCATCACCCAAGATCTTGTCTGATATATCATCAACATTTTATTATTTACCATAACTACACARTATAAATGACCCAATGAAGGGAAAAGAATCCCCAATTGCAAATTACATTAAAACACAATAAAATCCCCTATCAAAGTCATCTGAACCACTGATGCAGTCAAGTTCAAGATGCATCTGATCTGTAAAAGGAATTTGTTTGTCCAGCAGGATTTCAAGTCTTTAAGAAAACAGCATCAGCAGGAAAAATCTCGCAATTTAAATCCCATTGCAGAAGAATCTCAGATCCCAAGTAAACATCTTGCCAACAATTAGTTAAATTCAAAGAGGTGGGAATACTTAATGCATGGAACTCTAAGCATTTTTCTGCCTCTTAATAGCATAGAAGACTTTTCAAAGATTTTTTTCATTGCACTAAATTAAATGAAGTAATTTAATAGTTCAATGTTGACAGGCCCGATAAATGTAGCCCTCATGAATGTAGAGTTCCCATTTTCTCCTTTGCCATTCAAAGCACCACCAGATTTCACTGGAGAGCTTTATGAAGCACTGAGATGCACAAAGGAAAACAAAAAAAAGATAAATGCTTGTCAAAAGCAACTGCATTTCCTGTCCATTGTTTCCCCTATTTATTAAGCTTATTGCTCTCATTTTATCAAAATAGAAATTCTGTCACTGCAAACACAGTCCTAAAGTATACAGTTGCCAGACGTGAAAATGTGTCTTGTCAATATATTAATGTGTACATAATGCATTAAGAAACTTCAGCCAAGCCACCAGGTTTTATATTTCTTTACTCATTCTTTCTCTGTATAAAATGTGCTCTAGAAAATTGAAGTGTAAATAAGGACATGCAACTACCAACACCAGTAGTGATTTACAATAAATAGCAGAAATGAGAGGTTCTCTCCACATTTGCATACAGCAGAATTAACCACATAATGAGAAATCCATTGTGCTCCTAACAGATCAGGTTACAGGTTCTTGCATCATAAAATGATAAAAAAAAAMCCCACAGAAAAGTATCTGGGTTTAGGAGTTTGATTAAAACGTAATGGAAAGCATCTTTTTAAATACCTTTTTATTTTTAAATCAGGATCCCATGCTTCTGCACTAAAGATGGGTGAATTTTCCAGAAGTCTGTGTTGCCTTTCATGTAAGTGTGTATTTACCAGTACCAGAAGCAGAAAAACCAATCATGGAAGTCTCTCCATTGACTTCAGTTAACTTGGGCTTAAAACTTAAGCAATGTTAGATGCATTTCTGTGTAGAGCACAGGATTCTCTGCCTGTCTTGAAGCCCTGAAGAAGAGCATTTCAGCATCAGTTTTGCATGCTTCCCAATTCAGGACTGCTGAAGCAAGCTAATACACTTACTTGGAAATTTTAAAAAACATTTTCAGCTTCGGATTGAAATACCTTGGTCTCCTTTTTTTTCAGCTAAAAAACAATAATTGAAAGGTATTTGCACAAGCGGCTACCTTTGCTCAGGGGAACAGAAATGGGAAATTACCTGTGCGGCAAATAAAAAGGGGGCGATGTTAGCAGAGTTACGTGGAGGCCTGTGATTTGGCCCCTTATAACAGAGTTGTCTCCAACAGCAGATGTGGTATCTCACTCTTCCGAGTTGTAACTTCACCCACAGGTTTTTCAAAGTGAGTAAACCCAAGTATTTTATTGACGTAATACATGAGAGAATGGTCTGAGAAATCCAATACGCTATTGAAAGATGACTATTATTGAAGATCCCAGCAGTTCAACTAGACACTTTTCAGAAATGAATCCTGAAACTGCTCATCCCCTGCCCCTTTATTCTTTAAGTGCCCATTGATTGAGACTATGATGTGCATCCTCAACCACAAAGGGTTGATTACTGTGTACCACTATTACTTAAAATAATCAGAGTAGAAAAGGCAGCTGTAATAGCCTACTGTGTACTTACTTGCAAGAAGTCTGAGCACATTTTCTTTAGAAACCATAGCAATTTTAATGTTCAGGGCAAGCAAAGAAATAATTACCCTTGCAGTCATTGGAATCAACGATGGAAAAAAACAACTAGAAAGAAAAGTATCCATTTCAGCCTACTTACATTGCAACAAATTCCCCAAACTTAAGGTATAGTCAACTTTAGCAAGAAAACTTGACACTCCTTTCTCTTGCTCCCTCTCTCTCTTTCATTTTATTCATTCTTTGTTAAAATACAGCTAAAATTTCTGTGAAAAAGCAAGGCCTTATAAAAGTACATACAGGTATTTTAAAAGCTACCTCTCTGTATATTCTATGAGTCAGAGACAGGCAAAGGAAAACACAAAAGGAAGCTAGAAAAACAGAGAAAATAGAGGAAAACTTAAAGTGTGAAATCTTCTGAAATAAGCCTTTCCACAGCACTTTCTATAAAACTGCTCATTGCTGGGTAGCTTGGAAAGCATTCCTGCTTGTTCACAGAATCAAGAAACCCCCTTAAACATGGGATTAATTCTAAGGAAATTCACAAATCCCACTGAGCAGTTCAGAGAAGACAGGGACAGGCTGTCCCTGTGGTAGGACACATGTTTGCACAGTCTGGAAAGCAATGGTAATAACAATAGTAATAAATAATAATAATTCCCAGGTTTTCTTGGTTTTATTCTCTTGCTCTGCAAACTTAGAAATGCTGGAGAAAAATTAATTTGTTTCATTAATTCGTTTGCATTGATTCCTCCAGCCAAATCACAAAATATAAACCGAGGAGACAGAGAATATAGTTGTTTCCCATAGAAATGCCAACAGCACAGAGCTGTGGGCTCAGCAGAGAGAACTTGATATGTGCTACTGAAATTTAATGGAAAACCAGGCTTCTCCTACCACTGCAAATCTTCTGTTCAGCCAATGCCTCTCTCTGATGAGTATTTTCCCCAGTTTTACCTCAGCTGACCATCTTTGCTGAGGATGAAGAGCAACCATTCTGCCATGTTAGCAAAAAGTGCCCTGCTTAATAATGATATGCAAGAAGAAATTGCTCCTTGGTCCCAACAGGATCAGATGGCAGTGAGTGTCAAATATGTTTTGCTCACATACAAGGTCAATGGTCAAGCGGACTGTTACCTCTGAAGTCACTGGTAAGTTCAAATCCAACACATACAGAAGGTTTTTTTATACAAAGGAAAAACAGGCTTGAAGAAGTGAACATCAGTAAGAATAAAAATAATTTCTATTCTTGGGGGAAGCAATTGTGTGTAAATGATCTCACTTATACAATTAAACTTTTTTTTTTTTTCTTAGCATGCTAATGTAAAAGGATGGACAACCTAACCAAATGGTTAGCAGAGGGAATGGGAAATAATATAGCTTATTGTATTTCAGATTAGCTACGCTTTCACAAAAAGACTGCTCCAGCGTGCTGAACAAAACACCATTCCCTTGTGGGTTAGATAGGAGAAATTACCTTTTCAGGTTTTAATTTTAAACTTAAATTTATGAAACACTAATCCATGCTCCATTAAAGATAGCATTTGCCGGTATAGCCAGCAAAGCAGGAATGCTTACGAGTTTTCAGAAGTGTATTTTTTAAAGGAGAAAAATCATTGGAGTCCGCATTTTCCATTGTTCACACAGTTCTCCATTTGGCAACACTCCAAAAAGGAATTGGCATAAGAAACTGTACAATCTGTTCTCCTTAAATCAGCCAGAGATTTTGCTTTTTTCTTATTCTTTGGTATATAGGGACTTTTTGCAAGGGGAGAGCACTTTGCTTCTTTTCCTTTTTTTTTTTTTTTTTTTTTTNCCAGATATAACCATAGATCAGATCCAAGACCTACCATGTCCAGTAGCCCAACCCAGCCTCTCTGATAGCAGAGGACATCTGTAGGAGACCAAATAGAAGAGCAATCTAACACCAAGGCTAACTTGCAATCCCCTGGAACAAAGGACTGTTTGGTGCAGACAATGACAGGAGACAAGATTTGATGAGGGAGCAGGGGGTGGAGATTCCCTAAGCCTGTCGGAGATATGTCTCAAACACTCACAAGACTGGGGGATGGTGAATCTCAGGAAGGCTCTGGTGAGATAAAGGAATGACTGGGCATGGCCTTGGGAAAGAAACATGTTAAGTAAGATGACTGCCAGAAACTACTTGAACTATGGGTGAACTATCCTAATTAGCATAGTAAGAAAACCAGCCACCAACAGGAAAAGCCCCCTACTCAAAAAAGCCCCTTCCCCACTGMATATGCGCAGTAAAAAGAAAGGACACTAACTTTTAAGTGAAGAYGAGGCATACAAGAACCAATAGAAGCGAAACTCTCTGAGCTACAAAAACTGCCGCCGTAGCAGCAGAGGGGCAGTTTGTAGTGAACGGCGGACATGAAAGGGGAAAGCAAGTTACATGGGGGACAAGTTACAAAGGGGAGCAAGTTACAAACTAGATGGGAAACTTGTTTCATAGATTTTTCATTAAAATCGATGTGTGTGCTTGGACCTTGAGTGTCGTTTCACCTTAATTCAACCCAAGGGGATCAGCGAATTTGAGTCACCTCTCCCTCCGCACAGGCAGGACGTGACAACGTCACAGAAGAACAACTACATGGGCAGGACAAATGTAGTGTTATTTCCCCAAAATACCCTTTCAGTCTCCAGCAAATTGCAGTTCAGAGATTTCTGGAGCCAGAAGCATTGTCCCGATATTTACAAGTCCTCAGTGGATTTGTCCCATTGCTTTTCTGAACTCATGTAAACTTGCAGCATTCAGAATGTTCTGCATGTTGTATGATCAGCTACTGCTTCATATCAGTGCTGAACTGACCACCTGATGATTTCATTTGATATCACTTAATTCTTGTATTGGAGGAGGAAAAAAGTGAACAAACTCTTCCCTATTTCTGCCTTTCCATTATATTCTCTCTCAGACACCTCTTTTCTAACCTGAAGAATCTTTCTCTGTGTCATTGATTGTGCAGAAGTTTCAGGACCTCCTTACCATCCTCCTCTTTTCCAGTTATACCCAGAAGCCTATTTCAATGTTGAGGAGAGAGAACCAGGAATAGGCACATTATTCTGGATGGTTTTGATTTGCTCTATTTCTTCCATAATATACCTAGCATATTATTTGCTTTTTAGGATACTACTGAGAATTGAGCTAATATTTTCACCACACCATCCATCAGGATGCTAAAATCTGATTCCTAATTGGAAACAGCTCAGAAGCCATAATTTTATGTGTACAGATAGGATTATTTTTTCTCTTATGTGCATCACTTTGTATTTATCTACACAGTTTCATCTGCCATTGCTTTCACTAAATTACTTCAGCTCATAATATTTCTCTGCAATTCTTTGCAGTTGGTCTTTGTCATTAATATCTTGACACTCTTAGGACTGTCAATAAACTGCCTACTCACTCCATTTTCAAGATTATTTTGACCATGGTAATTTTCAAGATTGTATGTTGATCAGCACTGACTCAAATACAAACTAACGACACCAATACTTCTCCACTTTGAAAACTGATGATCCATTTCTGTGTTCTTTCCACTTTTTAACGAATTATTTATCCATGCAAGGACAAGGATATGCAATTTACGGCAACTCAGTGGGCATCTTCATTCCTTGATGCCCCTTTAGTGAAGGTTAACTGTCAAGCACCTTTTCAGTATTAAGGTAATCTGCATCACTGGGATTGTCCTTATCCACTTGCTTTTAGACTACTCAAAAAAATTTGACAAATTTGTGAGGCATAACTTCCCTTCACAAAAATTATGCTAATTCTTTCTCCTTTTGAACCCATTTCTGCAGAGTGATCTCCTTTAGAGCCTTGTCAGTGTTTTTCCTGACAAGGAAACACTTCCTTTTTCCAAGGTTAATGGTTGATGTGCACTGATACAGGTTGAGTTTGCTCATCAGACCCCAACTAAAGAGCCAAAAAACTAGGAAAGAGAAAACACTGCCAGCACTTAAAGGGAAAAAACAAACAGCAATTACAGAGTCTTCCAAATGAGATACAAGGAAGAAGAAAGAAAAAGGTAAACAATAATGTTTTCTCTTTCTACTATAGCTCAAACCTAGCTCCACTTTTGTGTACTACACATTCATTAGTCACGACAAGTCTTTGATCTTAACTAATAGACAAAGRCATAGAACAGCAGAGTATTTAAAGGATCCAGTTAGCTTCTCTGTAATAGTGGTGATGACATTTGTCCCTCTATTACCATAGAAACTGAGTCAACAGTAACAGTACTTGCAAATAAGATCTCACCCAAATACACTGTATGCTATCAACAATCAATATTTGCAAAATATCTGGCAATGACCATCATGCTGGACAATTTCACAGGAACAAGAGGTTGGAGAAATTTACTCTTCTGAGATTGATACTTTAATGAGTACAGTCAAAATTACATATTTATCTGCAAATGCATGTTTCTTAAACACGTCTAGAAATTATCTCTATATTTATGACATGATTAAGTAGCCTCAGTTTGCTAGTACTTCTTCACAAGTCTTTGATGAACAGCTGTTCAAAGAATGTTTAGAGAGGTTATTCCTCTCTTAACTGTTTTAGTGGTATGGAAGTGGAACTGCGCAAGCAGTTGATTTTATTTATTTTGCCATTAGTTTTAAATAATTTAACTGGTTAAGGATAATGCACCTTATTATCTCCCCCAAGCAACACAACCCCAGTTAAAGATTACATAAAAGGGGAAGTATCTACTTCAGGATGCAACAGAGAACACATAGAACAGATTGTTTGTGTCTCCATTTAATTACTGCTTTAGATTTTTAACTCAATACATAACTCAAAATATTCATGCCTGTATATCAAAATTCAGAGAATTAGACAGTCCCAGACAAGATATATGGGTTTTGTTTTGTTGTTTTTTTTCTGGGGTACAATAGCAGCCAGATAAGGAACTCTCTGAAAAATTGATTGTTCTTCTTTCCCCCAAATACCAGAGAGAACATCTGAAGTCCCAGTAAAGTTTTCCATTTTCCTTTAAATGTTGTCTCTCTCAGTTTTTTCCCACTTCTGAATAATTCGCTCAATGTTTAAAATGAATCACTCATCTTTTTAATAGCACCAACTGAAAGATTCATATAAACTGTTGCAGAAGAGTCTTTGTAAAATAGATGCTGGAGAGCAAGTGAGCCACTGATAATGCTCTTATCTCAATGGCTTGGAGTTTAGGCTGAGGTTTCAGCATATCTTACCAGGTTAGTCAAATCACCCCATCTTATAGTTTGGGCTGCTGGTCTGATACGGCTGCAAGGCACTTCTCTTCTGTGTACCAGGGTAGGAATGGTAGCCTTTGGCAGCAGCACAACACAGGCATTTGCTAAACAAACATACCTCTGAGCTACAGTCATTAGTAAGAGTATGACCTAACTTAGCTTAACTGGCTTTGGAAGTGAATCGAGACAAACTGAATTAAAATTCAGTTAATTATGTGTGAAAGCCTCCAGAAAAGGATTAATGTGAAGTAACTATTCCACTCAAGAAGGTAATTTAGATTATTCCCTTTTGCTTGTGTCCTCACCACATGAAGCAGCTATTTATAAATCAACCACCCTATCTCCCACTCAGCTGGACTTTTAAGAATATGTGGTTTAGAAACACAAATAATTCCATCAAGTCCAATAACCCCACCTATGTGCTTAAAGGTGTTCACCTCTAAATGAACTAAATTAGGCCTTATGCTTATTTTGCATACCTTTCTCCTCCCCTTAGCAACAGGAACATTAGTATTCAAAGAAACTAGAGTAAGGTAGCTGTGTATTTAAGTGTTCCACTCTAGGGAACACTATTCACGTATTATTACCAGCATACTCAAAAACTTGTCCTTTTAAGAGAAATGCTCTAGTCAAAACAGAAATTTTGGTTTCATGCGTTAACCCAGAAAAAATTCTAAATGCCAAAGATCAGTTTTTTAATGAAATAGAAATCAATCTGTCCAAATCCTACTGGAAGACACTGTTTCTAACAGTCCTGTGGCACTGGTAGTACTCTAATGGATCTTCCAGTTGCTCATGTGTCCAATCAGCCCAACTTCCTAAGCTTTTAGTCATCAGTCCCTCTGACTGGATTGGTCCTCATCCTACATTGACAGCCCTCGGGCTCCCCTGGAGCCTGAGTGTCTGAAGGCACAGGCTGAAGTTGCAGCTGTAACACTAGTATACTGTGAAACCATCTGTGCAGGCTCACAGCAACTGTTCATCTAAATGTCTTCAAAATGCAACACTGATGAGTCTTTTCACTTCTGCTCAGTAGGTGATAAGAGAGCATTTTACCCTAAGCTGTGGCCCAGATGTATTGGACACTAAATGCATTACTTTTATTTTTATTTCATTTTAGAGTGAGAATTAATAAAAACTACCCTTTGCAATGGATCAGCTCACTCATGTTAGCTGCCATGGCATTTGCTGTGTGGCTCTTTCTAGTCACTCCCTGACACTAAGCTACTACAGGGTCATTCATAAACCTCCAAGGAATCTTCAGGCCACAGGTCACTTTGCTTATCTTAAGAGTGAATTTTCTGTCTGCGTTGGAAAACGCCTGTACTGTTCCCTACCACCTCCTGTTCCCTCTTTCTTTCTGTCCCTCCCAGCTTCCAAAGCTGACCTTGTTAATGTCCTATCTGGAAAAAAGAAAGCTTTCACAGGAAGTCACTGTTTCACTAACTGACATCTCTGTTCTCTCCTGATATTGCCCAAACAATTTTATTCTCATGTACATACTTATCTTCCTATTGCATGTAATTGTGTGTTTATCTAAGTGGTTAATGGAAGTGTAATGATGCCARTTTCCAGCCTGTCAAAGTTATTCCAGTGATACAGGTCAGTCGCTCCTATTCCTCCTCTTCACTGAGCTGATTGTTACAGACTCACCCTAGAGACCGTTAAGCTGGAGGAGAGCAAAGGTAAACCAGGCAGCAACTAAACCAGAAACTACAGAGAGCAAACAGAGCTGGGAAGGCTGGCAAAGCAGTTCACATCATCACAAGCAGGCGATTGGTTGCACAGTGAGACTCCATTTTATGAAATATTTTATTCATTCATTTTCACTGCACTCACTGTTCCTGCTTACTCTAAACCTCAGAGTTTGCTCTGCTTTTTTCGTTTTCTTTTTAGGAGTAGAATGTGAGAAAGCAGTACATTGTTTGTGCAACTAGAGATAAATGGGTTATCTACCTGAACGCTAGAAATCTGCAGTTTAAGCACCAGCAAAAGGGTGCTATGTCTAGTTTCAGACTTCCTTCTTTATCTAGAAAGGCAGTAGAAGCTCCAGAGGAGCGTTTTGCAGGAGTTGGGCAGTAAAACCAAGAAAATCTGGCTACAGGGGCATGAGGAATAGCAAGCTTGTAGAGTTCAGGGGCATGTGGAAAACCTCCAGGGAGCATTTACCTCATTTACATGATGTTTACCAACACCTCATGGAGCTTAGAAACAGCCAGTGTCATGGCTCCAACAACAGAGGTAATTTTCAGTGCAGAGAGGAATGACCATATGCCAGTGCACAGACTGAAAGGTAGATACACAAGGTAAGAACTCAGGCTGAGCACTGGCAGCCACAGAGAATTCCAGCTACTGCCTAGTACTCATCTGTCAACAGCTTAATGACAACTACCTGTTACAGATAAAAAACCCCCATCCAGCTAGCTGAAGAAACATCTCTTTTTGCAACCAACCTGGTTAGACAGGTCTTCCTGCGCTCCCCTGCCARAGGGGGATGAAGGGAGCTGAGGCAGAGCATTAGAGCTTTTTTTTTTTTTTTTCCCCTCTTTCCTCTTGACCATCTCAGGAGTCTTTCTTTCAAAGGATCCCAAGGAATTCTTTCTGTAGATGCAACCCAGTGCCTTCTGACAAAAATCAAGCAATTACGTGACTTGCATTGAAGATAGACACAGGACTGTCCTATACTCAAAAGCTTAACAAAGAGGACAGGAGGTAAAATAGAACAGCGTTACAAAAACAAATTCTAAATGAAAATCTCCAAAAACTAGTCTTAAACCTCTCTGCTCTCCTGTGGATACAAGAAGTCACAACATGAGGAGAAATAAATAGCATTATTCCCCAGCAAGGCAGTTCCAAACACTTTCCCAGACCCTCACTATTTACTTTTCCATCTGGAGATTAATAACCTGTAAGAGCGAAAGGCTAAATATCCATACATGGATACATTTCTGATAACCACATCAGAGTTGCAAAAGGAGCACCAGAACTTACAGTATGCTCCACTGATCTCACTTTCTGTTCAGATGACCTGTTTAATTAATACTTAGAGTTTGTTTCTTATCAGGTCTAAAGTTCGCAGCTGAAAGCAGAACCTATTCATGCTCAATAATGTGAAAATACCTAGAAAGATGTGCCAGTCAAGCATGATACCCCTCAGCAGGAATGGTTCACTCAATCAGAGAGGTTAAAGCATGCCAGCTGCTCAAGCCAGGTGGTGTGCAAGGGAGCAAAGTGGCTGTCATTCCTATCTGGTCACCTTTAACAGCTCAGGCTCTATAGAATCATAGAATAGTTTGGGTTGGAAGCGACCTTTAAAGGTCATCTAGTCCAATCCCCCTGCAATGAGCAGGGACATCTTCAACTAGTTCAGGTTGCTGAGAGCCCCGTCCAACCTGACCTTGAACGTTCCCAGGGATGGGGCATCTACCACCTCTCTGGGCAACCTGTGCCAAGGTTTCATCACCCTCATCGTAAAAAACGTCTTCCTTMTATCTCGTCTAAATCTATCCTTTTTTAGTTTAAAACCGTTCCCCCTTGTCCTGTCGCAACAGGCCCTACTCAAAAGTCTGTCCTCTTTTTTATCTTTCTTATAAGCCCCCTTTAAGTATTGAAAGGATCCAATAAGGTCTCCCTGAAGCCTTCTCTTCTCCAGGCTGAACAACCCCAACTCTCTCAGCCTTTCTTCATAGAAGAGGCATTCCAGGCCCCTGATCATTTTTGTAGCCCTCCTCTGGACCCGCTCCTGAGACCCTGCAGGTGGGGTCTCACCAGAGCAGAGCAGAGGGGCAGAATCCCCTCTCTCGACCTGCTGGCCACGCTGCTTTTGATGCAGCCCAGGATACGGTTGGCCTTTGGGCTGCGAGTGCACATTGTTGCTCTATATAACTAGTAGCCGCTCACAGGCATGAAATTGCTTAATGTTGGGGCCACTTAATCCAATGCTTCTTGCATGCTCCAATTCTTTTGATAAATTAAGTAATCAAGACAAAAAAAAAAGTTATCCTCTCTATAGCAATGAGGGCCAGGCAAAGTGATGTAATATATCATCATCACAGCACAGAGTCCAACAAAACTGTGGAAACTGATTCCAGATTTCTGGGGGGCCCAATCCAGTGCCCCACAACATGGGACCCCTTTTCCCTCACAAGCAGCTTTGGCCTGTGAATTACAGCAAGTCACTGCAATTCCACACAAGGGGCAGAGTATGTGTAACTGATATATCGGGAAGAGTCATTAGGTTTTYGGAAGTCACTTGGAACAGAACGCAAGACTATATAAACAATGCAGACTCAGATAATTTCCTTAACCTAATAAATCTTTTCCACAAGAGAGAGCACAAATGTGTACAGTGAACCAGAATGTGCCAAGTAAATTGCATTTGTTTTCCTCAGACTGAGATAACAGAGGAATATTTAGAGCTGATTGTAGACCCTGGATTAATCCGATGTGTGGGTGCAGGTTTATTGGCCAAGCCACTTTGGTTGTCCTGGATCCCAGAAAACCTTTGAGTTTACTCCCTTTCCAGTCAAGAAAGGCATCATGATGTCATTTCACAGTTCATGGAAACAAATGTATTTTCCTCCTCTTGTAATATTGTAAGGTCCAAACAACCAGTTATACCTGATGTCAGAATTTAACCACAGGTGTGACAAAAACAACTAGTCTCAAAGGCAAGAACACTTTAAGATGACAATCYGTTTCCAATTCCTGTTCAGATTTAACACACACATTTTCATTTCCCCATGTGCAGTAAGATGCTACAGGAAGAAAAGCGTTTCTCTCACACCCTATTTGAAGTTAGGAATTGGAAGCTTGCCACATTTTCATTTACACTAAGAGAAGTAACAGCAAGATAACATCCAGCATGTTTGAGCAATTTGGGAAGATGCAGTAGGTAAGGAGATCTTTGGACTTTGGTCAGACATGAGAGTCTGAAAACATAAGCAATGATCATGTTTTTGAAGCTGAATGTTTTGGCTTTTATTCCCCACTATTGGTAAGATACTGCTTTTTGACCAACAATGTGTTAGAAAAGGCAACTCTTAGATACCTSTAGGGACTATGGGGACACAGAGAGTAGCATAATCAGGTCAAGTGTAAGAAGTTCTCTCCCCTTCTGGAGTGATGAATGGGATCACAGCCCTTGTTTTGGGATAGGCTCAAGGTTCTAAAGTCCATGTCCCAAAAGTTACCACAATTCAGCCTGAGAAAAAGTTCAGAAACATCACTCAGGTGCTCCTACCCTGGCCCAAAAGACAAAGCAGACCAATGCAGTTCCTTTGTCTGCTGCTACCATTGCTAGCACTTTGCAAGAAAAGAACATGTCCCATCTGAGTTCACTTACAGAAACAACAGAAATCACTACAGGTGACAATCACAAGATGCCTCAAACTACCAAGGAAGATAGATACACGGATAAGTAAAACGTAATGCCCTCTACCTAACAAACACCCACCTTTTGTCAAAACACACATTGCCATATTTTTTCTGAGCTTGCAGCCTCATCTAAGACACTGACTGGGAGAATACAGAAAAGCACCTAAACTAATAGTTTCCTTCAAAACAAAAAATCCTATTAACACTCATGTAAAATGGCCAATAGACAACCAAAATCAGAGCACAGAGGCTATATCATGTGCTTTCTTGGATAAGCCTGTAAGAATGAGGGCAACATTACAGACAAGATCATTAAAAGCAGAGTGCTAAGCACTCTGGCCCCGGCCAACAGTGCAACTAAGTGATAGGCTACGGTCTACTGCGAAACAATTAGGTTAAGTTTTATGGAGGACTGCCCCAGAGCCAAGCCTTTCCCACCCTAAGAAGAGAGACAGAGAATATACAATGGCTACACTAACTCTGGGGAAAGTGACACTGTGCTAATGGGTTTTGCTGAATTCAAATGAAATGGCAGGATAAATCTGCTGAAAGAAAAGTTATTCTACTCTGCGCTGATAAGGGCTTAGTGATTTAAACGCTCATCAGAAGGACAACCACTGAGGTCTTGAATTGCCTGTTTGGAAATAAGTTGAGGAAGCTGTGATTTACAGAGATCCCAAAACTTGTCTGTTTGGGGTTTGCTTTTTGTTTTGGTGGTTTGCTATTTTGRGTTGGGGTTTTTTTTGTTTGGTGGTGGGGTGKTTTTTTTTGGTTGTTGGTTTTTTGTTTTGTTTTTGGTTTTTTTAAAGCTAGTAGGAATTTAGTTTTATTAGTTATGATAAAATAATGTTTTGGGCTTTTTTTTAGTCTGATACTATGTGACTGGGTTTTTTTGTTTATTTATTCCTTTGATTGTGTTTATCTCTTGCCTCCAAAACGATGACAGCCTTACCTTATACTTTACACAGCCTTGTCTTTCAACCTAATAATTATAGTATTTAGATCCTAGCCTTCTATACCAGCAACTGTTCAGCTATCTCTCTACCCTTTACTTGACTGTATTACATGCACTGAGAACAGGGTGGATCCCAGAGGTATTATATGCTCAGTAAAACATAAAAATCACAGTCTTTTTATTTGTCATGGGTCTCATTTCACATCTCAAGTCACGTGCAATGATCTCTGCATTTCTTATTTTTTGATTCAAAACTGCCTAAAGACAATCCACTGATGTTCCTCCCCACCACCAGATGATTAGTCTAATGGGTCTGATACACAGAGCATATCTGCTGAGCACATTGATGTTCTTCACAGGAAAAAATGGTTTCTATGAGGTTAGTTTTCTGCCAGTTTAGCTCTTGGAACCAGGCACCACTGCACATGTAGGACAGGATATCACCTGGGGGGAGGGGGGAAGAAGCAGGTAGCTATTCATTAGACCATGTGTGTCATCAATCTGCATCTCTCACAACAGCTTTACTAGAGACACAAGGCTCCAGGAAGACTCCACTGCACCTCCTGAAGGGACCTCGTCACTGAAACTTTAGCTTTACACTCTTGCGGCTCAGAATGCCACCTTCCTTCTGTTTGATGTGTCACAGTCATCACATAGAAGGCAGCAAAGTGGCCAAAGAGACGCTCTGAAAAGTACAAATACTTTGGTGGTATGACCTTGCTTATCAGTAAAACTTAATAGACAGACTGTAACTGCCTGATGCCAAATGCATGTTGTACTAGCAGGAATGGGAAATAAATGGRATCAAACAGTTTTGTAAGATTACATTTGCACGTAAGGCTTGGCATGAGAGATAACTCAGTCAGGTTTTCTTTCTAAACTACATATGAACTTTGATTAAGTAAATKAAAATGTTAAATCTAAGCTTCTCTAAGAGGAAACTGGGAAATGGTTGACACGAGGAGCCACCAATAGGGTCACTGTTGCTAATGCATTAGCAGACAAAGCACCAGCGACTGAGGGTGTCATTATAAAACATTTCTTAAAGCCATTTGCACAATGAAAGCACTAGATAGTGTTTTATAGAGTTTGGTTTTCTCCCTGCTCTCATGAATCGCTGAACGGCTGCCACTTGAGGAAACCATTCCAAAATGGTTTACTCTTCCGAGTAAAGCCAGGCTACCACCAGGACAATTTTCTTCCTTCTGTATTTCTCTTTTCTCTTCTTCTTCATTCTCACTCATTGCTTTACCTCTTGTTATATGAAAATCACATTTTATGTTTTATTATTATAGATGTTACCTTGGAAAACTGCCAGTGGTGCTACAATATATACATATGCAATACTATGCTAATACAGTGGTTTAGGCTACAATCCTTGTCCCTAGATTTAGTCTTCTGATGCAATCGCCTGTGGTTGCTTGTTGTATATAAGCCAGAAAAGCTGTGTCCAGGATAGCAGAGTCTTATTTCCTCTGGTGGGGGGGAAAGTGCACACAAAGACTCAGCTGTAATCACATCAGGGCCCAGGTCAAGGAGATGACTGACCCATACGCTAGTCAGTGAGAGCGTGCAGGTCACAATTCTACACACACACAAAGCAAGCATGCAACTGTATGAATTCTATATTCCCAAGTGCAAGCCATCCTGCATAAAAAGAGCATTTTCCAGACACCATTGTGTTCTCTCTCAATGCAAATATTCTTGGAAGAAGGAAAAAAGAGGAGGAAGCAGGGAAGGGAAAAAACCCCAAACAAATAACAAAACAAAACAGAAAAAAACCTGCTCCAACTGTCTACAGCAAAAGAGAATTTTGTCAACAGATACCCAACTTGTCTGTGACTCATGTTACCACTCTAACTGATGTTAGTTACATTGGAGTTGTTCGTGTGGGGAAGTTCAAACATGATATTTCATAAATATATGTGATTATAAATGAGATGCAGTTAAAAAGAAGTACCGTAACATACAGAGGAACACACAGAGTCACTCTGGAGCAACTGGGATTACACAGTACAGGCTTTGTCCATAATCTACTAGGGCTTTTATATAAAAAAAAAAAAAAAAATAGACATTTAAAAATGGTATAAATATACTTGATTCTTAACACTAATGGGTAAGCATGTGGACCCTGAGGGAAAAGAAAGCCCCAAGCAGACTAAGACCAGCTTTAATTACTGTTAATCTGCAGAGATGTTCACATCAGAAATATCACCCTGGCATTTTCCTGTTTACCAGCTGCAGATCAAGCTCTGTAACATTTAATCTTTGTAAGTACTTGCCCTTTGAAAACCTTGCTTTCCCTCATCTTTCTCTCAACAAATCACCTCCTCTGCTCATACTGCACAGCAGTTTCTGCCAGCCTCTCCCTGACCAGTCCCCCACAAAGAGAGCTGGGGAGCTCTCCCTCCTAACCCCTCTYTCCCCTTTGCAGTTTTTCCTTCCTGGGGTCCCACACCAGTGTTGGGGATATCGGCTTTACCCTGACAAACGAGAACCCTGGGAGGCCAGGGCAGTCATGGACGTACTCCTAGTGGTGGGCACTGCGTCTGGAAAAAATGAGAATTTGCCCAGCAGAATTGTATAACTGTCATTAAAGACAAAGTAAAGTGCCCAAAGAGCTGTTGAGATCAAAACAACATGTGGGCCAGCCTAGAAGCACACAAGCCACTTCAGGAAATCTAGAGCTATTTTGGTCCTAGACAAAGGCAAAGTTAGCACCACATCACTTTAAGAAACCTACACTTAATCAGATGGCAAGCACCAATGCCCGGAACAATGTTTATCCTTTAGGCTAGCAACATCTGAGAAGGCTAATATCTCTTTGCATTCAATTTTGTCAAGCCACTGTATCCAATAAGTGTTAGGATAAATTGATTTGTTTTCAGCTTCTTATGTATGGGAGAATCACACAAATGTAAGAGTGTTCTTCAACAAAAAATTTCAGAGCATCACGTGCCCCTGAAATCTTTCAGAATAAAAAGTAAAATAAGAACAGAAATGATGAAGCTAATTCACTTCTCAGAAATAACAGTCTTGGTTAATTGTGCAAGATTAATCCCTTTTCTYCAGGAAAGTAAGCCTGTCAGTACATACATCTTATCTCTTATGCTTTTTCAGACGCATAGGTAACTGGACCTACCTCCAGAAGAGTGCTAGAAGTTTCAGTTATGCTTCATGCTTTCCAAGACCAAAATTACATGGAACCATTTTCCCTTGACCTCTCCTTTTCAAACATGCTTTTTCTACATTTTTGAAGAAACCATGTATAATCATGATAAAAACATCTATTAATACCTATTTCTATAGGTATTTCAACTTGGGATTTTTAGTAAGGYTGTGTGACATTTCCAAGGAAAAAAATCACTAGCATTGGATTTATCAATTACTTTCTGTACTTTCCTGGGAAAAAAGAAATAAAAATCGTTGTTGCCCTGTTGTTACTTAAACTGAAGTAAGCATTTGTTCTTTACACTAAACATAAAAAAACCTGAATGGGGAGAAAAAGCCTGTAAGATTAGCACATTTTATCAAAAAACATAATCTGCCAACAGAACTTCTGATCAAAAAGCATCTCTGGAGTATAACACCCTTATTAGGTTTATTGACACTGTGACATTATTATTATCTGCAAAACACCAATTAAGAAAGATTGTTAACTATTTTTCCTCTGTAAAAAAAAAAAATAAAATCCATTTGTTCAAACAAGTCAAATTGAGGATTCAGGTCTTTACTTAGCAAAGCATTCAAGCACATTTCAAGCTACTGCTCTTTACCTGTAATTGTTTTTGCAGTAATGCTGTATCAGCCCATATCAGGCAATGTCTATTTCCCATAGCAACTTTTTAGATAAATGGCTGTACCCTGAGAGAGAAGCTCCTTTTAAATACAGCAGAGAGCACTTAAGTACCAATAAAACATCGAAATTCAGAGAACTACAGCCTCTGGATGGTCAACAGAGCTTTCCAGAGACTATGAAACCTCAGGTCACACAGCTAATTAAATCAGCACTTCATTATCTGCTTTTCCAAATTAACAACCAAATCAGCAGGGAAGTTCAGGTGGCAGCTAGTAGGAGAAAATCAAGCTCATCTGGCACTCATAAAATGAAGACTCCTTATTCCCAAAACAGTCTTCATATAAGGTCAATTCAGCGTTAATGTCAGCACATTCATATTACATTTATTTTGGTCAATTCTGTCTGATATATATCATTATCTCAACATCATCTAAGCACAACTTCTCTTGCTCCCACACATCTGCATGCCCTCTGGCTATATTTTTTTTCAGGTGATTAAAAATAAAGTAAAAAATTAATTTTGCCACAGCTGTGTCTCTCCATCCTCCCCCAGTCTATTCCTCCTTGCAGTTTCTCTTAGTAGAAGTGTAACATGGATTAAACATGGCTGTAAACGTTATGCTCTGCTAGGCCCTACCTTTTTGCTCAGTCTCTGCTGGCTCAGAAGCTTACTGCCTTATAGAAGACAGGGTACTTGCTTCACTGCACAAAGCAGCGCTCTCCACAATGCTCTCTAGAACCCCATCGTGAGCCGGGAGATGCTGACTTGCAGGTAGCAGAGAACTGGCTATATCATGTGGCRCCAGGAGCTGGTGCTTAAATGGAGCTGCTTTATCAGGAATGCTTCTCTCAGGAGCTCTGGAGCTCATCAGAGGCTGGCGTGGCCCTGTGCAAAGCAGTAGTTTCCTCGTCTGAACACATACAGCAGGAGTCCTGCTGAGTTTGGAACCCTCTTCTTCCTCCATCCCATTTTTAACACCAACTTCCCACTCTTTTCCGGACAATGCAAAGACACTTGTTTTCTCAGGTCACCACCCTCTAAATYCTACCTCTCCACCGCCCCGGCAGACCCACTGGTAACAATTACTTATCATGACAATATGTAACCACAGGTCCTTCAATTATCTGACAAAAACTGAAATATCCAAATATGAAGTTTGGCTCTCTTTTGTTTTTCTGTGTGGAAAGAGCACGTGTTTTTCCCCACTAACCACACTAAAAAGACTAGGCAAGAAAGAACGTCACACATTTTAACTAAAATTGTCTTACTCCAGTGTTCTAGACACAAATGTGCTTACTGCCTTAACGTTAAATCTTATCTTGCTGACAAAAGTTTCCATAACAGCCATAGGATACACAATGGGAAGCATATGGTCTGAATGGCAGCAGTTCCTAAACGGTTACTGAAAGGCCAAATCATCTCCTTCAAGTACTGACTTGGAAATAAGAGCCTGAATTGCAGGAGGAATGCTGAAAAGGTGGAGAAGCTCTGGGAGTATCCAAGGCTGGGAGGACATGTGGAAGGGTAACAGGGATATAGATACCAAGAGGAAGGGGAGGCTGAAAGCCGCCCACAGGGACAAGGAATARTCCCTCTTGCACAGGAGGGAGATCCCACAGGGGCTCTGGGCTACCCCAGGAGGACAGGCCTGAATTACTCAAGATCTCCTTACCCTCAGAAGGAGGAAAAGTGTCTGGAGGCACACAGGCAGGAACCAGGACAGCTGCAGACTGGAGAGGGGCCCCAATCCGGACATATGCAGTCCTCTGGGCCTGTACAGCTGGAGCGCTGGCAGGGAGGTATCACACAGTACTGGCATTCGCTTAGTTCAGATGTGTGACATCAGGGTTACCAAAGAAAAGCACTAACTTACCAGAATGGCCCCCTGCCACACACACACATCTACTCCCTCACTTGGGAAAGGTAAGAGAACTCATCAACACAGAAATTAATTTGACAGTAACCTTGAGAGAGTTAGGGAAATTCTTTTTCTTGCCTAATGACTACAGAGGGACTTTTTGCACTGGGATTACATGTAATTTAACTGTTTGCTCTTTAAACAAAAAAAAAAAAAAAAAAAAAAATCTTATGGAGCCTGCAGCTACCTCAGACTGAGTCCCCTTGCAATTACAAAAGTGATTGTGTTTGAATAGCTGGCTTTCTCCTTCACCGCTCTGCTTCTCTCCACTCTGGTGACTTCTACAGGGAAATCATCTTTTGGACATCATGTTTAGCTGCTCCAGGAGTTATTGGATTGTCAAAAACTCAGTATCTTAGCCTTACTGCTAGTACTAGTAAGGGCAGAAGAGAAATGGACTGTTGCAAAGAAGGGCAGTTGTTTAGATACCTTTGAGAGCCCTTATGCATGCTGGAAAAATCTCCTGCTATCAGTGCTTGTAACTAGGAGTCACTTAACCTTTGACTCTTCCATGCAATCAAATTCTGTAATTTATTGGGTTGCCACTGTAGAAATAATTAAGGAAGAGAGTGTAGGAAATAATAATTTACACTGGCATGTCTGCAATCCCAAGTTCTCAATGTGTTCTACAACTGTTAATGAAAAATATGCATTAGACAATGGATTATGTGTTTAAGTATGATTAATGCTACAGTCCTTCCCAGTACAGAAACGTCATGGAGGGAGGATGACACCACCAAAACTGAGCAGAGAAGGGAGAATGCCTGGGGTAACAGAATACAATTCTCTTGTTTTACAGATGTTACTCCCTTAGTTTCACTTTAAAGAGGAGCAAAAGGTATGAGGCTGTTATAATTTCATGCAAGCTTGCAAAGTTGAGTGTCCTTATAAAAAGAGCAATTATGTACACACTTTAAGCACCAAGCAGCACAATAATTAAATGAGTAATTACCTTCCCATTTTTAAGATGTCATGCAATTAAACTTAATTAAACATTCTCTATACTTCACTAATCTTATACAAACAGAAGAAGGTAAGAAGGGTGTGGTAAAGAAAGGACATCTGGCAGAAGGTTGAGCCTATTATTCTGCGTATGACAAAAAATAACACTGTACAATCAGCACTAGATTCTCATGTAATTGCCTTGTTCCTAGTCAGAATATAACCTGGCCTGAGCTGCAAGACAAACAATAGACTGAGACAATACAATCCCATTTAATTTTATGTAGCATTCTTATATGTAACATTGCAAAATGCTCTTCAGGAGAGACAATTTCAAGGAAAGGAAAATGCTGGCAGTTTAGAGCAGAGGGAGTAAAGAATTCCATACAGAAAGGCCAGTGCAAATGTAAAACAAAACCTTTAATGTAAACACAAGTCCAAGATTTCTCTTTTCCCCAGCAGAGGAACGTTTGCAGAGACACAATAGTGGAAGGGCCAAAATAAGACACAGAAGTTTTGTTGACAGGGAGACAAGACAACCGTGAGCTTGCTCCTWTTGTGGTCTGAAATTCAAATAAGCTATGTAAGGGCAGAGTCCACATACTTCTGCTAATTATTTAGTCATTCACAGATAGGCGGTATCACATATACTGTCTCTAGCTGGATGTTATTCTTATGTTAAGTGATAAAATTAAGACAAAAATAAATCCTCTCAAGCAACAAGAATACTGTCTTCCATCACTCCCTGAGGCAAAGGCCAAAAAAGGTATCAAAATAGGTACCTCTAGAAGCAAAGCCTGACTACGCTCACTCTGCGTGTCCTCACATTCTGGTCCACCCTTATACCTACATGTGTACATACGCCTTTTTCCTCTTTTTCTGTTCTACTAAGTCCTGGTTCTGAGTGCTACAGAAGCAATTTGAGCACATCACAGCAAAGAGTAGCTGGGAACATTAATATGGCCATTATCCACCCTCATTTCTTCCAGCATCCAGAGCAGTCCCACAGAACTGAAACCTGTCATTAATATTAGCAGAGGGGACTTAAACCTGGATTGAGCCTATCAGCACAATGATGGGACAAAAGCAGGATGCTTAMAAATAAATGCTGTTGTCAAACAATGGTGTTAGGTGTGGTTATGAAAACGATGGGGGCTGGGGGGAACCAATACTGAGCAGCATTCCAAAACACTGAGTGTGACTGAGTGCTGAGAAGCCTGAAAAAAACAAAATACTGCACTACACACCCACCCCTGCTGCCCCATACAAAGACAACTTTTTATTTATTTGCCATTGCCTGATGATAAMCCGCAAGTGTAGTTAATATGTATCAAGTTTAAAACTATGTTTGGTTCTCATTCCACCTCTAACAGCAAACAAAAAAATTATCGTTTGAAAAAGTCTAAAATACAAATTGTCATCCACATATTTAGACAAAAAAAGCTTAGGGAGAACATGAAGCAAATGCTATTACAGTGTGTTCCCCCACCATGACAATCTAAATACATATGCAAAAGTGAAAGATTTTCAYCCTTTCCTCTTAGTGTCAACTTTAGTTCAAATCACAAGTAAGGGTATTTTCAGGATATCTAACAGCCAGAGTCTGTTCACAGCATCCCAACRCACCAATACACAATACCGATAGTATTGCCTATGCGTTTCAAAGATATATCACATGGAAAAAGAGTACTACTAAACAAGGGAAGTTACATTAGAGCAGCAGAGCCCAGAAAGTCTTTAAAACAACTCCTAACCATACAGGACTTGTCTTATTCCACTTTCAAAGCACCAAATTATTTCCAAATTTCACTTCCTAACACTGCCAGTAAAAAAAAAAAAATGTCAAATTTAAAACAACTGGTAGAGAAAGGTTTCTGATCTACCAACAAATAGAGCCTTCTGTGATGCATTTTTCTCTGGAAGACAATACTGTTTCTTATGCACTGTAGGCCAAAATAAGTAAATAAACATCCTGAAAAACATTGGAGAGGCACCACTTAGGAAAAGACTGTTACGGCTASTCTGCGTTTGCTTGCAAGCAAGAATGACAGCCCAGGGAACACCGCTTTTGGCTGCTTTGACCCTGGGCAGAGGTAGGCAGTGCCATGCAGTCCCTGCCAGGCGCACAGCTGGCAGGGCCATTCCTCCAGCTCCCTTGCTGCATGGCTGATTTAGAAGCTGAGGACGCTGGGTCCAGTCCCAGCTGCTGCACAACTGCAGGGAGCCTTTGGGARCCTCCAGCCTCAGATGTTTAACCCAACCTGACAAGTTCCAAAGGACATTTTATTTTCTGTCTGGGACATTGTATCAGTTTGTTAATGGAGTGGAAGTCAACAGTCCTCTATAGCCGACAATGGTTAAGTGCTGTGTGATTTAAATTCAGAATCAGCAACACAGAAATGGTATTAAAGTTATGGTTTCTGCCTTATGATCCATTGCCCCCCCCCCCCCCCCCATAACACCATGTCCAAAAAGAAATCCCAGCAGAAAAGAACTCAGCCACAACTAATATACCCTTTGTTTCTATGATTTAGGCTCTCGTTTGGAATTACTGGTTTTCACTTTTTTYCCCCTGCTTGTTTTGTTTCCACATTTTTCTGTTAGATTTGGTAATATTACCTTAACYTCTCCTTCTGCTTTCTGACACAGATCCAGCACAGGTCCTTCCAGCCCCATGAGCTTAACTATCATCTGCTACTGAGGAACTTTGTGCAGATGGACAGCTTCCATGTTACCTTATCTGCAGGAGCAAAGGAAATAGTCGTATGAAATCAACTTGCAAATAGGAACCCTCAAAGCAGTGCTATGGAAAAGCATGGTGAACTAACCCACGCCATCTGCACTGCTTGTCATACCAACTCATATAAARTTAGTTTTAGCATATCCAGAAAGGATGTGAGAGAGGTTGTTTCCRCACCACAGTTTCCTTTTTGCATGGTTTCCATGATGGTCCTGACATATTATACTACATAACTGCAAATATCAGAAAAACCACCCTCCTTCTGGACTTATAGTGTGAAATGAGATTGAGGCATAGGCAGCACAGGGTTGTGTTTAATGCTGTGGGGGCTGCCACAGGGATGTGTTTAACTCTATTGGRGGTGGTTGCCTCTTGCTGGTAGGGGCTAAAAGTATGGTGGGACTTGTTATTTGCTGGGTTTCAGGGARCACTTTGATTTATATCAGCAAACTTTGCACCACCACTAAAATACTTACACAATAAACAGCTAGAGCCTGCTCACACTAGACTCAGCAGCATGCCTCCCTCTCTGCAAGAGCTGTTTCCTCAGGATTGCTCAGAAGGCATAAGTAGGCTTCATTAAAGACATCAGTGTTTTTCATCAGCTRGGCTTTTCATACTGGTTAACTCCAAACGGCACAGGAACTATCAATGTGTGGATAGGTTGTATGGCACAATCATGGGAAAGCTAGAAGCAAAAAATATASGAAAAGTTAATTTGGGAGGAATCTAGAGCTCCTGTAGTGCAACTTCCCGCTCARTGCAAGGTCCTCTAAGGTCAGGTTAGTTAGCTGAGCTTGCTCTCAGGGTAACCTACTCCGATATTTCACCACCCTTATAATGAATTTTTCTTTCCTAATACCTAATGAGAATTTCCCTTGTTGCAATTTGTCTCTGATGCCTTTCATCCTGCCATTAAACGCCTCCAGGAAGACGCTGGCTCTGTCYTTTGTACACTCTCCCTGCCATTAGATTGCAATATGATTTTCTCATAGCCTTCTCTTCCCCAGGCTGGAAAAACCCGGCGCTCTCAGCCTCTCCTGCTCCAGCCACCAACCGACTTGATGGAAACTGTGGGCAGATGCTACGGTTTACCTCTGAGGAATACTGAATSCATGAACAGAGCAGGATCTCTGTGAGGCTTTGCTCACTCTTTGCTGAGTATATCTCATARCCTTTTCATCTAAAAACTTTTCTTAAGACTCTCCAGCTTTCAGATAACAGAGCCTTAGCTTCTTATGGAAAAACACTGTGCTTCTGGGTTGAGTTCATAGAAAGACAGACCATAAGTGAAACAACCCACATTGCCACTTCCATCTTTAGGGTGTAACTGCCATTCCACCATGGTCTTGCCTCTAGTGYGTCTTTTTTCCATTGCACATGTAAGCAAGCCCTTGGACTGTGCTGTCCTCATGACAGCTCAACAGACAACCTCAGCTCTAATCACTAGCTAAAGAGCTACAATAATACATTACCTACCTTACACTGGAAAACCATTGCGACTTCACAATTAATAACTGCACTAAATATTAAATGAGAAAATACACAGACATGTATACGCCCTACTTGAAAGAGTCTCCCTGCCACATTAACACACAGAAAACCAGAGTAATAAAGACCCCTTYGGGCTTCACTCTGATGGAGTGACATGTGTATAAGCTGTTCTCACAATCCTTGTTACTGCAATAATAAATACGAACCTGAAAATGAGAAAGGAAAAAAAAATGCACTCAGCTCAGAGACTACTTCTTAGCAATCAMTAGACTCTGAATGACGTACAAAATTGTGTATATAAGAGGTGGTCAGTCAAGTCCCACTGCCCATCTTCCTTTAAACACTGATCTTCATAACTGCTCTTCATTTAGAAGTGTTGACTTCCATCACTGCTGCTTCCATCAGCTGCTGCTCTTTCCCCAAAAGGGATGGAAGAGTCAAGAGACTGAGGCAGCSTTTGACTACACGCTTTCACTTACAAGGCAGTTCTTAACATTGCCTCTCTGAAGTCTSCTCTAAATTGATTTGAGAAGATCCGGGGGCACAGAAGATGAGGCAAAAACTGTAGGATTAGTCAGATAATTGCTAATACAGCTCAGTAAGGAAGGCAAAAACTGCCCAGCTCTATTTTTTTTTTTTTAAATCTGTTAAATTGGTCCAGGGAGGAGTTCTTTCTTTGCAAGTCAGTGGGACTGGATCATGAACATTCATTCTTCAAGCCCAGCCCAGGACATTAGGACAGAAAAGCACACAAAATGAAATATCTCAAAATAAATCCTGGAGAGATTTACCTTTTCTAAAGAGGTATCCAGAACACTAAAGTATTGTTTAGTGTTCTTGGGAAAAGTGTTGTTTCTGTAGAGGGAAATGACCCCTTACTCCAGGAAGTGGTTACTGCTAAAACAAGGAGAGGCAAGTGTTAAAAACACTGTTAGCACTATTAGTCCTAGCACCACAGACTGACATATGTGTACTAAGCTTTCATGCAAAGCAAGAGACAAGGATTGTGAATGATGTTTCATACCACCCAGAAGTRGAGTGCACTCTGTTTTTACATACTGTACTTTTAACTTCTCCAGAGTGCCTTCCTATATAATCTATTAGGCTTTAAAATGTTTCAAACATGCTAAGGATCTCTCCCTATCACACTGTCTCATACTGCACCTAAACCTTCAGTCCCACAAGCCCATGTCTTGCTGGGGCACTCCCTCCAATCCTTTAGAYATAGCTCTAGGTGCAGATTTCTCATCTTTCTTGGCAGTATCTCCCACACAGTCCCATTTCCAAAGCTATGAAAGTAGTGTTAAGCTCACACACACTCCAGCAACACCAGAATTCCCTTGCAACAGCTCCCCACCATGATTATCAGACTTCGGTAAGAGACAGAAAGCCAACCTCAGGCACAGAGCAGTTTCACAGCCAAAAGAAACTCACAAAGCAAACAGGGGCCATGGCTGAATGCGTGTTACATACCCACGTGCTTTAACAGCACATGCGAGCTGAAAGCTGTTTCAAGAAAGACACAACAAAGAAATGCTAAAGAGTCAACTCAAGGCAAGGAAAGAGAATATTTTGGRAAGCTTCCAACAAAAAGCTGTAGACAAGCAGAACTCCCTTTTGCCACCTGTGGTCACTGGGATGTTAAGTGACTGTTCTCTCCACCTGCCATAGGAACGTGGGCATCTTTGGACAATGAGTACTCATTAACAKCGATTCATTAACTTGGAATTAAAGACATGGTTCATCACAGCAGCATAAATGCTGAAGAGTGAGAGAAATACTGCATTAGGCAGCATTTGCACTGATCAGAAAGACAGGTTTAAGCTGCAAACAATTGTCCATGAAAGGATTGGCACAGGTCATAGGTCAAAGCAGCAGATGGACCCAGGTCTCATACAGCAAAGCAGATTCATTACTGACCCAGGCTCAGTTCTTAATCACTTAAGATAGTAATCTAAAGGTGGCAAATTTGGTGTATCACAGCCCTAATCCTCTAAGGCAGCCACTCCACACTTAAGATTTAAATTCAAGGGAACGGTCCAAAATGCTATTAAGGCTTTTATTCAGTTGGCAGTTTTTCACAATCTAAAACTAATCAGTAAGCCTGGATCCCTGAGCATAATTTGGTCAGTTTAGTTTACAGAAACAAAACTCAGGGAAAACAGAGAGCTCTGGTTGAGGACTAGTTAAATAACCTCTGGAAAAGGGAAAGTAGACCCATGCATCTGAAGCCATTCCAGAGATGTGTCTGACAATGCCCYTATGTGCTGTCAGCTCTGACACACGGTTCAGTTGTGACAGTGGTGGCAGCAGCTAAAAGCACAGTAACAGGTACTTCCTGGGCTGGAGAACAGCCAATTTATCCTATAGTCAGTATCTTGCACCACATCCAGGACTAAATAGCAGAGGCAAATGAGAAGCATATGTATACAGCTCACACGGAAAGTAAGTTATACCTAGTGGTTCCGCAGGGTGATGCAGGGATAATGGCYGAGCTGTAAAGCCCTGCCCTCTTGTTTGGTTGGATGCTCAGCTCTAAGTCCCTCAACTCCCTCCCATGGAGGCTGAATAACAATTTCTTCTTGTGAATGGAAGAGCATATCATCAGTAGCKTACTGTTAAGGGGTGATTAGTTGAATGAACATTTCCTGTTTCAACACTTCAACCTTGTTCATGCATATTACTTTGACACTTTATTAAATCTTTATCTTGTTTGTACCCACAATCAAGGTATGTGAAGCCTAAGAACAGGAACAACACATTTTTTCTTTTAAGAAATATACATAATTGATAGACTAAAAAAAGCTACTATCTCCTGTCTTATCATTCTTTATAAAAGTCCTCCTCATGATTTCAGAATGGCAACAAATATACAGTGTACTCCACTGGTAATATATCCAAAAAGGTCTGAGTCRTGGTCCAGAAATACTGCTAACTTTATATCTGGTAGTAACTAAAGCGCTTCAGCATCCTCCTCCTCTAATTGTCCCCATCTTTGAGAGAATATAACATCTTACTTCCATTAAGTTCTGTGAAGTTCATGAACAGAATGAACTGTATACACACAAAAATATAACATCAAGTAAGATGGAATAAGCTTCTAGCACTTGTTTTCACTCCAGGACTGAGAACAATAATGAAATCAAACACAAGCATCACTGGAAGTACCCGAGTATTTGAAATCCAAAAGGAAATCAGTGAGTAGCTTTCAGAGATGAGAAGGTCATACAGTGTGAATCACAAGACTTGAACTGTCCAAATGGAACGGACCACTGATGAATGGCACACAAACTTGAAGAGATTCATAATATCAAGCACAGGGAAAATCCTATAAACATTTACTAGCACTTTGCAGACTGCTTTCATTACCCTGTATTAATAAGTACACCTCACACAGGTTTAACCTAGTCATATTGCAATTAAGATGTCAAAAGCAGCCTCTGAAACGGACATCTATTAACTCTTTCAATAGTCTAATTAGGATTGCAACACAAGGCACACRTCACAATGTAATGTAAGTCTCAGTCAGCTAAAAGCAGTGGCTGGCTGAAACTGAGATGGCATTACTTTTTTTTAACAACTTGAAGAGGAATCCCATAGGAAGCATTTCAACCTGGAATTTTAAGATAATTCTTTTAGAAACACTTAGCAAATTAAAATATTTAGAGATAAAAAATCTTCAGTGAAGTCAGCCCCTTTCACATAAAACACTAGTGGCTCTATTCAAGTGCTGCTGCAATCAAGTTCCTCCATTCTAACGATGTATGGATTTAGCTATAAACGTTCTTCCCCTAGAAAACTTCTCTTCCAGCTTATACCAAGAAACAGTCGGTCTGCCATTCATCCAGTAGCTGAGGTCTCTCCAGTTCACTTCATATTTGATTAAGACACTTTTCAGTTAGAAAACCAAGCTGAAAGCAAATCCATATTCCGTTGTTTTCAAAAGCAGAGATCAAAGATTGCCCAACAAGTAGTTGCTAAGACTACATTTACCTGGATAAACTTGTGTCACGCAATCTCTTCCTACAGCGACTGCACCAGTGCCGGCCCTGCAAAGTCGCTATTTTCAGTAGCACAATGAAYGATGGCCATGCTAATACATTAGTACCACAGATCGCTTAAGGAAAGGCTCAGTAGACAGGCAGTTTTTGTACTAAACACACTGTCACAGTTGCTCCTGCTGTGCACAGGGACAATCCTGGAACACCACACAGCTGGAATTTAACTTCCCTTGACCTTTTTAGGTTTTCAAGTTCAGGATTTAGCTGCTTGGCTCCATTAGGAACAGCAAGAAGTGAGCAGTTAAAATCCCTAAAAAGGCTTTGAAAGCTACTTGCGAAATATTCCAGTGCCTCTCTGCAATTCAGCAACTGGCGGGAGGGCGGGGAGGCTGAGGGATGGGGGAGCAGTTAGCGCAGGAAAGGGGACAGGAGGAATACAAGAGCAAAGTTTGGCTGTTACAAAACCAGCAGCTCAAAAAAGACCTTGAGGAAAAGTCTGGCAGCTCCCCTTCATGCTTCATTACACAGGGCCCTATTCTTCCACTAAGCTTCCCAAATGTGGGAAAAGGTACCGAAACTACCAAAGCAGCAGTTTATTCTGTTCTTCAAAGACAGATTGATTTGGGGTTTTCTGCCAGCTTTTTGCCCACTGCGTCATGCATTTTTACACTTGACCTGTGAAACTGGCTAAGCAGTTGCCAAAGCAGGGTGGATCCTCCAAACATCTCTGTCAGCAAATCAGCAGTTGGAAGTCCTGCAACGCATGTCTTGGCTAAGACCATTCTGGGATCTTGCTTCACAGGGTCAGTTAAGATCAGGGAGGAATGTCTTCCAATACAACACTTTTTAAATCCCAGAGAGATGACATGCTATTTTAACAAGGTCGTTGTCTCAGATATAGACATGTCTATACACTCCTGGGCAATGCCTACATTCCTCCTCTCACTGCCTTGGAACCTCAATTGTCTCTGGTCAGTATAGCTCAATTATTTTCTTAACCTATTTGTAGATCAATTCACCTGACTGATTTAGAGTTCTGGATGCTGGGAACAAACTTTAAATTTTGCATTGAAGGACAAATTCTGGTTCACTGTTACAGAAGCAGGTTCCTGGAAAGACCGTAACAGAGACTCCACCATGGCCACTCCTGCAAAGGTGGTCAGTTATTCTCTCAGTTGTTCAAGGACCTGCTGAGGTGGCCAGTAATGATTCCCAACAGCACAGCAGCAATTTGAACCAGCAAGCTACAGGTCCTACAGACATGGGGAATTTGTTTGCCTCTGTTGCAAGAAAGGAAGAAAAGCACCAAAATATGCAAAATGAGACACAAGTTTCACGGTCATTTTATAGCAAAAAAATTCTTAGAGTTGTTTTACAGTGATTTCTAAAGTGTGGTTCACCCATGAGTGGAAGGAGACAGACATCTCTTTGATGAAAGAGAAGTTCTGGGGTAAGGACTCCACACAGTTTTTCTGCCAACCTTGTCAGCAGGATTGTAACAGGTGTTTGAAAGAAAATAATCACTCTGAGATGTGACAGACACTGTGGACCTGTAGAGGCAATTTAATCAGGGCAGCAGCAGTTTAAAATACATCTGCATTTCTGAATCAAGTGGCAAGCGTTCTATCTAAATGAAGGTCAGTGGGACATAATCAACACAAAGTGCTAATGGCACCAAGTCTGGCTTCCTCTAAAAAACTGGTTCAAACTACTCTGCTCTGGCTGAAGAGGACTGGACAGGAAGAGACCATCCAAACCACAAACAGAAAGAGGCCTGGTGGAACACATTCTCCTAGCCATGCAACAGAGAACATGTGTCTGTAAAAGACGTACATAGATCATGATTAGTAACCTCAAAAAGCATTTTCACTTCGATGTTTTTATCACAAAAAAGAAAATATTTGTGTGCTTTATAAAAGGAAGGAGTATCTCTGGTTAATGCAATTACCATCCATGTGAAAGAACAGATTTACCTGAAGTACAGGAAACAAACTCATACCTGTTGACATAACGGCTATGCAAACCAAAGTACGTACAGTACTAGAGCTTTGCTTAGAGTACACATAAAGGAAATCCAGTCAAAAAGGGGAGAATCAGGGGTCTAAGACCTAAGCAGCGTTGCCTCAATAAATATACAAAGCACTCATTTTGCCCTAATACTGCTGGTGCAGATGTCACTGATCAGAACCCATTTATACATGTTTTTGTTAAACACAAACTGTGCAACCGCTCCCACACAATTACCAGCCAGCACAATACACACAGTGACTAGACCAAGCCGGTTTATGAAGCAGTCTGAGGATTTGCTGATGTATTTTATTAAGTGAGCCTGGCTCAGCACAGGCTGACGGGCTGTAGGTAAGGGATGATTCTCCCCATCACTTCCCCAGGTATCAGAGGACGGTAATTTTCCTTCGCAGTGCACTGGGCTACTCACAAAGAAATGGAAGGTGTAGGGCACTTGTAAGCTACATTTGATCTCTCTCCCAATTGATTATTGCACAGCCTTTTCTGCAAAAGTCAGCAAGGAGCAGGATCTGGAATTCCTGTTTCCAGTGCTGACTAACCATAGTAGCTGCTCCTCCCAGTTCATAGCTCCTGCAGATATTGCAAGACAAGAGACAGCACAATGTTCTGCACAATCTCTAGCTTCTGCCCAATGCACGCGCACCAGTGCTGACCAGGGGACTTGGCCAGGCTAAAAGACAGTAGGTGTACGTGCTCGTTAGCATAGTATCAGTTTTCAGCATAAAACTTCTAATGACAACTAGTAGAGGTCAACCGAAAACTACCTGGTCACCTGGCAGTTAAGCTGCTGCTGAAGTTACAGGTAGAAACAGGTATTCCTAAGAGAATTTCATTTTGCATATTATTCCAATTCACAGTGAAATCAATATCTTGCTTTATGTTCCTGCTATTTTTTCTTAATTTCAACATCCTTATGTCACTTCAGAAAACCTTTTCTCTTTGTCTGGGGATAACACGTTCCACATATTTGTACAGGTTTACCCTTGGCTCCTTTCAGCSTCGCATGTGTATATATCCCTTTGAGAATGCGCACATGCATACACTTGCACACACTTCAGACTCCTGTCCCCTTAAATCTGTTTAATCTGTATGTTCTCACGCAGATACAAAGTAGCTTCCCAGAAGCGCTTGTCTGATCCTGGCCCCCAGCCTCTGCTGTGGCTCTGTCCTTCAAGGCCTGCTCAGCTCTGTTTCCATGCTCTGAACTCCTTCCAACTTACTCGCTACAATCTAACAGTGAAAAAAGGGGATTTTGGCTCTGCTTCAGATGTAGTTCTCTCGGAGCAGGTACACCTAACAAAATCGGTAGAAAAGGAAGGATAACATAACACCGCTATTGGCATTGGCCAGGCTGTGCAGAAAAATCACTGATTCTGCAACCCTCCTTACACTTGATTCTGAAGCTCCCCAAATACGTTCCAAGATGAGACCCTGGCAACGAGCTCCGTATAAAGCCCAGGAGGCAGCCAGTAATTTCGTATTCTGCATAGGGGTTGAAAGGTGTGAGGTAAGGGAGACCTGAACTCTCAGTATTAAAGAATTGCTGAATTTTGTTCAGTGAGATTAGCCTTGCAGTATCTTCACACCAGAGGAAAAAAAAGGGTGTGATCACTTAACAGACTACACAGGCAACCGACTGCGGCAGCTTCCTAATTCTGAGTGCTCTGCATTGCAGTCTTAACAGTGAGGGAAGAAAGTTACTGGGTTTATTTTCATTATTATTTTAGTAGGTTTTTCTCATTGCCAAGGAAATATATACCTGTATTTAAATCAAGGATTCCTTCCCCTCCACAAACGCATAGGTTCTTATATCACTAGAGTGGCAATCTCAGATACTTACAGGTAAAATGAAAGATCTAGGATCATTCAACGTACTTAATGAGTTCATTTTTTTTCCCCCTGGTTAGACAGGGAGAGTATGTCTAACACAGCTGCAAAGCTTCACTGGTTATTCACAGGGTCATGTAAAGCTCTGACCTACGGAAGCTGTAAAAGGAAATTAGCTGCTTCACTATGTAAGTCTTCACCATCAAAACAGAGCTCAAATTGACAGGTTCCAGTTGATTTCCCTCCCGTCTCCATTAATTACAAGGTCTTTTAATTACTACATGCACGCGAGGGGTGGAAACAACTTAGCTGCTCCTCCAAGATTTAATTACCAAGCTCACGCCAACAGCGACCCAGCTTGGCCCAGTGCAGCAGGAGCTGCTCGCTCTCACAAAATTCTGTTTGCTAACACAGCTGGTCTCCAATACAGCAGCATCTTCCTGCCGCACTCAATCCAGGAAAACAATTACTGGTGGAAGCAGGGAGAAGACCTCCTATCTGCCTTTTCCTCTTCCCATTCAAGCAAGAGGTAGGCACAGCTGGTCACCCACACAACTAGAGTGTTGTTGATGGCAAGGAAAATCTTTGCAGCCTTCTGGATGGGCAATGTCCATATTGATTCTCTCCCTCTCACCTCTCAGATTGCCTTCTTATAACTCCCCCAAAAGGTAGGGTACAGTGTTCAAAAGATTCTCAGCTAACTCATGTATGAGCCTGACTTCCCACAGCATGCTTTTTCCCTCCTGAAATATACCCATGGCTGGTGTCTAAAGTGGACTTGGGAAAGAACAGAGACATTGATGGCAACTCAGCACCCTGAAACCGGTTATACTTGGGAGGGTGGCACACAGGAACGCATGCCATCTCCAGGTCAGCAGCCATTTTGCCATAGGTGATCAGGCCAGGAGCCCTGAGGTAAAATTAGTAGCCCTGGTGGGTCCAGCTGCCCTGACTCAACACACAGCCTATAAAACTGCTAAATAGTGGAGGAGGGGGACCAACTCAGTCCATATCAAACATAGCAATGCATCTGGAAACCAGAAACAATGCAAATAATTTCATTTTCATCTTTACATCACGCTCTTGCACACACTGCACCCTGCAAGACCAGCCAGCAATAACAACCCCCAAACAAAAGGCAGGGAATAATATGGATTGAAAAAGCAAGCCAACACTGCTCAGCTGCTCTGAACAGTCCATCCAGTTCAACTGCAGTTCTGTTGAGAATATACTGCTCTGCAAACATTCAAAATGAGCTTCAGGTAGCAGCTTTATGGGTCTCAAATGGCAACACGATAAACAGAATGTACAGAAGGCACTACAGTCTATCAGGAAGGATATTAAGACCTTCTGGTAGAGGGACTTCAGCAAATGCTTAGTCAGCTTGAATTTATGATCTGATCTTTCAGTTCTCTGCTCCAGAAGTGACTAGCCCTTGGCTTCTTCATACAAGTTGTGCTTATTCTTGAGTATGGCTTTTGGAAAAGTCAGAAGGGAACTCAACTGAGCGCCAGCTCAAAACTCTCGGTTGCTGTTTTACTTACTGTTTTCTGTTAATTCTTTCAAAAAAAAAAAAAAAAAATTAATGTTAGCCTCCAGCATAAGAGAGGAGAAGAACCAGCAACAAAGGCTGCTAAAAGAGTAATTTGGAGCTGTGAACAGAGATCAATAAATAAATTGGAGATCTGTTCAGTCACCACCTCCCAGAGCTGAGGAGAATTAAAAACCAATTATAACCCATGCATTAGTCTCCCAATCATTCAAACGGGAAGTGAAGGACAATCATAAGGCAGAAGTTGTCAACAGAAAGCGGATCTTTCTGCACCACCTTTTATGGCTGATCATATAGCAATTAACTTACAAATAAAATAACCCAAAAGTCACTATATTATAAACCATTGGTTCTGGTTTTACAAAGCAACAGATGCCTCTCCTCACTGATCATCTCAGCACAGTTAGCATTTGATTCATGAAGCTGTGTCTCAGGTTGCCAAGAACAGAGCTGCTCCTTAATTAATAATAATGAGCACTAGCTCAGGAGTCTCACACTTATCAGACCCCAAAGGAGCACCAGCTGAAGCAGGAATCTCAGAGGGTAACTTTTATTTAGCCAGAAGCAGAAGCACAAAGAGATTAGTAAGATAGTGTTTACAAAAGATGCATTAATCATCTTTGATGTTCATCTATAATATCACCAGCATTGTCAAAAATAACACCTTTTTGGGTTTTAGCAAAGCATTTGGTATCACAGCCCATGAAACTACCTGAAAGTGATTGCATCCATAAGTTTAACAGCCACAACTTGGGAATAAGCTACCAGACAGTAGTGAGCAAGTTCACTGTAGCTGAGAAATAGAATGTATTTGTATTTCTGTGGCAGAATCTTGTGGAAAGGAAGAAAAAAAATGAGGCCACTGCATGAGCAAATAACATGACGCAAAAACATTTACACACAAATACAGAGTGAAAGTCCATTGAACACTCACATTAGGCAGGAATCATTCCGCCTTCTGGTTTAGGATACCCAACATCAGCATATTGCATACACCAGATCACTTGTTTGCAGAATTAAATCCACTACAGCACAGGTGGCTGATGCCGGGTCAGAATTTTGTCTCCAGCTCCATCCCCAGAGATACACCAGCAGAAACCCAAAGTCTGCCACCGAGTCTGACATTCAGCAGTCTGCTTGGCTCAGACCAAGTGCTGGCACCCAAACGGGGAAAGCAGCATCTTTTGATCAGGGCACTCATGTTGGTAAGCTCTCCAAGGGCCTGTAAGGTCCTGTTTAGCTGCTGGTGAAATAAATATAAATGTCACCTGAACAATCAACACTGTTAACAGTAAAAGGAAACTGAACTGGCTTCCATGGAGCATCTGAAGCACCAGGACAAGAAACTGAAAACCATTTTCTTTTTCAGAACTGAGCAGCTTTTTTTTTCATTCCCATTATTTAGAGGGGGAAAGTAACAGCCATTTAAAAGTGCCAAGAAACCTTGTGTACCTTTCAAACCCCACATGAATCACACCCACGTACAGTAACACACACTGCTAATCCTTTCCAAGAATCTGGTTGTCGTAGCCTGGTTCAACACYAGGTGCTTCAGCTGCACGTTTTCGCTTAAGAACCCCTGCACAAAGCACCGCGCACCTCGAGGCCACGGGCCTGCGGCAGCTCCTTCAGGAATCCCCAGGACCACCGGCAGCTGTTTATTTACAGCCCTTTCCACAGCGCAGGTGGGGTTTTCCCCCCAATTCCCTTGAGAGCCCCGAGGCTTCTGCCCCTCGCCTGGGAAGCGCCCCAGCGTACCACCCACCTGCCCCCAGGCAGCCGCGCCAAATGGCGGGTGGTGCACATGTAAAATGGCCACCGGGGTGGCGGCCATTCCCGACCCTCACGCCGCTGTGCGGCGAGGGGCCTGGCCGGCTCCCCCGCTCCCAGCCGCCCGGCCCGGCCCGCCGGGAGAAGCCCAAGCTCCACTTACCCGCGAGCGGCCATCCCGCCAGCCCCCCACGGGAAGGTAGAACCCTCAGCTGGCTCCACGCTGAGGGAAGGTGGTTGGGGCCCGCCACCCGCCAGCGTAATGCCTACCGATGACAGTTCCCCTTCCAGGAATCTCCAGAAGTGTGGAAGTTTCCACCAGCACGGTGCTGCTTGACCTCACTCTGAAGCGCAGTTCCMTCCCGGTGCGACAAGGCCTGACGCGCTCCTAGGGATCACAGCACTCTCGGGGTTGCCTTAGGCAAAGCCACAGCCTCTGCAAAGCACCAGCCCGCTGACCAGAAAAAAATGTCATAGAAGCATAAAATTAAGAGGGCGCCCTGGCTTGTGGGAGTGAGTTTCCTGTACTGCCTGGCACTGGTACTGCTGGTCACGCTCAGCATCACGAGGTTCATCAGGTCAGTCGTGACGGGTGGTCGTTGCAACCAACAGAAAGCCAAAGCACTAGCATGCATCCAGCCTCAACTTAACAACTGCTGAACAGGCAAATGAGAAAGTCCGCGGGACATTCAGCACCTGGGCAAACRGCCAGAGATTTCCATGTACCTTCCGTCGTGGTAGGAAGGCACCTTAGCTTTGTGCAGGAAAAAAAACCCCAAAACAACAAAAGAACCCAAGGAGCCCAACAAACCAACCAAACAAAACATATCTGAATAAATGGTCCAKTCTGGGAAATGGTCCGTCTGACCCGTGGCAAAAAGAAAAGAAAAAGAGACGCCCCAGCTCTGCAGACAGCCATCGGCAGCTGGGGCAGCTGCTGTGGGCTCAGGGCCGCGCGTCCCCGGCAGGGCTCACTCGGGCTCCCCGCCATGGCAGCAGGCCCAGCTGCAGCTACGCGGGACACAGGCAGCTGCCAAAGGCGTGACGAGAGACCGTGCACGTTCTAATGGAGCAAATTAAAGGAAGAMAACAGAAGTAGAATCCTTATCGAAGCTGCAGCTTTAAAGAGACTTATAAAAAGCTGACTTAAAATAAATTCAAACAGTGTTTGTTTCATTTCTCCACAAAACCACCCAAACCCCAAAGCTGAGGAGAATTAATTATTCCCATACTTTTGACGGCACAGAGGCTGACGATCTGGYTTTAGATAGCAAGGAAACACCTCTGAGGAACAGACTCAGGACTGAAAAGTGATTTCCTTGGTTCCACTAGTAAGAGGTTGATTCATTGTCAGTCTGCACTCTGCTGTTGAAAGGCTTGTGTCCTCTAGTTATATGATGAAAAGACAAGCTCAGTAATGCCCAGGGGTCACTGTGGAAGAGAGGAACAAGGAAGTAGTTACCAATAATCAAATAAATAAGTGCCAAGACCAAATGTAATCTAGGAGTGACAGGAAAAGCAGGTAAAATGATGTGGAGATCAAAAGTTGGGYTAAGTAAATTGTCTGCAGATAGCTTTAAATAAGAGAGGAAGGGAAAAGATTCAGAATGCTTTAAGTGACTGGGCTGATACACTTATATGTAATYACAAATAAAAGGAATCCACATATGCCAACAGCTTAGGGGACTGTGGAGATGCATGGCAGGCAAGAGTCTGTGTACATGTATGAGAACATCCTAGGGGAAAAAAAAAGACAAAGAATAAAACTGGCACGGTCATGTCTGTAGAGCTGCAGAATCCCGGCTGTTTCACTGCTCTATTCTCCCAACTCRGACAGGGCAGATCAGGTCCGTCATGGAACTGGAGATGTCAAAGGAGAAGCGACAACCTTCTGGAAATGGGGTCAAAATACTTCAGTATATAGAACTCAATCTTTTCTTCAAGACCCTGCACTGGTATCACTTTGAGTACGATGCAGCTGGCAAGACAGAAAATACTAAAATGAATCTTCCACTGTCCCATTTTCTTTTTTGTTAGAAAATACATACACATACATACAGAGATGTTCCAGCTTGGCTAGGTATAGTCCGCACCCGTATGCTTCCTTTAGAAGTTCAGAAAAGATTTCTCTTGCGAGCTCTGCCTTGTTGTCTGTGATTTGTTTTCCAAGGGCAGAAAAGGGAAATAGAGAGAAATGTTTATTTGCARGAGGCACATACATGCCAGAACATGACGTGGTTAACAGGTGCCTAAATTAGCACCAAYCTGAGCGGATTTATTTTTTTAGCTACCATGCATTGTCATTTAGATGGAACAAGCATAGTTATTAGTATAGTTGTGCTTCTGGTCTTGAAGTTACTGCAGTCTCAGGCAAGTCTGCATTGTATTCTGCTGCACAGAAAACATGCTGATTGCATGGCCAATCCTTCCTCCAAGGGATTTTACAAGATTTGATGTTACAGCTTTCTCATACAGCTTCAGTAATGCAGCTTCCTCCCAGTGTGCAACAGCTACTTGCAAACCTTTTACCATGGCATACGTCAGCACTACCTTCCTATTCTTCATGCTTAAGTGGTACATACCAACTCACATTACATCATCCATGGAACATGGGAGAAAAAGCCATCATTACTTTTTAAAAAAAGACCAAAAAACTCCCTCTGCTGGATTCAGTCTGAAAATTGAATTATTCTTCAGTAATGYTGCAAAGCACTACTATCCTGAGAAGGTATCGCAGATCTAGCAATAGAAACCATGTTTGCCGAGTACCATGTTGTATTTCTACAGAGCTTACACCCAAGGCATAAAGCATACTGTTAAAATTAATGTACATAGTTATTTAAGAGTGATTTGTTTGCTATTGGGYAAAATAAGAATACCAGTTTTTCAGAGAAGAGGCCAGGAAAAAATTTCTGAATAAGCACTAAAAAGCAGAAGTTGTGTGAGAATGTGGTGACAGGCTAACATGAACTCAATTTACTTGAGAGTTCAAAGGGAAATTTTCAAACAAGTTGCATTTTGGGAGTCATTAAGAATCTTTTCCTTGGGTACTGGAACAGAATTGCTAGGAAAAAAAACGGTTGAGTCCAAGGTTTCCCTGAGCTACAAATCAAACAAACAAGCGAGTCACAATGTAAAGCCCCAGGTCTAATACATCACATTTAATTCCCTGAAAAATTGCTTGCTTGTATCAATCCTAATTCAGAGTAGTAGCATGTAATTCATAAATTCTTCTAACCTTAATTCATACTCTCACTACTTGTAGAAATGCTATCTTTAAATTAATATGATCACAACAGGCCTCATGTTTCATAAAAATAAAATCCACATAATTAAGTTTTGTCCCCAAGTTTGTTCCACATTAAATATTCTCACAGGATTTCGGTGCRTTCCCAGTGGTAAGCAAATTAAACCAAGTTCTAAAACATATTCGTATGTTAAAAAAAAAAAATCCTCCTCTGCAGCACGGAAGGCTTACTGCAAGCGGGGCTGGCTCACTGCTGCAACCTCCGCATATCAAAGTGCAAATCCTAACAAATCAACAGACAACTGAGACTGCTGGGAAATGAAATGTGGTAGTATAAGCATGCAAGGCAAGTGACAGCTTCCATTGCTGAAGGTCTGCTGAGGAAGCATTACCTACTGGGTACTAAATTCAAGAAATCTTAGGAGTGAGTAATTTATTTTTTTTTTTTAATATGTAACAAAAAAGCGCTGAAAACTGAGGACCCAATAGCTATAGTGATTTCTGATTATTTCATCTATACCRTATAAACTAAAGTTTATGCTCAATTAGGGAAGAAAACACATACACGTTCTCCATGAGTAATTTTCCAAAAGTGACCCCCAGCACWGCAAATTGAAGAGAACACCTCTTCCCAGGCAGGCAGGATTTTCTCTGCAGGCTGTGTTTGTACACTGAAAGAGCAGCTAAAGATTTCTACAAGGGCTTGGAGGTGCAAACACATTTGCACGTTTGGTCTTTTATCTCCCATACACCTTGTGGGTTTCCAACCTGAGCAGTCAGTGAGCTGAATGATAAATACAGCTGGCTGAAACAAGACAAGCCTGTCACAGAGACCAAGCAGGGAAAACAACTAAGTTACTCCAGCTCAAGTTATGTAGATGCTTCAGTTGAGGTTACCGGTGTCTGCTGTACTTGCTCCACCTCCAGACAGATGATTGCTTCTTTCAACTGAGCAATGTTGCTCCTGCTCACTGAAAATTATAAATCGGTATTACTTTGGGGCTGGCCCATCAAAGCAAACGGGACAGGGTGAGGAGACGAATGGTCTGTGTGCTGGTCAAAAAGACATAGCCCCACCTGTGCCCGGGAAGGCGTTTTGACATATAGAGAAATTACACAGACCGAAGTTACACGGTTCCAAACGCGCAGTCTTTCGGCTGCTTGCATTGCAGTGCCCTCTGCTGCTTACGGGAGCGAAAGCAGCCGTCCGGCCGCACTAAAACGGGGTGGAGGAAGGGCAGGAACAGAAGCTTTCGCTATCAAAACAGGTGAAARTATGAGTTCTCTTCTAAGCTGATCTGAAGAGGGAAAGGGGGTAGATGGAAGYATTTTTCCATGGGGTTTTTCTCAGACAAAGCACGTCATCTTGCTTGCTCTTATCCACCTGCTTTCCATGCATTTACAATTAAAATAATAACACTTAATTCTTGTCCTTTTCTGTCAGTAGAGCTCCAAGTGCTTTACCAAGAAAGTGCACACTGTTAGACCTTGTTATTTACCCTGCAGACACTGACTAAAACACACTTGCTAAGGCCTGTGCAACTGGTACTCAGTTTAGAGCCGTTAGTACAATGTAGAGACCCATGCTCTTGCTTACAGTAACAGCTGAAAAGCCCTTCTGTAACATTTATCCTGTGACCATGAGTATATTTCTAACACCCCTCCTGAAATTTCTTGGTTTGTTTAGTTTGTCCCTGCACTAGCCACATTCCAGGATAAGTCTCTAGAAAGCATACAGAACCCAGGTGATGCAGTGTTCGGTGTCAGCAGTGTGAGAGATGTCATACTGCAGTGTGAAAATAACATCCGTGACCCTTTTTCTCCTTCAAAAGAAATACATTTGTATGAAATTGGACAATATTACATAACAGAATAATAATCGTCAAAGATAATCCCTTGAGAAAATTAACACCCTCAAAGCAGCTCAAAGCTGTCATTAGAAGCATATTTTAAAGGAAATACATATTTTGCATGTATAAATACAAACTACAAACACACAGTATTTTTTTCAGTGCCCTGCATGTCCCAGAAATGCCACACACAGAGCTTTCAACAGCCGTTAACATAATGCACACACATAGACCTTAACTAGCTCGTTTGAAGTAAGAATTTGAATGCCAGTATAAAATGCACGGGAGTATTATTAGCGGAGAGCCTGTGTATCATTAAGCTTCCCTGCATGGTAATACCAAATCTGCAACAGTTTATAAGCATATGGTTTGAACATCATAGACTTTCTAGAAACAGAAGTTCAGATCCTGGCAGGATCAACTCAGCTTGACAACCTTCTGCTGTGTATCTTGCAGCAATAACTGCTTCGCTGCTACTGTGYGATACAGCATCTCGCACAAAGGGCGCTCTCTCACCTGTGACTGGGGGCTTCTAGGTTGCTACCGTAGTACAAAAAAAATAACACAGCAACAACCCACAGAAATTACAGAGCAGAACTTGAAAGGGTTTATAAACCAGGACTGGACTCAGAGTTGCCTGTGGTAATCTGAGTARCCTAGAAGCTGGTTGCTCAAATCACTTTGCCAAAGGTAAGTGGAATTAAAAAAAAAAGTATCCCACAACCTCACAACTTTTCGTATAAACACAATGTACACCTTTGGGATCCTCCAGGGAGATGGGGACACGGGTTCCTACTACCCCATGATACTGTCAGTGTACTGTTTGGGATACATATTCCCATGAGAACTTCCTTACAGGGCTTCAGAGAACTTGTCCACTATGCTGCATGTGCTGCTCACGTAGAGAAACTATTCCCTCTCACTTACGCTTAAGGAACGCCTGCAAGTAACTGCTGTGGAAACCTAGTAAGATGGAAATTCACTGGATCTGGTAGAGAGAAAATAGTTCCAGTAAGGTCTACAAAACTTGCCTTGCAAGGAATTACTTTAAGAATTTTTTTTTAAAAACTGAGGTTTCTATGTAGCTCAGGCTTTTGAAGACTCCTAACCAAGCAAATGCAGGGAGATTAATATAATGTTCAAGAAAATAAGGGAGAATTTGTTTCCTCAGGGCATTTTTATCATGCTGTCAGTATAGGATCTTGCAAGTCTTGATTTTGCTAACACTGGTATTATTCTCATTTTATATATGAGGAAAGTAAGGCACAGAGATTAAAAGTAGCATGGGATAATTAGTACGGTTTGTCAAACAGAGTAGCAATTAAAGTGGAGTAAAGAGTTGTAAGAATCGCTGGGCTTCTATTACTAAGCACTGAAATCTATCAGACTAAGTGATCCAAGTCTTTAAATGCTCATAGGTTTTATATGCATACACTTCTGATATAGCTAAATTAGTGGTATTGACCATCCCTTGACTTAACCACTGTGCGTGCACAAAAGCTATCCTGTACTGATGTTCATAAGGAAATTAGGGAAATTTACAGAGGCTGATTTTCAAGGGTGCCTCTCTTTCTAACTGTAGGACCCAAAATAATGACGTATCAGGTCTCTTCAGAATAACATCTAAAAAATGTTTTGATTGGAGAGGTATTAAAGGAACCACATTCTGTCAGAATGTGAAGCTCCATTGAAATCTAAATGTTTCTCCCAACTTGCTGTATTTCTATGGAATTTTCTGAAAAAAGAGAAGAAGCAAGTAAAGTAACTGTTGGAGTTTCCCATCTCCACAACTGTTTTTAAATGCCTGCCAGTTTGGGCTATTTCAGAGGCTTGCACTGTAATAGGCTTTAAAAGCCAACCTCTGTCATGAAATGCTTTCAACAATTGAAGTGATTTTCAGAGGCTGTGGTGGAAGGAAGCATTTTATTTAAACAGCTTTGAAGTTTTCAGATTTTTCTCTGCTTTGGAATAACCAAATTCAAAATCATTCTTAAAACAGAGTTTCTGGTCTGTTATGTAAGGCAATTATTTCTGCCTTCATCTTCATACTAAGACTCCCATTATATTCAGGGAGGACTTTGAGGAAGCACGCAGAACTACCCCATGTATTGTACTAGACCTGAGGACTCTTACTGCCTGTGGTTTCACTGAAAACAACTAGAACCCCTAACAGAAAATCCCCCTCTTACCTTTCAGACTGACTGATTAGCATTAAATACTTGAGTAACTAATTTTTAGAGCTGTGGCATTTATGTTCAATGTCCTCTGCTAAAAGCCAATTCTCATTTGAAACAGCAGCTAATATCCATAACCTAGGGAAAGCAGCAACCACATGAATCTGGTTGATGTTATGCGTGTTTCAGTATTAACTGGTCTAAGTAGTTCAGATGCATCCAGTCGTGCTCATACAAATAAGCCATTCCTGTACAAGGAAAGGTGCCAAGGGTGTTGATTCTGGGTTGCAAAAGAAGGGAAATGTCAGAAATTTCTCATTATCTAACACTTTCTCTTCACATGTGACATTCTGCCCAATGCCAGTAAAGCAGATCCCTTCCAGTGTCAGGAGACCATTGCTGTCAGCCCAGTCAGCAGAACACTGCTCATCACTGCCACAAGGCTTTTGCCTCTGGATGGGAGAGAGCAGAGAAGACAGRGAAGCTGTGAATTACAGCTTTTAGGAACACTATATACCTAACGTCTGATGATCACACCGATAGGATTAGACATGACGGTAACACAGTCTTGTCCATCAAGTAACAAAGAGCACACTTACCCAGCAGAACTACAAGGCAGGAGGATCCACAACATGTAACCACCTTTTTGGGCCTCAGTTGAGGAAGGTACCTAAAATGTGGTTGAACTTGGAAACCCTACACAGGAGTTCCCCTCACCCCCAAAACCTGTGAAAGTCTTCAAAGATCATCTTGAAGCTCAAAATAAAACCTTAGGTTAAGGATTACAATTGTTTGTCTGCAGCTTTTTTAAAATGTTCTTCRAACTACAGGATTCTCTCTTTACCAATCCCCAAATTTTGATGGAAATTTCAAACTTCAACTTCCATCTACTGAAACAAGTTAGATGAAATTAGTGAAGGAGATTTCCTTTTCGAAGGAAAATTTTTAAACCATTTAAATCATGGGCAAACTACTGATATACAGTTAGGAGCTTTTTATGAATGTTTCCATGTATGCATACATTGCATTGATTTGGACTCTTGTGGGGAAATAACTTTCTCAAAGTAATCTCTTACAATAATAAATGTAACTAGTTAATTAAGAAAACTCTGTGAAATASTCTTCTCTCCTCAACCGTGCATTAGAGGTGACATAACATACCTTTAAAAACTAGCCACATCAGTCCTTGTTCATCTGGAAACAATACATTAAAATGTTTAGCTTTTCTACGTGTCTTTTTTTTTTTTTTTTTTTTTTTTTTTTTTTAGTATAAAAGTCTCATGCTAAAAGCCTGCAAGCCGGTTGGAGAAAGACAATGCCATGAGAAAACATCATAAGCATAAGCATAATCACCCCCTCCCCCAAAATTTCCCCAAAATTCTGCACAGTCAATGACTTAAAAAAAAAAMCCACAACATAAATGAAGTGAACAGTCAGGAGAAATAGATACTTATTAGAATTATGACTTTTATTTTTATTCACTAGAGCAACATTGAGGAAAGAATTTTTACATACAGGTTTTTAAATCAACTTTACAAGCAAATTCCAATATACAGTATTTACTCTGACCTGGGTTAAAAAACAAAAACAACAAAGCAGATAGTAAGGGTACCTCTTGTTTTAGCTAGTATTGAATTTAAGATTTCACTGACACTGGAATTATATTGTTTTACTGTGGTGCTTTTACAATTAAGTAGGCAGTGAGCAGCTTTACCACAACAGTGACTGAATTTCCTTGATAGCATAGCTGTAAGGTTACTATACTGAGACCTACCACCAGGATCATGTATTAAATCCACTCTGCTCAGAAAAAGCCACTATAACGAGATAAGGAATAGCTACGGAAGCCCAATTCAAGAACGGATTTCCATTTGTATGGCAAGAAAAATGTCCATATTAAGAGGATTATGTGCTGTGCAAAACCGAAAATACTTTCCCCCCAACATGCAACCTACCCGAGTATGACGCTTTAGAATGTGCATATGGTTGTGACATGCAAACAAAGTAAATCACGCAAATGGTATTCAGTTTTCTAGCATCATTACAACAAATCAGCATTTAGATCAAGGATGAAATGAATTTTACTGACCTATGATGCAGTCTAGTTGCTATGTCTACTCTCACTGCTATGAGATTTAAATTGAGGAACCCACTTTTTCTGGAACTATATGAAAAATTCAGGGCCATTTTGGATTTTCAGGGCCTTTGCAATTATTTCAAGAAGGTCTAAGGGATAATATTGCACTTCTTTTCTCAAACAAAAACATGTGCTAGGAACATTACTCTTTAAGGGCTACGCTAGTCCTAGGGAAGCTTTGCCATCGGCCTTCACTGGCAGTAGGAAGTGCTGGCTTCAGGGAAGGGCAAGGTAATAATCCGGCTGCATCATCAGTGTTAAAATTCTACAGTTAAATTAAAGTCATTGCACAACAAAAACTCAGTACACTATATGAATATTTTTAAACATGCTAGAGTGCATATCGATTCTGTGAAAGTGATGTGAAGATACCTTGGAAACAGCAACGCTAGCAGGAAAATTAGTTTCAAATAAAAGCCACACGCAGCAGGAGGCATCTAGATTATTTTAGGCACAACTCCAAGCAATAAAGCTCATTTAAAGTGCAAGTCTGTTTTTTTTCTTTTGTGTTTATCCACTTGTTAAAATGCGTAATTGCCTCTGTACACACATACTGAACAGTAGTTTAATACTTTTGTGAATATTGCACAAAAGAATGAGAAATCAAAACAAAAAAAATGGCAATAAACCAGTTTTAGAAACCTAAAAAAACCCTGAAGATATCAAATCATTTAATTTACGCATTTAGGATAATCTGCACTAGTACTGATGATATATCTGCACCTTCCATAAGGTAGATACGTTACCTGGAAATACTTAATCCCATTTTTCAAGCTCTACACAGCACCTTCTTATCCGTCTCCCCCAGCCCCCGTCCTTCACTGAAACGAAGCTTCAAACCTCACTTCACTACTTCTCTCCCGGTTGCCCATCTGCTGACAGGCTTTACTCGTACTCTGGACTTACTATACATGCAACAGAGCCTCCCCTGGTAAAGTCTGAAGAGCCACAATAGGTAGTCGTCTTTAGAGGGATGCGAGGTTAGCAGCTGAATACAAATACAATTCAGGCTAGCATCTGTCTCATCCGTGATCAAATCCTGCTGTCTCCAGCTCAATGTCTCACTAATCTGTGAGAACAAAATGGGGACATGCTATAACAAAGAATATAATCTACTTACGGTCCTTTAACACAGAAAAAAAACAAACCCACAGAATAAATATATTTTTGTTCTTCTGGGGAAAAAAAAAAATAATCAAGACCTATCTTCTTTTTTATGAAAACCCTGATCATCTCTTTGCTTCATTCCTTAATTTTCAGTAAAGGTGCAGATAGATAGATATCTATACTTCTAAATGTAAACAAAAATTTTAACATCACTGAATCAGGCTGGTGATACCTCCAGAATAAGAAGCAAAATAACTCGTGGTGAAATATCTCTTGTCAATAGCATTAAGTGAAAATCACCTTTTTACATAAAATCATACACAACTAAAAATAAAATYATCTTCTCTTCAAGGAAAGTAAACTTAAAAAAACATCTTCCATAGAAATCTATATGGACCGGAAAACGAACCAGGAATCTGATCATTCCCTCAGCAGTTTTTAAACTCCTGAGAAACACAGTTAGCTGCCAGGAGCTAGTTTGGGGGAATATAAAAAGTCAGTTTTGTTTTCCTATCAAAAGTAAATGCTTACACTGAAAGTCATCTAATCCAATGCTTTTCAAGAGAAGAAAGAATTTTTCCTGGAGAATAATTGTTAAAGCAATCTTGAATTGTAGTTATTTTGATCCTGTATCAACTGTAACAATTAACGTTACCCTTGTTACTTCTTGCTTACATTGTCTTCGCCCYGGTTAACAGGAAGTCCTGCAGGTCTCTTATTTCAGATTGATATAAGCAGTTCTGAAATAGAACCTCCCTCCTACCCATTTCCCCCCCAAGCTTTTCATTTTTCCACTTCATGGTCAGTTAAAATAATTTACAGTGTGACAAATCCAAAAACTTTCTTGGATATTAATTATGTACTAAGAAATTCAGGTGAGATGATTTTTTCCTTCTCCCATCCAACTAAGGCATCCATCAGGATACCCCTAGTTAAACAGCTTGTATCACAAAAATTGATTATTGAACTTATTTATGAAATGTCTATACCTATTCACTTTAATTCTCTCAAAGARAATACTGTAATATGTCAACGTCCTACAGCCAAAGCCTAGAACAAACCRTCACTACGTTTCATTTTACTGGCAGTATATGCTGTTCAGGAACAGATTTTGAGCTACGTTACTGTAACAGCCTTCTGCCCCTGATTTTAAAACCAATTCAAGAACAGAAAAAGAACCCCCAAATGGTAACATCCAAGAGACAGTGATGGGAGAGAAGGGAAGAACTGGAGATGGGACATAACATTACGTTTCTGGAAAGCTTCACTGGATATGCATATATTTAACTCACAGCACACGTGCCATGGTCCCATAATTGCACCATGATGGGCACGTATTTCCAGACCGCTTTCAGAAAAGAATACTTCTCCTAGAGAGCAGAAAAAAAAWTTTTTTCTTTTTATTTCCCCAAAAAGCTCCTTCCCAGTTATGATGCACTTCTTTAGAAATTACAAAAAAAAAAATTTTACAAAAAACCCCAAAACAAAATACACATCTCTGAAAAACTCTTAAGAGTACCAGCTCTGGATTAGGACATAATAGGATTGCTCAAAGCAAATAAGTGGGGTTAACTTATTTATTTTTTTTTTAAATAGTTGCTTTTTTAATACAAGTTTTATTCTGTAAAATAGTTTCAAATCCTTACATATATGGCAAAGTTTGTGCAAAATTTCAAGTCAGGTACTTCAGAGTCTTTCAATATTAAACAGAAATCAATAAATACAAGTAGTACAATAAAAGTTAAAAAAATATTAATTAAAATGCATGTTGTGCAACCTTGACATAGGTGTTACGGACCCCTTATTCCCAGAGGCTCCCTACTTACCAATTCATAAGAGCCTGTATTGGAAGGTTTTGCACAAGTATCCTTAGCCCTGCGTTTCAAGAATCTACCCGGTAATGTGTCTATTCAACACAATAAAAACATACCACAATCTTTGAACAAATGATGATGTTTGAGACAGAAGATTCGTTTCACCCTGTGAAATCTGCTTATTGTCTGTGAACAGTGAAAATCAGATAAATAAAGAACAGAGCAACTTCAGATTACAGCAAAACAGAACAACACAACCCACCCAACCCATCAGATTAAATAACATTAAATATGTCAGTCTTGAGATAATGATAAATACAAGGATTTTTGCATAGGCCTCTGGAATACAGAGTCAGAATTATGGCCAATAAAACATCTGCTAGTAAGTCTAATTTTCCACCACTCTAACCTAACGAGTACTCAGAACCAAGAAGTTAAACGGAATAGCAATTTCATTGTCTAGTAACTCAAATCAACAGAGGTAAGAAATGATTTCTGCCATCCTGAAATACACCGTGCAGCATTCTGGTATTCGTGGTCACCACAGACTTCAGTATTTGCTTAATTGCTAAGATCACTGCGCAATACAATCTTTAATACAGACCTAGGATATAATAAAACACTCTCAAGAGAAGCTGCACAGCTCATAACATGAGCCTCAGAACATAACAGGATGGAGTATGCAAACACTAAAGAAAGATGCTATTTTTAATATTCACTCTGGATTTGCAGGCTGTAGATAAAACAGCCTCAAAGGCAGTCAATACATAGGAAGTAGTTTAATGTATGGCATCATTCAAGGAGATGTAGGTATGTTCTCAATGTGTCTTTGGTTTAGGGAGGCGGGAATGCCGATTAGAGGGCAAACTATCCCCAGCATGCAAACCGGTATTCTGTGTTTGCACATTTTCCTTTCTCTGTACCGGTGGCTTTGGGATGTTAGTCTTCGAACAGGTGTTTTGAGGCTCTGCAGAAACTGGTGTGGATTTCTGACTGCTCATTTGCTTAGATTTAACAAAGGACATCGTTGGTGGGCGAAGTTTAGACACTTTCTGACTCTGTTTACCCTTTAGGTTATCCTGACCAGGTGTTGGCTGTAGCTGAGTTGAACTACTTGATGGTAGAAGCTCAGGTTCCTTGGAAGCAGCRGAATGATTTGCAGATCGTGCGAGAACGGCCATTGTAGGAGGCACTAAAGCATTTGGGGGCTTTGCGATTCTTAAAGTCTTTGGCCGAGAAGCCTGGTTTGTGAATGAGGTTTGACCTTTCACAGCTAATTCAGTCTGCACCTCTCTAGCATCCGCTCGTGTAGAGGTCTGAAAACAGGAACGAGATGGTAATGTACCTTCTTTATTACTAGCCACCTCTCCGGGGTCTTCAGTATTTTTATTTTTCAAATTTTCCAAATATGATGCATTCTCATCTTTTATGTTTAACTGTATGCTCATTAAAGTGTTTACATCATTCAGGCTATTTGTGAGAGAGACATTTGCAGCATTTTGAYTCTGATGATTGCTATTTTCATGCAGACCATGTTTAGGATATTCACTGTGGGCCTCGATATGTGGCATTTTTATTAGTTTTCCCTGGGCGAGGTCTGTGGAACTGGGAAGGCTGCTGGAAGGCTGTAGTACTTGAGGCTGTTAAAGAGAAAAGGATACGATAATATATTAGGTACAGAAAACACCAGATAACATTCTGAATCCAACGTGCGCTGACTGGATGCTTGATAAGGGCTGTRTATCTGGGTTTTTTTAAATCAAAACTTTGACACTGGCAAAACAGGATGGTTCATGGGACGCGTACAAATGTGACTTGTAACTTAAGTGGAAAAAATTATACTAGCACTGAAATACACAACAACAAAGACAAAAAAAGAAACTCATTAGCTTAAAAAAGAAACATGAAAAAGGCATGGTTGATGGTTTCACCTAAATCTGCAGGACAACATAAGAATGGCACATGAGTACTGATCAATTCTGATTCAAGTGCTTAATAAACAAATGCAATGGCTATCAGACTGTATCCATCTTTTAATTTCTATCCACTGCATACTCAAGTTAACTATTCCAAACCTTTTATCAATGTTCTATACTGTACAGGCAGGAAAGGAGTTTAACTGACCACATGAATTTACAGTGCATTTTTCTTGCCTTACTGAGGTCAGAAAATTTGATACGGGTATGTTGTAATTAGGCTACTGACTAGACTTAGGTAACTGTTTTATCTTGAATGGATTTCAAATGGGCTGATAAAGAAACAATCTTCAACAAAACGGTACAACAGAGTACATGCAAAGCTAGAGATCGTATACTACTGCACTGATAACCAAGGGATAAAGATAACTTAATGAAGATTTTACATTTTATCAGAAGATACAATCTGATCAGACATGTATCAGACAAGAGAATTGCCGGTACCTCTTCTGGGGCATTTCTATTTTCTCTTTGCTCTTCCCTGTAAAAAGACTTTAAAGATTAATGTGTGTGCTAACTTCACAAACACGTCTTAGACCTGCAACTTGTATACAGATCTCGGAAGAATTATTAAAAATTCTGCAATTCATGGCAAAACCCAAAGCCTATTAAAACTTAAACTATAGTTTTAGTAAGTTTCAGGTTTGGATGATTTTCTCATTTTCTTTATAAAGGAGGGGAACTGAAGTACTACAAGCTAGTCTTATCTCTAAACTACTTGAATTCTTACCAATTGATAGATTGCATGTACATAGTAAACAGGCTTATAATATTTGTTTACTAGTGAAATATAGTCAGTAAAAAAGAAGCAAGGTTTGTCTTTAAGAGATTTGACTAAAAATGCCACTTCAGTCATTCTCCTGAATTATTCACAACTTCTAAATGAGAAAGCCAATTATTTGTCTGGTCTTTTTAACTCTTCTTAGAATCAGCAGGAAGAATGTAGTGATAGCTGYGCATGCCAAAGGCCTTTTACATTTTTAGGACGATAGCACGTCTTAGGATTCTTTAAGCTTTTCATATTYTCCCTGGCAGGGAAAACTGAATCCTCAAAATTCCTCATCAAGAWAAAAATTTAATGGTAATGAGAGAAATGTCAAGGTTTCTCAATCTAATTTTGATTTACTAGCAGTTTTTCCCCTTCGGATATACCGGTTCTACCTGTAAGCAAAGGCAACATCTAAGCTGGACCATTGACATCAGCAAGTGRTAGGTAAGTGCAAACATGTTGAGCAGTCTGAATACGATTGTTTTGGAAAGGGGAAGGAGGAGGAGAATAAAAAAAAAAGAAGAAAAAAAAGCCTTCAAAATGGTGTCAAATGAGCATCAAAACATTATTCCTTATGTGACCAAAACTAGCTTAACTTTGTGAATCCTTCTTAACCAAGCAATCCTACAGGAAGGAAGTACTAAACACAACTAATAATTCAATACTTTAAAAGAGTTACAGCTTAAAAAAAGAAAAAATCAATCCTCCAGATATTTTTGTCATTTTTCAGTGTTTATGTAATGGATTACAGAAGTCATTATCCTTCCAGCTTCGGAGCTGACAGACAGATGTTAACCAAAATGATTTATTGATTTGAGACCTCACCTGCAAAAACAAAACTGCTAAAAATGAGTGCAGAAACCAAAGCACTATATACCYGATTCCCATACAAATACTTCAACAAATAATTCAAATTTTCTAATCCTACTTGAAGTAAAAATTAGTACTTTTATAGCAAATAGTATTGTGTCAAATTCTAATATGCAAAAATAATTGTCAGAAAACTTTTTCCCCTCACCTAGAAAGGGTCTCTGAATGCCAATCTTCAAAAATGAAGATAAATATCTAATCTGAGCATTAAAAATCCCAGCTTTATATCAAATAATCCTAGTTATACTAAATCAGCAAAATGAAGAATTTGTAAGTTACAGAAAAAAACTAAATTTGTATGGAACGTTGAGTTAAACACAAAACCATCTGAAATACAGCAAAGCAGCAAACTTTCGATAATGCTATTTTGAGTTCTTTTGACAAGAACTAGGTATTATTTGAGCTTTTCCATTTGGACAATTTTGCATTTTTAAATATAAAAATAGCCAAATACATATTTTCCTCATTATCCTTCATAACCTAAAAAGGTCTAAGCAGCTTAATATCCAGAAAGTTAGCAATTCAAAGGTAGAAAACAGCTACATGCTCAGAATTATGAGTACACTAAAGCTATGGTATCATCTTTGCTAAGTTGTTTTAAATACTGTACTGTTTTCTGATTTGTATTTCTACTTAGTCAAAGTCTGTCCAATTATCATGATTACAGATTTTAATCTCTTCAAATTGCTACATGCATTAACATTCAGGATGACACTGAAAGCAGAAAAACACCACTTCCAAGGTATGCAAGTAACAGTTCACAAGGTATCTAACACCAAAAACTGCATTATCTTCATCCACAGCTTACATCTTTGCCTTATACACAAGTTTTCCTTTTTTTAGGAAAGTCTTAATAAATCATGACCATGTTATTAGTCAATAAAACAGCCAGCAGAAGGACTAATACTTGGTGAATTCCATCACAGGAAGGAGGGGGAATAGAAAGATAAAGCTGCATTCCACCTTCTAGGTGGAGTTTCTACTTTATTTCATGGAAGTCTTAAAAACAGAGTTTGTCATCTGCATTGCTTGGAGTGCACTTTTGATAATATTTTGGGGTGGGACTTGGTGTAGACTGTCATGCTAACCGTACTTCTGTTTTTGTCTCATGAAGAAAATATTCAGGTGGACAAACACCTGCATTCCTTTGGGATGCTCCTAAAGTGTAAAGCTGGACTCTAAAACATTTCAAGTACAACGTAACTGAAGAAAATCAGTTCTCCCCAAATCCAAAGTACATTAGACAAAATGCTTTGTGCACATGCTCCTTTTTGCACAACAAAGAAACAGACTTTTCTGTACCGGCAAGAGCTTCAGAGACTTGCATGTATCGATGCACCAATCAAAATTACTAGATTGAAGTCCCTACCACATTAACTTAAGAGATTTCTTAAGTTAATTTCTTATTTCTCTCAAGTAAAACTGGATGTTACATCGTCCAGAGAAAAATGTCAACATATCCACGAAGATGATTACCATTACTACACAGTTATTGAACCACTGAGATTGTATTAGCTTTGTGTTAGAAAACTCAGAAAAGTAAGTTATACTGATAAAGAAGTTAAATCAATACAGTCAAGCCAGTGATATTCATTGCAGTATCACTACTTTAAAATCCCCTTCAGTTTTGCTTTGGTTATTCTGTATCTCTAACCTCAATCCCCATCTCGATTCCCTATATAATACCTCTGCAGAATGAAATAAAGGCATTTTCTCCCTGCAGTATTCTGAGGAACGAGGGAAGTGAAGCAATGAGAAATCTGAGAACTGCATGCACATCTCCGATAGACATGCATCATGCATAGGGCAAAAAAAAACAACAGTGAAAATGCGTGAGGAGGAGATGGGAAGAAATCTGAAGTTGTACTGTACCACGCTTTATCACAGAAGTAATGGACTAACTTCTCAACTCCTTGCCAATGGCATAATGGGAAAGCAGAGACAAGAAAAAGACAAGGACAATGATGTCAGAGGACCAAGACAAAACAATGAGCAATTGCCGTGAGAGAACTGTAACTTTTCACCATTTAAATTGCAATTACCATGTCYCCCATTGGTTTTTAATCCACCTTCCAGAAACAAAGGTAGCAATAGTGTTTAAGCAATGCAGTACAAATAATATTTATAGTAAGACCTGCACAGAATACTTTTGCTCTTATAACTTGAAATCTTTTAACACAGTCAATCTCTTACACTTCAAATACTGTTTAGAAMTGTAACTCTAGAATTTGTGTGTATGATTACAACTGTATACATCAAAAAATGTCTGTATCCATGCGYATACATGTTAGATATCGAACAATGAACAACAATGTCATAAGATACAGTGTATTACACATTTTGACCATGTTGCCCATACTGTTTAATAACCCATCTTCCTAGCAACTTGCTCACAAGCCTGAAGAGACTCCAAACTACCACAGTTCCTTTTCTTTTTTGGAGGGGGGGAGGCGGGGAAAGGACACAAACCCTGTTACTTAAGTTTTTAATTTTCTGATCAGTTTTGGCATCCCTTATCTCACTGCCTTGGCCCAGGATAAGCTGTCATTTCACAGGCCTTCATTTGAAGACACAGCCTTACTGAAAGGCTACACTGGAAAGCTCTCATTTTCTACCTCTGGAAAACATTAAGACCTCACACCTTGAACCTGTAGCATTTGACAATATCTTCATTTTAGATTTTTTTCTTTCTCCCTTTTAGCTAGCTGTATTATACCCATATTTCAACACTGTAAAATAGGATTCCACAGTATGGAGTATGACTTCAAATAATGATACAAAACAACCCTAACTTTTTTTTTAAACCACCATTCACCACAGCATGGGGGTAGTAAAATAATTGCTAATATGGCATAACATTATTTTTTGTCTGCATAGTCAGTATAAAAACTCCAACTTAAAGCAAAATTCTGTCTTTCTCAAAGAAAAATTACTGAAAGGAATACATAACTACATCAAGGCAGGCATTTAATCCATAAATACAGATAYATGTGCAACAAACAGACAAATATGACCACATGTAAAATTAAGTTTTGTTTGCAAAAATATACTTAGTTAGGTACAAGAGACATTTATTTTGTGGTCGAATCTTCAACTGCCCAACTTGGGAAAGGGAAGTTTTTCATAAAAGACATTTCTTCATATAGCTGAACACTCATCTCAGAGCAAAAATAAATACATATAAAGGACAGCAATGTAATGATTCCAGGACATTTTTAATAATTTATTACTCTCTTAACACGAGTCACAGAATTTCCAAGATACACTTCTGAAGCAACTTTGTTCTGCTAACACCAACACTTTGCACACCCTACAAAGAACCTGAATCAGTCAATAAAGGTTTGGAAATGTTTCATAGTGTTAAGCAACACATCTCTGTTTAAAAAAAAAAAAAAAGGCATGACAAAGCAAAGCCTGGACCTGACTTACAGTCAATGTGCATACAGCAGCTTTCCTGCTGGTGAGAAAAAGCTATGTGTCACCTACTAGAATTGCCTACATTGCCTTTATTTGTAATGCTTACACAAAAAAAGTCTAAATACTTTTCCCATGAAGTGCACAGTAAGCAGAGATGTGAACAACTGCAATGCTTGAGTAACAAAACAGTTTTCACCTGCGTTTCTATGTGGAGAAGCACTTGGGGCTAGAGGCCTCTAGAAAGTGGTATAATATTTTTGTATTACAACAAGAGTTCATAATTGGTTCATTGACAGTGTGTATTCTAAAGACTGTGTTTCTAGAGCTGCATCATTAAAGCTCCAGAATACAAATGCAAAAGTTTTAAATTGTATTGAAGAAATTTTGCTATGTCATCAAATTATATCCTTATAACCAAGAGAAAAATAAAGGACTATTATGTAAGAGTTGTAAGAATAAAAACATACAATTTTGTTCATAAAGTGACAAAAATCAATGTACTACTATGAAAGTGTTTATGAAATACAAAAAGCTGGATTTTTTCCAAGGCTGTTGAAACAACATGAAGTTAATAGATGTTGAAGTATTAAAAATTAATTCTCATTAAAAGTGCAAAACAGATCCAATTTAAAGCATGTTAACAAAGTGCAGTGATACGGTAAGTTCATAGGGCAAGTTAAGAGTAGGTATGCTAACATGGTAACTGGTGCTAATAGAGAATAACTGTAAGCATACGATACTCCTGTAATATTACGTAGCAGGGATATATTACCTGTCCTGCACAGCAGCAGTAAAATTATATTACAGTACATAAACAACTAAATAGGAACAGTTTACAGATTTATACTCTCATGATCTACAGTGCTTGTAAGTGATCTAAGTATCCATCAGCTATTGACAACATAGTGAAGAAACCTGCAGTATTCACAAGTGCAGATAATATTTTAGGTTCGGGATCCAGAAGTTAGAGAAGAAATGCTTGAATTCCAAGATCTCCAGACAGAAAAYACAGCCAAACAAAAACTAAGACTACTTCATGTTCCCATCACCGTCTCTATATAACTGCAAAAGAACACTAACATTGACTTTAAGGCTGTTTTCCTATTCTCAGTGGTGATACCCAGCTCACCACTTGCCTCAAAACCCCACATTTGGCATTCTATACTAGCTCAAAAACCAGAAGACCTAAACCCACTGAACCAAGGGAAGAGGTAATGTGGGGAAAGAAAGATGCTAGTGATAATTCCAGTAAAGTTCTACTTTACGGGACTCTTCACACAGCGATAAATCATTGATTTTGCAAGAGCGTCAGTAAAAACGACCAAGAAACCTCCTAGTTTATAGTGCATTTTAATTCTCGGCATTTATCTTTTGAGCAAACCTAAGACTTACAGAAAAAGGCTAGGAACACTCAGTTATAGGGAACATTTATTTTCCTAAGTAGTAGGTTAATTATAGTTTAGGTTAATTAGTCAATGGCCAGTTTTCATCTACTTTATTTCCTTTACTAGTAATTTCTAGAATTTAATGTATAAGATGTATACTAAAAAATCCAACCTGCTTTAGTAGTGGAAGTTTGCTATGGAATCCTTGAATAAGAAGCTGCTGCTGTTAGTGCAGGAATGAGGTGGGGGCTCAGAGAAATGGTAAGAGATTAGCAAAGTTTTCTTCTTCAGTTAAGCAGTCAGYGTGAATGATGTGACTGACACCAGAGGCACACATTTGGCAGCTCAGACACCATCCTCCGATTCTGACTCTCCGATCGGTAAACCCCAAAAACGTGACATTTGTTGCTCCTCACATCTAAAACTGATTGTCTAAAACTGATCTTTTTAAACTCAGACTCTGCTGACAGGACATCAAAATAGCCAGGCTGCGCTACTGCTGGCCCGCTACCCAGAAACAGAAGACACGATGATCAGCTTTAGCGGTTCTACGTTCGTTACACACACACCAAACACCACAGGAAAATGAAGCACATCCCTCCACTGCATAGAGAAAAGCCTATGAAACAGGCTGTGCATTCCTGATGAGTTGTTTAAATGAGCATTGTCACAGAAATGTCAAGAGAGTATTTGAAACACAGTTTACAAAATAATTCACAAGATTTTTTTTTTCTTGTAATTGAAGTAAGGTAGGATTATTAATCTGAAATACACGTAAGCTTAGCTTTCCAAGGTGCAGCTTATGCTTCAGATCTCCATTGGCCCTGGAAATCTTAATTTGTTTCCGTAATTTTACTTTTCCCTTTATTTCTTGTCCAAATACACTCTTGGGCTTTGCTAGACAGTCAAACACACTGTAATTCTCAAATTACAGTACATTTTAAAAATATAACTTGAGCTTTATGAACTAGTTATATTTCTTTGAATAATTATCTGTTTATAATGCAATACCAAAGCACAAAATAAGACTTACCATTTCTCTATGTCTATGTAAGCATACAGTTTTAAAATCAGCAATTGTCTTTTGTTTTGCAGATCCAAGCCAAGAGAACAAATGCATCTTATATCAGCCCACATTGTAGCTAGCACATAAGGAATGTTAATAAATCATGCAAGTTTTGCAACAGCCACTTGAATGTATTAGAAGCCTTTTTGCAACAAATACCGAGAGGGGAAAACAAAAAAAATTAGTTTCAGGGAAGCCATTCTGAAAAGTTAAGAAAACTTCTCGTGAGAGGCAATGAAAACAGCACTTTCTCACCAACATTTTTATGTACATCCACAACGTATTTATGTAAATACATCCACATATGCATGCGTGCAGACTTACGAGCAAACAGAACACAGACACAAACAGGATAGTATATTACAGCCATGAAAAAGGAAGGGAAAACGCAGCAAGCAAGATTTATGTTAAGACAAGACTGGAAACAAGGGCCTACTCAGGTTTGCCTGAAGAACTGCTGAAGGAAATCAGCGCTTAATAGCTGTTATAAAGCTATGAGTTGTAGCTGCTTATATGCTGGCTGAAGGAAGCATTTTAGTTAGCCACAGACTACTGTGTATGCCTGTAAATCTGCCTGAGAAAGGAGGATACTATGAGATGAACAGTGCGTGCAAAGGGGAAGCTTCTACTGGAACACGGTGAGGGAGATGAGTGAGAGGTACAGACTCACTCTGTCTGCGGTGCGGTGGAACAGTCCGAGGGATGCCCTGGAATGAGCCCTGCCAGGGAGAGAAGGAGGGAGCAGAATACCCACCCTGTGCAGAAAGAGAGAGGGGGAGAAGTATAATAAAAAAAGAGAACAGGGAAAAACAAGACACCAAAAAGCCACACCATTCTTTTTCTTTTTCCCCCAGAAAGGTATCATTATATTTCCCAGTTCTACTTTGTAAAAACAAACGCCACATGCTACTAAAGCCCAGAGGAAAAACGACATTATGACGCCCTAAACTAGTCAGAAATCTTACAAAACACCTCCATTTTTATTCAATATATATGCACACATTTCTGTTAAAGATGTTTTAGGGGAAAAGTATAGGAGCTGAGCTTTTCATGTTCAAAATACTCGCTAAAAACTGTATTTTTACAGCTTTCAAAAATGCCTCACCAAGCAGTAAGTTGCTTAATACTAATCCACCAGAAAACCAGTCAGCTGTAGTTTACAACACAAAATTTCTAATGCATAGAAACAGATTTTCTAGCAAATCCTGGTGCTTTAGAGTCCACTTCACTCACTATATTTTGATAGCATTATTAAATGTGAAAGAGGAGAGGTGACGTATAACTGTTTTCCTTGCACTTTGCCCTTGGAGCTTGAGCCTTCCATTACAGGATCAGAGAACTGTGCACGTCAATGCCCCGCAGGGTTTGCCTGTCAGAGGTTTCAGATCACCACAGAAGTGACACATTGTGGTTGCCGCATTCTCCAAACAAGAAAGTAATTTTATGCAGTCTACCATTTTCTCCACACCCTTACCTTTAAAAGAAATCTATCCAAGCTGGAACTGCCCTCTTAAATCACATAATCTTGATTCGCTATTTCAGCAAGACAGGTTTAAGTCTTTACAACCCCTTCACCGTTTAGCAGCTGAAAACTTCCACTTTTATGAGTTCTGGAATATTAGCGCTAACAGTAATGACTGCCTTTGCCTCCTGGCTACCAGTAACCAGCAGGTATCAACAGCAAACAGTTGTAGCTACTCTTTCAGACAGCAGGCATAAGATATCTGAATGTACATCTATACCAAAGAACACAGGAACACAGTTTGCCCCTCCTCTCTAGTTTCTCTGCTGGCGTATCTGCTGCAGATCATACTGCCAGGGCTGGACAAACAATAAAGAAGTATTTTATTTCCATGCTTCTTTTAAAATAATGTTAAGCATCACCTTATTTCCATAAAGAAACATTCTGCTTTTATTTATGCTAGCAGAATTTTAAACCTTTCACTGACCTTCCAGTTATCCTAATCTAGTTAAGATTTTATCCACCACTATTCCAAGTTTCAGCACTGCTAGGATGTAACTTAGTAATACATGCATTTAGTCAAGTCTTAGAATTTGCTAGCCAGAACATTTTTAAACTAGAACAGGAAATAAAGGAAAAAAATCTGACAAGATTTCTTTATTCTTCTTCAGAAGCTGAGATAAAAAATTATTGGAGCAAAATCCAAGGAAAAAGTGAAAGTTCTTTAATCTGATTATCTCTAGATGGAGATATTGATTACCTAACATGTTCTTACAGTCCTTCATCAGTAGCCATTAACGTCAACACAATTTGTAGACTGCTGCAGGAAAGAACAACAGCAGTAGCTTCAGTCAAGCAATATGACAAAATAATATAATACGTTGCATCAGCTGAGTAGGTATTAAATACAGAAATATTCCTGGGAACATGATTAATCAATCAATGATTGATGAGCCATTAACAAAAAGCTTTGGATTTTCACAGCGCTGTACAGAAGAACACTTCATTTTTCAGGCTTGTTCACATTTCATCCTTAATTGTGTCAGGGTGGTGGAACAACAACAACAAATTCTTTCCATTTTCTAAATGTAACTGAATCTCCAGATAGTAAAAAAGCACAGTATCATCAGGCGTAGGTCTCATCTTGTAGAGACTTGTTTGAGTTGGCAATGAGCTTTTTCCAGACTTCTCTGAAATTTTTAATGCATTAAATTAAGAAGGGAGATGAACATTTTATATCCTCTCCCTTCCTGTCTCCAAAAAGTGAGATTAAGACAAGTACAAGCCAACTGAGCTACATAACAGTTATGACACTACTGTAAAAGCAAAGAAATATTTAGATGTCTTAATACATTCCAGTAATTTTTAAGCGTCCATATTAGCACTTTAAAGCACAGCACTATGTACAGTCTTCTTAATAATTCTTCATGGTATTTAATCATTACTCTGACTGGGCAAGTAAATGAAGAAAGTGCAAGTAACTTTCTTCAGTATTTTGCCTGCCAAACTGAACTGCTCTCCAGGCACGGTTCAGCCCCGTTCTCCCAAATGCTGGAGAACATTTTATAATCTGAGAAGCAGAAGAACTAGCTCTTCCTCTGGCAGCAGTCTTGAGAGTTTACACTGCTCCACATGGGCAAATGTCAAATAAGTGTCAAATTTTTTATTTATAAAAAAATCATAATAGTCATTGTTTACTTGTACTTCAAATAAAGGTAATTAAAATTAACATCAGCTGAACCAAGTAAGGACCAGGAAATACAGCACTGGGAATTTATTAAGATGAGTATTATGAATTACACTGATTTTACAAATGGTAGAGGTTGCACCGATCCCGAAGATATAGCACATTAAGAGACAAGTATCTGCAAATAAGCCTGGCTTAGGAAAGGATGTTTTTTAATAGCATTTTACAAAACTCCAGCAAATTTACAAAGTTTTCTCGTTTAAACAACAACTCACATCTATCCCCTTCTATTAATCAAACGTGCGCTGAGGTTCCCAAAAAATCCAAAGAACAGGAAAAAAGAACCACACACTAATAAGCATGTCTCCTCAGATTATGATACATATTCAAAATACATAGAAAATGTGCCAGTTTCCCACTAAATATAGGGAAGAAAAAAACCTGAATCAATTTATTCTATGCTTGATTATTAAAAAGTCTATAAAACTCATAAGCAAGCAATGCTAGAATTTAAAGATGAGAACATGACTTACCTCAGCTTCTATTAAAAAAAAAAAAAAAAAATATCTTCTGGGTTCTGAAGCCTAGTCTGATGCAAGTCTTTCCACTTGCACTTTTACGTTAGACAACAGTCAGAACAGTTCCTCCCCCCAGCTGTTATGTGCATCCAGCCACTAAACTTAAATCCCATTCCTCTCATTTCCCAGATACTGGAGTTGTGAAATAGCAGAAGTATCCCAAAAGAGAAGTGATTCAGAATTTTAAACACCAGGCAAAACAGGAGACTCAGGAATGGAAAAATAAGAGCAGCTGAAATAAAGCAGCCTACAAACCAGAACAAAGTGATGATTGTTCTTCAGAGATCGTGATGAATTGTACAATTGCTGCTAAACGCTTTATGAAGTTCTGACCCTCACTGCACTGGAAAACCTGTTGTGTTTTTTTAAAAAGGCTACTATGAGGATATTAAGGCCAGAGTTTTCCATTGCTATGAAGAGACCTCAACCTTAGAATAAGCAATCACATGAACAAAAGCAATTGCTTCTGCCAGAAAAGGACAGGAGAAATATTTCTAAGCTATTGCTGCATAGTAGTTTTAGGCCAACAGCCAAATATTCCAGCTCTTTTCCCAAGGATACACCAATATCCAAAACTGCTACTGCTTTAAAAAGACTTTTCTGCTGCAGAAACACAAATACAGGAAAGATCTATTTTTATCCATACAGCTGGAGCCTTTGAGCACTTCTAAGAAAAGATGATTTTTGCTGTCTCACCTAGCATTGCCAGTTGTCTCATACAAACTTAGAGCTCCACGCCATGAACAAACCTAGAACGACATACTTCAAGTATCAACACAAACCAAATGATTTCACAGAAGTCTCCTCTTGCTAGCCTAGCACCCAGAAAGAGATTATGAATGAGCAGTTCTGACATGCAACAGTCTTTTTGAAAGGATTCAGGTCAAAAAAAAAAAAACAACCCAAAATCAAACACAAAAGTCTTATGTGCTGGTTTACACTAAACCAACAAGAATTGCCTGTGAAAGGTTTAAAGGACCTCTCTGTGCATGAGCCTACATGTTATGCACTGTTACTGTAACAGAGCAAGAAGCACGCACAACACGACTATCTAGTCCAGCCATGGCACTTTCTCTCCAAAAATGTACATTATAACGGATCAGCAAGTGAACAGCAGAGTACTGGACAACAAGAGAAACCTGGGCTGAATGTGAAAATAAACACTAATATAGCGAATAGGCTTAAAAACGTGGAAGTTTAAATTCATAGTTGCAGAGTCAAAGCACATAGAAAGGTGGAAGGAGATACTCAAAGACAACAGTACACAAAGACAGCCGAAATATTATGAAGGTTCATCAAAACAATTGAAGTGAAGGGCTTTGGAATGACAAACTGGAACAATACACAAATGGAAGGCAAAAAATATATCTCAGCGCAGAAGCAGAGAAGAGATGTAGCAAAGAACAAGAATATGCATGCTCCCAGGCAAACTGAATTCTTTGTTGTCATTTTACCAGAGACAAGAATGAATTTGTACACGCATTTAGGAAGCAAAACTTATTCTCATCACTATGTACTATTCTGAAACCAAGGAGAAAAATCAGCTGTTACTGTACACTATCTGCTGTTGCAGGGTACGGAAGAGCACCCATGAACTCGGAGGAGATGTGTTATGCTAAGGAACTGGACCTCAGGGGCCAGATTCCTTTACAGACATCTTCATCCATATTCAGGCTTTGTAGTTTGCTTGCTTGTCTTTTACTTCTCAGCATCTGCAAACAACCTTTCCAGTTCGAGAAGCCAAATAATTTGTCAACATAAACTTGACATCTAACCACTTTACACTCAAAACCTTTCAAAAAAAAAAACCCAGTATTTAGTATTACAGAAACAATGCTGCAAAGCCTACAAGACAATTGTGGCAATGGATGCTCGCGTTTTTCTTCTTTGTAAGCTTTGTCCATCAACATTAATTTCTTCCGGTAATTTTACGTTTAATACCTTCTTCCAGATTTTGGGGTTTTTTTTCCCCATGACAGTTAAATGATAAGCAAAAACTAACTGGAAGTTAATTCTGTATAAGAGACCCATGAGAAATTCTTCCAGAAATGTCATGGTCTACCCTGTCAGTGAATACTTGTACAAGCCTTTATCCTGAGGATGGCTAACCAAAAAAATAATGTTTCCCTCTAAGTTATCATTGTCTATACAAACAGTCAGAAATTACAAAATATAGTTTTGATCATACTGTCAGGACACTGCTTACAAGAAACACCATGTAGCAGACACAGTGGCTAGGCAATAGGTTAATTCTTAATATGCCCAATTTTAAAAACATTTATTTTCAGCCACTAGGTTTTATTACATGGAGTGCTAAGTTCCAAGGATTAACCTAAAGTTACATAGCTTCCATTTATGTAAATATTTACCTTTAAATAGGAAAAAAAACTAAGACTACATTCAAAAACTATGTGGTCCCTAAAGGGAATAACCCCAGACAAGTTTATAATCACATCAGGATGGGCCATTTTCTAGATATATCTGGTAATAAAGAAAGAACAGATAAGAACATGACTTTCTAAAAAGAATATGTTCAGCGATATTTGCTTGCCTGTTTACTGGGAGAACGATGAAGTGACCAGAAATGCTAGCTATTTCAAATGGACAGTAGAACTGTAATAAATTACTGCAATTCATATGCTCTTACATTCTTAACTGAAATCTTTCAATAGCCGATTTCCACTCTCACTATTTCGTAGTTTATTCTAGCATCTATTCTTTATGAAACACTACATTAACAAAGTTTGTTAAGCATGTTTCTGGAAGCATTTAAAGAATTTCTTGAACGAGTAAATTACTGTGTGTTCCTAGACTGTTATTTATGCTTCAGGAATCAACACATAGTACCAGATCTGCTAGAATTTGTAAACTGTCAGAACAATCTTGAAAGTTATGATAATCTAACTAAAGTAACTTCCTGATATTCACCATCATTTAAAGTGACTGACAGTTCAACACTTACAGGAAAAAATGAAATAAACATTCATCAACTTTGATAACTATTAACAAGCTTAAAGAAGTAAAAAACTTATATGCCTCAAAGGAGTTGTACTCTCATTGCCAAGATTTCAACTATAATTTTGTTTTAAAAAAATGTAGTCTATATAAAAACTTCTTCATTTTATAAACTACATTTCATGATTCATACCGTGTTTAGGACCAATAAATCTGATTTCTTCCAGCCTGCGCTCTCAGTTCAAGACCATCACATTAAACTGAACAGGAATGTTAATAAAGCAAAAAAAAATTTAAGACTTTTTTTTTAGTGAGAATATATTTTACTTGGGTGTCTCCTGCTATTTCCATTTATCGTACTCTTCACTCAAGAAAATAGAGCCAATTGTCTCCCCTTTCTATTTCAAGTGACATTTTATGTCGTCGGGTTCCAGATCAACAATAATTTCATGCCAAGGCTTTTTCTACATTTATACTTCTATTAAGCCATGCAAAGAAGCATACAAATGCATGTTAGCAGATGAACTATTAAACCAGAAAGTTGAGGTCTAATCATTGGAACTGGAACTCGGCTGCAACAGCAAGGCTATCGTCCCTCTTTAAGAAATCCCACATTAAGGTGCTCATCTCAGTTTCTGTTTGCTTACAAAAGCCTCCATATAACTTACAAATATGCAAAGGAGAAGACATTAAAAAAAAAATTCTGAAAAATTTTTCAGCTATTACTTACAAATAAAAGTTCCTGAAAAGCAGTGTATTTTGAAAAGTCATCAGTACTTCATGAATTTTCCTAATTCCTTTATCAATTTTCACGAGAAACTTTACATGTAAAGATAAAAATACTGATATGTTTATAATGCACATCTAATGAGCAGATGCTTATACACATATGTATGTATATCATATGCATATGTATATGCATACATATATCCACACACATACACACACCCAACCATGAATACAGAGGTCCTTTTTTAAAAAAAAAAAAATTATATTCTCCCTTAACTCGAAGTTCCTCACWACAAAAAAAAAAAAAAAAAGTGTCTTTTTGAACAAAACTACTGAATAACTTAGAAGAAATATACTACAATCTGACTAAAACAGACAATTGGGTTAAATGACTACTTTTTCCTGAGATATCAACTCACATTCCCATCTTCTCCAATATCTTTGTCTTATCAATTAACATCACAAGTTGCTCAAACTAAAGCTTCTGTAGTTAGCAACTAACTTTCAATAGTTACTAATCTGTTTCTGAATTTATGTGGAAAACGATAGGAAAAAAAGGAACATGGAAACAGCAATAGCCACTAACATAGTCATAGTATCAACACAGAAAAACATCACATGAACATCACAGTTAGAAAATTAAAACTTGGGAAACAGAAACAACACAAGAGCTCAAAAGTTACGAAGTAACAGGAAAAGAGAAACAAATGGGATAAACATCAAAGACACAGTTCTGGAACAGAGGTGTCAGAGCAAACTAAAAGCTACTCAGGGTTAAGATCCATTTACATTGGGTTCTTATCAGACAGAAGCCGGTTGGAAAGCATGGTCTCAACAGGATAAAGCTGTTTGCTAGCAACTGGTGAACGTACAGTGCGGTGGTGTTTCTATCCTAGCACTATATATTTGAAAGAGTAATTTTAGAAGGATAGCAGGGGTGATTTATCTTTACTACAATCTTACATCAACTAACTCAAGGCCGGGTAAAAACAAAGAAACAAAAATATCTAACCCATTTTTAATCTTTTAAAGAAATCTCAGGATTCTCTAGATAGAACAGTAGCTTCAAGGTCCAAAGACTGCTGATGACTGACAAAAGCCTTGTTAATCATTCAAATGTAATTCCTTATTATTATATAATATCAAATGTGTTGTCCCTCCCCCATCTTAAGTATTCTATTACTGTTCCATGAAGAATGTAAGTTTTATATAATGGAAGCAAATGTGATCCATGCAACAACATACAGGAACAAAGATGTCCTTTGTCAAAGTGATTTTCACCCAATAATTTTTTGAATGAGTCAAGTTCTTCAAATAAATGATTAATAAAAAAAAAAAAAATTAACTTTTGTTTTTACACTTGATGGACTGAAACTTGGAATACACCGTTGCTTTTCCTCAACAAATGTGAGCACAGCAACAATGAAACTTTAACCAGGAAAAAAAACAAATACAGATACCTATGACTTTAAAGTCAGGATATAGAAGAATATCTTACGTATTATTAGCTACGCAGCTTGGGCTGACTGCAACTTAAAAAGTGCAGAAGGTGATTATTTTAAGAACAGATTTCTAAAGTTTAATTACTTATTTTAAAAGAAATGTTTGTAATAAATGTTTAAATAAAAGGGTTGCAAAAGAATGCAAGGGATGCACAGCAGGAAGGATACCACACTCACATACAGCACAGAATCCCTTAAACGATGCCAACTTGTATGACAGCAAATGTCATAGAATTGGGGAATGAAATGCAGAAAGTCACACCCGAGAAGGAATGGCACGTTTTACTCACAGAACTCCTCCTCCAGGAGGTTTGCGTAAACTTATCAGCATAAGCGCAGGTTGCCCCTGTAGGTTTTTGACTGTCTTTCTGGCAGTTACATCTAGTGGCCTTAATCACCCCCAAAAAGAGAAGGAGAAAGGAGAATTTGTTAGAAAATAACTAAGATGTTTGAAAAGCACAGTCAAGGCCCAGTGTTCAAACATCGTGCATTACTTGGCAGTATAGCACAATACGATTAGACTGTAGAAACTAGTATTTACAGTGCTGCACAACTGCTTTTTTTCCCAAAGCATATTTAGAAATAATTTAGAATAAATGTTGACTTTTGGAAAGGGTTTTTGATTCACTTAGATTTCTGAAGCACCACATTCTTTAAGCCACCTTTCAATAATTACGAATATAAGTTTTACCCATCTTTACGGCAGAGTTCCTTAGCTGCAACAAAGTTTTCAGTTACTACAGTAATTAGTTATACGGCCTGCCAGGAAGTAGAGATTTCCTTGAAGAAATCTTTGAAGGCTGATTTAAGGTAAGGGTGAGACTAAGCATACTGAAAAAATCAACACTTAAAGCAAAATACTAATAGACAAGACAATTTGTTTTGGTATCCTGTAATCTGGAATTCTGTTGTTTAAGCAGAGACAAAAGCCAAACCTTTACAGGGAATGATCACATACTAGACAGGGAGAGGATGGAGACCCCAGGTCAGTTCAGCGCACATACGTATAAAGGCACACACTAAATATTTCATTATAGTCACACAAGACTGTCTCCAGCCACGATAAATAAATATGGTGTGCGCCTCTTGGCACCTTATTTTCGGGATCTTGCTGTGGCACCCTACTTTTAGGATCTTGCTGTGGCTTGAAATGGCTTGAAAATGTGGGGCTATTTTACAAGAATTGTCACAGCACTTGAGTTTCTCAGAACCAAATTCAGATATGCATGGCAAAATCCAAAGTTAACTCAGAACAAAAGCAAAAAGGCATACGTTACTTTTGCCTGAGGACTTATGTGTCCACCTGAACCTGATTTATGATAAAAGTGCCCCAATAACATTGATTTATTTGGCCAATTTAATCTTACTATTCAACATACTTTCTTTTATTTTAAAAAAGAATGAACTTTGAATACTACCTTGCTCGGCTTTAAATTCTATGGTGGAATCCTTTATTAAACTAATGGACAGTAGGGGAAAGAAGAGGGAGAAAAAAACAACAAAAAAGTTCAAGCAGAATGATAAACCTGATACTTGTTAATTTTTAAAATACTTCAAGCATAAAGTGCGTTATCTTTGCTCATTGTTATTTCTGAACAGCTTCTAGAATTTTATGTTGAAAGTGTTAGTTTTGGAAATGAAATATATTTAACAATTGTATGAACATCCTTACTCAGTGCCACACATAAAAATCATGACTCGCCTACAGAATTAGAGATCCCAAGTGCACAGTTGCAAACACACTAAAACATGCAGAATCGGTCTGCTAACTGAACCGCTACAGACCCACGAATCAGGTGGGTCTGAACAGAACACAAATCTACCTTTGTTATAATGAAAGTGTAGGAAAAAAATTAGACATCTAGCCTTCTTAAAGCCTTCATAAGAATTACCTATTGAAGTTACACTCTGCAGTGCATACTTCAGATATTGTTAAACATTTAGCATTATACTTACAAGTTGATGCTCTAACTGGTTGATTGTTTCATCCTTTTTCTTCAGTTCATCTTTAAGCTGCCTGATCTCATTCAGCAGATCGTCCAGCTGCAATAGAACAGTAGGCAATATGAGGTTTTCTATAAGGGCTGCACAATCTAAATCAACACCTCTACAGGACATGTTATATCAGATGTTCACAGAGAACTGGCAGTAACATTAGCACACGCTTTCCTCCTCTTATTCGCATGGTAAGATGGGCTGTAGGCATACAACACAAAGAGTGAAGAAACTCGACAAGAAGTCTCTTTAAAAGACATAGTTGAGCCGACCTACAAAGTTTTCAGACTATGTAAGTAAATCAGCTGCATTTTTGATGCAGTAATTCACCTGTTGCACAAGCGACTGGCATCATGGTGATGAACATCCCTAGCCATCAAATACTACCTATACTCCTCTTTATACAACAACAAAAAATACTGAAGCTTAAAGGTTAATTGAACTTATCATTAACGTAAAATGATAGAAACAAGAAAAAAATTATTTAGGAAGATAAGCATAACTGTTTACTGAATGCAAACAGCAGAACTGATTTGAATACATCCTACTAAAAACTGAAGACTTAAAATAATTATGCAAAGTTCAGAGACTAAGATTGGTAAATAKGCAAGAATGAATTTTTTGAAAATAACTTTTCATCACAAGGTAATTTTAATGTATAACCGTGCCATTATAGTTAGGCGGTAAATTCAGAGGCGTACTTCCATTTAGTAGCATAAATCTACTATTTCAGTTTCACTGAAGGTATTATTAGTTACTGCTTTAGGACAACACCCAGACTGATTTGTTGTGCAATTTTTCAAACCACATGACAGTATCAGGTAAAGAAGTGACAATTCAAAATGTCAGTTAAAAAGCAATATTTTTTCCTCTAGGAATTAAGACTAAGATTTTGAGGGAGGTGATTGTAGAAGGACAAGCACAACAAATACATCAGACAACAATTAAAGAAAAAAGAAGGCCTAAATGTTAACAATGTAGAAACCAGGGTTGCTAAAGAATGATGCATCTATGAATCTACAGCTTTGGCAAACCTCYTAAACCCTGAAACCAGCATTTGGACAAATGACGTTCAAACAGGAATGAGATTGTAAGTGTTCTTCCCTTTAAAGAAGTATTTCTAATTTCATTATATCTTCAGCAAGTATTGTTCCCTACTCTAAGTGCAGGATTAGTGATCTTTCTGTATTGATTTTACAGTAAGAGCATCAAGCAATGCTATAAAACCTTAGCACTGTAGAAAACGCAACATTACAAGTCTGTGACCGTAAAAGATGATCCTTTTTCAAATATCCACTGTGATTGCTTCTTCCTTTAATACCCATTCTAAAACAATAAACACATCTTTGACTTTGTGGGGTTCACGTTGTTTTTAAGTTACGTCTGCAATACCTGCATTATCTCAGGGAAAACTTACTTTAGATGAAAGAATTTTCAACTGAAGTCAACAATAAATGTAACGAAAGAGCAAGTAATTGAATAAGTATGGTATGATTACACTTCAAAGCAAAAATTGTTTTTTCAAATTCTAACACTTATCAAGCAGGGAGCAAATTTTTGAAAGAAGTTACTCTACAACTGTTAATTCCCACATGACTGCTACAAATACCAAAAGGCAAAGTTATTTTAATTATTTAAACTGTGCTAGCATTTGTAGGTATGTATTTTAAAAGGTCAAATAAAATAAACCCTTCGATTTTAACACAACTGAAAAGATGAGCATATAAACATTGGTGAGGTTTGTGTTTAAATAGATGAAAGAAGCAAGAAGCACTACTTGACAAAGTAGTCTGTGTTTTATAAACACAAACAGGCTTGTATCTCTTATTCTGTAGAGTAAATCAGTGTCATTTACCTTAAAAGTTGACTCAGGTTCTTGTGGTTCTGGACTTGATGGAACTGAGAGTGGGATGTCCTGGAGTGACACATTTTCATCATTCTATCAGAACAAAAACAAGAACAAAAGCTCAAACTACTTGCTGAAACAAATCCCTTGCAAACTTGCTTTCAAGGATGGAGACACATCACCTCTGCGGAACCTGTTACAATGTCTGACCTCTCTCACTGCGAATTTTCCTTTGTTCCCTTACACAAACACACACGCAGCCATTATGTGCAGTACTCTAAACCTGAAATGGTTCTGTTCGGTTACAGAGTCAAGTCACAGACTGAACTACTGCGTAGCCTCGTGATACGTTCTCCGGTTTGTACCATGATGTTGTGTCCAACTTACTGTGACACAAAACTACGGTACAATTACAGTACAGTTATTTTATGATCATGGAAGATCATAATCCCCATTTCCTTGGTGTAAAAAGATTTATTCCCCCCTCCCCCCTCTTTTCGGTCTATCTCCTCCATCTGCTACTTTCTTAAAGCAAAAATAAATGAATCTTCTACCTTACAGTATTCTCCTTTAGTTTTTAGGGTTCTTAGAGGGGAGTTTCTTTAGGCAATGACCTCACTGCCTAAGATGGCATTTGTAGAATCTAAGAGCAGCATGTCTAAAAACCACTCTGGAGGCTGAGCCAGCAACTCCCCAAAACCACAAGGGTAAAACTGCAGCTCAAATGCTAAAGATCAATTACGGGAAAAACCCACAATAGACTTGTTTATGTTCTTTATGTCTGTGAGGTATCTTTTTTGCTTTTTAATGCATAGGAAATACTTCTTATAAATTTTTAACTAAGCTGCAGAGGAACATCAACAAGATTGTCCAGATGCAAAAAACGCAAAAAACTAAAATTGATGAACTTTTAACAATTAAATTTTTACTTTTTCCTATAGTCACCAATTATTTGCAGCCACAATATGCACAACCATCACCAGAATTAAAAGATAAAAATACTAAGAATTATCATACAATTCCAAATTGCTTTTACCATACTACAGAGAGTTAAATTTAATTTCCATTGCTTAGATGTAGTTTTGTATCTTGCAGTTTTTGGTGTTGTTTTATTAGGTTTTTGGTTTGTTGTATTTTTTTAAAAAAAAAATTATTAATTTTGAGAGCAGTCAAATTTCAAGGCTTCTGACTCCTTAACACAGCAAATATTTCATCTTACACGGTGCAACACACAGTTGTATTCAATCCACAAGTAGCTGCTTGTCCCTTCTGGGCAGATCGCCAGCAAGTGACAGGCTGATGAAGCAGCAGTTTACAGTCTATGTTATGAACAAGTTCTAATAGAGTGTTTAGAAATAATTTGCACAATAGTATCATAAAGAAACAAACATTATTTAATCCAAAACATTTCTAAACTGCTAGAGGAAATGAACAGCAATTAGAATCACAGAATCATTTACAGATTAACAGATTAAATTTCATATATTTTATATTATATTTTATATTTATCTTATATTCTACAACTAACAGATTTCATCAACATTTGTTATTTTAAGCAACTAGTCAAACAAATACATGCACTCAGAAGAAAAGCTACATCAGACAGCCACAGTTATAGTTCTGAAGGAATCATCATGGGAATGGAAAAAACACAAAACAAGACAAACTATTTCAAGCAAAAGTATCTTGCATGGCTTTTAAAAGTTCTATCACTGATACCTCTGGTTTACCTTTTATTCCCATTAAAAGGCATATAAGTGGAGGATGAAAACATTCTACAACAGCAGATTAAGACCTAATTGCAAAGAAAGGTAGTATGACACGTATTCTCCGGTGATTTAAATCAAGCACTCCAGCCCTACGCTATACCTGACTAATATTCACTAGCAAAGCAAGAACTAAGTTCAATTGCATCAATTCCCCTATCACTGTCTTAATTGTCTTAATACGTATAATGAACACAGGGCAACTGAAAAAGAATTCAGTTCTAACACTATCAGCAGGAACTTAAGCATCCCATTGTGAATATATACTAGGATTAATCTATGAAACTTTTCTTGTGTTGCTTTTTCTTTCTTGCTCATCATCTTGGTAAAATGAGATTGGGGAAGGGGAAATCAGCAGAATAAGGTTATCCATGCACAAAAAAGAGATTAGAATTAGCAAAAAGACAGTAGAATTAGCAAAACAAATGCAACTGGTTGTATGCATATGCTAATTTTGGTAGCCTAGAAATTATATGCTAAGATATCACGCAATTTCGGGAACTTGGAGACAAGATATACTTTTAACCTTTAGGTAAAATTACAATAAACTTCATAAAGGTATCATCACATTACAATAGGCAATATAAAGAGGTTCTACCTCTTGGTTTTTACCTGACTAACATTTTTACAATAGTGGAATACATTATTTATTACAGTATAATCACAACTTCAGAGCAGCTGCACTAGCCTCATTTGTGCCAAACGTAAAAAATGCTTGCACAAACAAGAACTCAGGATAGTTTGTTAGGCATATCAAAAACAAATGCTTATCAAATGCATTGAAAACAAGTTCTACTTATAAACATAAGCAGCAACAAAACATTTTAATCTTATTTCCTTAGCGGAAGATTGCTTTTGAAAAACAGCAGCATTAGAAGGCAAAAATAGTTGTTAATATTTGTAACTACTTCCTAAATTTAAAACATTGCAACAAACAACTCAAACCTCATTCATTCTGGCAATCCTGGTACAGTTATTTTTAAACATTACTAGCAGTTCAGGCACGAAAATAACCTGCAGTATGTAAACTGACAAAGGACTAATGTTGCAGACATTCACATTTAATTAGTTATGGAGGGATAGTCTTCAGTTATAGATTGATTATTTTAACCTGATACAAATTCCTGTCTATATATACATATATATATTTGCATGCAATGTTCAATCAAGAATATGCTCTTTTAAGAAACAATCAAGTAATACGGCAGCAACTGATCATTTCACAGTCTTTTTCTTGTTGCTATGAGTATCAGCAACCCATTTGAATTGCTACTTGTCTACAGTGATTTTCAACTCAATCACATTTACTGGAAAGTTTTTGCTGGACTCAAGTCAACAGCATACACTTCAGCTTTTGGCCAGTTTTGGGTGGTGCCTACGTAATAAACTGAGATAATCACATGCCTCAAGATACATTTTAAAGTGGCTTATAAAATCACAGCAAACCTGGAGTCAGAAACCATTATAAAATACTCCAGCAAAACTTAGAAAATCATCCTAAATTTACTAATAGCTACATAAAGGGAACAGGTGGCTGTGGTGGAAAAAATCCACACACAAATTCCCTTCAAACACTTTTAGAATAAAATCATAGAATAGTTTGGGATGGAAGGGACCCTTGAAGATCATCTAGTCCAACCCTCCTGCAATGAGCAGGGACATCTTCAACTAGACCAGGTTGCTCAGAGCCCCGTCCAACCTGACCTTGACTGTTCCCAGGGATGGGGCATCTACCACCTCTCTGGGCAACCTGTGCCAGGGTTTCACCACCCTCATTGTAAAAAACATCTTCCTTATATCTAGTCTAAATCCACCCTCTTTTAGTTTAAAACCATTCCCCCTTGTCCTGTCGCAAGAGGCTCTGCTAAAAAGTCTGACGCCATCTTTCTTATAAGCCCCCTTTAAGTACTGAAAGGCCGCAATAAGGTCTCCCCGAAGCCTTCTCTTCTCCAGGCTGAACAGCCCCAACTCTCTCAGCCTTTCTTCATAGGAGAGGTGTTCCAGCCCCCTGATCGTTTTCATGGCCCTCCTCTGGACCCACTCCAACAGGTCCATGTCTGTCTTGTGCTGAGGGCCCCAGAGCTGGACGCAGTACTGCAGGTGGGGTCTCACCAGAGCAGAGTAGAGGGGCAGAATCCCCTCCCTCGACCTGCTGACCATGCTGCTTTTGATGCAGCCCAGGATACGGTTGGCCTTCTGGGCTGTGAGCGCACATTGTCGGCTCATGTTCAGCTTTTCATCCACCAGTACCCCCAAGCCCTTCTCAGCAGGGCTGCTCTCAATCCCTTCATCCCCCAGCCTGTATTGATATTGGGGGTTGCCCCGACCCAGGTGCAGGACCTTGCCCTTGGCCTTGTTGAACCTCATGAGGTTCACATGGGCTGCTTCTCGAGCTTGTCCAGGTCCTTCTGGATGGCATCCCATCCCTCAGGTGTGTCAACCACACCATTCAGCTTGGTGTCATCTGCAAACTTGCTGAGGGTGCACTCAATCCCGCTGTCTGTGTCATTGATGAAGATATTAAACAGTACTGGTATCAGTACAGACCCCTGTGGGACATCACTCATCACTGATCTCCATCTGGACATTGAGCTGTTGACCACTACCCTCTGGATGCGATCATCCAACCAATTCCTCACCCATCGGACAGTCCACCCATCAAATCCATACCTCTCCAGTTTACAGAGAAGGATGTTGTGGGGGACCATGTCAGAGGCCTTACAGAGGTCCGGACAGATGACATCGGTAGCCCTTCCCATGTCCACTGACGTAGTCACTCCATCACAGAAGGCCACTAGGTTGGTCAGGCAGGACTTGCCCTCGGTGAAGCCATGCTGGCTGTCTCAAATCACCTCCCTGTTCTGCATGGGCCTTAGCATAGCTTCCAGGAGGATCTGTTTCATGATCTTCCCAGGCACAGAGGTGAGACTGACTGGCCTGTAGTTCCCTGGGTCGTCCTTTTTTCCCCCTTTTTAAAAATGGGGGTTATGTTTCCCCTTTTCCAGTCAGCAGGAACTTCACCAGACTGCCATGACTTCTCAAATACTATGGACAGTAGCTTAGCAACTTCATCTGCCAGTTCCTTCAGGACCCATGGATGGATCTCATTGGGTCCCATGGACTTGTGCACCTTCAGGTTCCTTAGATGGTCTCAAACCTGATCTTCTCCTACAGTGGGCGGCTCTTCATTCTCCCAGTCCCCTCCTTTGCCTTCTGCGGCTTGTCAGGTCAGGCTTGAGTACTTGCCCGTTAAGACCAAGGCAAGAAAGTCGTTAAGAACCTCCGCCTTCTCCATGTCCCGGGTAATCAGGTCTCCCATTTTGTTCTAGAGAGGGCTCACATTTTCCCCAGTCTTCCTTTTATCCCTGACATACCTGTAGAAGCTTTTCGTGTTGCCCTTGATGTCCCTGGCCAGATTTAATTCTATCAGGGCTTTAGCTTTCCTAACCTGATCCCTGGCGGCTTGGACAATTTCTCTGTATTCCTCCCAGGCTACCTGTGCTTGCTTCCACCCTCTGTAGGCTTCCTTTCTTTTTTTTTGAGTGTGTCCAGGAGCTCCTTGTTGATCCATGCAGGCCTCCTGGTGGTTTTGCCTGACTTCCTCTTTGTTGGGATGCATTGCTCCTGAGCTTGGAGGAGGTGATCCCTGAATATTAACCAGCTTTCTTGGGCCCCTCTTCCCTCCAGGGCTTTGACCCATGGCACTCTACCAAGCAATACTCAAAGACTAAAAGTTTGCTCTGAAAAAACTTTACGCTAACTTTTTGAAGACAAGTGTGAAGAGATGTTTCACCATCTCTCTAACAACATTTTAGTATTTATCAGCATAGTGCCTATACAACAAATCCAGAGGAATGTCTAAAGCTTTACAAACATGACTATCAAAGTAGACTGACTTCATGTTGAGTATTATTCAGGTTCATATTCCTTTGTAAAGGGTATCTGCTGAGAAAATTAATACTGTCTTAGGTTTTCTACAAACCAGTTGATTTTATTGTTYTACGACAAACTCAGTGAGAGTTACAGATACAATTTTTAAGTGTACGTGTAGGTAAAATATGTAACAATCCTTTCTTCCCCGAGTGTTAACACTATCATGCACCTTATTTCTCTGGACAATTAATTTTCTACATGTCAAACATTTTTACATACCCACTCCCAAATGTTACAGTCTAACTGAAGCACTTGATTATATTCTCAAGTCTGCATCTGTCATTTTTAATCCATCTCAAGAACATGAGCTAAAGGTTATAGGAATAACCCTCCATCACGGCTGTCACAGGTACACCACAACTGACCCAAATACAAAGAGCCACAAATTGAAACCTGTATTTTTGAGTGGCTGTACTTAACATGCTCTCATGCCAATATTTTACAAGCGTGAAATCTTTAGTACGAACGACACACAAATCCCTGTGCTTGCTTCACGTTACGAACATCCAAAGAACTGACTTACTGCTTTTGGTAAAGAGAATACTAAACATTAATTTTTATTTAGTGACAGATTATTATTTTTGAACAAGTGTACCAGATACAACTATTTAGTCAGGAACAGCCTAATAAAAAGCCTCACTACCTTTCTAACCTACTGTGCTGATTATACACAGCAGCAGTTTCCCTACTGAAGATTGTTGGGCTTTGAGCACTGCAGTATTTCTACTGATAAACAGTTCAGCAGCTCAAAAATGCCACATTCACTTGTATTTTCTCCTATTCTCTCAGCAGTTACATGTTCTCATTTTACGTGCCTCTATTTTAAAAAGGAAAAAAAAAGCAACCGAAAGAAAAATCAAGCTCCTTGACTAAATACACCATAATAGTCCGCGGAACATATTTCAACATTATAAACATGTGCCTTCTATACAGCATACAGACGGTGCAGCTATTTTCACCTCTTGTCCTTTCCATCTTCCCTTTTCCCCTTGGTTTTTTTGGGTGATACTACTTGCAGGCTTTAGTTAAAAGCACATGTAAAATAAAGAAAAATTGGAGAACTTCTAGAAGAATAGAAGAGACAAGAAAAAGGGTATTCCCTCTCAGAAGAAATTTCCCATATTGCCTCAGAGGAAGATAGAAAGCTCAAAGACAATAGTTGTTTTCATTATACTAATGTATTTTAAATTCACCTATTGCAAAAATCAACCCATTAGAAGCAAATGCGTGTTTTGCAATTATCTTGTGGTTCCCTAACAGCATAAGCTGCCTTTTAACACGCAGGATTTTAAAAGAAAATACCACTAATAGTATACTAATAATTTCATCTTGAGAATTCTTTCAACATTCCAGCATCTACAGTTCATAAAAAATGCTAAAACATTTCTAAAGTTTATCAAGGTTTATTAAAGTTTTATCTAGGTCTAGCCTTTGATTCCCAATTCAAAGTTTTCTTCAGTACAGTTTACTTATTTGCATAGTCTCCTTTGCTAACAGCATTTTTATAAAGATGCAAACAGAAAATTCATTAAGTGTCCATCAAGTAGAGGCTGCTATTCACCTGCTGACTACTTGGCATTTTGAGTGTAGTTTCATTCAAATATTGCTACAAACAAGTGTCATACAGTTTCCATTGCCCACTGTCAAACTCTTATGATAGTCCAACAGCTAACCAACTGTTTAAACTTAAAATTTGCTCACTTTATTTGTTATTGTTTGTTGATTTCTTTGGTTCTGTTTCTTTCAAACACAGTTAAGTCACTGAGATGAATTATTTCGTGGCTAAAAAAAAAGTAACAGTTATAGGTACAATTTATACAACTTAATACATGACACAAAGAAATCTTTGTATCTCATTTATTAAATATGTTTGTTCCTTGTCTTCAGGCTGCTTATAACAAAGATAAATATCTCTGACAGGTCTCACCAGCTGCAAAACCAAAACAACACAATGAATATGTACTTCAAAGGTACTCAAGTGACTGACTAATCTAAAGTCTCAGCAAAAATATATTGGTGCATTTAACAATTTTGCCCTACAGACTTCATTTTTTCATTCACACCTCTTCATACAAATGGGCTAGTCACATCTGATAAGTTACAATGGAGATTTGTGCTTGAAAAATAGAATCTATTATCCATTCATGAAAGGTAAGTTGAAAAGAAACATGTTTTTATAAAACTTGCCTCCCGCAGAAAAAAGGGCTTCACAGACCTCAGTTCTGTGAACCGCTTCGTGTTTCAGTCCTCCTTAAAATATCAGTAAGTGCTTATCTGAGATAAGACAGGGTGGTTGCGAATCATTGCTGCCAGCCTTGAGAGGAAGTTACTACAGAGGATGGTCAATCTTTGCCTAGATCAAAGGCTCCAGGGCATCAGAAATAGTATAATTTTTATTTAAATGAGGATGTTCTAACACATTAGCTCTGAGGCCTCAACCTAGAGCAGCAAGTTTAAGAAATTAATTGAGGAGGAGGAGGAGGAAGGAAGGAATTTTTAAGATTAGTAGAAAACTTATTTACTATTAAGCATGTAAATGAAGTACCTTAGTCAATGTTTAAGAGCCATTGACATTTAGATGTCAATTATTACCAGAGTTAGACTTCTAAAGCATTTTCTTCCTACAATACAAAGTTAGTGCTCCAGTTAAGCATTTAGTGCGAACATTCACCAGTAGTTTCCCTTTAAATAATTACAACTGCATTTAGTGCAAGAAGAATGTATGTTTTTCACCCCATATAAGCTAGTATAACATTAGTGCAAAATCAGAGAAGGTTATACTTACTACAGTGAAAATTTTACAAATCTCTGCATGAGATAGATTCCTATTCCTGATTTTACTGTTTGAAGACACAGAAAGACAGCAGGATGTGAGCAGTAAGCAGACAGCATGTGTACCACTGGCATTGTTATCCTGGTCACATGGAGTTCAGAAAAGGCTAGACTACTCACATAACTGCTTATTTTTCCAAGCAGAACTGGGAACACAACACCAAACCCATGCTGTTGCAGCTATGTTGCTAGTAATATTCAAGATAATTTATATACGGTTATGTGAGCTACAGTCACAGCAATGAATCCAGTATAGCCCATTAACTTTCCCTAGGAACCTGCCAGGTATACTGCAGAGCATAGCACGTCATGAATGTAAGTCACACTACAGTTGATTAGATAATTGTATAAAATTGAATTTAATTACTATATCTTACTATCTTATTACAACTGTTCCTGTAGGTCCTCACGCTTAAGACCTGACTACAGCTCTATTTCTACCTATCCAAATTAAATAATATTGCTAAAAGTCATAACTGGAAAAAGGTAACACTTATACATTTAAAAGTATAATATAGGTGAAGCAAAGATAAGAACTTCTGCTTTCTTTCCTAAAGCTAGTGGTTGAAAGGAGCTGACTTTGTATCTTGCTTTTTTACATTTTGGAAGACAAGGCCTGTCATATGACCCGGACTGAGATCAAGTCCTAGTTCAGTGTTCAGACTGCTACAGTTCATGTAATTGTTTTCAAAATTATATTTCTGTTCTTTACAATAAGAAAAAAAGAATTGCAATATTTACTCATTTCTGTTATTATAAAGCTCAATATCTTCAGGAAAGGTTTAACACTTAATAATGAAAAAATATGTCATGCAAATTTTACTCTAATTGTTTAGTAAATAAAGATAGTAAAGGTCTAAAGTTTTCCCTTCTGTAGCAGGTTAATTTACTTTAGATTACTATTCATATTGTTTGATTAAAAAGCTGGATAATACACAGAGGAGTTGAATAAACATTCAGAACTCCAGTGATGAGTTTTGGAAGCAGCAAGTTAAAATAGGAAGCGGTTAGGTCAGGAAAATACAGAGAAGTAGGCTTGACAAAGTTTGAAGGGAAGAATAATACTTGTTATTACAAAACTCGCTATTACGGGGATGGAGGGAGAGAAGATCAAGTTTTTGGCAAGAGAAGCAGTAAATTTTGAAGAACATACGTATTAGAAGTAACTGCTGCTTCTGTGAGTTTAAGTTTATTTTAAAAACTTAATCTGAGCTAGTTGAGGCAAGGTTTGTGTTCTGTAACCTTTTAGAAAAGTCTGGCTATTATAAACTAGATCAAGATTTAAAATACAATATTCTGCAGGGCCACACACTATTTGGCTATAACATGCACACCTTTACACAATGAACTACACATACACGGATCATCTATCTAGTTGTTTAATTGTCCCTGTATTAAAGGCATTAAAAGCTCTGGGTAAAAAGTCCCCTGCTATCTCATGTACTAATTGCATGCTTGAAGCTGTTGGGAGGCACAGTTTATGCAGTCCGCTATTCAGACATTAGGCTCTAAGAGCACATCTTCCCTCTCTGACACTACATTATTTTTGTTGCAATTGTATTTCTGATTTTGTCAGTGGAAAAACATCTCCAGTATTCTTGTTTACCATTGGAAGCAAATGGTCACATTTCTAAAGGGCACAGTCATACCCTTGAATTAGTCTCAAGGTTGATTTGCTTTTTGTTTTGCTGTGTTTTGTTTTAGTGTCTTACTTTTAGGGCACAAACTTATTTCCATTACATTATCCTGTTAAAAAAGAGCAGCAGTAAATCTAGTATTAAACAACATCATACAGATCTCTTTAACAGTAATCTGTATATGACTCCAAAAAAAGTCTCATGGACTTTTTTTTTTTTAAGGTAGCAAAGGAATTTTTGTAGCTGAAATGCCATGCTTCTGCTGAGACATCCAACAGTTTACCAGCTCTCACCATTTGCCAAGTTTTGAGGTGAAATGAAAAAAGCTCCTTAAAAGCTTATGACAATTCAGTGATTTTGTACACTAGAAAGGTTAAATTTGAGCACTTCCAATAGAGATGACCCAGTAGGATTGGCTAAGCTTCTTGTCAAAACACATAGAAAAGATGAAAAGAATGAGGAAAACAAAGCCTTAAGAAAAGCTATTACCATTAACTCACTGAATGCAAGTTTGATCAATGGGATCGATTTTCATATTTTTTCWTTTTTTTTTACTCCCAGCTTTTTAGAATCTTATTAAAGCTTGTCTTCATATCCACTGATTTTTTTTTAATTTAGCATTATTCCCTCAGAGAAGCAGAATAGCAATATTTAGTATTTTTTGCAGTCAGTAAAGTGCTAAAAAAGCAGAAAAAGTACTATTTTAAATAGCAATGAGAAGTGCACACTTTCTTGAACACTATAATTCAATGTATAAAGGAAATTACAATAGCCTAATAAGGCCAAACAGAACATGAGCCATCTAGGCCCACTATCCAATGTACGTTACTGCTTTTGTTCCATTTAAATAGCTCACCTGGTGCAGTAATCTCTTCAGTTTCAATAACTGAGTTTTTACAGCCGTGCAGTCTTGGACCATGTGCCGAAGTGTCATTTCATCAAGCATCACAGTATTCTCCGGTAAGCCCACCAGCTGTCTAGGAGCCTGGTAAAAATTTGGTGCTCCATAGTTTTCAAAGTGACCAATAGGAGATTCTAGGTAGTTTGATCCCCTAATAAAATAAAAWAAAAAAAAAAAATACACCACACACACCACAGTGATGACAAACTGAAGCTAGAGAGCATTCAGTAAAAAAGAAAGTGTTATGTAACATGGGCTATATTCACATACTGTGGCATACAGCATAAAATAAATAAATCAGAAAATGTCGATCCTATTTCACTTAAATGCTGGCCTTTCCTTCCCACTTGCATAAGTCTCTCACAGACTAGCAACTACAGTACCCTAAGACCAGTTGGCTCATCAGGATTTCTATAAACTCTGTCACTCAATCTAGCCTATAAGAACAATAGGATTACATTTAAATTAAAAACAAATTAATAAGTAAAAAGCTGTCCAAGCTTACAAAATGCAAGTAATGGGACAGTGTAATGTTCTTCCATGGAACACATACAGTAATTTAATCAAGCATTTATAATATCATATAAACACAAGTAAAATTTTTTTGATTAAAAACCGGAACAGAAACAAAAGTTTTGAAAAGAAATCGTTATAAATCTCAGTGATGCTCCCACTCAGGCATGCTATTTATAGATATACAACTACTCTGAAAATGTCTTGTACTCCATATCACTTGAGACCCTGTAGTGCCAAAAGAGATTTCTCATCACAGTATTTTAACTGTTTGGGAGAAAAGAGACAAGTCCTTTACCTGTTCAAATCATTTTTACCATGGATATAGTGATCAGTATGGCCAAGATGATAGTGATCCTGTGTACTCCATCGCTGTTGTGGTGCTCTTTTCCAGAATCCTTCCTGATGTTGCCTAGCATTTCTGTCTTGTCTATCATAACGGCTCATATTCTCACATTCCTCTACAGAGAGAATAAAGTGGAAAAAAAAAATAATAAATTTTGTTCCTAAGACCTTGTAAATATGATATTTACTATGTGCTGGTAACAGATGCAGTGTAAAATCTGTGGGTTTTTATTTTTTCAAACTGATCCAAAAAAAGTATGTGTTTTAGGACTGTCAAGCAGACTTCTATAATGATGTCACATTTTTACTAGCATATAAAACTTGTTGTAAGAATAAGAGTAACCTGTAGCAGAAACTATAGAATTCAGTCTTAACAGTATTTCAGGTTTGAGTAGAAAAATCATTTGGAGGAGGTAGAGCTATGGGTAAGAAAAACAAATATCCAAAAGTAACGTTTTCCTGTCCTTCTTACTGACGGATCTTCAGGCCTTTAAAAAGTTCAAACAACACAGAAAGACAACATTTTAGAAAAAGGCCAGCACTTCATTCCAAAAGAGAACAGTTTCATTACTTAAAATACATATCTCATCCTATTCATCTTGTTCGTTTTTCAACTTGAAAGACATTTAATCTTTATTTACCTGGACAACAGGCATGATTTAAAACAAGCAAACAAAATAATCTCTTTAAAACACTAACTTCTGCAAAGCAAAGCAGATTCCACAAACTTCTTAAGGGAACAAAAGCTATATTTGGCAACAGCTTCTAAACACTAGAAACAAAGCCAAAACAACTGCTATCCGAGCAGTCAGACACGGCAAAAAAAGTCATAAACTGCTGTTTTGCCATCGCACTCTCTCCTTCACTTACCCAAGGAGTTTTTCCTCACATTGTCAGTCCTTTGCTAGGAGAATAACTCTACACAAGAGAACACTGTTTTATTCGGCTGCCTACTCAGACAGTTGCGCATAAGACGCTCATAAACAGGCCTTCCTTCCTGCTTAGCTCCCCGCCTGCGTGCCGTTGGGAAGTGAGCCCAGTTTTACCCTGTGATTTAAAACTGCCATCCTCACGCACTGCATACTTGTTGAGCTAGAACTGTTTCTATAAATAGTGTCCAAGCAGTATCCCAGACTCCAAAGTGAAACAAGGAGAGTTTCTGTAGACCTGGAAAGCCTTAAGAGGCTGACGTCAGTGAAGTCACACACAATTACGAAAAAAGTATTGGCAAAAAGTGCTGTTAAATATCGTTATAATAAATACTCGTATCTACAATTCAGTTTCATCACCTAGTTCAATAACCAAAAAATTAGGTAAGAAAATAAACTTGTTCACATAAAGTAACAGAAGATTCATTTTCCTTTAGAAGCACCCTTCTACAGCTCATAACACATGAAAATTCAAGTGGGTCTATTCAAAATAAGCCCTCAATAAGTTTATAAGTAATTTTATTATKATGATTTTCAGCTTTGCAAAATGAAATTGAGACACTGTGTAAAGACACATGGATATTAGCAAAGAACAAATTTTGCTTTTTCAGGTGGTAATGTTTACTTAAGGGAAAGCCTGGACGTGGCTTCTGAATTCTTCTTTCAGATCCTCTTTGCTAAAAATTCAGTGATTTCAAGATAAGAAACAATTATAGCAGAGATACCCAGTTTATGCCACATTAATTTTATATGGAAACACAACTTTTAAAAAATGCCAAAAATAATAGTAATTAGCTAATATTGATCTCAAACAGTAAGCTTCTCCTCCAGAATCAGTAGCTTACAAAGCAGACTGTCATAGTCACAAAACATATTCCAGCTACACAAATGTTACTGATACTTAGCTGTAGAAGTGGGATTAGATTTAATTCATTATATTGATGCAATTAAGAAAGYAGTGAATTAAAAATCGTATTTCATTTGTGTCTAGATTAAATGGCAGATGTGAACTTTTTATGCTTTTAAAGGTGAATGTTTGCCACAAAACGCATGTATTTCTAATAGTTTTTAAATTAATAATTTGAAATGGAATTGCTGATGTAGATGCAGTGCATGTTTTATAAACAAGGAAACTCATGAGAAATTGATCTACCCTTTAAAATTGTTTCTTAGTTTTTCCCAATTAGAATTAGAATTACCCTTAATGAAAGCATATCCCCTAGGCTTGGATGTTATCCATTATGGAAAACTAAAAAAGTAAAAAATAAAAATTGTACACCTATCTGAGCTGAAAAGTTGAATACTAGCACTACTGTCAATAAGCGCCTTTCACACAAATACTTTGGAAAACTTATTCTGAGATTTAAAAGATTAAGTACTGCACTTCATATGTGTGCACTGCTAAAACACGATGTGCCACCATTGTGGTAGATGGAAGACTATGTATTTATGTACTGTTAATTTGGCTTCATACCTAACATACACACAGGAGTCTCCACCCAAAGAACTCAAAGGTACTCAGAAAAAAAACTGAATTCCCCCAAACTTCAGCAGGCAGCTGAACAGTACACAAAATAAGTAAAGTCTTTTTTCTTTCGGTGCCTATTTGCACGGGGTAGGGCATTACAGTGCTCCACATTCAATGTTTCTGTTCATCTGAAAATATATTAGCCTCCACTGAAATTGGAGGTAAAACTAATACCCATATTCACATGACAGTGACAATTCTTATGAGTAGGTCAGGAATGACCAAAAGCAAATGCCTCAAACTTTTCCAGGCCAGGATTTGAGAAAGTGTGGCAATAATTTGCCTTACCTAGTTCATTTTAGTCTGGATTTGCATTATTTTAGTGGCATCTAGGTACCACTATCCTCCCTGTGAAAAGCTTGCCAGCACCCTCACTGACAAGAGGAATGCATAAAAGACATCTTGAAAAAACACTTCTTAAATCTTAAGGCTCCTGCTACCCTGAATTGTATAAAATATATTAGGAGATACTGTCATTTTCTAGAGGAAAACAAATAATTATCTCAAAAAGAATTACATTGTCATTCACCAGTGCTGAAAAAATGCTGTTCCAACATTTTCAAATATAGCTGAAGCATGAGACTGAAGGACTAACTTAAAAGTTTGAAATTTATTCTACTAAAATAATTTAAAGAAACAAACAGTGTGCAGCAAGGTTGCATTTTTATAAAAGGCAGTAAATTTCTAACTTTAGTATTCTTCAAATGCAAGAGTTGTATTTGGCAGAACAGAAATATCACACTTTCTGCATTTCAGAAAAGGAAAAGTTGTTACTTAAAGAAAAAACAATCTGAAGAGTGCATTGGCTTATTAAAGCAGAAGTCAGAACAATGCAACTCAAAAAGTCTCTTAAGCCCGTAATGCAGTTTCACAATAAGATTGCTTGGCTAATTTACGAACCTTTGTCATGAGGTGGGTCCTCAGGCAAGTCCACATCAAGCATGAGATCATCATCTTCAAGGTCACATGAATCAAGATTATTCAAGATATCCTGCAAGAAAGAAAATGTGAGATACAGCTGCTTTCATGGTATTTCATTTACCCTACTGTCATAAACAGTTTATTTCAAAGCTTTGTTACATTTGTATTGTACACATATCCGATGTTATCAGCAGCCTCCTCTCTTTAAAGGCCAAGATCAACCTTACTTGACACCATCTATACAAACAACAATCATCACACCTCTAGTAATATGATAGAATAACAGTGCTAGATGAAACAAAGATGGATTAAAACATTTTTCTGCCTGATGCCTAAGGAATACTCCAAAGATTTTTCTCTTCATTAATATCCTGCCTTCTCCCCAACTGGAAGCATCTTAAAACTAAATTACTTTGCTCACTTAGAATTCAAAAACAGCTCTGTKAAGAGATGATGTTAAATCACCTTATTTTAGCTCTCACATCATACTATCRTAGTATCATTGAAAGGAAGAGGGGGGGAACCCATGTTATCGACTTTTTGGGCCAACAAAACTTAAAATAGGCTATTATCAGCAGTAAGCTCTGCTGCCTTTTGTCTTTAAGATGGTGGTTCATATAAAGCTGTCTCTCAAGGAACTAACAAACTGTCTTGTTGCACAGGTATGTTAATAGTACAAGAAAAATGCAGTGAAGTGTTAGTACTAAATGGAATTATACGTATTATATATAGTCAGTCAGGTATATTAAAGAAAAAAAGACTGTCATGTGGGCAAGTCAAGTCAGTGTCAAAAAGAGAAACTGACCCCTCTTCCTTCAAGAATACCAACAGTAGGAAAAACTCAGGAGGTCAAGGCTGTAGAATATTCAGCTTATTGAGCAGTCAGGTGCTGCTACCGCCATGCTCCTGAAAGCCGCATCAGGCAACAAAGTGCAGTACTCGATGAGAGAACCTAGACTCCGTTTTGCTTCACTATTCAAAGAAAGCTAAATTTATTAATACCAAGTGTTTATAACACAAAGTAGGTCTAAGGAAACATTAACAGTTATACAGCTCTAACTCTTGAGCTCTGTTTTCCCATATCTAATTATTTCTCACTGGATAATAAAGTGATTATTAAATACTTAACTGAATACTTGCATACAGACTATCAGTACACTGCAAAACAATATTCACTTGGAAAGCTATCCCTTTGCTGGCTACCATTTATTAGATTCGCTTTGTCAGAGATGTATTGGTGAAAAGGAAGAATGTTAATAAGCATTTGTCTAAACTGTTGCTCCAACTGTTCTTCAGCGGTCTTCCTATAGTGTTGACAAAGGACTACTGTATTTTATTACACATGGTGGAAAGAKCTAAGTATATTTTAAGATTTACTTTTTTTGTGACAGAACATTAAACATTCTACATTTCTGCARGGGAAGTTATTTATTGACTTAGGAGGGAGAGTATGAGATGAAAATAGTTAATATGCGCTTTGTAAAACATGAGCAATATAAAGCAAAGAGGGAATATTTGAGACAGAACCACCTGTTTTTGTTGTATTTCAAAGTCCTACCTGAATTATTTTGTTTATATATAGTATTCTAAGCATTTACAGGAAAAAATACAAAAATCTACATATCAGGACATTGTGAATAATAACAAAACCAACTATGGAAAAGCTTCACAGAGAAATGGAAGCCATTTAAAGGAAGTGTGGATATMACATTTGGGAGAACAAACTGCCTGTATATATTTACTTAATTTTGTTTCCATTAATTTACATTTTTCCAGGAACTAGAAGATTTTTAACTAACATGTATTTTTGAAACAATTCTGCAAAATGTAGATGTGTTTGAGAGGCAGCTTTGGTTTGTTAGTTGATAAATTGTTTTTACGCCATGCTTTGATCTTCCAAATTAGTATGAACAAGCATTATTTTCTCTACTGTGGGAACCTTAACCAGCATGACAAATAAATTACAAACAGTGGCCACAAACAGGTAAGAAAGCTGAAAACATTTGCCATTGCTGTGCAAAAGCWTTAAAAAAAGTACAATATAAAAACGTAGTGTTAACTAATAAACCTAGAAAAGCCACTTTACTATCTTTGTGTCAGAAGTTCAGAAGTCTAATGATGTCAGAGAAGGTCAGCATTTGAGATGCCAAACATACTTTTCTGTCAACAGCACATTTCATTATGCTTCCCTAATTATACATTCCTGCAGCACACTGAGGCAACTCCATGCTAGAAAAGACAACTGTGAATACGAAGTTTTTGTAATAGCTGGGCCATATGTGAATTCACTTTGAGTATTTCCYAACGCTATCTGCTTGGGAAACATAATATAAAAGTAGATGTCAGCAATGTCATCTTGAAATAGCAGCAAGATAAAGTGCAGGTTTCATCAACACATTAGTACGTATGAAACCTATATTTACAGACTTCCATTGTTATTCTTACTACTGTGTAATGAACTGAAGTTAAACTACTTGGCAGTAACACTGTTAATAACRTGCTTAAGAGCGATTATCATCATGAAGTGAATCTGGGCAACAAGYTCAAACAGAAGAGGAAATAAAGAATTCTTCAAAAGTGCATCAGCTCCAACCCTACAGAATATTACATGTTTCAGCAATTATTAAAAGTTACAGTAAGAGAAAAATCCTATTTTATTTGTATAGTTGAAAAKAATAATGCATATTAAAAGGGGCATGTAACTTCACAAAGCTGATTTAGCACTAGATTTTCAAGATGGTACAACCTAGAAAGATTAAGTTTGGGACTGTGAAATCCCAAGTCAAACTACAATGCTGTCCCCACGCTCTCCCTCCAGAAAGGTTTTCAACTGAACCCAGGCAGTAGTGCTTTGTTCCCTTACTGCAATAGGACAGGAAAAGCATTAAGTGAGAAACATATGATCTATGASTACTGGTATAAGAACTGAATAAGTTGAGAACCTCAACAGCACGGAACACTCATATTGCATAAGGAGATAGGAAAAGACTAAATAGAGAGGCAAGGGTAAGGCTGGCGAACAATTACACCACATTTAGCAAATTTACTTCAGTGTTCTGCAAATTCTCTCTGTAGTGATTGCCCTCAGGTGCTATGTTTTACCAAAGGTTAATCAAGCACACACCAACAGCTCACCTACAACAGCTTGGGTTTTTTGCCTTATTTGTCAGATGCGTAGAGTTCAGAATCTCTTTCTCAAGAGGCATAACATTATTAAGTTCTTAAGACCAATGCTTTGAAGATTGGGGTACTGTAGAGCAGCTACTTTTGCTGAAGCTGAACAAGTTTAAAGTTCAGTATAAATTCATGTCCATCATAATGAACTAGAGTAGCAAAATAGTCTTTTTAAGAAGTTCAATTTCTAAAAATTCCTCCTGCTACACCATACATCATAAGCTCTCTCTTCCACTGAAGAGCAGTATTTTTCAGTACACCAACTTAAGTTCAATTTAGCTTAACATTCAGACCTAAGCAAGAGGCCTGATTCTCAGCTTTCCCATTTCTTGAGCTAAGTATATGATGCAACTAAAAATAAATCAGTGTGCCCAAATTAGAAGGATAGATGCCTACATTTCCTCCCTATTAAACGTAAAAGACGTGTCATAAGCTTTCACTGGTCCACAAYGTATATTACACTGGAATTAAAAAAAAAAAACAGAAAAAAAAGGAAGAAGTCGGGCATTGGGGTTAGTGMAGAAATACAAAGCAATTCCAGATAAGCAATCCTCAAACAAATAATTTCAGAGAGTGTTCACAGAATTGAGAAGAGCCTGAGCTCAAAATACCAATTCGGTACACTTCTTTTCAAGGGTACTTGCTTGAAAAGCAATTGCAYTGAGGTAGTCATGAACTGTTGGTGAATATTAGGAACAATGTTTTACCTTTTTCCACAATTCAAGATCTCAGACCTCATTCATTTGTTCTACATTTAGAAAGTAGGCTGTTAAACGAGAATAACTAATTATTTTTGTTACTGATTTGGCGAGTTAGGTCTTGCTTCCAGTAATAATCATGCACTTCTGAAGTCAGTGGAAAATGGAAGTAAAAGCTCACAYGCAATTTAAGTATTCCACAGTGATTACTTAAATTGAATACACATACAAATTTATTCAGTTTGATTTGCTCCACATCCTGATTTTTTTAAGCCTATATGCACCATTTCTTTGATCTTTCACCTTCTTGCTCAAAAAAGGCCATATGAACAATGCATAAATAGATAATTTAATACAGAAGATTACAACTCCTTAAAAACTTCTAACAACAAAAATATTAAAGGATAGATGTCACTACTTTGGGGACAAAAATGAAACTATAGAAAGCACATCCACAAGCGCAAAATCTGGCAGCAAGAGGTCATGTGTCATCTACAGCATCAGTATATAAATACCTTTCTGGCATGCCTAGTTTTGATGTTAGTATTCACATAATACTTTCCCAGGTTACTGACAATGCATTTATAGAAGCTTTATCTGACATTAAGGTAATCTAATTTAGTAAGAACTTCACTGTTAAATCTGGTTGGATATTATTAAAGGTAAACATGCTAGGCTATTTCCACTATATATTTTCAAAGTTGTTTACTTAAAGAATACAGCAGTAATTACAAGATACTGTTGAATGACAGCATGTTATAGCACATTCCATTTATTTAGTTATACTTTAATCTCTTTATACAAACAAATCATCAGTAGCTTAGAATCAGACTTCAGACTTGTAGTTAGTTATTCTTACAGTACCATGCCGTAGTTAGTTATTCTTACAGTACCATGCCGTATTCCTTTTGATGAAAATGTATTATAGCAAGTACCAGTAATGACCACTATGAAATCAAGGTTATTTTATGACTTCCATTAGTTAAAGGTGCTTTACTTATTTTGAACATTGTTCATCTTTATGGCCAAATTTTAGGCTCAATTTTTCTACATCTACTTCAAGCTGATTTCCGGTTTTCAGTAAGAGTAAACAGTTTCTCAGAAACTGTTGAAAGATGAAGCAAAGTCATTTGTCCACGTAAAGTTYTTTCATCAGTTTTTATGTTAAAAAGATCTCATGAACACATACTGGAAGAAAGCTCAACATTTAAAATTCTCTGACAGTTCTCTGAAATTGAGGTCTCAGTTTGGGCCAAATTTGGGCATGGCTAACAGAAGCTGCCGAAAAACTAATTAACATTTCAGGGCAATTTAAGCAATGGCTTAAAGAAAAACATTTAAATCATCCTAAAAATAAAAATATATACACATAAATAAAAAGCCCTCTGAATAGAATTCTATCAGAATCCCCAAAACACCATAATTACTTTTATAGGTCTTTYGGATAATTACTACGAGAAAAACATTTTAAAATTAAATTTTACATTAAAAAAACCCAAGTCTTAGAAAAACTAGCATTTCTGCATTACAACATACGTCTCTGTAAACTTAGAAAAGCAGTTGTAAAGTCACTAAATCATTTAAAGCAGACACACGCCTTTGTGACATTCCATTAAAAAAAAAAAAAAAAAGAAAAAGAAAAAAAAAAGTCAAACAGCCTGGTCAGATGTCACTTTTATTTTTCTACTACTAAAGAGACCCTATTTAAATAAAACGTTTGGTGTCTATGTTAGCCTGACAATGAAGCCACRATACTGTGTTTAACATGAGTCTGATGCTAAGACAATGAATATATTACTACAAATTTAGTAATACTGATTTCGCCTAATACCACACAGAAGAGAAGAGTAATCACAAAGTAAGTCGGGGAGGGGGGGAGTGTCGGAGAACAAAAAACCTCTTGAAACAGAGGAGGTAGGGGTTGACACTGGGATAGAAAGCTCAATTTCTAGTCCAACAGTTAAGGCTCTAAGAAGTACCTGATAGTTCCAAGCCAGTTATTCAGTTGATTCACCYAGCAGTGGGAGTATTCACACTCGCAGCATCAAAAGGACAGAGCAATCCCTGTACGGAGGGACAATTCAACACACCCTTCGAATGCACAAGAGGACCCTTTAGAACAGGACTATGGTAGTGCATTGTACCACTAGTTATATTTTTTATTGCAACAACCTCAGTTTCAGAAATTCCCCATCCTATCACTTAGCAACAAAAAGACAAAGCTCTTTTTGAGATCATGTTATTTACAAAAATGTTAAGATAGCTGAACAGACGTTGTACCTTTTGCCAAAAACTTCCTCAAGTCCAACAATCTTAAGAACTACAGAGTAAGAAAAGCTTCTTCTACTTTATTATTTCTGAAGTTAAGAAAAACATCACAATACAGCCTTGATACACATCTCAGCAGCCCAACTGCCTAGTAAAGTCTTATCGCTATATGAAGCAGCAAGATGGAACTGAATAGGAGGTCAGCTACAAGATACCTAGCTTCCAGGATTTACTGGGAAAAAGTATTAAAAAGAGCATGAAGATTACAAAAACATCAAACAGAAATTGATTCATAGGATGCTAGTTCTGGACAACAGAAAACACCACAAAATAACAGACAGCTTTCAAACTAGTTTTGTGAAGAAAAACCTGGGTATTTCTCCTTAGAACATCAAAAAATACCTAGTCTCAACCTGAACCTGCCTTACATGCTTTTGTTTTGTCTAAACTGGAGGTTCTAGCTGTGATGCATCAGAAGGGCAAGTACTCCAAAAATCTAACTGAGAAGGAGAACTAAAGCCTTTGCAATCATCTCTCCACAATTTGAATTCTTGTTAACAAAAAGCATCACTGGAAAATGTGAAAAGTTCTCTTTTACTTATACATAAAAAATACACTAGACTTCTAATTATAATACAATAGCTTTTCTTAGATTACATTTTCWTTACATACAACAGCGTATCTAAATATTTTTCTTTTGGAAAAATCCATCAGTAATCCTGCCAGTATGGCAGAAATACCCACAAAGAAATTTTACATTAACAAATTAACATAAAGAACACTATTTTAAACCTTCATATTAGTTATTCATATTGAGTGTCTTTGTATGAGCTGCAGGTGACATGAAAAAAGTATCAAGACATCAGAGTATCCCAGATGAAACGTACAACTACTATTTCATTAGCAGTCACATCTCTGCAGTTGTTAAGACCTCCCAGCTGGACGCTTCTGGTGTGACATCTGAACACTGCAATCAGCATGCTGTACTTTCAAAACAGAATGCCTTTTATTGTCTACAAGAGTTCATTCACCTGACTGAAAGTAGGGATCATTGCAGTGAGTTGGCATAATTTTGCAAGAACAACAAAAATATACTGTGTTTATATGATTTTCTGTGCTTTAATATTTGAGATGAGAACAAATCGTACTATTTTGCATCTGAAAGTGATTCAAGTCTCTAGAGTGTCAAAGTATATTACAAGTCTTATGCTATACTAAAAGAAGGGTACTGTTTCTTATTTCAAACATTCTTTTGCAAATAAAACCTAGATGTGCTTTATGCTCAGAAAAACTAGCAGCTTTAGATGCATGAAATTCCATAGACATTTTCACATTCATTTTCTATGCAGTGGCGTATGCTGCATCTCTTCTGGCGAGATGCTAAAAATTAAAGATTTTGGATTTTCTATAAAAAAAAAAAAAAGAGATGCTAAAAATTAAAGATTTTGGATTTTCTATAAAAAAAAAAAAAAAGATATTGAGGAAGAAAAAAAAGGATGAAAAAAGACCACAGAAAAAAAAAGTTCAACAAGAAGATAAGCATGAGTAAAAGGAGAGCACTACAGAAGAATCTGTCCAAAAAACTCAAGGGAAGTGAAAAGTTTGAGAGTAGTACAGAAACTAACAAAGTATGATTTCAGGTACTTGAAGAATGAAAAAAAGAAAGTAGCTTTTAAAAACAAACAGTAAACAGACTGGGTAAATCAGTCATCTGGAGGGCAGCTAAAGGATAACTGCAAAAGTCAAATACGATTCAAGGCTGACAGTAAAGAAGAGGGAGACTTCCAGGGTCTTTTTCAACACTATTTTCAGCATTTGACAACACCCCAGATAGGGAGAGAGAAGAGATAAATAAAGAAATAGGAATTCAAYACATGTCTCCAAAAAGGCAACGTTAAAGAAGAACTGAATAGCACTGTTAAGTGAAGGCAGAAAACAGAGACAGAAGATAAAGACACAGGAAGGCACGTACCATACTATAGGGCTGAAGAGAAAAACCCACTGTAAACAGTCATAAGAACAGAGGAACCCACACAGGGAAGAGAAAGGATAGACCTCTGCAGGATACCAAAAATAGGAGAGAAAGGGAGTTATTTTAAATGCTGTACATATCCCATTAAGGATAATTAAGCTCAACATCCAAACAAATATTTCATCATTTTGTTCATGCTCTGTAACGGAAGGTTGCCATGACAACAAATGCAACAAGAACTTTGTTCTGAAAATCCAAGACATTTTATGTTTAACTATTAGATATAAGCCTTAAATAAAGATTTATTATTCCGCAAAACATTTTTATAGAGGCACTGTATGTTCTACCTTGGTTTACGGAAAGTAGATAGGAAACAATTATTAGGTTATTGCCCACTGTATCTCAAGAAGCAGCTATGCTTGCTGCTTTATTTTCAATTTTTTTAATTATCAAATCAGATGTCAGACTGTGTAAGAAGTCTGAAATTCAATAGCATGATGAAGGGAGAGAAAGAAGAAAACCAAAAACATTAGCCATTCTGTTGAGATTTCACCAATTCATAAGCAACAGCACTTTCCAAACACACAGTGGAAGTTAAATCCCACAGCCACAAAAAGCATTCCTTGACTGCCATCTAGCCTCTGGTAATGAGCCTACAAAAAAGAAACTGAACAGGGGGGAAGCATTTTGACCATCTTTCTGCAGAATTCCAGCAAAATTTAAGAACGTTTTCTAATTTTTTTTTTTTTTTAAATAGGCAGATGCTTTTAAGAAGAAAGTTTCCGTTTTACCATCAAGCACAATAATAGAAAGCCATCAGCAGTAAGCATAAATAGTAACACAGAAGTAGCAGAGGCTGAGGAAAAGCAGTCCTTTCTACTCATTGCTTCCAGTCTGTTTTCAGAAAAAGTCTACTGATATYGGAAGTACCTACAAATAATGGAGCATTTTACAGTATAAAGCRATATGCAATTGCTACAGATACTCTTAACTGGCAAAAATAATTGTGAATGATTCTCACTTCACTGACTTGCACTTGTATTAATTGTGGGAGGTTCAGCTTAAAGGAAAATAGGGAGGCTTCAAACAACTCACRGCTGAGAAAGGAACCAAACCATAACCTCAAAATTCAGAGGAACACCATGGGCAGGGCTGCTACCAGGAGATCAGTTAAGTTTCCTCTGTGTAGTAAGTTTTAATTATACCTTAGCTAGATTTTTGGGGTAATGTGAATATGACTTGTTACACAGCATTAATGTGTTCTATTCTTATACAGTCAGCTTAATATACTTATTTCTAATTAAAAACAAAACAATCCTCAAATACATCCTAACTATTTTCGAGTAATGCTATTTTGACCAATCTCTAAATGAACTGCTAACAACACAGGAAGCGTCCTGTCACTTACTTGCACTAGATGCAAAAGTACAGTCTCACTACATTATCCCGATACATTTCAACAGCGTGAACCAAGGACACAAAACCACTGAAATGCTGTTTACTCAGAACCACCGCATATGTGGGAAAACGGTGCTTTGTTAAATTTCCAGTCTCAAGGAGGATGACAGTTAGTTATAAGGTGATATCAGATTGCAGGTGATATCAATATGGCCTGAATGCAATCTTAAGTGTTTTTGAAAAGAAGTTAAAGTGCATCCCATATTTAGAACTGTAGGGACAGTAARACTGAAATTGAGTGTACAAATCTCATTCAGAGGGACCAAAGCTGTGTGTACTACAAAACCAACTGACACCAACATGTGTATAAGACACTGCCCCTCCCCTAAATTTCTGATGCAAAGCATCAGAAAACAATTCAGAAAAAGATTCAAACACCAATGTTCCTGCTCCTTATTAGGGCAGAATTTTAGGTAAAAAGGAAAAGTAAAAGGAAACTGCCAATTTAGCTGTTTTTAATCAAGTTATCTGTAAAATGTTCAGAAACCCAGTTACATGGGTTAGATGTATGTCTCAATTTGTTTTACATATTTTTTTAAAAAATGCTTTTCCTGTTTATACTGCTAACTTTGAAAAATACTCCAACTTTAAAACTACTGTTCTCTTTGGGCACATGTCTACCTGCTCACTATGGTCTGAAGATTTCCTAGGATCAAGGAAAACAACATGTGAGACTTTTAAAAAYTCAGCAATAGTTAGATGAAGTACACTAGAGTAATTCTGAAGTCCTTCTGTTACTAAAAAGTGATGCTACTTGATAGAATAAAGAAAAAAAAAAAGAAAAGGACTACCTATAAACTCACATTAAAACGTAACAGTGGATATGCAGTTACCAACTGATAGAGGAAACATGACTTACAAGCTTATGAAATAGAAGAAGTGCTAATTTCTACCAGTATTTATTTTCATATTTCATACAACAACACATCAGCTGCTGCTCTCTCCCTCTCTCCACCACACAAATTCAAAGCTGTAATTAACGGCTACTACAAATGAAACACAGGAGTACAAGTGAAGTTGCCTTACTTGATTTTACCAGCCAAAACAGCATGAGATTTACTGTCAGTTCTGAATCAAGCAGCTCTCAAAGGTATATATGCTTTCCCATCCCAAAGGAAAAAAGGTTAATTTGCCGTAAAAGCTTGTTCACAAAATGTCATGCCTCCCAAACCAACATCACAAGAGGTTTGTGCACTGTAATATAACCTCTTAATAATATTTGACAGCAGGGACATGAACATYACACAAGAAGCAGACAGAAATACCATCTCATTAAGTAATTCAGTCTCTCACTACCTCCCATTGCTGTAATAGTTAAGCTCTGAAGCTGAAGACTAGAGCAGTGGTKGGAGGGTAGACAGTGGCTATTTTCACTCTGAAGGCAGTACCTCYGAAACCACAGTCTCTACTTTCATGACATTTCCTTTCTCTGCCACAAGAAGAAAACCGTCTGCCAGCAAACTCTGCTGAAAGAATGGCTGAGGAACCCTGCTAACAGAACATACTGAAACAAGTTTGTACTCTTAGTTCTGCATTAAGACAAGTAATAATACAGACTGAGTTTTACATAGGAGTTGCACAGTTTTCTACTAAAAGCTTAAGTGTGGACATGTTAGTCAAGGATGCTYTCCTACTAATTTAATATATCCATAAATATTATCTGTTCATAATGGAGACTAAATCTAAAAAGGTGACACTGACTTTTGAGGCTTTGAAATCAGAAACAAGCAGCCTAATGGTTTTCCAAATATAAATTTTTAGGCACAAATGGAAGTTTTTTGTATGCCCAGTTTCTAAAAATACAAATGCCAGAGATTTCTATACTTGTAATATTGGAAAAATGAAAGCAATTACATCGACCTAATGAAAACCATGAAGTTAAAACAGTACAATTCAGGTGAGTCAGCATCATTTCTGTCAGATTCTGGAACATGGCATGAAGGTGTCGGAACAAAAGAGGGTAGAACTTGGACAAGACCTTATGAGCTTAAACAAAGGTTACTAGCTACACCAGCTTCAGTAAGTGGCAGATGCATGCCAGTAAAMAACACCTTTCAAGGCTGACATCTGTATTAGATTCCAATTGCAGAATCACTGTATTTCTGAGCAGGAAGTTTGAACCACTTCATAAATTTTAGAAAACAGAGTAAGACAAAGCTCTTTCACACGGACATCCTAAGCAGAAATGGCAGCTTATCAAGACAATGTGTTTCCAAGAAATCCTTTTATAATCACAAGTAAAATTCAGACAYGGTGTTTGCCATTTTCTAACATGGATCAGTAAAGCTAAAATCTCACAGAAGACTTCCTGGGCTACTCCGATGTCTCTTGCCAAGAAAAATACTGGCCTACAAACCCAGAATTCAGGCTTTCAGGTAAAGGAGTCTGAAGTACCAATGAATTATTCAATCTGTCCTGCAGGGTAGGATTTCTTTGGTGATGAATGCAACAAACGAAAATTCTCTGAKCAGAAGCAGAAAACATAGAACTCCACGCTGCCACTCCACTTTAGTGACKCTATGCGCTACCCAGCTCTGTCCATAAAAGTGGTCTCCAGCATGCTGGGCACAGAGGGAAATGTAGAAGGAGGTACAATACAAATTGTGAAGTACCTGACACCCTCTGGGTTTGCTCTTAGTCACTTCCCAGGAGGCTCACAGATACTTTTTTGTTTTCTACAGTGTGTCCACACCCAATTAGACAGATAGGCCACTGAGAATGTCAATTATTGCCCACACAGATCTACACGTCTGCATCAGATCATTTCTGAAGTGCCTTTATCATTGGTTTGTTTGAATACTTTCTAGGTAAGAGGTAGATAAAATTACCTCCTCCTACACTGGTACTACATTCTCACAGTCTCATTACTCTGACTTACTAATGAATTCCAATATTGACTGGAGAGATTGCCCAGTTTCCTCCTCTGTGGTCCAATTCTGTCACAACAGTGGCCAGATAAAACTTGGCAGCAGCAAGAAAGACTAAAATGTCTGGGGTCTCACAGGCTTGTTAGGCAGCATCTTCAGGTGCCAAAAAAGGACCAGATACTTCAAAATCCAARTTACTCTAATATAGGTATGACAAGATTCCCGAAGACTAGAGCCATTATWCTTAATTAAATATTGTTATACCACAAGAATAATACCTTCTCCTTCCTTTCAACCTCACYCCCTCACTAAAGTACTGGGCATCTAGTCATGTAATCAGTTGTCACTGTACCAAATTCTTTAGCAAAGAAATAAGCTTAAAAAAATACCTAACCACAAACAAAATTAGAACTGTGTATTTATTAATATCATAATGAATTCAAGTCAGAATGGCACTGACTGAGGTGAAACCATCCTTGGTTTCAGGCACAGAACAAATTCAGACCCTTCTTAAGGAAGTGTCCCGTTGAAGTACACAAACTACTTTAAGGAAGCATCATAGGAGCACACAATGCAATTAATTCTCTGTACTAGCTTAACCTTTTGTTAGCCAAAAGACACCTATTCTAACAAAGGAGAAAATGCAATTAGTCAACACTGTTCATCTGATTACAGACTGTCAAAAAAATGCAAGTGTCTTTTTTTAATGCTGCCTTCTGCTTTGAGAAAGATCTTTACTGTTCTTTGCTGAACCACAAATACATCAATAATGTAATACATACTGATGATAACACCAAATATTACTATTCATTTTTAATTCATCCATCATTCTAAAAATAGACGAATAAGACAGACTCCATAAGACTCACKCAAGGTCACAAAGTGTGGCAGATCAGCAGTTGGGATACCTTTACTCATAGATCATTGAACTATTTTCTATACTCACAGCAAGTACACTCAATCTATCGGTGAACAAAAATATTTGGTTGATTCTCTTATTATTCTTATTATTATTATTCTCTTATTATTCTCTTATTGGGAAAAAAAGAAAGGGCTGAATGACGTGCAAGTCCTTCCTGACTGGAACATCATCGCTAATGGAGGATTTTAATATCAACTTGCAGACAGAAAAGCAAATACAAGAATGGGGAGAAAAAAGCGTTAGATGTTGGAAATCTAGGGGTATCAGTAATGGCTTACGTAAAGACACCATGAAAATCTAAATAAATTTAAGAGTCTTTGTTTCAATAATAAAATYATATGCATATATATTCTTCCATATGAAATGCAGATTTTACATCAAAGCAGTTATTTTTTTTAACTTTTCTTTTACATTTACCTTCCGTGTCTTAAAATCTTAAGAACTTCACTTGTAACATGAAAAGCAGAAAAAGGAATCAAATTTCAACTAGCTCATTAGATGGAAACTGCTTTTTATGTGTGCTTCTTGTAATTAGCTTGCACCTGAAGGGCTCATTTCAAGGCTGCTCTTTTTAGAAAATTATAGCAAAAAAAGAAATGTGTCGAGAAAAGATACATACTTAGTTTCACTACACCCTGTTAAATGGATGAAAACGAAGCACAAGACCTTCTGAATACTCTGTACTGAATGCCTTAATAAATCAACCACTGCTTCTTATGAAAAACTTCATAAGAATGCAACTCATTTTCAGTATACTACTTAAATTGTGTTCAAGTCTGTAAACATTGCTTTTAATTCAGAAAGATTTTGTGCTGAAAATGTTTCCAATGGCTGTTATATAGCTAGTTATATAGCTAGCACAGTACGGATACTCAATATTTACCTGTTTGGAATTASCATTGTACTGTTTCCAAAGTAATTTCAGCACTTCTATCATAGTATTACATAGTTCCATCAAAAGACCACACTGGGCAAGAGATGTCTTATCTCAAATGGTAACCTCTAAGGGATTCACACTTCATAAAAGTCTCCCAAGTACTACTTTAAAAACAATCCTTAAATATCTGAATAGCTGTTTTATTCTATACTTTTACATTATCTTAAGCTTACTTGCACTTGTATTTTTATTACAGCTGTAACAAAACAGTCCAAAATTTAAAAAGCCCAGCTTCTCATAGAACAAGAACTACGGCTTTGGCATTAAGCTCCTGAAGAGAGTGTACAACTACAGAAATGAAGATGGGTAGAAGACAATACCTAGAACACTTCACTCTACAGAAGTAAATGTATTAGAAATACACATATTACAAGTCTGAATTCACATAATAAATTACTCATTTGAGAAATCAAACTGGCAATTTAAAGCTTACTATAAAGTCATTTTGAGAAGTGAATTATTAAAAAAATTAAGGTAATTAACACTAAATTACTTGTAAGCAACTAAATTACTGTAAGAAATTAGTGATTGAACTAAACAATGCTATTTTAGCAARCTTATTTTCTTTCTCTAAGTAGAGCATATTTCAGCATATTTCACTGTGAGTACTTATGCCTCTCGAACCAGAAAGCATTCTGCCCAGTCTCAAAAACTAATTCAGAATTGTCCTTTCCCAAGTCTCAATCACAAAGGGAAAAAAAATATAACAAAASAAAAAAGAAATCTTATGAGATTTCAAAAATTACCTAGGAAGMAGAGAAAAAAGTAACTATTTCACACTCCGGCTAAAATTCTGGCCACATGTCAATAAATGACAAAACAGATTCATTCCAGTGAGATCCAGATTTCATCCCACGAGCAATTAAATTCTCAGCAAAGCAGCTAAAACCCATCTGTCTCTTCAAGCCAGATTTCAATTATTAATCCATAATCCTATACCCTTATAATTACATTGATGCTCACTCTGTATATACCCAAAATACTGGCTTTATTTATTTCAGTAAAAATTAACATACCACAAACATTCAYACTGTTACTAGAACCTACAGTAAAAAGGGGTCTGAGGACTCGATCTCTTTTGCCTTTTTCCAAGACAGGGTCTTGATATGACCTGATAATACAGAGAACACTCATAAAAGTTTCCTGTCTAAACCTGTTGGCCCAAATGAAATTGCTTTAAAAGAAAGGGAAAAAACAAAAAAAAACACACACCGCAACAACTTGTTCTCTGTAGAGTATTAAAAAAAGAAGCCAAAGCTAGTGGAATATTTTCAGTTTGAATTTTTACTTCTTGCAGACTATTATGCACTAGATTATCACAGTGTCTTTAAAAAAAGCACTTACCTCAGAACAATACACAATAACAACTGTATTAYCTATCCTATTCTTAATGTAAATAAGAACTTTGACTTTCCAAAAATATTCAAAGCTTCACTCTGAACAAACACATATTAAAACTTATGTTTCTCATGTGTGTACTTAATACCATGGACAGGAGAAAACAAAGCAGCTCAAACCTTGCTACAGCAAAAGAGTGCTTCATTATCGGTTAAGCAAAGGAGCAATGAGACTCCAGTCAGGATGCATGTTTTAGGCTACATTGCTTATATGTATGCTGAACAGTATTTCCAGTCAAAAATTAATGAAAGCAGAAGTGTAGCAAGGTTGATATAYTAGACTATAGTCCAAGTTCTCATTCCAAGAAATAGGAAAAAAAAAATTGTTTCCTGCACTCTCAAGTACAGTGATTTCAGTCCTAAGCAGCTGTTTCAAAGACCATTGTAGAAATCAGACATTTRGTCCTTCAGATGTGTAACTACCAGACTTCTACTGAGGGAATGCTAACCCTCTCAGCTGCTAACTCAATAGGCACAAGCAAGCAAAATACTAACACAATCTCCCCCTTCAATGGAACAGAATTCATCTATAGGATCTAAGAACTCCTAAAAATCTTGGTTTCAGCTTGGCTCTGTAAATTGTTTTTTTTGTTTAATCAAGACAGTTACTTTACAATCATGAGCACAATTCAAACCTAGAGACACACCAAATATATAGATCCACATTAAGGTTTGCTGGTTTTTTGGTATTTTGTTTTTTTTTTTCCCCTCCTTTCTTTTTGTAATTTAACTCTTAGTTTTGTTTGCAAGGCTTTTTTGTTTTTAAATTGTAATCTAAGATTCATTTATAGCTACTCACTCAGTGGCAGTAGCAGTGAGATGAAGAGACATTTTAATTATAAACCTTAACTCGGTCTCTGACCTAAAGCTAGATAGCAACAGAATTGATGAAAGCCTGTATTAAAAAAAAAAAAAACAAAAAACAAAAAAACACACAGTACAAGTATCTCACATTGTTGAGCAGCTTTCTGCCACGAAACAGTAAAGCAGCTAGGTGCTCAAGTAGGTAGTTGAAACACATGACATGAGCAAACAGTACAGCTAAATGTTAAATGGGAATACACATAGACAAATACTGTCTATGTTGCTAATTTACAGAGCCATCACAACTGCTCTGCTAAGCATCAGTCTTCTCACACAGAATTGAGCAGAAATAGCACCAGTGATTTGGTGCTTAGCAGCAAAGACCAATTGTTGAAAGGAGTATAAGAAATACCAATGAAATGAATGCTTAAAAACTTGAAGGGAATTCAATTCTTAGAACATTAACCAATTGATTTGTTGCCTTCAAAACTGGAAATGAAACAAAAGTAGGGATAGTAGAATAAATTATTTCATTCTCTAATTGTGTAACAGAAAAACATTTTCATCCTGACAAGGTCTCAAAAAAAAAGCATGTCCTACTTAGCTGTAAGTCCCCATGGCATTGTCTTACGAGAGGTTATTTAGATTTGTGTAACTTTTAAACCTCCAACACTGGATTGCACATTTTCTCCATAGCCGTTGGCTCAATTAGTGAAGAACAGAAGGGYTGTCCTAACAGTGGCCAATTTTTTTTTTTCTCCCTATGTCCTTAAAACCAAGCTCTACTGAAACTAGTGAAGATATCTGCTTTTCTTCTCCCAAAAAAGGAACAAAAAGATTACGTAGCCAGCAAGCTCCTTCCATTGTCTTCCTATTCTGGTTGCCATTCCAGAAGCCTCCTTAAAATCCCCTCTGCAAAAGTTGCCTTTTCAAAGATGGTCAAAACACTTCTAATCCAAGATTACCCAATAAGAGCTGCACTGCCATCTATAGAAAAGTTTAGGAAAAGCATTTAATATTTGCTGATACTAAGGATGATACAGCCTAAAAGATGAACAATACAACAGCAGGATGGAAATAAAAAAAGGTGAATTTTGCACTAAACACTACCAATTAGTCACCATCTAATTACCTGAATTGTTATTCAGCTACATYGCTTTTACTCACCCCAGCCTGATGCCACAGAAACTCCAGAACCAACTATCTGCTTTGGAGATTTCCCTGGAAATATTAATTCCAAGGGGCATCAGGCTGGCATTAGCTCAAGCACTCAAAATTCTTAAATCTGACTCTTAYCAATTAGACTTTGACACACAGATATTAACTGCTTTTACCCTCAYCACGCTAGGTGACAGAAACCGCATAATTTGATCACACATCTCCCAGCAATCAAAACATCTGATGTGCTGACTAATCACAATAATTATTCTCAACGCCTTCAGTTCTATTTTTTTAACCTGTCTTTATACTCATTGCCTGCAGAGAAAAGGAAAAACACAGAACAAAAGCTTACATTAACCTACCCGAGAACGTAATTGTTCAGAAATAATGAAAAACTGTATCAGAAATTCTTCTGCATCTTCAGATGAAAAACACAGTGTTTAATCTTTAGGCTAAAGAAATTAAATATATCATGCTTTCTACCAAAAACAACAAGCACATTGGGGGGGGGGGGGAACAAACAAAAACACACCACTAAAAGGCAATTCAATAAACATTTCAGAGCTACTATTTCCCTGCAAAAACCAAGCTGACTGAAAATATATTTCTGCCTTGTAAAAATAAAAGATGTATTATTGAAGTTTCTCTCATTTAAGACAAAAATTCACAGTACAGTAAGCACTGTAATTCTGGAAGAGCACTAACAGGATAAAAATCAAAATGAGTGGAAAACACACATGACTTTCTAGATTCAACAGTAAGTCTTACTTACAAYCTCCTCCTTTCACCACTTCCTCAAAACCTAAGTTCATTCTTCCATTTTTAAGTCCTCTCCAAAAGCTATTTACTTTCAGTAAAGGAAGAAATAAACCAAAGTACTGAACAAAGGTATCAAAAGCTTCTAAYATACCTCTGCTCCACAAGGCTTACAAGAGCTTCTGTCAATCAGAACACTGATTGACTATCAATTCATATACATGCACAAATTAATGCATAGAGGTCACGTATCAAAAACCTAGATACGTAGTCCAAAAGCACAGGAAAGTAGTGTCTTTCATTTGTTTGATAAATTACACTGTATGTGTCAAATATATCTATATTTAAAATTTATGAAGGACAAAGTTCAAAAACTTCCTTTTTTTTCATGGCAGCTGCATGCATGTGTCTGGCAAAAACAGTGTTTGTTTTTGCAGTGGCCCACATTAAACTTTTTTGTCCCTTATAAACATCAATAAAGCTACACAGCTCATACTGGWAAAGTCTCAAACTGCTTTTCCAAGCTGGCCACAACTACCATGGAAAGTTAATAACCATTTCTAAACTCTTTTAAGCACTACAACCCAACATAATAATTTAAGACAGAAAGCAAACACCACCACAAGCAGCTGAAAATATATCAGGAATTTGTATGTAGTTACACATAAAAATGTAATTACATAGCTATGCCCAATTTTCAGGGGAAATCTCTGCTGTTCTGCTCTTGTGCTAGAGCAGACAACCCTAATAAAATTAAAAATCAAAGTCTGAGTAGGTGCCACAAACCCTGTCCAAGTCCGAAACTGGTATCTACATTACTAAATTGGCAGTGGTGACACAGTATCTAACACGTCTGAAACACATGAAGGATGATACATTGATTATACCAAATTCTTTTTGTTAGAAGGTCTGATTGTTAGTATCATGTTAATAAAATCTGAGTTGCTTAATTCAAAAGGCTGTTCAATAAATGAATATGAAATCAAAAGGGATGAAGGACAGAGATAATATATTCCTCAAGCCCAAAATCCCAAGGTTGGCTCCCTGACCTCAGCTGGAGGGTCACAGCACTGCAACAACCCTCCATCCATTCTTTTGATTGATTGATGTTTCCTGCAGATCAGTTATACGTTTAGCAATAAGAAAGAGGTTGTTACGCATCTTGTGTATCACATTTGAGACACACACAGAGTCCTGCTATGGTGAGCTACAGTCAGGAATCTACCTTAAAGATYCTATGCTTGAACAAACTGAGAAATCAAAATAAACTTCGGTTCAAAAGGGTCCTATACGTATACGGTATAGAAACAAGACGAAGGAAGAAGTCAGATAGGCCATAGCTATTTTCTTGCTTTTTCACTCCTGGGTTTAGAGATTGGTAGGAGATATTTAACCTATCATTTGCAGAAATTAATTTCTTCATTCTTTGTGAGCACTACCATGAGATTGCATAAGGAAGGACCTGTTCYGTCCTAACTTGAGAATAAGGAAAAAAAAAGTATGTAAACAGCCTAATCAAGGTCACCTGTCCAGAAACAGGAGCTCCTAAACAAGAAGTTTCAAAAAGCGATCAACTACAGAGGAAAGAGGAAACAATTATCAAGTAAAAAATACATTAATTCTGTTTATAAAATATACTTAGTAAGCAATAAACTCAAAACACTACAATTATGCAAGTTATGCACATAAATACATACTATGCTGTTCATTTCTGAAGATTCGTAACTTCCACATGGATGGACACTTCCAATAGGTTCCAACCCTTCTTCATCCCACATATATGTGCCATCAGAGCTGTCAGACGGAGAAAGCTCAAAAGAGGACCCAGTTCTATAGTTCATCTCTGGAGAAATCACATTCTCGGCAGTATGCTTTGTGCTTTCACTGTTGTCATCTACTGCTTAAAGAAAACAGGAATAGTCAAGATTCCAGAAACAACTCAGTATGCCAAAAATAAAATTTAAGATGTGTATTATTGGTGCGTTAACTTTTCTGAAACCGTACTGTAACAGAAATATCTGAAAGCATTTTACAGTATTGTTCATTCATTCTAGAAGGGAAAAAAGCTGGTTTGGTAGCTACAACTAAGTATCCCTCCAACCTACAACTTTTCTAGCCTTTTACACTGCACTAATTCACTCATCATGAAAGCTACTTTCTAGAATTCTCTATCTTTTTAACATATTAGAAGGTGGGTCCAAAATTACATCCTTTGGATCTAATCTTTCAAGTTTAACTTCTCACAAAGCAAACGTACTATGAGAAGCCCATCAGAGACTTGAAAACATGGCTTTTAAAAACACCTTCTGTCTCTTCCACTAATTTTTAAAGAATTAATATAGCATGCCTCTGGAAAAAAACAAAAAAAACCCCCAAAACCAGTGACACTCATATTTAAAATTTCACTGATTTAATTAKACATCCTAAACTTATTCCCGCTACTTAGAAGTGGTTACAGCTGTTCTCTGCGTACAGAGGTGGTGGAGTGGGGAGTGCGAGGAAAGAGATTTTCTTAGAAGATAACCAGTCCAGAGAAATAAATGGCAAAGCAAGGATATGARGAATCCCACAACCCTACCACAAGCGTGGTTAAAGGAGGTATTATTCATTCTTATCCTGAAGAAAAAGAGCTCTTCAAAGTCATGCCTGCGAAAGATAACTATCATGCAGAAAAAGCACTGTAAGAAAATAAATGGGCCAGCATAGAGCCAAGTTCCTTTCTGAAACAATTCACAAGCAATGGGTAATTACATAAAACAACTTAATTACAGTTACAGAATCTTGATTTAGTACCTAAAATTTCAAATGCAATATAAAGTATTTACCAGACACGTTTATATCAAGCCAGTCATCAGCATTACAGCAAGATCCTCCACTTTCCTTGAGAGAAGTGAACGGCTCGACAGATGTTATGCTCCCATGCTCTAACTCTTTAAGGCAGCTCTCCTTTTGCTGTATATGTATAGTTCTGTTTTGGTCTTCTATATCTATGAAATCATCACTGAAGTCTTCACTCAAATCATTTTTTTCAGAGGATGACAAAGAAGATATAGATATTTCATCTCCATCATCGCTCATACACATGATTTTTGACCCATGTTTTCCCATACTTTCATGCAAGCCCTCATCAGATTCTGTTCTTTGAGCATTGCTCTCTATAATACTGTTTTTCTCAATTGCTCTATTAATATTTGTTGAAATTTCAGAGTTCTCCACGATGCATGTGTCAGGAGTTGTACTTTTGCTGTCATCCACGACAATATTTCCAGCAAATCGCTGCCTGGTAGGCTTCAGCAGAGAAGGCCGACTTAATCTGTATCCAAAAGAAGGTGCTGACCCAGATCCATTTGACAGTGGGGGCTTCTTTGAACAAGGAGCCGACATACCAGAGTAGGGCCTGGTAAATCCATACTTCATAGGTTCATTTCCATTGGGTACATCCAACTGACGTGCATTTCTTGACAACAAAGTCGACCTCTGAGATGTCCTGGCAGCTAGACTTTGACTATGATAAGGCCTTGTAAGATCCACAGCTTTATTAAAGGAATGTGACCTGGTTAAAGATGCAGTGGGAAGGAAAGAATTCTGAATGGAATGTGAAAAACTTTGTGATCTTACCATTTTTTCACAGGAAAAAGCCTTGCTACTGTCTGTAGATTGTGCCAGGCTTTCTCCTGAGCTTGTCCCTGTGGCACTGGAATTAGCTCTAGGTCTCTGCAAACCTACCACCGGCCTATTTCCATAAAATCCATTTAAATGTGATTTTGGAGCACTGAGTCCAGAATATGAGGTCCTTCCAGACAGGGTACCTTTGGCGAATTTTGCTGAACTAGAGAGTCCAGGCAAAGACTTTGGGTTTAATTCCTCAGTAGAAGATACAAACATATTGGTTTGCTTTGCTGCTTTTGATGCAACCGAAGCAGTACTGTTCAAACCCACCCTGAGCACATCATTACCCAATGCTCCTTGGGATTGAGAATACTTCTCAGAATCGATTAATTTTTCGTTACAGTTATGTTTAGAGTTGGTCTCTCTCCCATTTTGATCATGAAGTTGGTATTTATTTGATTTTTTCCAGTTGAAAGAAAAGGAAGACATGCGAACAGTGCCATTGTGCTTGCCAAAATTTTTGCCACCATTATTCCCTGCTAAACTAACAGCCGTCCCATTTGGCATAGGTTGCAAGACACTTCCTAAAGTTTTCGTTCCATATTTCGGTAGCCTGGAAACCAAAGATGTCCTGATTTGATTTTTTTCTTCCATGAGCTGTTGGGTACATTGGTCCTTACAGGGTGCTTGAATCTACAGAAAAGAAAGAATATGTTAGATCTGAATCAACCACACATTAACCAACACAATTTTATATACATTTGCATCTATGTTTAATACATTCCCGTGCCTAACTATACAATGATGATACAAAGTAACTCACGCAAATTTTGTGAASTCCAGAGAAATACCTGTCACCAGCAGTTATTTGGTAGTAATATGTTAATCGGGTCACACCTCCCTCCCCCAACTTTCATTCTCTAGATAAACTGCYTTTTTTTTTTCTTCTTCCTTTTGAAATCTATAAAATAAGGTTAAAGAAGGCTTGGGGTTTTTTTTCCATTTACCTATTTTGAGCAGCAAACTGAATTTTTCAACTGTATTACAATTATTAAACTACATACTTAAGACTTTATATTTAAAAAATCCTACAAACTGAACATAGCACAAGCCTGTGATCACCAATGTAAAACTGCAAAAACTATAATGTAAAATCCAACTAAAAGTTAATTTTTTGAATTTTTTTTTCAGTTTCCCCAATGTTTGTGTTACAAGATACAAAATAATCACCCATCATCCACCTTCACCACAGCACTTTTTTTCTAAATCTTATTGATATCCCCAATTCAAGATGAAAATTCCTAGCCACTGTTTTCCTCTTTGTATGGAAATTGTAGTCTRTTTTGGTCATCGTCTTATTCATGTACAAGACTTGAGGTACAGGGCAACAGTTGCATAAGGTCAGTGTTAGTAAGAGAATTCAAAARTTTTACTTCTGTGCAGTGATACCTGAACACATAACCCTAGCTACAAAAGTATGAGATAAAAAGATAATGATAGCATTCACACATTCCCTTGTATCTTGAATTTCAGTTCCATCCACCTGATTTGCAACACAGGGGACTCCGCTACTGTCTTTAATAAAGATTTGTCATGTCATTTTGGTCTATTTTATATCACACTTTTTTTATAAAGTCATATCTGCTYTACAGACGTATCTTCGCCTCAAAAATTTTTGCCKTGAGAATTCCAGTCTCCTTGCTTCGATATACTGCTTTTTGTTTCTTCCACACTCATCCACATATCCACCCTACTATTTGAACAACTATGTCTGTATCACSCTTTTGTACAGCATTTAGTCTGTTGTCTTTCCTGGCTATACAATATGAACAACTTGTCTAAATACTATTACTAAAGACTTGCAGTTCAGACAACAAGGCCTTGAGAAGTGTCCAAGTTTCAATGTTGCATCTTAAGACAAGGTTTGCTCTAGTGTGAAATTCTGTATTTGCACGACCAGGTTTCTCTTTTTTCAAGACAGTTGTAAAAGGATATCTTGCTTTTGCTAGCCCAGATTTTATGTTTTCATCAGTTCCACATATCTAGTGAAAATATCAGAATCCACATCCTAAAACTGGTAGAGCGCATTTCTATTTAGAAACGCACAAATCCAGAGTTTYCAAATGCTAAGTGAATTCTTGCACACCCGAGACATAACCCTCACCTAGGCTTACAAAGAAGCACACAGGTATTTCCCCCCGGCAACAGCAAAACATTTAACTCATTATGCATAATACGTGCCTGTATGTGAATTTACATGTCTAACRTTAGACTTATCTCAAAAACACCATGACCAACATCACCTACTAAGAAAAGCATTCACAGCATCTCATTCATTTATCTGTACGCWTAAAAAAGAAACTTGCCTACAGTGTACCTGTATATACCTTGCAAATGAAAAAATCATTATGCTTTAATATCAAATGTCAACCTCAAAGATACTTACTTTATGTCAAATATATACAGTAAATGCAATAAAGTACACCTCTCTTATTAAATAACTCCATGCATAAAAATGGCCTTTAACATCATGATGCATTCATTGACAGCAAGCATCATACTGCAGATCTGTCAAAAGATATCCCAACTCTAAGAAAAGTGCTCAAGTCTCATAAAGAAATCTTCCAAATTAAAAAAGTTAAATTAGAAAGCTGCTAATTTAACTTTCATGCTTTATGGATAATTCCCTTTTCACATCTGCCTACCATCTCTTAGGTGACTGCAAAATTTAAATGGGGCCATTTAATGAGATTACTTTAATCCTCCACCAAGTGCTGCAAATTAAACTTTAAAAGATGACCTTTCAGTTCTCTAGGAAGGGTGCTTGCTCATTAGCCTTAATTAGAGAAAGACAAAACATTATCTTTAAGAAAACTGTACTGATTGCTTAAAACACTTCAGATAATTAAATTAAAAGACTGCCTACAAGCAATACTTGCCTGTGTTTTGTTAGCTACATAACTGTAACTACTGTGTTAGCTTTCCAATTTTAGGTTTTATTTGCTTGGTGGAAATACAATGCTGTCAAAAAAAAAAAAAAAAAACACGTAACACTTAACAGTATCATGTTCGGCAGATGTTACTTTTCCCAGAAAATGGAAAACCTTCTCATGAAGTTCTCTTAAACATCCTCAATCTTGACATATATTTACTACTAGAAATTACATTACCCCAAAAATGGAATTCCCTTATCAAGAAGCAAGTTACAGTATAGCAAGTTACAGTATAGCAAGTTACTATAACCTGCAAGTTATAGTATGATTTCTGCATCCCATGAAACTCAGATTCAATACAATTTAAGTCGTATTCTGCTGTGTTATAAACAAATTCAAAGTATTTTTAGACTTCTGCTATCTATGGATTTTTTAAAACAGCCATTTGGGCAAACTAGCCTTATATGCTCTGTCTTGGGAAATACATTATCTAGTGCACACAAGCCTAATCGGGAATTAAACTAATTATAAAGAGCCTAGTCTTACATAATGATCCAGGGAAAAGGAATTAAAACTTACAAACCCTCTCTGAAGTATAATCTGAATTAACTGAAAAGCTGCTACATCCTTACCTTCAAGGATATTCAAGATCCTGGTGATAAGCAAAAGAACATTCATTCTCACTATCCTTTGTGCTTTCTGTATAGGATTATTTACACCTCGACAAGATCCTCCAACACTACTTTCAACTAGCAAACACAACATTCGCTTTTACTTCATTCACAGTCTGTTTCAATAACACAGCTGCCTATATATTAGCTTCTCAGCAAAGTTTGGGTTTGCATCTGAGACTCCGCCCTACATGCTGTGGAATGATTATTACAGCAGCAGACAGCTTAAGGTTCATACATTTCAGTGTTTGGGCACCCTTAAAATATTGCAATCCCTATGATCCATGCCATCAGAGAGCTAATAGCATTTTCAAGTTCCAAAGAGATTACTGTGAGTGCGACCAAACTCCCCTCCTATTGTCACAGSTGCCAAATGAAACATATCTGACAGACTGGTGACAGACGAGAGCAATTCAGCAGAACTATTGCTATGCCAACAGTTTCAGATGTATGTTTCATTCTTCTTCTCAATTTTAAGACCACCTAAATAAGAAACAGAAATACTGAGCAGCTAACTTAAGATGCTTTTCTTAGAGCAACTTCCTTCCCAGTGTGAAGAATCTTTTTCTTGAGGCAGAGATGAAYGTAAGTTTGTGTAACAGGATTGTGCTGGAAAACCAAGATAGTCAACACCTCCCCACTGCTTCTGGATAACAGAAATGGTACTTTCCTGTCTGTGAGAAGCCGGCAGCTACAGCGGTACACAAGCTTCCTTACCTACCCAGAAACATTATGTCCCTCAGTGCCCGTGTATCAGCAAGCACCAATTATTAATCAGTCAATTTTCTTGGTAGTTGGTGTGGGCAGACTGACAGAACAACTGCTATGAAGCTCTGTGAATAAATGAATTATTCGTATTTCTGCCATCACGTGCTGGATGTTACTGAAGCCAATGAAGTTTAACGGCCACGTTTGCCTTATACYCCTATTATTTGCCTTCCGCAGAAGGCCTAAGAAATAAGATACTACCTAATTCTACTTGTTTGGCTCAGTGACAGGTGATCTGCAGCAGCAGTTTACCAATATTCATGCATATTTATCTTGCCAACTCTACGGTGCTAAAATTTCCAGGGACCTTCACTCTTTCTCCTAAAACACAAAAGCACGTTTCTAGTATGCACACAGCACAGACAGGAAGGTGAGAACATTCCTCCTATGGTAACATAAGTTATCTCCTCTAGTGAAAAGCTTACTTGGCCACAGCATTACATTAGGGCAGAGAAAAGAACTGTTAGCTMCTGCCCAAGCAGTGCAGGAAAATGAGTGAAGCATACCCTTGGGAACTGAAGAGCAAACGGCAGGCAACGAACGGATGCTTGAGGCAGGCACAATCTACTACCTCAAGTAACAATTATATCCCGTTTTCTGCACCACCCTTCTAACAGGAGAGCCCTGCTGAAATCTGAGGCACAAGACCAGCTCTTCAAGGTGCTATGGACATGCTTCAAGATTGCAGCTCCTAACTGCCCACTGATTTTCACGATAACTAAGATGCCCTCCACACAAAAAAAAAAGATACAAACTTGCCAATTGAAAAAGATTGTCGTTTACTTCTAATTATTATCTGCTGAATCTAGATACGCCACATCGCCTTTGTGAATTTAAGTGCATGTGTATCTCAACTCTGTCCACTGTGCTTGGCTTATAAAAGCAGCCTCTGTACACCTCTGGGTTTTAACATCACAGCTTCTATTTTTTTTTATTTTTTTTCTCTGTTCGGGACACACAGAATGCAGATATTTTCACCGTTGATATGTGGTGAAACTTAATCATAAGTTCAGAACTATTTTTCTTAAAAATGTAATTAAATATGCATTAGGGCAGTTATGTGAAAATATCTTATTTCCACCAGTGTAGGGAGGTACTGAATGACATAAACGAAAAATCAGGGAGGGCCCTGCAACAGACACTGCAAAAGGCTTCTTTAGTAAGTGCTTAGGAACACTGCAGGATGGGTAGCATGGTTGCAAGTCACTTTTCAGCTTTAAGAGGACCATGGGAGCTTAATAGAATAAAAGAAACTGGCCGGAGACCTAGCTAGCAAACACCTGCTCTGAGCAGGACAGGCCCTGAGGAATTAAAGATGATGAACGCTGAGGAAATTGTGCATGCTGTATGAATTAAATTGAATCAGAATACAACTAGAAATTCTGATGGCTCCAAAACTGAACTTCTGAGTATTTACAATTGTTCCATATTATTTTGTGATATTTACCCTGAATAGACTGGCTCCAGCTCAACCAAAAAAGCCTTCTCTCAACTCCAAGATCCAATAAGACTTATCAGCTCTGCAGYAAAATCCTCCAAGCCTTCCTTCTTTCTCCTGTCTTTAGTGTCTCCAAAACATCTCTGTTCTTGAATCAATTCCCAATGCTTCAAGAAGGCACCCATGAATTAGTGTCTCTCCCTTTAGTATGTCCAAACTGCACAGTGATTAAAACTAGCACCCCTGACAGTCTGCCTTTTGAAGGTACCACAGTCAAAGTATGGTAAGAAATTCCAAGACACAATGCTTATTGTCCTGTTTCTCTGAAATTATTTTGTTATTTTGTGTTCGAAGTTGTGAGATTCTGTTCCCAGATCTGAGAGAGTATAGACCTACGTCCCTTTCTATTCTCCCKCCCTCAAACTTAGGTATGCTGATGTTCTATCCACTTGTAAAGTTTGATCTATCAAACACCAAGCCAACCAGTTATCCAAGCTGCTGTTGTGCTGAATTTTATTTACTGTCCGTCAGAATGYATTAGGTCAAGGAATATAAGCAGAGCATGATAATGAATAGAGATAAAGGGAGGAGAGAACAAGAAAGACATCGTGAAGAGATTGGGGCTTCTGTATTTCTAACATTACATGGTATCTTTAGTTAATACACCAAAAAGATACAACATTCCTTGCAATCTTTAAAAGCACTGTAGTTATTCATCAGAATATGTTTTTTTTAATGCTTTGTAAGGCTAGAGGACACAAGCACTTACTGGAGAAAAAAAAAATAGGGAAATGCAGCTCTATTTTGTAGAAGAAAGCTACCAGAATACTTTCACAACCAAAAACTCCATTCACATTCCTTAGGGCCACACTCTCAATTCACTCTGCCATTAATGTTATTTACATTGAATAGCAGGCACCTCAAGGAATAAAAAAAAGGGCTAAGAGCTATCTGCCCAGAAATGATTGCTTTGTCATCGTTTGCCCACTTGTGCTTTGCATATTAGTAAAACAGAGACTATGCATTTTTAACCCCATATTTTTACATTAAACCTTAGGTTAATGTAAAAGGTTACCAAAAGGTTGAAACAAAACAGGATGTGACTTATCATAAAACTCTTAGGATTTTATTGGAAAAAATGACACGCAAACTTTAACTAAAAGGAAGACCTTTGCTAAGGTTTCTCAAATAGGTAAATCTGCCCTGATTTTTGGCATTCTTACAACATGACTCATAAGGCAGAGGGCAGTCAAAGTCCAGATGCTTAGCCAGCCGCAGCAAGTGAGCAGCTTCAGAACAAAGAAAAGAAGATGGAAGATGATACTTGGGGGTAGGGATACATTACTCTCAATAAAAGAGAATATCAGGGCCTGCAAAAAAAGAAATAGACTTGAAATAGTGCACTTTGACATTCCTCTTAAGTGTTAATACATGTTATCATAGTTCATTTGTAAATGAGACGAAATGTATGACACTTGCTCTTTTTTGCATTAGGGCTGACAGCCTAACTGTTCTCAGGGACAGAGGTCAGCTAGCAAGTGGAATAAAGCACTGCAGAGGCACAACTCCTCTCTGAAGCTGCCAACCATCCAATGCATCCTCTTGGAGGAAGTCATCAGTTCCCTTCTTCAAAAGATCTACTCTTCCTGCCACAGCAGAGATAAAACATAGGTCTAGTCTGACTTTGTCAAAATCCTTGAAAATGCCTTTAGTAAGAACTAAAGGTGGCTCAAACACTGACAGACATTGGGTTTTCCTTAAATTTGCTTTTATGCACTCTTCCAATCACTCATCCAAATGTAGCAGTCGTACCTTGTTAAATCTGAACTAGTTATATAAGCAGATATAAGCACCTGCAGATATAAGCACCATGCACTTCCTGCATAACCAACTCTTCAAAACACAAGATCCAGAACATAGTAAGGCTTTCACTGAAAATCCAGAGAACGCAAGGTGCAGCTGAGAAAAACACTACATTAAGCGTGCTGACCCCAAGAACAGCTTTCAAAGCATTGTAAGAGGCGGATGGGATACATCGTAATAAATCAGAAGCAGAAACAACTGACATAATCATGACTGATATACCTAAGCTCCAATGCAGAAACACTCCTGCTAGAAGGAATTAAATTATGTGGATTACTTCATTTGTTATGTTACATGAAGAACAGCCTTCTGTGAACAGAACAAATTCAATAGATTCAACCTTAGCGAGCGAGTCATGTAGACCAAGCTTCTTCAGCAGGGTAGCTTAACAGCTCTTAAACTGCAGAAGATGTATTGTTCTCAAAATCTTTGTTGGTGAAGAGATACAAAAAGTCTTTATTTGCTTCAATTCTTTGATGACATCCAGTTTAAACTGTTACCAAATTTGCAAAGATAATAAACAGAAAGGGGAAAGCCAAACTAGAGAGAGACACACGCTGCCTGTCTGCCTTACAGATCTAATGCTCTGCAACCTAAAGACAAAGTCGAACGGCTACAGAGGAGAAAAGAACTAAACTATCATATTACTCAAGCATTATTTCACACATACACAAAAGTACTTCGACTATACAGTACATCTATATCTAGGTTACTCTCTTGTGCTGTCTTAACACGTGCTTGTATTTGGCAAGATTTCTATCCTGGAAGATAATGCATAATTGTGTATACATATATGTGTATGTACATACATATTGGAAAAACTCTGATCTTTTCCATTTGATGTAGATAGCTGCCTTTCAGAAAAGTTTTAAAGCTGACATCACTGMTTATATCATGAAGGCAGATTAGATTTTATGCTGTCGTTAAGATTGACTGAATAATCCCAAACATCAATCTCAGTCTAGAATCCAAGCTTTCTAGAAGTGAAATGTGAAATGGTGGATCTCTATCTTTCCTTTCAAAAATTTTGTGATTATGTCAGCATCAAAACAACTGATAGGAGAAACAGGCCGCTGCTTTTGCTGATGGTATTATTCCTTCAGGACAGCATTTCATGTTGGTAATTTCAATTTTTCTGAATTTATTCTTACAAGACAGATTAATCTGTCTCTGAGTTCAGACATAAAAGCAATGTCATTCTGCAAACAAGTAGGAATTACCTGCTATTGCCTGGCAAACATTTCACTTAAAAATAGAGGAGCCTCCCTTTTCCCTCAGAACTATCCACTGTCACCAGATGATTCAAACACACCGCTCCTGTCTCTAACTCTACTAGGAGAGACTTACTTCACCATTGCTTCAGTAACAAACTAAAGAGTCCGCTTCCAGTTACCGTTTTCTGCTACTTTAATAATGCATGCTACCTGGAGCAGGATTTTCTTGTTGATAAGAACAGGCAGGCTGGAAGCCAAGTGAAACTTTGAATACAACTGATTATAAATGGAAATATCCCTTTTTAGACTGCCACCTTGTCCATCCTACTCCTTTAGTTTGTTTATTCATCCGATGCATCTTCTCCATAAAAGAACACTGAGCTGAGTTAAAACACTGTCTTGAGTTAAAACCCTCTTAGGGTGGTACAAACAGATATTGTTCAATATATTTTTGTATTGATTATATAATAACTAATGACAGAAACACTACTACCCATCTGAACCACTGCTGAACAGTTTATCTACGTAGGTATCTTAAGATTAACAATTCCCACTAGTTTAAATATGCAGCCAGGCTGTGCTTACCACCAATACTTAAGATTTTTTTTCCCCTCCAGTCACACATGCTCATTCTTTCTACTGCTGCCTGAATAAGAATTCTAGTTATAGGTTAAGCTGAATGACAAGCAGAGATAATTGAAGGAGACTGCATGTAATTCATAGACTCACTGGTTCTGAGATATCCTCAGTAAGCCTGAAGAGGTTCACAGGTAATAACTGAGCAAGACTAGACGAGATGAAGCAGCAGGAAGACAGAAGAAAATAGTTCTGGGAATTTCTTTTCTACGTATTGCCAATGCTATTTTAACATAGTTTAGTTTTTGTCAGAAGATCACAACCTTGAGACAAGAACATGTCAAACTATTGCTACAGATTTTTTAAAAAAAATCATATTGATAAGTCAGCCACTGCTGGATTAAAAAAAAAAAAAAAAAAAAAGACTAGAAAAAGGACTGACAAGGAAAATCCTTAAAACTTCTCTCATGAAAGAGAGCAAGTGAACCCTGGATAAGCTTGAAATATTACATAAATCATAATATTTCGCTGGGTTTGGATCATGGCGATTCAGTTCTCCAGCTCAGCCATACAGTCCCAGCAGTCAATCTTATTTTAAAGGCAATGAATAAAGTCACATTGTCTCCTGTGATAGCCTTAAAAAAATGCACCGGGAAGAGGATGAACAGGGCAAGCATAAAATGTGACTTCCTCAACCTTCAACTACTTTCAATTCATAGGGTTTCTTGAATTTGATGTAGTTTGTTTAGGAACCCTCCACAGATCTCTCCTCCACTATCTTGTTCAACCTGTCCTTCAGCCCCCAAATGTTTTCCATCAACGACTGCCTTAAGCAAGGAGTTCCAGAGCCCTCCTAATAATTCTCTCAAAGATTATTTCATTGCCTTGCACAGATTCCTGAGGAAAACTACTTGTAAAGTCCCTACATTGCAAGAACTGGCCACTGATTTCTGCTCTCCTTGCTACCAAACATACCAGTTATATCGATCAGTTTGTTTCATATCTATGTGCCTTCAAGAAGATAATGGATTATTTGCATTCTTTGAAGTGAAGTTTGACTTCTCTTCAACATCCACCCTTAACCAAAAATACTGCAGCCATATATTGGCATATTATAGCTTTCAGTTGAAACTTGCTTATTTTTGAACCACATCTTCAAAGTGCCACTTTCTCACTATTGAATTTCATTTTACTAGTGCTGGACAGTGCTCCAAAAAAATTCCAGTACTAAACAACTTTGCAAGTTTGCCACAGCATAGCAAATATCAACATGTTTTTAACCACAGACTGGCAGCCTTCTCTAAGTATTTTAAGGTGTGTTTTACATTTTCTTACCGATTTTCTGACACATGAACATAAACAGTTCTCTCTGAATGTACCTATCAAGGTCGGTTTTCTACAAGGTAGAAGACACAGACAGTTGCTATATCCTTATACATTCACAATTAAAAAAAAAAAAAAAAAAAAAGATTCTCAAAGAAACTGACATGTGTAACTCCAGTTACTAGTGACAGTTTGTCCACAGGATCAGTTTCTCCCAGTCGCTTACAGAATTACACAGAGACAGTCATTTATGCTCACATTTTACTTGAATTTAACGGAAGCTGACACATACCGTTTGTTTTGTTTAATCAAGATCTCAAATTTAGTCATGGTAAAGTGTTGTTTTTATAAACCACCACTTCAGAGAGCTTTCATGACAAAGATTTACACAGAGAGGGATTAGGATTTTTTTTTTAAACTCTGTTTGCTGATGGACAAGGCTATGCAGGATGAGAGATTCTGCTCCTTTCCTCAAGTCTCCTGCTACTAACAGCAGCAGCTTTGGCCCTACCAAGTTTCCACCTATGCAAGTTTGCCTTACTGAGATGAAGGTTAGTTGAAAGCCATAGCTTCCCCCAAATTACCAAAAGTACTGATCAACAAGTCTATATAATAATTTCATCGTGTAAGACCAGAAAAAAATGCATTTAARTAAAACCTATCTTTAATATGATCCACAAAAAGAACATGAGATGAAGTATCATACAAATTCACAGTGTAGCGAGAATCTTTATATCTATCTAGAAGAGACTCTTGAATCTCCAGCTCAAAGTACACATAGTATTAGTGAGTCAGGAGAACCCAGGATATTCACTTCTCCCATGACACACTGCTTTACTTGTGCTGTGTGTGTCACAAGCCATCTGGGCTAATTAGGCTAAAAGCATAGGAGTTCTTTTGCTTCAGGGAATAAATTCAGAAATTGTTTGCAATTTAAGGGTTATTCCAGATCTATAACTTGTTCAACCACCACATAAAAGTAAAACCTTATCAGCTATTTTCCTCTGGCTAAGAAGCCAAGACTCCTTGCAGTGAGAACCTTGCCAACATTAACCATACTTTCTGCTTCAATCAAAGCCATTAAAATGCACTCTGCAGAAGACTACTTCAACTCATCACAGACTAAGTGCTCATGAAAATCCCAACAATCTATAGCGAAAAAGGCATTTTACCGAGAACTTGTGACACCAGTTCCCCATGCGACCAGGAATAAGCATCACCCACCCTGAGAAGACTTTCTTGTTTCACTTACTATAGGATATTATCAGCAGAACTGCTCCAGCTGAATCCTCCCTTTAGAATAGATAGAGAATAGCTAGCGAGCAAAGTCCAGATCTCTGCAAATCAAGCTACTTTTGATCAAGGAGGAAACAATATTCTCAGGATGTCTTCCAAAATGCGCCTATTTGATAGAAGTTTAAGAGTGAGCTAGAGTATGTGTCCCAGAGGTATGAAGAAATGCAAAGACCTACACTGACTAACTAAACTTCAACTTTGGAATAATTATTTTAATGCTGTTGGGATTTTATTGTAACATACACATGTTCAGGTATCCAGAGATTTACATAAGCCTTTTTTTTATTGCTCCAATTCAAACACAATACAGGATTATAAACCTAATTATCAAAAGCACCATTAGTATTTTGATCTTCTTAGTATCCCTGTTGGCAAGGAATTTAACCCTGCCTGAAAGCTTCTAATTAAGAAGATGGTGCTGCTGTTTACACTTCCAAATAGTGGCTAAAAGAGAACACCACAACCACTGCTGCAACTGGCTACCTTTTATTCCTTCATCTCTCTTCCATTTTCAAAGATCCGCACTTTCTAACAATTTTAGGCAAGCAACACTCACAGGAAGACTGATGGCATGACAGCTTTTTATCTAGAGAGCCGGTGCCAACACTTCTTTGTAACTGGTGTATTCCAAATAACCAAACCCTCTTAAAGGATGATCAGGTCCAAAAGTAATAGGTTTTACTCTAGTGAGCTTGTACATGAACAGTTCCATTAAACAGGATTACTCATGAGTGTAACAATACATTAAATGAGATCATTATGTTAATGGAGATCACTGCTATTCATTTTTTCTATATTCATACATATTATTACTTCAGTTAAAAAACACAAGGTGTTGTAGTGGTCAAAAATACCAAATATAGAAATCTTCTAAGTCCAAAACACTTCTACTGTTTAAACAGCTTTACAATTAGAAGACAATACTCAGCAGTTTTTGGAGCCCAAACACTGAGATTTCTATCATGGAAAGTACTAACTGTGAGCGAAGATTAAACTTTGACTTTAAAAACATTTTTTTCTACTGCAAGTTGTATATTCACATAGATCCTTGGTTAACATTTAGGTAGCTAGTTATTACTAATGTTCCATTTGTTAGGCATTCACCTYCTCAGCTTGGAGGCATTAAATTCAAAATGGGCCCACAGAACCACAGGGTTATGTGATCATTATATACATGAGAAAATATCTGCCAAACTTCACTCAGTATCACCAAACAACTAAATATTTACTGCCTCATACTAATATGATTAGGAGTTTTGTATTTTCAGCTACTCCAGAAGAGATATTTTCAAAGTTTCAGAGAACACTTAAAGTGGTTCTCAATTATAAGAACATAACAAAACAAGACCTTAGATCCAACCTCATTTCATTTTCAATACCTTTGTAATGAAAAATTCTATTCTGCATCAAATCAAGGCTCAAAGCCCACAAACACCAGGAACAAACCTGCTACAAACATGAAGCACCAATCCTACAAGTTGAACCAATTCCCCTGAAAATTGGTAAAGATCTTTATATGATGTACCAGGTCTACAATCCCTACCTTAATTTGTTGTCTGGCCTGGACACTAATGATCTGCTACAGGATAAAGCTCCCATTCACTTTTGCTTTCTTTAACTGAGGATAAGCAGCTCGACTTCCTCCAACTCAGAGCTAAAGGCTGAAGTTGCCTATGTCTTATTGGGTGTCAAAGTACATTCGACAGAATGCAATGTTACAAGCAGGCTCTGGATGATGAAAGCAAAGTCTTCGTGTCATTAAAGCGAAATCATCGTAACGTACATAATGTCCCCTTGTTATGAGTGAAAGCTGAACAGATGATAGCTAAAGCAGATACTCAACCATTTTTTTTTTTTTAAATTGTTGTCTTTGAACAACCACATACTGGGTGCTTTTGCTTTTTCCCCTTTTTGCAGCTACAAAGAGATCTTTGYGACCAGGGCCTTCAGCAGCTGTTTCCCAACATACCTGCAGGTACGTCTCAACAGACAGAGAATTAAAAAACGCATAAACCACTGCGAAGCAGGACCGGACGGAGGAACACGGCGACAGGCCTGCCACGCCAGATCGCCCTTAACCTCCGGGAGCAGCGCAGCTGACTAACCGAGCGCAAGCCCCGGACACGGGCAGCCAAGCACCCTGCCAGCTGGGGGAGGCCGCACCTGGGGCACGGCCCGCCGGCAGCGGCACTGCGGGAGCCCCCGCTGACATTCAGGCCGCCCCAAAGGTGAAGGCTGCGCCCGGCAGGGACACGCAGGAGGCTGCCCCACCCGCCCGGCCCCCCGCCGCCCTTCCCCGGCTTCCCGCGGCCTGCGTGCCCGGTGATGCCGCAGCATCCCCCGGCCGAGGCGGCGACCCCAGCCCCGGCGGGGCGGGCGGCGGTACAGGGCGGGAGCAACGGCCGCTCCCCCCTCGTCGCCGGCAAGGGGACCCCCGGCAGCGCGGCCCACCGCGAGGGGAAGGGGGAGAGCGAGGGGCTGGCGGCGCGCCCCCCGCCGCGCACTCACCGCCGGGCCGGGCGCAGGCCGGCGCTGTCCCCTCCTCGGGCAGGGCCGCGGCGCGCTGCGCCCTCAGGTACCGGCCGCCGGCCGCCCCGCCCCTGCCCGCCCCGCCCCGCCCGGCCCGCCGTGGGAGGGCCGGCGCGCGCAGCCCCGCCGCGCATGCCCCGGGAACGGCGCCGGCCGCCTCCCCACGCCCCTCGCGCCCCTCGGCTCACCCTGACGTCAGCGCGGCCGGCGCACGCCTGACCGGTGGGCCCCGCCCCTCGCCCGTTAGGCGCCGTGCGCGCGCGCGCTCTCTGTCCAACGGCCCTTCGCGGGCGGCGGCGGGGTGTGTGGGGGGGAGGGGAGCGGGGGCGCTCATGGCGACGGCCCGGCCAATTTACCCCTCCGCAAGCGGGCAGGGTGCYGCTGGCCGGGCCCCGGGCTGCCCGCGGGAACCGCCACAGCCCCCGCCGCCTCTTGGCCCGCTCCCGACGCGGCAGCGGCCGGCGCCGTGCTCCGCTAACGGCATGGCGCCTGAGGCGTGCCCGCCGGCCGGGCTGGCGGCAGGGCTGCCTTGGCATGTGTCATGGCGGGCTCTCAAGGCCACGAGGCCTGCAGGCCCGCTGGCCACATCTTCCGGTCTGCCCTCACAACTGGTGAGCCCGTTGGCTGATGCAAATAAAAATGTGGTTGTTGAAAGTGTTACAGAAATAGGCCGGTGAGTGTCCTGGCACAGGGACTTGGGGAAAGAGGCCTCACCAGCGTCCCAGCGACGTGAAAAGCCTGGAAGGACTCTTGCAGTCTACAGTGAGATGCAAATCCACAGGAGACCAAGCTCTCTCTGTCCTGGTGCTCGTGGAAGGACTTGAGAGTTTCCTCAGATTTTCMGCCTGTGCCAGGAATCGGAAGGCACTGACAGGGTACCAAAAACAACTGCAAGGTGCAGGAAGTTACTTGCCTGCAGTTACGTGAGATGGTTCGGGATCACTTCACTGACAGTATTTATACCCCAATGCTATTCCTAGCCGCTTGCACGCTTGTTTGGGGCCTGTGTTTCTGCATCTCACGTGGTTTGGGGTCTTCGTGTATGTTTTGTCTTATCATCTCAGCATCCGTATTGCTGTGCTTCAACTTCAGATTTTCAAATTTTAATTTTTCTCAAAAGTTTTGACCACCAATATTTCTAGATTTTTGCTTGGCYGCTGCACCAGGCCTCCCAGAGGAAGAAAGACAGCCAATAGCTTCAGGCTRTGTTCATGTAGAAAAAACCCTGCCCTGTAACTGATAAGCATCATTTGCCGCAGCCTCTTGACTAGAAGTTGGGCACGCTGCCAGGGTGTAAGACCTGCTYACAGATGTCAGCCCAGGCACTGCAAGTGCCTCCTCACCTTTCTAGACGCGCGGCATGACGACTCCAGTACATTYGCCCCATAGATAGCAGAAAGGCCTTTTTTAAAAAAGTAAGGAACAGCAACTGAAGCTTTTRTATGTCTTTTTGCCTGAACTTAAATGTACTGGCTACATTAATGCATTTATTCTTAGAACAATCTGAAGCATAATTACTCCCCTGTGGTACAGGAAGGGGAAAAAAAAAAGCAAGAAGAGAGAGATTAAATCTCTTGCGCAAAGCTAAAGAGATAGGAAAGCCAGGAAATGAACTCAGATTTCCYGAGTCAGGCGCCATTGCTTTAACCACACAGTCGTCCTTTCGTTCAGTCATTCTCAGCTTCTGAGCGTTAATGTAAGCATCAACTGCATTAGCACAGATTTGGTTTTTCYCTACTTTGTTCATCAGAACGACTTCACTGTTCCCACTGAAATTTCCTCCAACTAACTTTCTTCTCCATTTCCTTCTCAAAAGTAAAAGAAATTGTATTACAGACTCACTGGGAGGGTGAAATGATATTACAGACTCACTGGCAGAGTCTTAACTTTCCCACTGCCTTTCTGCAGGCACTGGCAGGTATTTCTTCAACCCCAACACAAAGCAACTGTGGAGCTTCCATGATGGATCTCTTAGGCAAGTACCCAAATGCACAGTGAACGAGATCAAGGAACAAATGGTTCTCTATCATCATACTTTCCAGGTAGATGAGAGGACTAGGAACACTTGTAACCAACACAAAGGAGGCATGTAAGCTATGCGTACTGACCTGGAAGTGGTGGTATAACCACCTTTTTTAATTCCAGCTCATACTTTTATTACCTGAAAATTATTATGAAWCAAAACTCTAAAAGAAAACTACATATATAAARGAAGAAAACAACCTAGAGATATTTSAGGACAGATTTGAGAGCCTCCACTATYTATTTAGACATTTAACAGATTTCCACAATGCTTATATAGCCTCAAGATTAACATCCAGTCTTTAAGCAGAATTCATAGTTTTTGGAAAATAATTTCAAAAAAGGGAAGCATTATATGCACAACTCAGCTTCTGACTACTTAACTCAAAAGATAGTCTTAGCAATCCTACTGACGGACTACAGACTAAGATCTAGCTATGACCAAGTGCACTATCTTTTCTCATCTGTAATATTGGATATGTCTTCAGCTTGAGGACTTTACATTCCATTGATTTTATACTAAATTGATTTAARTGGACTTTATATTACACTGGGAGATGAGCTAGAAGCTTGTTTTATCCACTTCACTCATTGACCTGGCATTGTGCTGCCTCCAAACACCAGAGACACAGCAGTGGGTAACACCGACCACCCAGAGAAGAGCGTAAGAGCTGGATGAGCAGATAATGATATTCACCCAAATATTCTCCCAGCCTCCCGCAGTTTGCAGGCCAGGGACTTTATGAGCCAAGGACACACTTTCCCACAAATGTGCTGAAGTATGAGCAGCTTCAGTGCAGGGAGCGTTAGGGAGGCCTAGTTTTCCTAGTAATAGTTGAACAGGTATTTTGAGAGTATCCAGCTGTAACCTTGCTGGCTTCCTTAGTTTCAAGGAAGGAACTATTAGTAACATAACTAACTAATTAACAACTAGTTATCTATGCCTTGCTGATAGTTAATGAGATAGGTGTAAACAACTGGTCATAAAGTATGAACYTTGTTGATTACTGTAAATAATATTTTCCAGTCGGTATCTGTATCATAGACTGTCTTGAAGAGAAACCCTGTTCATTCTTTTAACTTTGGATTGGTTTCCATTTCATGTATTTCTGCAAACTGGAAGTGCACGTGTTTCCCTAACTAGTGGAAAATGAAAGTAGGATTGTTCAAATGTGTCCATGTAACAGAGTTCTACACTCTTTACAAAATCTGAACTTGATATTTCCCATTCCCTGCATTACAATGAAGCTGAGTTAGTCTGCTTGTGTACAAGCCATCCTCTTTCTTCACATCACTTCATAAAAAYCCTCTTTGTCGTGATGTCCACAAAAAAAATCCTTGCTGGGTAGCTCATATGCTGTGACTGCTGCTAAYTAATTTGTTCACAATAATTTCATTTTTACCTTGTGCATCCACRTTCTGTTACTGTATTCAGCTACTTTCTACTTATACTCTGATTTTATATTATCTGATACATGAACCATATTTTATCTTTTTGCATTGTTTCTAGTTCAAAAGGGCTAAGCAGCTAGATGCCACCATTTTTTTCTACATACAAGTAATCATTTATTCATTGCAGGCATTTTACTTTGACAGAAAACTGTAGCATGGACTCTCACTATCTCACAAACATTCAAAAAAAGGAAAATGGAGGTTAGAATTAGAGAGTGTATGCTTCTTGGGGTATAGCTGGACTTTTGATGAAATATATGACAGAGTGCATGCAATTGGATGGTTAGGGGTTTGAAATTCTTCATTTCAAAACGTCTCATTCTGTAAAATTTATTCATTGACCGGTATCAAAAAATGAACTGTMATCTGTTTTATTGATCTGTGTCTCTACAAATAGTTCTTTCATTAATGAATACATCCTTTATATTTTCCAAGTTTTAATTTGACACTGGAGATTCACTGTGTCCAGAATTACCTATTTAATTTTCAACGTCTTGTACTTTTTAAACTACACAAGTAGCTTCATTTTTGTACTCCCTTAAAAATATGTACCAAAATGAGTATTACAAGTTGATGAACTTGTTTGCTGAGATAACGAAGAAGGAGAACAATGGGCTACTGTCACATAAAAAAATACTTACATGACTGTGCTCATATGTGTGGATATTTATTATTTCCATGCATGGTGTCCACAGGTAACTAAACTTTGTACCAYTCTGCATTAAATAATTGTATAAGAATAAAATAATAGGAAATTCTGCTTGGTGCAAGATGAGGTCTTTACAATGGTTCACCATCACTGCATCTTCTTTTGTGTACATATAGGAAAACACAGAGATGAGCTCAAACTCATTCTGSTGGAATACATGATAACCTTGTCACATTTAAAATTAAGTCCTGTATTTTTCTTAATTACTTGAAAAAAAATCCGAACTAAGTACTTGAGCATTTGATATCTTTTCAGGCATTAGTGATATCTACAACTTTCTAAAAAATATTTAGATAATATTTAAAGATAATATTTAAATGAAGAACTGTTCATTACCCTTTGGCAGCTGCTTTGTTATTTAAATAATTGTCTCAGATGTCTGCCTTGGATGTGCAAAACCAATGTTGCTATATTTATGGTTTTAGCAAGTGAATGATGAACTGATACTTCTTACTCTTCTCCTTTCAGAAAAGTTTTTTTCAGTCTTGTTTAAGTAAAACTCTTCTTCTGAACATTGCTTAAAGAATACTTAACTATCAGTCTAGCATGTCTGTTTTTAAAACCCCATAACGCGTTGCTCTGTGGCTAGCACTGCCGCCGTTCAGAGATGCTCAGAATGCATTACGCTGTCTGTTCAGGCTGTGAAAAACAGTGAAGTTGCACAGGCCTAAACTACTACTCTCTTATTTTTAGTATTTCTCATGTAAATGAACAAGTGGGCAGAAAGCTTTCCTCTCTGTCCCTCTCTCTCAAGGCAGGTGTACAAAATGTAAGTTAAACTCATGTAGATGAAGATGAACAAGACTTTATCCTTTCTTTACTCTGRCAGCGCTGCGGTAGAAGTAGCCTGGACCAGTTCAGTAAAATCTGCCATTAAAACCTGCCTCGGGCAATCTTTACACCTTGCAGCTGCTGTTGCCCTTTCTTCTAAGGGCTGACCTACTTAGGTCTAAATTATTTAAACAGACTAGTTAAACTATTTAAGCAGTCTATTTAAAGCTACTTCGTAAAATACTGCCAATTTTTTTGTGCACGTCTTCAGTGGCCRTATTTCTACAACCTTTACAAACACAGAAAAGCACTTCTAGACAGTGATGAAAATCATATTGCACRCTTCTAAAATCCAAATGCAGTCTTGCATTTCTTTCTAAACATACTCCTCAGTATCTAACCGTTAAAACGAATTAGTGTGTAATATATTTCGTTTAAGTCTGATRCAGTTTCTTCTTTATTTTTCATTGCAACTTAATTTGTATTCACATAGGCTGAACGCCCAAAGGAATACAAATGCCTAACATTTCCAGTAAATCAGTGGGATTTTTRAGGATTCTGCAACATAAATAAAAACTCTTATTTCAGCTTGATTTACAGGTATGGAAATTATTTCCTTTTGTGTAATTAAAAATTATTCTACATCAGGCCAGATAAACATTTTTACTGTATTTTATAACTGAAAGGTTGACTGATAATCTCAAAACTCAAAAAATAGCCTTTTACTAGTAACACTGATAGGGAGATTTATCTAATGTGTTTGGGATTTTTTTTTTAATCTAGTCATCATGCAGTTACACAACAGAAAAAATAACAGACTTATGTTTCTATAATGGCCTCCAAATTTAACAGAATGAGAAAAGTTGACTCGAATTCAATGAAATCTCAGTAGAATTCAGTAAAAAMATTAAAATATATTTAGCATCACATGACTTATCTTTATGTAAACATTGTTACAAAGGAACYTGTTTTAAATGAATGCTAATCCTAAACTGATTGATGTGGTAATTTGTATTTTTGCTAATTTTGTTATTTAATAGCATTTCAAATACTACAATCCTTAAAATGTTTAACAAAGATGAAATGAAACCTTTTTTGTTTGTATAGCTAGTGTCCTCCATTTTACAATATCATTATAGTTTTTAATCCTGAGATTTGCAGAAGTAGTAATCTACTTATAATCAGCACACAATGCAGTGGATAATGTAGCAATGGAGCTATACATATTAAGAAACAAAATGTAAAAGGAAAGAAAGCATATAGGGAAAGAATAAATACAGTAAAAGCATCACATTTATGTGTTTGTTGTCATTTGACTGCTCAAAGTACAGCAGTCATATTAACATTCATCCACAGGGAAGACTGTCAGCATCACTCAGCAGTTGGAAGCGAAGAACTAAACATGATCCTTTTGAGTCTYGTTCAAAAAATAATTAGAAATGACAAAAGACACCTGCATGCTGTGGTGACCAAGGATTGCTCCATGCTGTTAGCACACAAATAAATGCAATATGCAGAGTGCAGTTGTTCATTTATGCCCTCACTGATAAGTCTGTACCTTGAACGGACAAGACAGCTGAGACACACCAGTTTGATTCTAGGCAAACTCGGTGTTACCTCTCTGCTAGGATTGCCACTAATTTTACCAGTCGTAACAACGCCCTCATTTTATGGTGTTCCATCAAAATCCTGTATTACCTCCTCATCTGTTTCATTGTAACACTTGTTATTTTGCTTTAGAGGGTTTAAGGAGTGTACAAAATTACCTTTTTGAGCTAATAATTTTGTTTCTTTAGATACTGTTTTTACCAATGACAGATATTCTGTGATATGGTGAGAGACTATATAAGAAACCTAAGGTAGACAGAWTTATAGATCAATCCCACCTTCCTTCTTAGGGAAAATTCACATTAACTAGGGAATTATATTAAAAAGTATATAATAACTGAAAGTATTAAATGAGATGCTTATGCATACTATAAGGAGGCATTAATGATTAAAATATGTCCTCTGATCAATTTAATTATCTACTTAGCAGTGCAGATAGATAACAGAGATCACAGAAAAGAAAACAAAGAGATCCTGCGCTGTAGCTGAACTTCACAGAGATTTTGGCCACAGCAACCTGAAACGGTGAGGCTACAAATGCTCCCYGAGGTGAAAGAGCAGCTCAGACTCTCTCCTGCCTGGTGCAGACCATACCCAACCTGCCGGGGCCTGGCTCACCTCTCGGCCCCCTCGGCTGTCCCTCTGGCTGTGCACCCCAGGGCAGGCCTTGGCAGGACAGCTGCACGTGGTGCAGGATTCCAGGTTACCAGAAGCCGGCACAGAGGATACTTCCCACTTGCTCAGATGAAATGTTATTTCATTCTCATTTATCTCACCCCAGAGAGGATCCTTTTAAGGAATCGTACATTTTCTGAGTCTTCATTCGTAGCTGAAGCAGACTGCAGAAAGGCATTAACTCAAATAAAGTGATATTGTTTCCATGAATACTACTTCAATCATATTTTTTTATATGCAAATAATTAGTTTCCATTAACTTAGAGACTTAAGGGAAAATATAAGCAGACTGCTCCAGTAGCAAACAGCACTTTCAAAATACAGTTCAGGACTTAAAAATAGTTTTACTCCATGTATATATTTGACCCTAATCTTTCTTGTCTGAACACGTGAAAGCATCAGAAGATAAAAAACGAAAGCTGAAATTCCATTTTTCAGTGATTAGATTACATTTTCAGTATTAAATGGCAATGAAAAACAAAGAGCTCAAAGATGCAGATTAAAAGATGCAATTGCTTTTCCTCTTTTTGTGCACGTGGCAGTAACATGTGCACTGAGAAAAGAGTTGACCTTATCCAAAATTATGTACGTGACCAGTGTCAGTGTAGCTCAATAATTAACCAAATGTTTCAGAGCTCCACAGGAACATCAAGGACAGCAACACTGTATGCTCAAAATCATAGTCACTTGGAAAAATCATGAAGTATTATACCAGGAAATGTTTTGTGTCATATAAGGATTTTTTTCTCTTTTATACTTCCTCCCTCCCCCCTTTTCTTTTATTAGCTGTAGTTACCCAGGAAATCTATGCTTATATATGCAGGTATGTATAAATAAAAACATATTTATATAAAATGTAACTTTTACATATACCCTGATGTACGTGTGTGTGTGTATAAACAAAGTTGTTCTAGTCATTGGACATCATCCAGAGAATGTAAGTGGACAATTAGATGATTCCTAAATAGCAACCCTGGGCTGTTGGAGATACGATTTGTACAGGTCGCTRGTGATTGCTCCTCCGAGTGGGGTTGGTTAGCCCATCTCAACATAGGCTGGAGGGTAAGCTGCCACTGGGTCTCCAAGGTCCTTCCTCAACACTCTTGCTGGAAACTGTTTTCAGTCAAACATAGTTCAGTTGCAATGACTTAAGTACTTGCTTTCCTGGCAAGTAAGAAAGCTGAATTCTCACAAAGACAAAACAGAAATTTTATTCTTATAAGCTGGCACCTGCCCCTGATTCATGGACTTCTGAAGACATTATCCCAAGAGATTCTGACAGTTTCCTGAAATAGTGGCCCCAGAGATTCAATCACTGCTGTATCTATTAAGGCACTTAGCAAGGCTCTGCTGTACTTTTAAACCAGGAGATGTTGAAGGTGTTTTTCTCCGAATTAATAATTACTAGCTGTAGATAGCAGTAAGCTTGAAAGAGACTGAACTATTTTAGAAATGCATGCAATAAATAATAATGGGTATGCTTTAGATGGTTGTCACAAGGCTCAAGGACAAATTCTAAACAGCATGACTGGCGTTTTAATGGCTAAAAATATGTCTTCAATCTACATTCACTGTGAAATAGAAACTGCTGGCAGACAAAAAGTTACATGCAAAATTGTAAGTGAGTAAAACTGCTGCTCTTTCAGTCTCACTAAAAGATAGCTATGAAAAATATTTTGCGCTCTAGAACCTTTGAAATCAAGGAACTCCTGGTGCTCTGCAAACATGAATGTATCCTCAGAATATGTTTTAATAGAGTTAAGGCTACTTCTATTTCATTTTAAATAAACTGAAGTACAGAAAGGTGCCAGGATCAAACTGGCAAGCTAGTGGCAGAGACAAAGCTGGAATCCACCATTCCTCGCTGTCAGATCGGTGTGTTTAGGACTGAACCATGCAATACCGACGGAACTCTATCCCATACCAAACTGCTGGTGAGAAAGAACATAAAATTCAATACACTGAGTGTAAGAAAGCTTTAATGGTAATAACTGTGAGTAAATTAAGAAATATTTGTGGATATTCACCTAAATGTTGGTGGTGAAAAACAGAGGTTCTGAACAGAGGTTCAGAGAGTCTCAGAGGTGCAGAAGAAGAGGACAACACAAACAAGCTGAAGGATATCTCTTTACTGAGAATGCAGTTAACCTGCAGAACTAACTCAAACTGCAATGATGGACACAATGAAAATATTATTAGAGATGCGCTTTAGAAAATGGTAAACCTACAAAGAATGCACAGATAGGTGGATAAGCTTTTAGGGAATGTCTGGCTTTCTTCCATCCTTTAATATAATTTTAAAGTGTTTATTTGATTGCAAACATTTTTTAGATGTCTTTGGGGTTTTTTATGCTACATTTTTATAATCCGCTGCACTCCTTTTTCAAGAACAGTATGATACTCTGGCAACATGACTCTTAAGTTGTAAGAAAAGTGAGGACAAATATTTTAGAGAATTCAGTCAGTAATATAATCACAGCTGCTGGGTTTGAATAGGGTATCTATGGGTAAAGGAGGATCTTGGTGAAAGGGGAATGTTCTTCTAAATAATTTACTTACTAAAGTGAGTATGGTACTACCTGAACTATCCTTTTCCAATGCATGCAGTGACATGCCGTGTTGTATGTTTATAGTATTTAATTCCTACTAAGACTCCAGATTCCGCTGCTGTGTAAGTGACACACAATGTTACACACCTTTGCATGGAATATAATTTTCTTTGTGTTCATCAGAAAGGACTTAAGGAAAAAAAGTTCTCCTTTTGGAGTCAAAATTTCTAATCATAATTAGCTCAAGACACACTGTGGTTTCCAGAGGGAAAAGGGGTTTGGAGGCATTTTCATTATAAAAGAGTTACCTTATTAGTCCTGTGAAAATCTTCAAAGATGACGACCCTCATTAATGTGAAAATTCAGCAACTTAAATTCTCTTACTGATTCCAAAATACTTCACAAGAGAGAAATTAGATGGAAAAAAGTTTTTATGTTAATTTTCTTTAGGACAGAATTCTTTCCCTATATATAGGTATAATCACCTATAAATAACTGTACCCTTCATCCTGGCAGAGGTAGTGTGATAATGTGCATTTAAAGTGATGTATTTCAATACTAAGAAAATAGTAGCATGTGCTGCTGATGCATCTAAATCGTGAGCAGTATTGCAGACTCTAGCTAAGAGAAATGAGCCTTAGGTTTCCCTGGAGTTTTGCTTCTCTTAAAGCCCCAGTGTCCTCGAAGTCTTTTGCTTGTGGAAAGCATAGAAGTAGCTGCAGATGAGAATATTAAGCATTATTTCTCTAGATACGGATGACCTGGAGTGGTCCAAAGATGGGCAAAACTAGAGGGGAATAAGAGGTTAGAAAGAAGGAGAAACAGAAAAATACAAAATGAGACAGAAAAAGGTTTTCCAAATCAGAAGGAGAAGGCAACCTGTTAGTAAGAGAAGATCATGTCTCWTGAAATATTGAAAGGAGAAGTAAAAAAAATAGGCCTGCCATTTTCCCCTGGAGTGGTGGAAGCCCCTACTTTGCACTCGCTTCATGCTGCTTTTAATTCCTGATGCTAATACAGGGGCATCGCCTAGCTAGATAGATACACAAGAGTATCACTGGGGAGACGCAATTATCATCTCGAAAATTTTACACCTGAGGCCAATTTTAAGTACTTAGCTAAATATATAGTTTGCAATTCAGTGAATGAATTAAAATACATGTATCAGAAACATAATGGTCCTTMGACCTGTTTTCTATATCAGCATTTATAGGTACATGTGAATCTCTCTTCATTGGTTGCTGAATGAATAGGTGCCATTTCATGAGTCATGGAAGTCTGTTGTCATTTTAAATGCAGAAATGCTTACCTGGCAATTTTAACACATTAAGGTTACTGGCTTTTTTAAAAAAGCTTAAGCAAGGATCTGCAGTCCTGTGACACTTATAGTTCTATCCTGCTGCTCCAGGTGCACATTGTAGATTCAATATCAGCTTGGGTAATATTTCAAATATAATTTAAATGAATGCATTCTATACACTTATTTTCTGTAGGTTCACAAGGGATGACCATTTACCATCCTCATAAGCTTTTGGCTTAAGCACAATGAATCTACAGAATTGTTGCTTAAATTAATGTGGTCCCATAAATAAATTTTAAACATTAGGATTTTGGTTAAGAGCATACTGGAAGACATTATCATTTTTCCTGCAGCCCCAATAGGTCTTTATAAAAACCTAATCTCTTACTACTGTTAGATATCATAAAAATGACTCAGCTGCCTGCTTTCTTCACCAAGTTGTTGCACAAAAGTATGTTGAGACCAGTTTACAAAGGGGCCCACAGCTGATGGCAAACATCAACTCTAACAATAAAAGTTAATTTGGAAGAAAAACAATGCACAAATATATTGATGGATCTTTTCAGATCTTTCCATGATTAATAATTCAGCGGAGGATGATTTGGGCCTCTTACAAATTTAGGAAGTTATGATGATAAAGGCACCATATTAAGAAACCTGAAAACCAAAATCCTATATTTATACATGACTTAGAAACCGCTTTAAGGAATATATTGCACTGCCAACGTATCTCTGCTCTAAGCTAAGAAATCCTCTTCAGAGGAAAAGACAGTTCAAGATCCTTGTCTAATTAGTCTATGGCCTTTTTGCCAAAACTACTAACATAACATTGAACTTCATAGAATAAAGATGGTCACAAGACAGAAATATTGATAACCACTGAGAATGCCAGTTTTCACTGGAAGTTTGATCACTGAGGACTAGACTAGGACTATCAAACTTACTCTGTTGCTCTTTTAAGAGCCATCAGGCCATATTGTCTGTCAGAAATAATAAATCATCTTCACTGAGATGTGACCCAGTTGGTGACTGCGAATTGAATCTCACTATATTCCCTTTACTACTCCTTTGAGATAAAAACCCTATTATCCATTACCTCTCTCTTTGTAGAGCATGTAATTTCTTATGAAATTTACTCATTCAAAACCTACTAATATGTTTAAAGCTCTATATTAGATGGTCTTCAGTCACTGCCAAGAGGGAATGAAGTTAACACTAAAAGTTCACCAATGTGTGTAGTAAACAGAAAGAATAAAAACAGATTAGTGAGAGTGGTTTTTACATTTGCTCTGCAACACTGTAAAAGAATATGTACAAGTCAGAATAAAATTCCATATCAAAATGCAGTCAACAGCAGGAGACTRTATTTTGATTAGCATAGTAAATTCTGTATTGGTCAGCTTACAAATAAACTGGGGGGAAGAATGAGAAGGAAGGAATGCAATGGAGATCTGTCTACAAAGATGTTTCTTTTCTTACTGAGGGGAAAAAATTATTATTACAGGTCTGGTGCTTTCTTKTTTGCATTTAACTTTAAGAATATAAACTAGATCCGTATTTTGGTTTTATGCGTATTTTTATCATTCATTCACCTGCCTTGATTTTTTACATCTATTTATATATATAAGAATATATATCATATATATTTATATATCTACCTTGCCAGTTTGTTCTTAGAGGAATTAATTCAAGCACTCAGTCCCATTGCCTACTCGGAGACTTGGCAAATATACACCRTGGCTGAGCCACTTCAGTCATTGCTTTTAACTGCTCTGCAGGCCATCAGCTTATGGAAACACTGAGACAGAGTAAGTCATGTGTTGCTAATGCTGATTTTTTAAAAGTAAAAGATGAGGGAAGAAAAATAAGTCAGAGAAGGAAAAAGAGGTCCTCCCAGCTTTTGTTTGCTGGTGGAGATGAGACTGCAGTCTCAATATTCCTTATCTCTGGCTTATCTAATCCATGTATATCCTTGGATCAGGCCCAGTAATGATGCAGTTTTGAGGAGGGTGTGGGGGGAAGCAGGTGGACTTCTCCAAATCCCAGGGATGCTAAAGATGGCAAAGATGACAGTAAAATTCCTTCCATCCTCCCAGCCTTTCTCCACAGCCACTTCCCACACTTTTTAATGATGTCAAAAAACATAAGGAGCAGAGTCATCCCCCCATTACCCTGCCTGCTAGTTAGTTCTAATTGCCAGGACATCAATTATGATCCATTAATTTCTGGTTCCATTCTTCCCTTGTTTACCAGACATGATGTCAACCCAGTCCTTGGGTTGCATCAGTAGCTGTTTTTGTTTCCATTGGTTCAGTGAGCCACCCTCTCCACYATCTCTCTCAACAACCATTGTTATAGGCAAATAGGACATTTTATGAAATGTCCCTCACTTAAAAATCCAGCTTACAGTTTGGTTCAGCCTGGTAAGTCCTCAGTGATTACAAGAGAAAATCTACTATGCAAGTGTCTCCTAAGAATTGATCATCTTTGCTCTATTTAAATGTTAAAGCTAATTGCCATTACAAATTCAAATTATCCTGCCCTCTAGACCTGTAATAACATTTAAGCAGGAAGAGTATTATGTGCTGTGCTCACTTTGACAACTGTGTCACTCCTGAGTGCTCCTGGTACCAAGAGTATTTCCACAAGGGCACTATTGGTTTTATTCACCCACTATGTGCAGCATGTCGAGTCATTCTTTTTACATTATGCACTAATTAAAAAATAAACATGTAGTATGACAAGTTAGGTTCAAAAACCTCTGAAGGACAGACCTGCGTACAGCGAATCAGCTGATAGTTTGTGCCCTCAACTATGACTTATTYCTATTCTCTTAAATTACATTCTACCGGCTGATCAGTTCATAAAGTAAATGGGCAGCTGCAGTAGAGAGCAGACATTTTAATAGTAGAGTGCTGTAGACATGGCTGACTGCCAAAGAACACATTGTTAAAGCAAGCAGCATAAAATGAAAAATTAAGATATTGGCACTAAGACCTACTGGAAAGAGCTGAGGGGCAGTAAAGGACGCAGCAATAATCTAAAAGATTTTTTCCACTAGATTAAATTTAGGACAGGCAAAGCATCCTTGCTTTGGAGAAGTGTTCTGCAGTGCTGGGAACTGTGGAGTCTCAAAATAAACATAAAAGACCCTGTTAGCTGTCCTGGCTGCCGCAGCTTCTCTTCTTGGCCAATTAGCAATTTGGTACAATCCTTCTTTATAGCACAGCTGGCACAGCTGGACACACCACCACTCGGATCAGTTCTGAAATGTACTTTGTCAGTAATCAATACTTATTTTAATGTATGTATTTTATTTGATACTCTGGGTGTTTTTTTTATTTGGAAAACATCAACAATTTCTTGAAATTGGCTTTTGCTTGAAACAGATGCAGAATAACAGCAGCAAGGCAAAAGAATATATTCAGATGCTCCTTTCTCAGTAGCTGCCACCATTATCACCAGTTAACATACATTGTAAATGAAAATGGTTTTGAGAAATTTTCTAGTTAAATGGCTGAGCATTCATTATTCAGGAAACTCCAAACATATGATTGCACATCCCTTCCTCCAGGTATATACATTGTGCTCCAATTTTTACTTACTTATCGTCATGTACTGTTACTCAAATAGTATCATGATTTTTTTATTGCTGTCCTATACGACTACAGCATAGCCTGTGATGTGCCTTTATTTCCCTCAGTAATTCTATTGTCACTATGACCCGACGCCTCTTTATTGACTCTGACTTCTTTAYATAAGTAGTGTTTCACTCTACAGATGCATTTAAATAGTTTGCCAGCATCTGTATACCATCCCATTTATTTCTGTGCCTGAGAGTACTCCTTCCTTTGGAGCAATTTAGAGCTGAAGCAGTTAAGCAAACAGCTGCAAATTGAGATGGTGAGACTCTTCAACAATGTCTTATAGGACCTGTGACTTAATATTACAGTATAATCCTAAACATTTTTTTRCTTGTTTGTTTATATGGAGTCTGTCTAGGAGTATTCCCAGTGGTCCCTGGAGAGCACAGCTAAGAATGAGGAGAAGTCTTCTCAACCTGTGGCCGTTCACAAGCAACAGGGAATCAGAGCTACAGATTTCATTATTTGGAATCATTTAGCCAAAACCAAAGGTATGAAACACAGCCTGTGTGTGTGCCAGGAAATCTCGTCAGCTCAATGCAGCGAGATTTTCTCTCTCAAAGCAGAGCAGCTCAGAAATTACTCAGGTGAATCATAAAGAATGTCCTTTTGTGAATTTTTATTATAAAGCAGGAGCATTACTAACTCTTTCAATGATTCACAAAGTTTATAGGAATTAAGCCTGAACATCTTTGGCACAGTATTCATTATTCATCCGTGTTAGTCGAGCATAGCTCAGCCTTCCCTMTGTTGCATTGGGCAAGAAAGAAATGTGTCTGTGATTATCAGCAAAGACAGAGCCAACCCTGCCACGTGAGGTGATGAGGAGAGAAGGGGAGAGAGAGGGAGAAGGGAGATCTACTCAGCCCTGTGATGGCAAACACATCACAGGACATGGGAGTTTGCGTGCCACATCCAACCGTGTTCACGTGGGAGAGGGAGGTCTATGCCTCCCTTGTTTTTTTTTTTCTTTCCTTTTCATGCCACCTAAATCCAGGATATTTACCTGTTGGTTCAGACTGTAATTGCTCTCTCATTGGGCAGATTGCGATTCTTACACTTTAAGGTTAGGACTTTAATGCAAGGTATTCGTCTGACCTTGCTCCAGATTATTTTTAGACACCAGGAATGAATTACTGTTATGAATAATGCTGCTTTCAGACATTTTGGATTAGCAAACTATACAGAAGAGCCTGGAAAACATTACTGATTTCTTTTCAGCAGCTTAATACAAGCAGATGAAACCAATGGAAAAAATTTAGCCTTTTTCACCTTACATGTTTTAAGAGGAAAGTGTGTGACMTTTGTACCATCATCTAATGTCTCTTACGCAAATCATCTCAACAGGGTATGAAGTGAAAAGTTGTAGATTCATTCTCATAAGCTTCCTCCATGAAAGTTTCAGCTTGGATAACCCTGTGTCTGACACCCTAATCAAAAGATGTTTAAAAATGCAAACCCCTAAGATACATAACCAGATAGAACTGCATCCATATGGATTTTTTGGGCTTATCCATACTGGCCATAATCGATTGCAACTGTCCACTCGCTTTATTTCAGAGCAGTCAGAGAGCCTGGGTCAATTTCKCATTAGAAAATTGAATTGCATTTGCATTATGTTAATACAGGATGAAGAAACAGGCTGAATATAAGGAAAGGTTAAAATCTGGCACAGAAAAATCAATCTGACTGCTTATGCATGCCTGCCTTGTCYCAGGCTGTACCAATCAGGGCTCATACAAATACAGATATTAAGCTTCCTTCCATTTTAAGCAGCATTATTAAAAAGACCTGAAAAGTGGGACAACTTAGCAGCTTAATATCACTCTAACACAATGTGGAGACTAATCTCTAATATCTTTATTCAGGAGGCTCCTTCTCCAGGTTCTCTGCCRACACCCTTTCCCTCAGCCCTGTCTCAGCAAGGGAAGATCTAGGTCCCGGAGTGATGGAGGCCACGGGGGCAGCCAGCCCCAGGGATGGAATCCCAAGGCTGCAGCCCACAGCCCTTGGAGCCTGCCCTAGCTGACCACCGCAGCCGCTGCCTGACCCACATGGGGCGAGGGAGGAGACCCAGGCGGGCTCACGGCTGCCCCAGCCGTCAGTAGGGGTGCCCCAAGGGCCCGCAAACAAACAGAATTCCTCACTGATCCTCAGTCTCTTTGAGAGCATTTTGAGCATCGTTTGTCACTAGGATCTCTGAAAAGAAAAACACAACTACTGGTAGTTTAGTGAAGATACTAAAAAGGCTACAACAAAGGTCTAGAGCACAAGTCTGATGAGGAGCTGGGGTTGTTTAGCCTGGAGGAGGCTGAGAGGAGACCTTATCGCTCTCTACAACTACCTGAAAGGAGGCTGTAGCGAGGTGGGTGTTGGTCTCTTCTCCCAAGTAACAAGCGGTAGGACGAGAGGAAATGGCCTCAAGTTGCGCCAGGGGAGGTTAGATTGGACATTAGGAAAAATTTCTTCACCAAAAGAGTTGTCAAGCAYTGGMACAGGCTGCCCAGGGAAGTGGTGGAGTCACCGTCCCTGGAGGTATTTACAAGACGTGTGGATGTGGTGCTTAGGGACGTGATTTAGTGGTGGACTTGGCTGTGCTAGGTTAACGGTTGGACCTGATGATCTCAAAGGTTTTTTCCAACCTAAACAATTTTATGATTCTAACAGATTCTTTTCTGAGGGTTGTATGGAATAGGCTAAGTCTAATCAGAGGTTAAGGATTGAAGGCTAATATGAATAATCTTTATCCTAATACCTCCTACACATATTATTGCTGATAAAGTTGAGCTATCAATAAGAAAGGCAATTTTAAGGAAAAAAATTGAAACACAGGCATAAATTAGTGAAGCTGGAGTCAAATATAACAGTTAAAACAATAATGAGTGCAATAAAGAATATCAATTTGTTGCATCTTCTAAAGATGAGACTCTCAGAGTAATAAAAGTAATGTACATACTAAGTGTGTTCAAGGTTAAAGTAACACCGAGGCTCACTTATTGCAGTTCCTCTGCCTTCTGAAATCCTGTCTTAAATTTTAAGGCTTCAGTGACATCTGCTGTTGAAGACCTATTTAATTAATTAGTTGTAATTTAACAGTTATTCCCTCTAAGTGAACATGTCTTCCACAGAGTTTCTGATATTCAATTCTATTTGTAAAGTTCCCTACCACGACAGAATCCCTTTAATCTGATCAGAAAACCACYGACACTGAGCTCTTCTGTTGTTCTATTCAACTGACAAGCTGTTAAATCACTCTTGGGTTTTTTTTAAAGCAACAGAAATTTTCTCTCTGCCTTGCTCCTGCCCTCCCTTCCAATTTTAATACGTGGAAATTGCATGAGCACATGTTTAACTGCCAATAAAGYTATTCCCTATGCATTCAAATCCATGAGTAGAATACCAAGATGGAGTTTATGATCAAAAAGCAACCACGACAAAAGGCTCTGTGTAAAATGAYCCCAAAAGTTAGCAAATTAATGCTTCTGTGCTCTCACAATAGCCTTTAAGGAGGACTAGCAGAAAAGAGTAGACTAAAGATTACCCTCATTAATTAACTTGTGGTTCCCTTTCATGCGTGAGCTTAGTGGTCCCAAGAGCAGAACAGAAAGGCCAACAGGCTCCTGTCAAGCCCCTAATCCAAGCAGTTCAAGAAAGGCTCAAAGTAAGGCTAAAAGTCTGATTCTTCAGCTCAGAGCAGAGACAGAAGAATTCAGAATTAAATGCACTGCGTTGCTCAGTTGACACCAACCAGTTATGTGATATATAGCGATTACTATCCTGGATAAAAGGTGTTGTGTCAAAATAATACTCTGCTAAAAAGATATGGTCAAGCATTACACAGAATATCGCTCTTTAGTTGCACTTCTTTCTTCTCACTCTGGAAGAAAAAATATTTTCACATTAAAATTAATTGCCCACACTTCTGTGGTGCATTGGAGTTCAGAGTTGGGGTCCAGAATTTTGCATCCTGGTTCTGCTATAAAATTGGTGTATGAACTTGAGTAAGGCACAAAGGCAAATCTTCAGAAGCATTCTACATTTCTGGGTAACCAACTTTAGACACCTGATTTTTCTTGCAGAAGCAGCCGSTACACCCACAGCAATAATGCAAGTGACTGGAACATGCGAGTGTTTTGCACCCAAGAAGCCCTAGACCAAGGTCTACCAAGCTGCTCGCCCAGAAATGGAAGCATTTAGCATTAAAGTGTCTCTTGGAAATACAGATCTTATGTCCCATTTCGCAGAGGTTTTGTGGTTGAGACATTAATTCCCGGTGTTAAGGCCMTATTTATTAGTATTACTGAGATGTCAATGAATAAAAAGTAAAATGTGATGTAAAACCTAAACTACCAAAATCCGGACTCCTATCTTCTATTGTTACCGAGTATTAGACACGTATTAATAGTGCATTGTCTGAGTTGCTTGCAGGCAAGACAAACGCATACAGAAATGTGACATTTTCATTTTAACATTTGAAGCCCACAACAGACAGTGACTTTTTAATTTTATTTCATTAAAACACTCCTCACGTTAGAAGTCAGAGGTGAAGGAGTGAAGTAAAGAAGCCAAGGGGAAACCTGCTATTGCCCCATCAGACTTTCAGTCCGCCACATCATTGTAAGCCAAGGGAATTTAAACAGTTACCAAACATAGGATTGTATTATTTATTTCTAATCTTTTTTCAACTATGGCTGTGACTGAAACATCCCTTCTCTTGAGCATTTTGACCTTGGGTACAGCTGTAGTAGACAGAAACAATTCAATTTAATGTTTTTTCCTCACTGGAAGGGATCCAGATCTGACTTTAGCAACTGTTTGTAGATTCTTAAGAGTTTCTGTACAGCTGCCTAGGCAGGGCAGGGTCCAAGCGTGTGAAAAATAATCGGGTGAGGAAGAGAGACCTCTCTACCAAAAAGAGGTAAGCATCAGCAATGCATAAATTTAAAGAACTAAACTAAGTGGTAAGGAATCTAAACTCCATTTTAGCTATTTTTTTTTAGGAGTAAATTATTGCACAGTGTAGAATTAAATAAGAAAAAGAACAAGARAAGAGAATTCTCTGTCTTTCCAAAATGTGTTTACAATGTACTTTGAAGTTGGATACATTATGCGTTGTTATATATTATTCAATTTTAAAACTCTGGTTGTCATAAGACTTTTTTGCCAATATTTATCAACTAAAGAAAGCTGCTTCCAAGGTTATTTCCCTATTTTTGGAATCAAAGCCACACAAGTGTTGAACCAGTGAGAGGTTTACTTTTGCACAGAATAAGCAAATATTGTTCAGTTTGCATTTTGGACCCTGTCACTTCTTTCATGGCGTATTGGTTGTATTTTTACTTATTTGTATTTCTGCTAGGTTTCTTGAACTATAAAAAAGCAAAAATTACAAAGTTGTCATATTTAACAAATTTAAATATTATATTTTTAGTAACATATAAAGTCTAATTAGTAACATTCTATTAGTAATATTAGTAAGTCTATTAGTAATATTTAATATTCTGGTGAGTCATATGACATTACCTGAGAAGTTCTCTTCCACATTTAGACTTTATGGCAAAGTCTTCCTTATCTGATTTATTTTTTCCATTCCAACACAAGTGGGATATGGATAATAATATATACCTCTTTTTAAATTGGTTTTCAGGAGAAAGATAACTAGAAATTTTAATTTTTTTGGAATACAGTGCTTGTATTCATTTTGCATGAGCCGTCACTGCGCAATTGCAATGCAAACACGATACCCAGAAATCCAAAGCTATACTGAAAGCAAGAAGATCTGAGTTTACAAATTAAAAGTTACACAGTTCAACCACCGTAAGAAGCTAAGGATCGCACACCGCTAGAGCTCTCTTTCAAAGCAACGCTCACGTTCCGGCGCACCTCGGGCACCGGCGCAGCTTTCCTTGGGTGTGTCGCGCTTCCTCGGGGGCCAAGTCCCGTGGGGAAAGAGCTGTTTATGCGGAAGGGTCGCTGCTGTGAACAAAGTTCCCGCGGTCTSCGCCGGGGATTTGTCTTCTGCTACTCGGAATGCCAAGACTCTGAAAGAATGACAAGACCTAAAATAATTAGTGGGGTTTTTTTTCAGGGTAGATGGTAATTAGGCCACTATATTTACTCGGGTAAAATTATGTTTTTACTAATTGAATTAACATCATTTTTTGAGCTAAGTGGGTGCAGGATTGATCTTTTTTTGAGCTTCCTGATACTCCAAACTAGGATATAAATTCCTAAAAAAAAAATTTTTTTCAGCTTATATGAAAGTTTCTTTATCAAATAATTTGCAGTAAGTTTAAGTCAGGCTTTTGTATATATATTCTTCCTGAAATAACTTCCATTACAAATGAAGGACTTCATCCCAAATAATCATAGCCAAACACAAAGGCTATGATTATTTCTAAGACCTTGACTGCTAATTGCACATTTTAATTAAAAAGTTAAATACTCTAAGCTCAACTTGCAAAAGCTACTGCAAGACTTTAATGCACTTCAATACTCGCTTTCATTTTTTTCAGGACCCTATGGGACTCAAGCTGTGAATACCTAGTGACAGTTCATCATCACGTGCCTGATCTTACGTCCTCTCACTAGACACAAAAATCCCCAGGCTGCTTTATTTTTTGCTAAAAGATCAGTAGAACCAGAATGCCAATAGTACACTATCTCCTGAAAGCTGTGAAGGGGCTAAATAGGGAGATGAGTAAAACTTTAAATACCCTGTTTTCTCCAGTCTGTTGTGAGCCCTTTCTCTTATTTATCCAGCTGTTTTAGACATGCCTTCCCGGTTTCTGCATCTACTGTAGTTGATGTGAAAAGCCTCCATTTGCTTTTCCATTGCCTTGAAATTATGCTCCAAAACCTAAGCATCTTGTTTTAAATGGCTTAAAYGCACTTTTCTAGTCCTTAGACTTGCAAAAATGACCAGAAATATGAGATCAAAGGGGAAGCCAATATGTTGATACCTGYTCAAGTCCCAGATCACACAAAACAATCAGTTTGAGAAATGAAAGCTGCTGCATTCATCTGAATGAACTGTCAGTTCTATTACTTGCAAGTGAATATAAAATAATGCTTAGCTAAAGTTTCCAGCTAACGCGTTTATGACAAYTCTGAGCTTCTTGCCCCATGTTCACAGACATCCAAAATGCTGTGTCCTACTCGGATAATTCCACTATATTTGAGTGTTTTTAATATAAAAATGTGTAACTCGTAGATAGGAATTGCTAGATAGCAACCTGAATTCCATCATAGTGCTGGGAAATATGCTTGGACACCTTTTATTATTAACGTTTCATTCAGTGAGATAAATCCAATTTTAGTTTTGAGCTATGTAAGAATCTTAGAAACAGTAAAAACAACAACAGCCAGTAACCCAATTGCTTGTTAGCTCCTAGTACTATGATTTGCAAACCCATGGATGTCCCTAATGTAAGGCTGACCAGGAGATGGAGTTCATATTTTGATGTGTAATCTCTGACTCTCAGGCCAGACAGGGGCAGTAGGCAGGCATCATCTTGACACCAATTCTGCCAGCATGCTAAAATTCCCCCAAACATTACGATGACTTCAATAAGAATTAAAGTGATTGCCCTYAAGAAGCCCAACTCACTTCCATTTGCATGAAAAAGACCAAAGTTTGAAACACAGCAGTCCTAGAAACACCCTTGAGCATGTTTCTTTTAAAGGCTGGAAGGAACAGATGGCTTTTGAACCCTGATGCTATTGGCGCTGTCTGCATGATGAAGCACTGTAGCCTCATTTGTACTGATTGGGGTCAAATCRGCTCTAGCCTTTAATTCACCCTAACCACTGAGTATTTTTTCTAATTAGAATATATGTCATTACCTATTCCTACAGTAATGATAACCTACTGAACTCTAATGAATCAATCCCATCTGCCTTGCTGTGCATATACTCAGCCATTTCACCGCTCAGAATCAAAAGAATTCACCATGGCACACAAGCCAGGAATCAGAAGTACTGCTCCATGTATTGCARTGTAAATTGAGCAGTTACTCTGGGTCGCACTGTGATTTTCTGCAGAATTTTATTACTGAAGAGTTTGTAAGGTCATTCCCATGAGAACCTTTGACAGCCTGCAGAGCCAAACACAAAATACAAGAGCACGGACACTGTTCTTCAGCTGAGAATTGATGGTCTTTTGTGAAGGACAGAGATAAAGGGCACTGAACAGATGCATTTCATCTAAACACCAAATTTTAAGCTCCGGTAGGAGTTCATACATTATAGATTGAATTCTGCTGACTCTGACACCTGGTTTAGATCAGARGCATTTGAGCATCACCCCAACAGGTAACAGATGTGATCCTGGCAGCTACTACAAAGCAATATTTGAGCCCTCACAGATCTGTTGATGTCCTGGAACGCCGGTGCAATAGTTCATTTTATCCTACCAAAGATGCCTTCCAGGCAGGAGAGCCATCGAAGGCCCACGTGCCATGCGTTAWGCTCAAAAACAATTTAGAAACTGCTGCTTATTTAAAGAGGATTTAACTACTGATTCCAGYTCATTCTGCCATAGACAGGAATGTTTCACAGGAAAAAGAGGACAACAGCAGTTAGATTACTGACATTGCATCAGGTTTAAAAACAGTTTTCACAGGTCTACAGTTTGGGGGAGAATAGATTTGCTATTTTTTTCCTCCATAATTGTGCACATTCAATATACTTTATTGCCTTACATTTTTTCTCTTCATGCTTTTCTTCTTGCTTTCATGCCCAACTCACTGTTACTTTAGTAAGACTAGTTGTGGAAAAAAGCTCTGGAACTAACAAAATYGATTCAAAATTGCTAGAAACAATTGTACGGGATACATGAACTGACTACAATGCAAGAGGCTGAATTCACCTGGGAGGTCAGACTCCCTGTGCAGAGGAGGTCTGCTTGCCCCCGTTATTTTGAACTAGAACATTAGCAGCAGCCAGCAATGACMGAATTTTAGGAAATATGGAGACCGTGGCCATGTTTCTTCAACCCAAGCCACTGGCCCTGCATTTGCCTGCCTAAAGGATGGCAAAGKAAGCATACGCATCCTTCAAACAGACGCTTTTATAGTTATGCCCAATAAGTAGTATTTTACTGTTAAGCCGTACAGCAGCCATAGTTCAGCAGAGAAGCGACTTGAGCTGGGAAAAGTATTCATAGAATGGGAAAATTTAGGCTGGCTAATACTAATCCTTACCCATTAACTCACAACAGATCCCAGGTGTCTGGATGAGTTACAACAGAGCAGCAGAGCTGCACAGAAGTTGCTTAGTTGTGCATACCAACAGTGGCAGAAAAATATCTGCTTTGATCAGCCCCGCAAGACCTTTGTGGGAATATTCCCTTTCCTCGCGAGGGTGTTCTTTGACACACAGCCTACTTATGCTGGCAGAAAGATTTGATCTCTCAAGACTGGCGGCTCCGAGTTGGCCTGCAATTATACCAGTGGCTGAGAGGGAGGATTGATTAAATTGTTACATTCTTTTGGCTAAAACACATTTGTGCATACTACGTACAGCTTAAAAGCAGAAAGAGATGTTGCTAGTTTCTAGCTTTTCAAGTCCAGCACGATCCACCTAGGTATCTCTRTCGTTTCCCAAAGGAAAGGCTTAGGAAAATTTGGCCTGACATGCGAGATGTCTTCCGATCAAATTTTTATTGCTAGATTTTGCAAGAAACTCAAATTTAATTTCCAGATTCAGATATTTGCTTCTGAAGCATGAAGAACAAAAGGCTTCTTTCTGGATTTCTCCACTGCCAGTCAGTGATCTGCCAATAAAATACACACACAGCAACAAACCCCAGAGATTTTGTCAGCATAAAACTGATGCAGAACAACTGGAAATCTGTAATGACAGGTTCCACACCAAGTTCTCACAAAAGAGATGCACCGGGGATGAATTTCTACAGGGAGGGATGTTMGATCAGTATTGTCCAGCTACTCACTRTCAGCTGGCCTGGAGGGTCTCCTGSGTCCTTCAAGCCAGATGGCACCAGGAACACTAGAGTGCCCCATTAGTATTAATTATCAAAATAACAGGTTGCTTTCTAACAGCTTGGTATACTATTTTCTTTCTAGTCTGGAATTAGCACAAAGAATAGACGACAACTGCCAGCTCGGACAGAAAAGCAAGATTACGTGCTGTGTATCTGTGGAGCTTTATCGGTTCTGGAGAAGGATTATACGACATGGTTGCCTGCAGYACCAAGGAAGGAGGCAGAATGGCTGAAAAGATCAGTTCTAGCCTCATGGTCTTGTATCACAGGCTAGCCGAGTTTGGCCTGAAATATCATATTCTGTTAGCAAGAATCTTTGCTAGATCAAAGAAAGGATTAGATGGGTGTAATAGTCCATTAACGCAAGTATTTCGTTATTCCATCTGTGTGTAAGAGGCATGGGAGTGGAGACCTTCTGAAAGAGCATAAGCAGTCTCCAGYAGGCAACATAAGCACAGATCTATAGCTTCAAGGAAAACCAGTCTGGAAAGGATTTTAGAGGTCATTTAGCAGCTTTGGTGGGCTAGCAGGAAAGGCTATCTAAAGTACTCCTGACAGGACCTGCGTCTGTGGAATCTGGGTCAGGCCCACAGCAGCTGTAATAGGATACAAAAGTGGTATCTGGGACAACCTTACTCCATCKTCTGAACTGATTGATCCCTGGAGCCAGTGCTCATCTACAGGATGAGCCTGTTAAAAGGAAAAGTGCGATGTGATATCTAGTTATGACATTACATCCCATGATACAACCTCAGGCCAGGGCTTGGTGATGTCTGTTTGCTTCTTACAGGACTGAAAAGCAAGCTTAGCCTGGAACTTGAATATTATGTTACTTTTTTTCTTTTCTCGGCTTCTCTGAAATTTTAAGAATGAGAATCTGTGCTTAACTATTAACTGCATTAAAAACCAGTTCTATTAAGTGTGCCTGAAGGAAGTACATTCATGTTCATAGAATAATTATCATATGATTTAAAATAACATTTGACCTATACTCAGTTAATCATATAATGGGAATCTCATTGTAATTGTACATCCATGTATTTATACTTCTCATATTTCTACATAAAATTAACCCTCTGTGTAGGGCAGAAATCTTTTTCATATTGACTATTTGATATCATAATTAAGACAAATTAAAGTAGAGAATTACCACATGGTGTCAATACCAGCTTAAAAAAAAAATATATCAAGATCTGAGCTTCATATGAATAGCTACAGTAACAGAAATAATATTAGAAAACAAAAAGTGCTTAAGTAGACTATTTTTCTAGAATGTCTAGATTTTCTTTTTTTTTTCTGTTTTTCCCTAGGATTAAGCAAAATAAAGTCTTGAATAATTTTTCATTAACAAGAATTAAAATAAATGCTTTGCAGTGTGGTTTCTCTAGATTTTAGTTTGGAAAAATATTAATGAGTTATTTCACCTTGATTGTTGTAGTAATTATTACACGTTATTTACTCTTGTTTATCAATGGTAATGCACCTATGCTTATGTTATATTTCTGCTTCATTTTGACAGACATGTAGATGTAATAATTTAATTAAATTCTTTGCATTCCTTTACTGACTTGGAGCTTATAATCACTAAACACTTTTCAGTCAATGGAACGCTTGACAGCAATGCCACATAGCATGGAGCAAATCCAATTCAGTTAGTCACTCTTGAGAAAAAGCTTCAGGTTGCTTTTSACAAATATTCTGGCACCAGTAACTGAACAGGCTGATTACAATTCAGTCTTGAGGTAGGGATTTGCATGATATACTGTTTCAAGCTGCCAAAGCAGAACGGAAATAGCTTTTAGGGTATGTCTTCATGGCATTAGAACGGCAGTAACAGGAGTTGCTCTGATGTTCTATCTAAAACGTAGCCACTGAGCTACAATTTTCAAAGGAGCCTATGAAACTAAAATCTAGTAGAATAGGCCTATGAACACTTGCTGAAATTCCTTGCAAAACCAAAGCTTTAAATAACAAATGAGATCAGGAGAAGCTTCCTGCGAAGCTATCCCAATTCCTCCCCCACTGATTTCCAGAGAGTTTGATATATAGCCTTAAAAAGGAAGCACTATTATTATACTATGGAGCTGCAAGTGTCAGCAATTACTTCTAGTATAAGCATGGACAAACATTTCACAAACAAACCCAGGAGCACACTTCTAYTGCAAAGGCTTTTCCCTCCCATCAGCTTCAGGAATATTGCTGACCTTTCCCGGAGTGTAGCTCCAGTAAGACTCCTTCTTTTCACACTTTTCGGTTAACATAGCTGCATATCAAAGTGCAAACAGAACACAAACTTTTCTTTCTAGGCCACAGTAATGAATGTTTACTGAAGGTTTAAGCTATTATTTACAGTAGTATTTGCTTATGCATGTGAAAACACAGTTTAAGTATAAAAGGCCAAATTCTCAACTGGTATGAAACGTAGCGCTCTCCCGTGTAAACACACCTCTGATGGGCAGAGCCTTTCTTTGCAGAAAGCCTGACTTCAAAAGTGTTTTCCCACCCCCAGAGGCAGGGAAGCGTGGGTGAGAAGATGACAAACAGTGAAAAATTTACACTAAGTGCTCACCAAGAGATATTGGGCCAGGACCTGATCTTTCTTATCCTAGGTATTAGAGTACTCCTAGTACACGTTACTTAACTAGCAAYGGGGTTACATGGTGTCAACGTGGGTGATGCAGCAGCCAATCTCTCATCGGTCCCATTTCTGAAGTGATGTACTTTTTACTCTCATGAGACAACAACATTTACATATGTGCTAGTGGTAAGATTGATTCCATGTGCCGAGTCCCACCATCCAACTCTGTGGTGTTTCCTGCTTGTTGTTCACCATCATTACATCTTTTCCCTAGCAGAAAACTCCTCTCATACCTTCACGGAGGGGAAAAAATTTTCCACGTGCTAAAGAAGAGCTAGGTATCAGAGCCACGTGGGTTAACTGAATGGGCCAGGGAATTGATTTTTCCGCAGTGATATAGCAGAATGATGTATTGCAGGATGACACTGCAGAATGAGGAGTCATACCTTGAGGGATCCAAGAGGAACTTTCCTGGTATCYAAGCACCATAGATAGGTGTCTAAAATTTTAATGTGCTCATGAGRCTGAAATGGACCTGTGTAAGGGCATGCAGCAAATTCTGCAGCAATAAACAAAATGTTTACCACACAAGTGAGATACAAGTTTAACTTGCAAACTCTACAGAATTTTCCTTATGTTTAATACAAGGGACAACAGTTACGGGACCTTGTCGGAAATTTAATCAAACCTTTCCCCCCCGCCTTCAGCCTGTGACAGCTTTCCCAGCTGCAGGCTGGAATGCATTCAGCTCAATTCCTGCCCAACCAGACTCATCAACCAGCTTCTCTTTTTCACTGACTTTTGCCTGTTGTATATAAATAGCTTGAAAATTCAAGAAGCTGCCTAAACTTGTATCAATGGGTTAATCTTTCAGGCTTTCAGCTCTTACCATCATCCTAATTATGACAGTAATAAGAACAATCAGAACAGTAAGAACAGTCATTTCTTCAAAGCCTTTATCCTGTGGTATCTAAAAACCCCCTTGGCCTCAAATGAGAGCACTCACAAGGCAGGCTGTGGAAAGGCAAGGATGCGGCCATCCTCCAGGGACCAGGCCAGCTGCACTGAATGTGCATGTCACAGCCAAACAGCAAGGGTCAGGGTTTTTTTTTGGTCTTAGTCTTTTGTTATCAGTCGGGCAGCTTCCAAGCCAGCACAGAAACAGGCTTCTTGTGCTAGAAGCCTAATCCTAACCACTTCAGCGTATTATATGTATTACTTTCTTCATCACACTGCAGAGGGGGGTTCTTTCTGAGGTACCACATTCAGGGAGAGCACAGGGTCGATGCTGAAGCTTCCTCCTGGCCATGTAAAGAAAGAGCCAGGAGGGCAGTTGCTGCCTAGTAGCCCCGAGTGCTGGGTGCATATTGAGTATACCGTCACCCTGTGAAGGTACTCAGCCTCCCAAACATCGCTTCCCAAGGGCACCCTGCAACTCTCGAGGGCTAGTGGAGCACAGAGCATTAGTGTTGCTTCAACCTAGGCTACAAAGCAGATTAATGCTGCAGCTAACCTATTTCTGTTATTAGTTTAAGCCTGGCTACGTGCAGCACGGTGAATACATTTCGGGATTAATTCTGTCCAGATGTATGACAGTTTATGGGAGTTGCTTGTAAATACCCAAAACCCAAATCCAGCCTATATAAAGGGGGAGAAAAAATTCCGGGAGAAAAGGAAAAACAAGTTTCAGCAGTTAGCATGTTGAACGGAGTATGCTGTGCATCTGCTCTTGAGTTACTGCAATGACATTTGTAGCTAAATTGCCATATCTAAATGATGATGCTGTAATTATAGTTTAGGAGCTTTTTCTATTTAGAAATAGCCATTTTCTTCCTTTTATAACTGTCTCAAGATGTATAATAGCCTGAAGTAGATCATGTAAGTTCTAGCCCAGATATACTAGATAAACAGCATAACCATTTTTAATTAGGTGAGTAAAAAAGTTTTATTTTAAAGTACCCTATGCCACAGACTGCTGCTGGTATGTGCATCTACCTAATGCACCTCTGCTTCTTCCCAGCTCATAAGCCTGTTCATGGCAGTACCTAGAGATGCGAGATTAACACTTCCCATCGCATCCAAGCCCTTTCCCCTTGTGCACAGGCGGTCTTTAGTGCAGTCTTAAATGACCACCTGGATCTCAAGCAGCAGGAGCCAGTGTAGGGTGTTTTTATGGACTGCCTTACAAACACGGGAATACTGCAGAACTGTTGAAGAAGTGCTCTACTCCTGTTGGTTTTCTAGTGTATTTGCTGGGGTACTGATGGGATGTGTCAGGTTTTGGAGATTTCTGGAGGAGTCACTTCTTTCTGTTCCAGTTGCAAGCGCTTCAGTGACAGGGGGTTTTGCCTTGAGTAACAACAGATAAGTTGCATCAATAAGCTGGCACTCTCATGGGCTTCACCTGCRGAGGGATGCTAGGATGTGTAAATCCTTGGCACACACATGACATTAGAGTGCCAAAGCAGTCTTATAATCTGCATATCCTGAGACAGAGACTGCRCCTGCAACAGCGGGGGCAGAACCTGGGCTACGTTTCATGGACACTTTACACCATGGGCACACGGGACTCACTGCCGGCGTGTGGACAGTTTTGCCCTGCAAGAGCTGGAGAAGCCCTGGGGTCAGGCCAAGGTGGCCCGATAACAGCTTAGYGCTTGCCAGGTCCCTGGTTAATCTGACACTATCCTGACATTATTAAGGCCTGTAATTTATAGGAGCTCTACCTGCTGGTGTACAGACTTCCAGTCAATCTTCTTCCCGCCCTGGATGACTGACAGCACTGCCTTGTGCGAGGAGGTGCCGCGGGGCCCAGAGGAGAGCCAAACACAGCYGGCTCACGCAGCCCTTGCGCTGGGAGACTCGTGAAGGTGGCCATGCAGCCACTGCACAAAGAGAACAACATCTGGAGCCCATTCCCACATTACTTTCAGGAAACCTACTCATTGAGACGTACACACTGATGTACTCCTTTATAGCTTGTCTTTTTTCAGTCATTTCTTACAGCTCTGCTATAATTACAAGCCCTACCCGTGCCTCCTGAAGTCAGTGGAAGACTCCCATTGGAGTAGTTCCTTTGAAGTTTTTTTTCCCATAGTTAATTTAGATTTGAATTAACATTACAAATTTTCTACTGTATTAATTTCATCTTAAGTCCTTTTATGCAGTTGAGTAATTAATTTCAATTCTCAATGAGGGCTTTCATTAAAGTATTGCCATTATTGAAACCCTATTTTCACAAAAGAATGGGGTGTTCTTCTCTGGAAAGACATTTAAACAGTTCCTCAATTTTAGATAAAGTAACAGTATGATTGAAATTACTCATTATATACTATTCAATTTAAGTTTTATAATGTTTCCAGGCCCATATATAAAATTAAGATGAAGGCTAACTTTTTTCACAGGCTCATACAGGAACTGCATTGTTTGTGGCTCCTTAGTAGCCAGTTTTGATTTGAATTCACATTGTACATAGTTACATTTAATAAAATAATTTAACAAACTGATAAGCTCTACTTAATAAATTCACATTTTAAAATAAATGTAAAGTACAGGTGACAGCCTACATTTTTTATTTATACATTGCCTCAGCAGCATGAGATTTAATTATTCTATTGAGTATTATATAGCATTGAAATCTCTTTTGTTCCCTTTTTCTTACATGACTATGAGGCACTAACCAGCACTACAGCATTTTATGTACATGTATCAAGGACTGTAGGAGAACAGCATGCGAGATCCCAGTTCTCCAGGCTCCACATGGGGAAAGGAGCAGGGAGAAGAGGTTGCCATGTAAAACCATTGTGTTTGAAGTTGTTTTTACAAACCTGGTCGTAATCCAGATTCTGCACAGCCAGTACAAACTGGAACCAGCTTGGGGCATCTCAGCACCTACTCTGCTCCTTACATCCACTGAGGGGGCGAAGAACAGCAGTAGTTCAGTGTACTGACCTCCACCCTGCCTCCTGTATCTCCCACCCTGCCTTGCCGAGGCCAAACTCAGAGATGCCCAATGCCTTAGCTGCAGCTCCAGGATGCCTCCCCCACAGGATGGTTTCTGTGCTATTTCCAAATCCTCTATCCCCTGCTAGATCAACGAGAGGGAGCCATTAAAAAGAAAAAAGCTCCATACCCTAATGTATGGAGCAGCTGACAGCAAGGAAGTTAACTGTCCCTGAGGGGAAAAAAGGGACCCGTTCCTGATGGGCAGTGCTGGGCGGTGTGACCTCAGCTGCAGCACCGTCGCAGTCGGACCGCTCTCTGGGCTGGCTCGTACTGCGGGCCCTCAGAACCTAGGGCTCTTCTGGGAGGGCTTCTGGCTGGTGTTGGGGAGGAAACATAGTATGGAGTGCTGTATAAAATGATATGGTGTCTGAGTATTGACTCCCTACCCTGAAGGTGAGAATAGGGCTTGACCTCTCCCTACACACATGGTGGTTGCTTTGTCCAGGCTCTGGAAAACTGAGATAAGTCTACATGCTTATTATTTGACTTCCTGCATTGCTTTTCAGCAAGCAATTTTTTTTCCTAGAGAAAGAGTGGAACAGGTATTTATTCTGTGAGAACAAACATGGTTTTTCTGTCTGTGTTTTGAGAAGGAATAAAAAGGCAGCAGTAAACAGCAAAGCTTCAGATTCAATAAGCTACTTCAAGCAGCTGTGCTGATGCCTCCAGGCAGCAATGTGCTCATTTCAACAGCTGCATGGCATAAATAGAAGCTGCTCACTCTTATCTCTCAGCTAAATGCAAGCCTATGGGCTTCAACCCCTGTAAAAGTCCTGTACTGTTCCTTCAGGGGAAAGCAATTGTTTCCTAATTGAAACGCCTCTAACCACATAAGCAACAAGTTAAACCACCAGGAGACCTGCTATAGCTTCCTCTTGTGTACATACCGAGTGTCCCTGGGGTCTCTGCCGGGGTCTGAACTAAAGGAATCTGACCTGCTTGCTTATCCTAGTATGGCCATTGTCCAGACTAGGAAAAATTAAAAAAAAAAATTACAGTTATTTAACTGAACACTTAGCACATTTCCTAAGCATCCATAAAAATATTTCAACAAGATACTGTTACAGCCAAGACTCTCCCATATTTACACTTTCTTGTTGTTTTAAGAGGATATCCACATCTCCCGTACACACTCTGAGGCAGACTTCTAGTCCATTAGCCATCGTACACCACAGTGGTCTGGCACGCTTCTGCAGTCTGTGAAACTTCTGACTTCGGCGAAATAAGCAATTCCAGTGTCTTTCAGTGCACGAAGGCCAACGTGACGGCTTCACGGCGATGTGGCTCGCTCTGAGGGAAGCACAGGCAGCTCCCTCCCGCCCCGGGTTCGCACTCGGCAGCACAGAAGGCACAGCCTTCCCTAGCACAGAGCGCTCTTATACCAAGCAGCCAACAAAAACCGGTTTATGTTGCTAACCATCAGCAAGGACACTACATCGAAAGGACTAAATCACAAAAATCACAGTGCAGGTCAGCAACCCACTGCCTGACGCTTGCTAAACACGGTATTTGATGTACACTTAAGCAGTGTGTGATCCCTGGGCAGYGAAGTGTGGACCGCAGGTTGAAGAATCCCTGCAAGAGAGAGTGGTGCTTTCTCTACAGAAGCCAAGTTCCCCCCCGACTGCTGCCTCGTATAAACAGTTAGTGGCAGATTTAGGGTTTGACGGAAAGGGACCTTGACTTGATATTTCAGAAGCAACAAAAACTCCAGCGTAAATTGTTTTACAGAGTCTTTAGCATTACACTAACAAAGTAAAAAGCAAAACATTACTTTTAACGCTTGCTTATTAAAAGTAATAAGCAAAATATTCCAGCTGCAAAACAAATAGATATTGTCTAGAATTGTTTCCCTTCCTTTAACTTATGTTAAATAAAATCTTTTAGACATAAGAAAAACTTTTTTTAAATATAATTTACACTGTCATCTCCTATGTCTCTCCTAAATTGCTTTTCAGCTTTTGTTAAATAAGACTTGTAGTTTATTGGATACCCAAATTTGTATGAATTGTTTCGGAGAGTTTCCTAGTGAGGCGTACAGAAAAGAATAGATGTAAAATATAGAAGTGATTATTGTGGAGGAATTGCCATTTCTTCCTAATGAAGGGAGCTGTTGAACAGCATGCACTGTAATAGAATTTTATTGCATGTACGAACAGGGGTGTTAAGTAGTACTTCAAGGGGACAGAGTCTGCAGTGCACCTGACACCACTTCTTCGATATAGGAATAAGTTACCCTAATTACATAAAGGATATATTCCAAGATGAGGAATTTTACGTGAGAAAAATGAAAATATGGTTTTGGGGGGCTTTCTTTTCCCTATCTGCTGAATTAATGATATTTCAGAGTATTTAATAATGCCTTGCAATCAAAAGTTGAGGCATGAACTATGAAAGCTTCTTTTAATAGAAAAATYCCGAGGGGCTGTTCATACATTCTCTTCTCAGAGCTGAAAAATGCTGATTTATCTATTGCTCTAAAAAGTGATTGTGTTTTTCAAATTGCAAAATCTTAGCAAAAATAGATGTTACAAGTATTTCCAGATGCAGCCTTGTAATTAGCATCAACAGCTACTTAGTGCATTATGCTAATTATGTTACCAAATACATGCAAATAATATGAAAAATSGGGGGGGAGGGGGGCATTCTTAGCTGCCTTTACAGTATTGGGCAATTATCCAATTAGACTAAAAGATGCCTCTAGGCTAATCCGTGCCTGGATGTTCAAGACAGCCAGACATTTTTAGAAACGTTACTGATTGTCTGGAAATGTAACTTATTTGTAAAACTGCATGAAGTTTAAGGCCAGAGCTGTAAGACCTCCCCATCCAGATCGGATGCGAGAGGTAGCTGTTAACGAGAAAGCTGTACCAGGAAGGAGAGCTGGTGAAACAGAGGTTTCAGGGGATTTGTAACAGGATAGCGAGCTTTTTACGCTTATGTCACTGGTTCAAATCCTGTCCAGATGGGAAGTGAAAGTAACTAGAGGCCTTGGCAGCTGCCTAAATGGGTCTGTATACTCAAACCAGTTTTAATGGGTGAAGTCTCTCCTTCAGACTCCAGGCATTACTGCAGGCGTGAGCACCTGCTTAGAGCAGGGCTCTTCCTTGACGCACTGCAGTTACAATCTCTAATTACCAGGGCAAAGCCCTTGAAGATACTGAAAAGTGTTTTGCAGTGCATGGAATAGATGCTCTATGGACCTCACCACACTAAGCAGCTCCATTTGCTTTTTTTTCATATTAGCTTGGGATTTGAAATCACAACTGAGGCAAAACTCACTAATTGCTGTCTTTGCCACCATTTTGATTGATTCTAATGGGAGCAGGACAGGATTGCTTCATGTTTCAGCTCCACCTCCTCAGACAGCAGACTAGCTGTAAAATCTAGTCCAAACTGAAAAGAACAAGATTGGAGTAGCAGTATCAATTACAGGGCTGTCTGTCATTATGTGGCACAAGACTAGATACCATTACTCCCTTCTCATCCTGTGCTCCTGGCACATGAAAGCTTCTAGTGTTGGGAGCTGAACTKTGCTGACATACCAGGCATACATCATGGCCCTCAAACTGCTTTACAATGAATCTTTATTTTGTATGTAGCTACATAATACTGCATGGGAGAATAAATGGCACAGCTGTTAAGATTTATGGCAGACTGTATGCATGGCTTTATGTTGCTGTTTCCTGAATGTACAGATACAAACGCAATTTCTGTCGCACTAAAGAAAGGGGTCATTTTCACTAGCCTTATTAATCCTGAATAAATAATGATGATAATCACCTACTGCAAGCTCAGTTTATAGATTAATTAACCTGCATCTCCTCCCAAGAACCAAAGGCAGAAAAATATTGTTGAAGTACTAAACGATAGCTACCGTTAGACTTTCAGGGCATTACACAGAATTGCAGTCACACAGCTTTTACTGATGTTAGAGAGAATCATGTGGCTTAAATGCTATGTAAGGCTTTGAAAAATCTAGGAATTACAAGAATCCATCTGACCTGCTCAGCATGCTGAGCATTCAAGAGCAGTAGTGAACACAAGAGCAGTAGTAGCACAAATAACCGAGGGAAAACAGGTGTAAAAAATTATTGAAGCTCCTAATATGCACTTAAAGATTTGAGTTGTATAGAGAACTCCGGAGAAACCTCTCAAAGAGGCAAACAAAACTAGGGAATTCAAGAATTATTCTAGAAATCAGTACAAGTCCTTAAGAAGGTATGTCACAACTTAATACATAATATAGCAGTACTATTAAGTAATATCTAAACATCACTCAGTGACTCAAGGCCCCAGCTCTGCAAGTGGGTTTATACACAAGCTAAGCATCTCTCTTTTCAGAGTCAGAAAATGGCATAATCGTGCTATTTTCTAAAGCAAGCACTCCATTTTTACTTTTCACTTTGTTAACCCACCTTTCAAACACAGGACTGTTTTGTCCCAGGCAGTGGTGCAACACGGTGTAGATAATCTTCCCAATTCACACCTTGATGTAGTATCTCCAGGGAGGTTATGCTGCAAACAAGCAAAAGCAGTTATGGCTATAGAAGTTTATACGGTAAACTCCTCTATTCTTGTATAGATGCTCATTTTATAAATAGTAGTGGGGTTCATTTTGTCCATTATTCTTGTGTTTTCTAGCTATCAGTTAGAAGGAGGTATAATGCAGCCAAAAAACATTAAGCCTTTCTGTCTGCCAGAGGCTTAAATCTAGTACAAAAGAAGACCTAAGTGACAGCGGTAAGCATAGGAGTACAAAACCAATAAAACAGCATTGCTCTTTGTGACAGGCAGCGATCTCAGCACATGAGCAGCATTGTCTAACTCCTAAACCTCTTCATTTGTTGTTGAGACAGAAGACAGTTTGGAAGAGATTCAGATGGAGATTCACATGGACATTTTTAGTAGAATTTTTACTAATATTCGTTATGGAAAGCCCAGAGGAATTCAAGAAATTTGTTGTACTGAAATAAAATATAACAAGACCTTTGCAGCCAAACGGATGGTGAAAGTTGTTGTTGTGGGCCAGTCAGAAGCACGGTTTGACATCTCACTGCAAAAGGGTCAGAGGCACTAGACTGTGAAAGCAGTCGAAGGGGAGATCAATAACGTCTCATGTGCTAGAACAGAGAGGGGTGAAAGATGGGAAACTCAAAACAGACTTAAAACAAAATCTTTGCCTCGGCATGCCATGAGGATGCAGGAAGGTTTGCTAAGGATGAGGAGCATACTACAGTAAGAGATGTGAAAGGGTTACAGTCTGAGCAGGAGGTTTAGTGTGGATGGAAAGGAAGGACTGTATCCTTTACAGCTTTCATTCAAGGTCAGCTTGTGAAATATAGACCCCTTTTGGACATAAGGACATTTGCAGAGGTCTAGATGATATCCACGCGGTGGGTATCACCCTGAGTCCCAGAAGGACAGTGGTGAAGCCTGCAGTAGTCAGAAAGAAAGAGCTCAAAAGCTGTGCTAAGGTGGACCTTGACATGGTGCCAGCAAGACTGGCCAAGGCTTTCATTTGGAGGGAGGGGATAACAGAAGGAGAAGGATCCCAAAGTGTGTGCATAAAGACAGTGGTTACCAGGCAAGATTTCCTGCAGCCAATCTGTAGAGAAAGAAAATGGGATTAAAACTTCGGTGGTCTTGGCAGCAGCCTCTCAGACCATTAGAGAAAGATCTTCCAGCAGACGTTGCTGAAGAGTAGACAAAGGGCTAGACAATGACAGCGTCACAGAAAGCAAAGGACAGGCTTTGGGTGGAAGAGCATATGGAGGGATGTGGAAGGCAGCTGACTGGGCCAGAAGGATGAAGAGGGTGTGCTTGATATGAGCTCTATGGGGTCTAAGSCTTTAGCAGCGTGGGGAGAATTAGTAGAAAAAAAAAAAACAGAGCCCCAGGGCCAGGCTGGGAGGAAAGGCACTCCGGACAGCAAGGACAGACAGCAGTAAAGGGGAAAGCAGGCAGAAATTGGAGAAGAAGGTGGAGATCATGGGTAGGTTTCTAAAGAACATTCTTCCATGTTTTAATCACGATTTTATATTACCAACTAGCAGATGCACATTTCACATTGTCAAGGTTGAGTTCCAGCTTCCACTCCCTCATCACTTTCTGAAACAAATTCCTTAAGGATTGTAATTTTCCACATTTGGTTGCAGCTTGGAGAGTGAAAGGTGTAGAGTGTTGAGGCTCAGCAAATGCATGCAACACTTGTGGTTCCCCCCACCCCATACTACATTTCTGCAGATGCATACGCACGTTGATAATTTAACACACTCTGTCCACTATTGATAGTATATTGTTTGACAAATGACATGCAATAGAGAGGTGGTATCGCAAGTCATATGAGAAGTGACAGGGTCCATCTGGGCTTTGAACCTCAATTCTGCATTTCTGCACATTTGATTTCAATCTTAAATTGCATTTCCTGGTAAATGCTTGATTATCAGTTTTACTATTCATATTAGCATTATACGTAAAAAACATGAACACAAAAGGATAAATACATCTATATATGAAACACACCTACAAAATATTATTCTAACACTAGATGGAAGAAAGTATTTCCCAGATGTAATGTAAAATTGTTTTAGAATTCCAGCTGAAAAATGCCACCATTATTTCTTCCTAACCTGTTTTTTCTAACAACTTATTCTGAAAGTCCTATTTTTTCCTGGTAACAGTTGTATTTCACTTTTTCCACATGTCATTCCTCCCAGATGGGAACACAAAGTTGGACTGGAGAAGTTAACAAAATAGCAATAACATATTTTCTTCAAAATACGAACGCAGGTCACAACTTTGCAGTGAAATACTGAAGTATTAACCTTGTTTTGCAGAGGGGAAAAAACTAAAATCCACGGGGATGCCGTCCAAGCTGCTTGCTGCAGCAGCCGGCCCGGCGAGGGTGCTCGGAGGGGAGGCAGCGCCGGCGGCAGGGAAGCAGAGCTGCCCTCCCCAGGGGCAGCCCACGGACTCTGACAGCAACTCMGGCACTAGTAGTGACACTGTGCATAACCGCTGCGACAAACTTCTTAAATACCCCGTCAGCTGGCCAATACTTCTATCCTCCGACCTGGGACAGCGRAGTAGGGGGAGATTTCCCTGCTACAAGAAGCCGGCGAGGACCGCAGCCTGCTCCAGCAAGGGGCCCGAACGTGGGCTGCGCTCCGTGGGGAGAGCTCGCTGCAGCACCAGCAGTTCAGCAGCACCCGTGCAGATCCTCCCAGGCAGGGGCCTCGGAAGCATTTATGTGTTGAAACGGCGACGAGCACAGTGAGGCCGTGCCTAGGGCTTTCTGAAATAAGCAGCAATAAGCTAGCAAGCACAAAGCGTGATCTTTATCCAAGCATGTGCAAAAAAGCCTGTCTGAAAAGAGGTGGAGTAAGGGGTCTAACACCCCCCCCCCCGGGGCAGGACAGACAACATCTGGCAATGAGAGATGGATTACGCTAGCTGTGACATAAGAGAAGGTGAAGTGGCAAGAGGATAAAAATAGTGGGTGAAAATTCCGTGTTAATCTTAGAGGATAAACACTTTATATTGATGCTTTCAAGCCCTAGCTTTAGATATACATTCTTTAAAGTAAATTCTTTTTTTTTTTTTAAATAATTAAATCACTTCATGACTGCTTTTATGGCTTTGTTTTTACTAAAAGCCTAATTATTAGCATTTATTCGTTTCTATAAAAGAAACATCCTTCTATCAAGGATGTGAAACAACACACATTGCTAACTGAATACTGAATAAAAACGGCAGTCATTTACATGACTGACAAGTTTTAAATTTAAATGTTTTAATCACAAACAAAGCAAATCTGCATACAAAGACAGTTTGAGGATATAAGCATTTCTAATTGTTTTTTGCCTGTTATAGGCCTCTCTGTTATCAGAAGTGCAGCTTTTATCTTCAACTTTGAGCTCAGCCTGACAGCAAAAGAAAACTTTTTTCAATATTAACCTTTCACTTAGTACCCTCTGCTGGCTAAAACAAGTACAGACAGGGAAGCCAAAGCCCCAACCTCCAGTAATGAAAAAGATGCTGAAAAACCATCGKTGACCTTCAGCAGAGATGACCTAATCCGTCACAGGGGAGAAAGCTAACAAGCACACCCAACCCGAAGTAGAAAAATCAATACAATGCAATGCAATGCATCTCTCAAAGCCTGAGCAGATTTTCACAATGCAGGAAGTGTCACAAGTGCTCTCAGATGTATCACCAGCTCTATTCACTTTCCTAGCATTAGCTTTTGTTTAAAATAAAATTGCTACTTAGTCACCTTAGTCACCTTGTCTGCTCCTTCCCCCTCCTGCTCAAGGAGGAATGTGTACGAATCACATCATAACCCGATCTTCCCTCCTTCTCCCTTTCTACAGTGAAACCTTTAAGTGAGAAATTTTTCAGCAGCTATTATCTATGAAGATTTCCTGCCATGAACCGTACTGTCTACAGCTGGAGACCCAGCCGGTCACTGAGCGGCGGGCAGGGAGCACCTCACCCCTCCTGCAGGCTCTCCCTGCAGCCCGTGAAGCCGTTCCTTGGAGCAAGCCCTCGGGCACGGGCCACCTTTGAGCAGGGCCCTGCTTTGCACAGTGGTTTGCAGGCCAGCCTGCGCTCCTGGAGGAACACCGCTTTGCCTTCCCTGGGAAGGGGGCTGTACCTTGGCTACGCTCAGGTTCAGGACACAGCTGGCTGGCACAGGGGGTGAGTCAGCAGGGTACACCTGCTCCAGGTTTTGCCATCACCTCTCTGCACAGCTGACTGTGAGCAGAGCGAATAGTTAGCCCTAATCCAGCAGGCTTTAATGTATCACAAAAATATGATCAGGGTAAACTCTGAGCAATTGCGCTCAGCCTGCGCTCTGCTTAAAGTTCACTGCTGCTTTTCAAGCCCAGGAAAAAGCCTTCCTGCAGCTTGTATTGATCCGTCTGTCCTAGGCCTTACTTCTCCCTACGGACTGCTGGGATGACTGGCTTGACTCATGAGAGAATCACCAAGCAGAGCAACACATTTATCAGGCTCAGCTCCTGACCCAGGGCTCCACTGCAACCTCGCTGCTGACCCTGGCAGCCGATACTGCAGAAGTGTCTGCTTTCCTCTTGAAATTACCATCCCCAGCACAAACGGGTGACGGTAAAGGCAGAGCTCTCCTCTTGCCTTTTCTTTCTTGTTTCAGGAAAAAGCTCTGCAGGCTCACAAAAAACAGCAAAGCTGTTGGACGCTCGTGTCAAATAATGCAAGCGAAGCASAAGTCTGAAGTGTTTGTGTGCGCTCACAGGCCTGCCCCGGGTCAGGGTGCTGCCGGCGACCCAAACACCCCGGGGAAACCTGCCACTGTGCAACGACACCAGAAAGCTCTGCCCGCTCAGCGATGTGACATGCGATTCCTTTTTGTCTACAGCGTGTAAAAGCAAAGCCAAAACACTTCGCCAAGAGTTAACCACCAGCACGGAGAGAGGGAAAGAAGAAGAGGAAAGTGTCATAGGGAGATTTAGCACAAAAATGACCAGCCTTGCTTACGACATTTTCATAACCACATCAGGGAAGCCCTTTGCTGCCAAATATGTTACACCATTGTCTAGCCCTGTCAGACAATGGTTTTTAACTATGTCCTCATCATTAGGGAAAACCCCAAAGATCTGGCTTTGGTTCCATATATAATCTTGTGAACCATGCTGTAAACAGTCACGGGACTGTCGTTTTGTAACAAAGTCATGACCTTAGCAATTGCTGAAGTCCAAAGCAACCACTGGCTGAACTGGGCTCTTAGGTGGCACCCTGAGAAGGAGATGCCTTTGCCAGGATCCACAGGGACCCCTGAGCTGCTCTGCCAGGATGCCCAAGCCAGCAACGTGCCTGAAACAAGTCTCTGTCAGCAGGGAGAAAGCTCCAGCAAGCAGCAAGGTGGAGGTCTTGTCACAGACTTTGCCAGCTATAGGGATTTATTATTTTTTTAACCCTTTACCCCCAGACAATGGAAAGCTTCCTGACCATCACAGGTAACTGTTAGCTTTCCAGACCTCATGTGAGCCTCCACCAGAAGGCTTTTGATTTTCCCTCTTAGCATGCCTTTGCCAGAATTTGGAAGGATAAGGCTCCCTGAGTAAAAGTGCTTCATCTTTCATATTTCTCATCTTTGAGGGTGGCAGGGAAAGAAGGAAAAACAGAAAGCAGGTACTGGGCTTCACCTACCCAGAACTGCCTAGAAAGACTGCCAGCAGGAATAAGGTTAAGGTAGCTCAAGAAGTGTCACCCCAGACAAGCTCACCACAGCACCCTGGTTCCTGCTGGTCATAATGCAGTTYCCCATCTTTCTGCCACTGCTGTGTACACCAGGAGGTGAGCACCTCCTGACCAAGCCCGGCTCAGGAAAAGCTCTCCGCATGCCTTCAGGGGCATGCCTTCAGGGGCAGCCCCAGGCAGGTAAGGGGGACCGGGGCAGGGGGACAGCCAGGCACTGTAGGCCAGGTCTGCATAAGCCCGGCCAAGGTACGGCAGGGGCTCAGACAGGGAAGCTGTGCTCATCCTTCTCCAGGCCACTTGGTCTCTATTTAATAGCAACACAGCCACCTAAAGTTCCCAGGACGATTGCCAACGCCAAGTCATATCTGTGCTGTATAAGTCATATCTTGAGTGTATTCAGGCAAGAAACCAGATGATAAAAAAGTAAAAACAGGAGAGGGGTAGAGAAAGATTCTTCCTAACTACAGTTCATCTGCTTGAAAAAGCCTGTTTCAGTAACAGGTTCATTGTGAGAGCTTCTACAGTACTTTCCAGCTTATTCAGTCCCAGCTTTCTAATGTACCTCCCAGGTTGTTGRGGACCAACCACGGCATCAGGTAAGAGCACTCTCACGCTCTGGCACACGTTCAGTGCTGTTTTCTGTCCYGTATTTGCTAGCCACCTGTCATTTTTTTTTTTGACCTGTCACATGAAGTTTGCTGAGCAATGCACAGCGACGTCCAAGCCTTTTCCCCGAGTCATTAAGTTAATCAGTTAACAACTCTTCAGTACACTTGCATGGAATATAGCTAAACTTCCAGTATTACAAAAATGCTTGGATTGCCTAAGTTTGTTCCTTCCTTCTCTTTTGGCAATATTGCAGTGGGGAGTCCRCATCTCAGATCATAACAAAAACCACAAATGTGGCCAGCAAGAGCTGAAAAGCCTTCATTATCTACACCTTCCCCTGGCATAGTGTGCTGAAGCATTTTTCCACTAAATCTTAAAGTGAAAATCCCCTCCTGTTAAATAACAACACATCATTTCTATAAATTGTGCAGGCAGAAAGTTCTGCTTCCTTTTCCAGATGTGCTTCTCTGTTTTCGCTCATCTTCAATGCAAAGCATTTCATTTTCAGGTGCATTACCTGAGGCCCAGGGGATGGGAAGGTACCTCCTGAAGATCGCATCTCCAGAGAACTCCCCCATCCTTCTCTACGTATGGTCAAAGCCTGAAATAAAGATCTGATGTGTTGAGTGCTCAGCAGGCAGCAGTACCTCCTGGAGCTCTAAGTTTAACTAGAAATGCAACAGCAGGGACCCTTCAGCTACACATTTTATACTTCCTAGAGGCTTTTACACAGCCACCCAGTTAGGTGCACAATGCTGGTGAACTAGACTCCGGTTACCCATCCTGCCAGCACAGTATAGCAACTTAAAGTTTATGGATTGGATTCTCATCTCACTGAGCTGATTTTTATGGTAGCTTTGGGGCAACGTAAGCTGTAGCATGAGATATGAAGAACAAGCTGGTGAGTTGCTTGTTAGGGTGGTGACATGCAGGTGCTCCACAGAAGAGCCTGCTAAAAAAACCTGGCTAGTACTAGCACGGATAACATTACTGGCAAAAATTTGACACAGCCTAATTTAGGCTCACAGCTCATATTACTATTGATTTATATGAAAACGAAGCAGACTTTAGCCATGCTCATTTAAAGCAGTTCACAAGTTATTAGCTATCATACACTATATGAGGATATCTCCAATTTACAGCTCTAGAAGTTTGCCTATCTCTGTAGGTATTTGTATGCTCCTCATTTCTCTGAAATGCTCAGACACTGTAAACATTAACGACTTACCTCTCCCACTCCTGGGGAAGGCGTACTGTTTCTGTTGAACAGATGCACTGAGATCAGATTTGCCCAAGGTCATTCAGAGGGACAGTGGAGAACTAAAATATTTTTCAAGTCTTAGTTCAGCCGCAACTAGGAAGCTTTTTAGCCTACACCAGAGAAGATAAACTGAAAGATTAAACCTTGAGAACTATTCCAATCAAACAATAAGGCAAAGTATCGTGTTTAGCACCGATGACCTCCCTTTTGGCCCTGTTGAGCCAGATTCATGAACTTTAAGACCAACTTTTCTCTAACAGCAGAAAAGCCAATATTATATTCTTGGCCAAACCTGTGTACTGTTAATCTATTTTAGTCACACAAAATCCAGCCTACAACTGAGGTCCCTTAAACTCTAATCTCTTCTACACATTTCTGCAGATAAAAAGCAGGACCAATGTTTTCTAGCACTATGTATTATTTGAACCTAAGCAGGTGAGAAGCAGAAAAGGAGAGCAGAGGAAGGAGTGGGAAAAGAATCAAGGAAACATATGAAAAAGAAATACCAACTGAAAAGAAAAGTATGAATGGCATAAGAATACTGTGCTTTTTCCTCCTCCTGTCTATTTCTCCTCCATCACTTAGTTGCCTTACAAACACCAATTCTATTACTTTCTGCTTCATTCCTGGCACTGGCAAGCCTAAGCATTCCTAAATCGAAAGTCAGGCCCTCAGAATTACTTGATTGACTTACAGATCACACAGATCTTGAAAATAACACCCCTGCGGCGTGCCTGCAGAGTTCATTTCTTCACACAGAGCATATGCCCACAAGGAGCTTAGAGTAACAGCTGATACACTAAATACTATTAGAGAAGAGAAAGAGCTTCTTACTAGCTCTCCTTGGCCCTGACAGACCAGTCCAAGGCCAGCTATCTAAACCACAATGTTCTAGAGAGTTCTGCATTTAAACTCAGACCTTAAAAGGACAGTCATGCTTACCTATACTAAGCCCTTTACTCTGCTTTCTGATTTTCAAGTTATTAGGATTTACTCAGATCATGTTTCTCTGCCATCACATGGACTTTTTTTCTTTTTTACACAAAATCCGTAAATAAAACTCATGAGAATTAAAAAGAAAGCCAGAGTTAGCAATACTCTGGCTTTCTTTCAAAAGTAAGCTTACTGTAATTGATATTTTGCTCAGAGGCGTGTTGCAAACACTTGGGGCATTGCAATGTTCCCACAATTCTTCAAAGAGAGCAAGTCTGTTATTTGCAATCCACTTTCCATCCTCTGAGTCCTGTGACACAGATGGAAACAAGAAGGTTAACCTGGATGAGTGGATCAGCTGTTTGGTAGATGGCTCAGAAACCTGGTACAGGGATTTCACATAAGTAGCAAATCCCTAAAACATTCTGTTAGCATGGGAGTCAAACAAATAACCCCTGCCGGGACCCTTAGGTCACCCAAGCAGACACCTGAAGTTTTAGTCTACAGGATAGATTTGTTATACCTATATTTAATTGTGTCATAGCTAGAAGGCTATAGAATTAGCTGGTTGATAGGCTACAGTTAAAACACATAGCAGTCCATGGGCTCCCAGAAAGCAGCCATTTTAAGTGCCAGCAACACAAAGCAAAGAAAAACCGTGTGGAACAAGAGAGTTACTTAGTAGCCAGGAAACAAGCAGGTTATTAAAATGTGAAGGAGACCTTTAATTACTTGCAKCAGTTGTGGGAAACATTACCGGTTACATCTCTATAATAGATTTGAATTTACAAGTCATCACTGGAAGGCTGTAATCAATCCTGAATTTGTTTTGCAAGCCAGTTCAAAGAAAAGTTTAAATATGGAAACAAATGCTGTATCTTTTCTATGGAAAGAAGAGAATATTTTTTATTTCTACCAGCTTCACATTTCCAGCAGATTATCTTAAAAAAAAGCTTTTAAAATACAGCTGCAATCATCAGGCTTGAGAGGTATTACAGAACATGGAACCACACAAAGGGATTAACTCCTAATATCATCCAGCTGAACCCAGATGAGCTCATCTGGGTTTAACCTTCTGAATCCATTCCATTTGCAGGACCCAAGCAAAAACAATAAATCACAGCTAACAAGCAGGCAATTTTTATTTTAAACATTAAGAAGGATGGATGACTTCCCTTGCATCTCCGTTAAGGAACCAAATGTTTCCTGGAGAGGGCATGTTTGTCTGTTCATGGCTGCTACGTTCCCATTAGTGCCAGGCAAATAATTCATAAGGGATCATCTGACACAGCACATCCCTTTGAGCTCACAGATTGGCCATGAACGTACTGTATTTCTCTCCGATTCATTTGTGAACGCAGAACAAGGAGCACAGGGCTGGCAGGTGGAGTGCAACTGCCAGKTAGCACATGGACCTGGGGCACAGCATCGCACAGGGCGCAGATCTTTGCCTGGCCCAAATGAGAGAAAAGYTCAGCAAATTGGTTGCAGCGGATGGCAGAGAAGGAAACCCATCTCCCATCTCTCACTTGTACTTTGGCATGTCTATTCATAAACGTATTGGTGGAGCTGAAACCACCCTGGAGACCTGCTCGGAGCAGATAGATGGAACAGCCCTTGGGCTGCAGTGAGCCCCAAACAGGGAGGAAGATGCCCCACAGGAATCAGTCTGTGYGGTAAGTTGCCAGTGAAGGGAGGGCGGAATAGCAGGTAAAAGGCAATTCCAGTGGCTCAGGGTACGAATTTCTTCAGTGAATCTCTACCAAGAAAGACTAAGGAATTCAAAAAGGTCCAAACTGCTCCTTCTTTACCCTGCCTGCAACCAAGCTGACAAAGTTAAAGAAAAAAATTGGGACAGCAGGGCTTAGGAAAGTAGAGAAACAGAACATGACCAGTGGAACATTTAAGAAGGTTCTTTGCTGTTTTCCTGTGACCATTGACSATAACCTCTGCCCATTATCCGTCCCTGCAATGTCTCAGTCCTCATCATGCAACTCGAGTTAAGTGGGAGCTTCACAGAAGTGGGACTCAAGACTCRAGCGAAGCAGGACATGCCAGTACTCATTTCTCTGCACTGCAGGGCAGTCTTTGGGTATCCCATCCCCAGAGGCRGCTGTGCTGCCGCCCTGGGAGGGCACAGAGGGAGACACTTTGAAATGCTTTGCCGTCCATCCTACAGGAAGGGGTAACGCAGGACTGACCCAGCAAAATGGATCTCTCCCTGCCCCCTCCCAAAATCCCACCTCTCCATGTCCGAGAGCAGGCTGCCCCATCTGAAGTGCCCTCCAGCGATCCCTGCCCATACAGCCCCAGTAATAAAACTCCCTGCACCAGCACCGTGCTGCTGTTTAACCACCGGGCATTAGCCCCGGCTGCAGGACTGCCTGCGCAGGGCCTGGGAGGGCTGGCAGGGAGCAGGCACCCTTCTGGGCCCTCTGGGACCTCTTGGCCCTAGGAAGATTTTAGTAAATGAGCGTGATGATGTCAGTGGGGAAAGCGAATTACTGCTCAGAGCTAAGCGCAGGCTTAGCGCACAATTTCATTGCTTTCAGTAGCCATGAGCCAGGTGGCTGCTAAGTTCGGAAGGAAGAAAACTCCAAGTCTTTCCTTTTATTCCCCTTCACCCTGTCAAAAGGCTGGTTCTAGAAAAATTAGTGGTCAGTGCAAACACTGAGTGGAGTGAAGGGAAGATTGTCAGAAGGACAAGATGTAGCAGAAGAGAGACAGATGCACCAAAACAGATACTGAACAAAGTGTTGTGAATAGGATTACACAAGCTGAACTGCTCTGTCAGCCTCTCTCCTCACCCTTAGCTGAGAGAAGGACTCACTGCTTTTTTTTTTTTTACTAAAAAAAAAAAAAAAAAAAAAAAAAAAGAGGCAGAGAACCTCTTTCAGTTTCGGTAGGTTTCTAAGCTTCCCCAGCATGTTCCCCTCCTACACAGGCCAGAGGGCTGGAGGGGAAGGGCTGCTGTCAGGGTAGCCTGATGCACATCCACATTTCACACTCATTTGAGTTGGAARGCTGCAGCATGCTTTTTGGCATAATTACCTAAAAATCACCTGATTATTTTTCTTGTTCCATCCCGAGTTATACTTCTTTTGGCACCTTTATGCATCCCGCCTGTATTTTGTTTTGAAGTGAAAGCTCCCTCAGGAAGCTCCATGGCATAGCTGTACGCACAGATCCAGCCTGAGCCATTCAGGACAAACCCAGTCCCAGGGACAACAGTTGAAGTTAAGTGATCATTTACAGCACGTGTGACTTACTGCATAAGGCAATCAAAAAGAAGCAGAATTCCAAGTCTGATGCACACCATGGCACAGTAAATAAAACATTTCTGATTCGGAGGGCATGCTCCCACCCCCGCGCAGTGGCTCAGGCTGTGCTGGGGAGGCCGTGCTCTCCACCCTGTGCTGCCCTTCCTCTGCAACACTCCTCACCACAGGCTTCGTGGGAGCTTCTTTCAAACATTTATCCTTTCATTATAAACCACACTGAATAAYTACGCAATTTTTACTGATTAAGCCAATTTGATTGTTTGGGATGATTCAAATAAGCCACGTGATGTTAGTTCTCATGAGGGATGAATGCACAAACACTTTTGAGATGAATATCCATCCCATGGCATTTGAACTGCAAATATTCATGTGCAACTATGACATTCACTTGTTCAAAAGGCTTTTCTAGAAATAACAACTGTAAGTTTATAGGAGAAATCCTGGAGCAGTCTGAACAAGCCTGAAATGAAAGAGGGAGGAGAAATTAATTTAAGAGTCTAGTCCCTAGTCAGAGGTGTTATTACACTCACAGCTGATATGTGGCAGTGTTTTCCTCCCTCTCAAACAACACTGAATAGCTCCATGCAGAAACACTATCCCACTTCAAGAAAATTTCAAAGGCAACAACCAAAGGGGCATCTGCCTTCAGTTAAGAGCCAGGAATCTGGCCCTTCACTCCCCATTACAAAGTACACACCCAAAACAGGAAGCATACAACCAACAGAGCAAGGCAATTTAGGAGTAAGATTTCCAAAAAATAAAAAAGATAAAGACTTGTTGAGCACTTATCAAGTAATTCAAATTCACCTTCAGGACAACTGCTTGCTGAGTTTGTGCACAGATGCTGCAAAATTACTTTCAGCTGAGGTAATCTGGCAAGTTGAATATCAAATTTAACTGCTATTTTGCTCTGACCAGGGCAGAGCTTCTGCTATGTGGACCTCTTCCTTACTGTTAGTTTTCACTGTCGACCCCACTGGAAATGGTGAGTGTCTGAGGGCAGAGGCTGGCTCCAGGCCTTTTGGGAAAACAGCCTGCCAAGGTCATTGCCCCTGCCTGCATCYCTTCTGCCTGTTATTTATGTCCCCTGTTGCCCCGACAAGAAACACAAACACACGAAGGCCAAGCAGCAGACTCCAGATTAGTTCTCACTGCGCTGCTCACTGCACGTGTGTGTGCCAAGTTGTAGGTGACAGAGGAAACAAGCAGCATCCACACACGTGCTGGGCTGGCTCACGAAGCATATGCAGGGGTGCTGCTGAACAGAAAGACTTTCAGGCATTAGCTGTAAAGGCAGATTCAAAATGGGTGCCACTAGCTACTGCCACACACTCACAGGTGGACAACTTTTCCATGCCTGAGCTGGAAGAGAGCCCAGCACAGCTGTAGTTATGATGGTTGAACTACATATTTGATTTTTGTTTTCTTGCTTTACCTAAAGAATTGTTAAATTCCTCTATTTTTCCTCAGCTGCCAAACTGGGATCCAGCAGTCTGCTGGATAACAGGCAGCCAGCAATGAGAAACTGTGAATCCACAGAAGCACAATCCATTTCCTCTTTACCATTAAGAGGAATTAGACCAAAAGTTGACCACAACTGCTGAGACACATGGGTCACAGCTCCTAGCCACGGAGAATGTTACAGAGCCTTATCTTTCCCTGCTCCACATCAACAGCTCTCCGAAGTCACATGCAGTGCTCCTGAACAGTGCCTGGTTGATTGCAAGCGTAAAAGATGCTGCAATTGTAAACCTGGTTCCGTTCTACAAGCCTTCCTGGAGGCATTGCAGTAAGTCAGTGCAAAATCCACCTTGCGGAGTGCAGAAACCCAAACGGCATATGCCAGCCTTAGAAACCAGATGTGGCATGGGGATCTCAAATCCAGGCAGCCTCCTGGGGGAAGGAGCAACCAGAAGCCGCCTCTTCAAACACAAGCACCTCTTCCACCAATGCATGAGGCACTTGTACTAGTCAATAGATCACAGAGCAGCTAGGGCTTGAGTGACAGAAACCGTGTTGCTCCAATAGCTACATGCATCCTCAGCTTGCAATGGTTTGGGAGCAGGGGGGAGTCATCTGAATATTTAGTGCCATCCTCACATTTATACTTCATTAATAGAGAGAAATTTCTTTCCAGAGCTTCCATTTGTAAACATGTAACTCTCAGCACTAAAGATTGCTGCAGATGGCCCTTTAGCACTTCTGCTAGGATCAGGAAGCAGCAAGGGCCAGCCGCTCCCTAAGGGACAGGGAGGGAGGCAGGCACAGCAAGAGGGCTGGCAGGACAGGTGCCCTACCAGCCAGGACCCCCTCCCTCCATACCTGAGCAAGGCAAGCTGGAGATAGCAGCCTAGATCAGACAACTTCACTGTGGTGAGGAAGACCCTCAGCTAAGCCAGCCCACAGGTCTGGAGCAGCAGGGTGCAGGGTCCACAGCCAGGCACAGGCACAGGCACAGGCACAGGCACAGGCACAGGCACAGGCACAGGCACAGGCACAGGCACAGGCACAGGCACGGCTGGGCTGGGCTGGAGACCAGCACTTCTGCAACACAGCTCCAGCCAGAGCTGAAGGCTCCGGGCTGAGCTTAAATAGAGCTCCTGGGCCCATGGGCAGGGGCTCTGGGTGGAGAGCCAGGTGAGGCTGGTCAGGGCCATTCAGGCCCAGTAGTGGGACAAGTAAGGACTAGTTTCTCTACAAAAGGTGGCAGTTTGGTATCCAACAGAAAAAGTGAACTATCCAGAGCCTTTGTGTGTCTTTCTATAATATAGATGGTACTGGCTTGAGCTCGTTGGAGTGCCTCAGAACAGCACTGATAGAGAGATAATAGTAAAACAAAGCTATCTAACACACTGACTTGTCCTTATCTCCTGGTGCAGTGTGATTGTTCTCTGCTCTAAAAATTAAGGGAATATTGATGAAAGTTATTGATTGGCAGCTCTGCAGATTGATGAAGCTTATTSATTGGCAGCTCTGCAGATAGATATCCTGTGTCCATTCACAGAGCAGCCACTGCAGATAAAGACATGTCAACAGATGGAGCAAGACAGTGACAATTCTTCTCCCATGCTGTCAGGAAGAAACTGCTCTATAGAGTGGTTTCATCTCCACACAGAGTGTAAGCAGTGTGCTTGCTTAAGTTTTAGTCACTCAATGCAATGAGACTGCATAGTCTCAGTATTTAAAAGGCACTTTCAAAACTATTTAAAGTGTTTATACAACGTGATCCTTTCAGATCTCTCGGGGTAAGAAAGATTTCCATCCAGTTTGCATAACCTCCTTGTGCCCTTTCCCATTCCTGATGTGGCAGCAGGTTCTGCACAGCCTCTGACTGTGCTGGTGAGGCATTTGTGTACTCTCCCGATCAAAAGTACCCAAACGTGACTATAATGAGGAGTACATTGGGGGAGGAAGGGAGAGACAGAGAGAGAGATATCTCACCTGGAGAATAGGACTTACACTATTTCACAGAGGACAGTCATAACTTTCAATCACATCAGTAGATCCCAAAGTTACCTAGGGTTGAAAAGCTCCATATTCCATTACCAGAGATCAGGAGAGTGAGATGCCCTGTAATTTAACCCCTCACACAGTGGCATTTGTCTCCTACTTGAATACTCTGGATGCTTTGAAAAGTGCTGTTAATTCTTCGGAGTGATTCTAAACTACTGGCATTTTGCAGTTTCAAATACATATTGATTTTTTAATGATACTGTAATTCACCTTGTAGATCAATGCTTCCACTTGTGGATTTATACTTTTATTAACTTGCATTCTTTTAGAGAGATTATTTTGTCATAGTTCTTCATGGTATTATAAAAAAATAAATGGAATGGTGTTAAAAAAACAAACAACAGCCATTATTGTCAGCTATTACTACTGAGGACAAGTACCCATCTGAATGTCTGCATCTCTATTACCAGAACTGCCCAGAGGCCCATCAGCTTGTCCCGAGCCAAATGAATGCCTTTCAGCTCCTCACCAGGAGCTCCATGAACCCCAGGAAACACTCAACCATTCCTCTCCTGCTCACTTCAGAATCAGAGAGAAGAATGAAGTATTGGGAACCTAAGGCCTGAATTTAAGACTTACAGTGCAATGTACACTCACGCATGCCCAAAACAGGGATTTTACTTGTGATCAGGTTGCTTATCTGAGGTCAGAAAAAAAGACCTAAGAGCTAAGGACCTGTTTGAAAACATAAAGCAAAGAAATTTAAGACTTCAGAAGAGGTCAGGAAATTGAGGAACTTTTTTTTTTTTTTTTGGCACCATCTGACTTTTGAATGGCAGCAGTGTGGTGTAACAGTGAATCAATAAAGAGAATAAATGATGAAAACCTAAATGGACTCGCAACATCAAGCTGTGCCATACAAATCTGTCCACCAGTCCATCTCAGATAACACTGCATCTCAGATAACATTGATAAATGCCCTGAGACAAACCAGAGGTAGTAGATTAACTGATTATCATCCATTTCAGAACGCATCCATCTACTTGTAAATGTCAGTCTTAAGGAAACAGTCTTGCCTCCTACTTAATCTGCTCTCTTCTGAAAATCAGATCAGTGACTGAACTTTTCCCAGTTGTGACTCCCCGCAGAAGTGCACTGTTCACAGTACTCTGGGTCCCAGCTAGATCCTCACCCCACCCTGCTCCATTTAGTAATGCAGAAAGAACAAGAGGGTCATGATCTGCAAACAGAAAACAGTTGACTTAAAGGCAGGAGGAGCTGCATACTCACATACTTGAATTCTCAAGACTAATTCATGAGGGAGACAGGCAATCTGTGCTCTCATATATGTCCACTCTGTGAAACAAGTGGCGTCACTAAGTGTGCAAGTTCTCATTCTCATCTAAAGACAGGAATCTTTTTCCCTCAATGGAGAAAACAGCCTGCTTCCTAAAGGCTCTGGGGYTGGAGACACAAGTGTGAGGAATTCCTCCCTGAACTCCTTAGTGCAGAATTATATGTTACATACTGTGTATTTTCTCAGGGATGCCTGGATGGAGCTAATATCCCTGTTTAAATTGGAAGTATTATTATTTCATTCTACTAAATTTATTCTTATTTCTAATTATGATAATGTATCTATCATCCCTAGCATGGCTCCTTTCCAGCACTATAAATACACCTGTTCTTTAATCTGCAAAAGCACTGGATGGGTAGATCACATATTACAAATTAAATTTCCATTAATAAAGGTTCCCTCTTTCCTCATACCTGTGACAGAAAGGCACAAGAGTCACGCGCTCTGATATTTTGTCCTTTGGTTAGTGCAGCTCTGCAAGGAGGCAATCTCTTCTTCCTAAAATACAAAGACGCTGCAGTTGAGGCAAGAATCTAGGCTAAAATCTTTTGAATGACAGGCTAGAGGAGCAAGTACCAAATTTGTCACCAAGTAGTAGTGCTAGTGTCCAAAAAGCCTATGTGCTTTTCTTTTCTATTTTAGTTTAAAGAGCTGCTTTAGTTTAAAGAGATTTCCCACATAGAAAGGGTTTCCCTCTGGCCACCTCTCTGTGTCTCACAGGGACTTCTCCCCATGAGGAGTACCTCCATGTCTGGTGCAATGCTGGCTTGAGATAAATCTCACATCTGACATTGCCCCCCTCCACCCGTGTTCCCATCCCTACACTGTAAGTTCCACTCCTCCGAACAGAAAATGCTTGTAGAGCTGTGCTGGGAGCTAGAGAAGGGCCCAGCTGCAAATAACCCCACTGGAAGGGTTCACACCACAGGGCCAGGAATGGTTCTGCACATTGGCATGGGAGAAGCAAAAGGGTTGTCACTAAAGAAATGTGCATGTCGCAGAGTGATTTTGCTTCTAAAGTAAAAAAAAGTCGTTCAAGCTGACATAGTGAATAGATCTGATCATAGTCTTTACTTACTGTTACAGTTCTTTAAGTGCATGTTAAATACAAAGACAGTCTCCCCAGTAGAATACAGAGGATTGTATGTGTGGGCTCACCCTACAGAGCACCCAGAGCCACYGGAGCTTGGACTTTCTCTCCAAAAAAACCTCTCCTCACTTCAGGCCAGAGTGTTGCATCCACGGCTTGTCAGTCAAGCCCTCATCATTGCCTGACTATCTTTAAGTCCCATTAGAGGCTGACATAAAGTGTTAAAGCCAAGTCTGATTGTATCGCCTCCTGCCAAAAGTAGTAGGGAAACATGCTGTCTCAGGACTCTGAAGGTCAAAGACAGAGGCCTGATCTGTGCTGCAGAAACTATATACATCACAACACAACTGAGAAGCTGATACACCATCTCTCACAGGTGCCTGCTGTCCATTACTGACGGGCAGAAATAGAGGCAATGTCTYCACACAGGAGTCATCAATAGGCTTTTTAAGACATGTTTGATGGCAAAATTTTCAGGGGCAGCACAACCTGYCAAATTGCAGCCTAACTTCTCTACATATGGTTCAGAAATTGGTATTTTAATATAGGGAAAATATAAGCAGCTTCAGCCATGCTATGGCTATTCTAAGTTATACTTTTATGTTGCTGTGAAACTATTGCTATTATTTCCAGATGGTTATTTAGCTGTTTTCATTTCTGGCACCTAGAACAGTTTGTGTTTTTGCCAGGGTTTGCAAACATTTCTCAAACTTTCTTTAATCTTCCTGATGCTGGGTTTAGTAAGAAGGCAAAAGTATTGTATTTCCCACTGAATGGAAAGGGCAGACCAAAGACACACACCCGCCCAAAGCTATAGACTGAGTTAATAGTGGAGACAAAATTAGAAATAGGGAGAAAACTGGAAACCCCAGTACTGTACTAAATGTTCTTCATGGGGAAGTGTCATCTTCACAAATGGCATTGCAGGGAATCACGGTCAGGACTGACCAAGGCTGTGTGTTCCCGTGTGCCAGGCACGGGGCCCTCCCAAAGCACACTCAACTCAGTGAAAAGTCTCCCAGTGATGGGTATGAAATGAAATTAATTGGGGTGGGAACACGTAAAGAGAATAGGAAAGTGGAAGAGTAAGAGACAGGGCTCAAAGGAAATGTAAGCAACAAAGTACCAGATGTGACTTGTCTTCCTCTGTTTTGACCAGCTAATATTATGCCATCCCATTTCTCATATCCAGTTGCCCATGGAAGGAAAAAGGTGCCTCCCCTGGGGAGGACACCTATGAGAAAGTAAGCTTTTTCTCTTTTTAACAAATAAAACATGATCAGCAACAAAAGCCAAAACAGATTTTAATTAGACAGAGGACCTCTATAAGAGGACCTTAAAAGCATGAAGAGTTTGAAGCCTTTGCATCTGCATATTTAAATGCTGATAAATATTGTTGCTTGTGTAATAAACTGAGGGCACTTCCCTCATGAGTGCTCAGACTACACCAGCTAAAAGACCCTGACAACAACTGAGCTCTGGATCCACAGCAGCTCGGCCAGAGTTGGTGACTTTACAGAGTACCTCCAGGAGGAAGAAGAGTTTTATCCTCTATTTTCAAAGGCGGCTCTTAGCATGTCTTGCAAACCACATTTGACATTCAACCTGTCCTACAAGGAAAGAGCAGCTTCTGACACTGTTTCCTACCAGCTTCCACTCTTTTTCTTCTCTGTTTAGCTGGAAGGAGTGTGGACGTGTTAGCAGAGTGCAGGCCATTAGCTAGCAGGGGCGGTCAGGGAGGTAAGTTAAGACTGCTGAGCCACTCTGCCACCAAAAACCTCTTTGCAGTATGGTTTACGGTGGGGGAGCTCAGAGGGAGCAGGTTTTTCACCAAGGTATCATAGCAATCTCTGTCTCTGAGCATTAATATAATCTGCACCTGTGCTCTCTCTGAATAGCTTTTAGGCACTTCTGGCCAGGAACGAAGCCGCTCCCCAGGGTCAAGCTCAGCCTCTGTGAAAAYGCTCAGCCTGCTCCTCCGGTGTGGGGCCGCCCCGAGCAGCACRGTGCTGCGAGCAGTTTGCTGGTGATCACCCAGCACACGGGGCTGGCACCTCCCCGCTGCACCGTGGTACGCAGTGGGGACTTACGACCCTCCGGCTTTCCAAATAATGAAGGTAGCTGCAGTCTCAGATCCTCCTGCGGGAGCTGCCAACATGGAAAAGGTTTTTTGAGAAGTGGAAAATCTCAGGGAAATCTCTTATGYGGAAAGTTAATAGGTAGACACTCTTGAAGCAGCTTGGAGAAATCGTCACACATGTTTCATTTTAATAAGTGGAAAATATGTGGTCAGACTTCCAGATTTGTCAGCCTCTTTTGTGCATTAAGCAGCTATATAGAGATGACGAAATTGTGGGGGGTTTCTATCTCAAAGATAGAGGGGCCTACCTCTGGTTAAGCTGTGATGTTTGTGGCATTAATCATTTTTCAATTGGCTTTTTTAACTGTGCAATACAAGCACATTCTTAGCACCTTTCTAAGCCAGAATGGGTTCTCTGGGCCAAAGGCTCAGCTTCCTAACTGCTCACCCCTGTGAGAACTTCACTGGCAGGAGAAGCCTTGTTAATAATTCATGAGTGGTGCTTGCAGATTGAGGCCCTCAAGCACTTCTACTATTSTGAAGAAAGGAAAAAAAGGTTCGCTCTGTAAAGGTGTGACATTTATATTAAAAAAAAAAAAAACCAACAAAACTTTGAAAAGACTTTGTTAACTTGTTCATAAGAGCACAATGGAGCTAACAATCATCTGCTCTAAAGTTCCGAGAGCTCATGTGTGGGCTTCCAAAACCCAGGAATAAAGCCAGCTTGGCCCAAACAATGTTTCATTTGTCTTGACCACTTAGACTGCTGACCTTCCTTAGCTGCCTGTTAGATTTCACATCTTCATACGAGTGCAATGTGCATTCCCTAGTTTAGCTTCCTTCTATGGCTGGATCAGATTGGCATGTTGGAGTGTAAAGGTGAATTTCATTTCCTTGCTGTCTTGTAGTTGAAATATGATGGCAGAGAGACATTATTCCTTTGAACGTATTTCTCTGACAACCTGCTTTGCATTTCTGAGTAGATCCTTTGAGGAAAATCTATTTTCTTTYCCTACCTTTCTCCCCCAACTCTCTTTTAGCATCTTTCTCTGAGCCAAGATGCTTTATCAGATTTTTTCCCCTCCATCAGATGAATGTCAGGTGCATACTGCAGTGAAAAAACATTTTTAATCAATTAACAAAAGTCCTCTGCTGTGCAATCATTCAGCTAGTATGATAAAGATGTTCATCAGAGGTGATTATGAAGAGATTAATTCCTTTAGGAATTGACTGTAGCTTCCCTGACAACAGTGCTGGGAGCAGTTTTGCTTAGAAGGGTATTCTCCCAGAGTAGACATTTATCAACGTTTGGTTTCCCAGCAGTTGCTTGTTCTTTGTTAAAAGTTCCACTTCTCTGATACTTCCCCTATTCCCCTGTGAAAAGGGGATTTATTAGCATAAGTCAGAAATATAAATCTGGGATACCATATGTCAGACAAACTCACCCCAGGAGCCAGATAAGGGGCGACATGTTTTTATTCTTTGGCCTATGTAGTGCCAGGTTGTGGAAACTAATAAAACAGATCACACGTTCACGCATGTTGCTYCAGCCAAGAAAATCTGATAAACCTGCATTGTAAAAATGGAAATAGAACAGCAGCTCCCAGCCTTTAGAGGCAATGACCTGGAGCTAAAATGGTGTGGCTGTTCCCGCTCCCTCCTCTGCTTGACCTCCTGGCTCTCTCTATTCACCAACGCATTCCCTTTGCTCCTCAGACGTCTGCTCCTCTCTCTTCCCGGCTGCTCCTTTCTCTTCCCCACTGCTCCTCTCTGTGTCAGGAGCAGGGAGCAGACACCGCTCCCGCACTGCCCCTGCCATCTGGAGCAGCATCCCTGTTGCTCTGTCCCTAATTGAATTTGAAGAGAAGCAGGGAGTCGGTCTCAGGAAGAGACATTTCCTGACCCTGCCTTATGACTCCTCCAAATGCCACGTCTGCTGGGAGAATTAAACACCTCCTGAAGCTCTGCTCCTTTTTGCTTCCACAAGTTCAACAGTTGCCTGCTGTTTACCCTGTGGCCCATCATATCTTGAAATGATGTCTTTCTCCTACAGCCAACTTGCACTGTAGCTTCCTGCTAGGGTGGCCCCTTCTCTCACAGGAACGTCCCACCCTTGGCCCAAGTCCCAGTCCTGTGTCTGCAGAGCTATGAAATGTGTTTTTTCCTACGTGGAAGGGTTAGACACGGCCCCCAGCTCCCCTCTCACTCTCTGAGTTGTGTGTAAAACARCAGCCAGCAAAATGAGTTCTCAGCAGCCTGGGGGACAGACAGCACCCAAACACAAACAGCCCTCCGCATGAAGAGGTCGGGGCAGGGAATGTCAAAACCTGATGTTTTTTCTTCCCATTGCACAGGGTAGGCCGTGCTGATGGATAACCTGTTTTATGGCYAGTGAAATCCGGCAACAAGCAATTTCTAATCATCACTTAAGGAAAGTATGAAAAAAAGTAAATTGACACGCAATCCAGATGAACTTACAGGTGCCAAGGCTCTGGCAACATCACAATATTAGGTAACTTATTCTTAGTATCAGTCCTAATATTAGGCAGACACAAATTAGAATCAAGTCTGACCCAAGCCAAAAACAATTCCATGTAGGGAAAGTGAAATTAAGTTCACAAGAGCTCATAGATAGGGAAGGAAAGTTCAGGGATTTCTGATGATCAGTCCTCTTTGACAACCTGTTCTTCAGACCTTGGAGGAAACTTCAGCCAGAAATGGTTTGGCATTACACTACCAGAACCCCCAAAAGAAAACTGGACATGGGAGCAAGAAGCCGAGGGGCTGCCAGTGAGCGGGGCTGGCAGTGTGGGCCATCACTAATGGGACAGGCTTCTCAGACCACTCCATGCTGAAGCAGTCCTACTCCGAGCAGGTTCCTGGAAAGCTGTGCACTGATAGGGAGCGCTAACAAGGTGGCGAAATTTCATTTCACGCTGAAATCTAAAGACAAGACTCAGTAAGAAATGGCCACTGGCCAAGTGGTAAAATAAATGAGGCCAGTGTCAGGAATAAATCTGAAAAGCTGGACAACACCAGAGCTAATCTAATGTCRGAAAGAGTATTTTAACACAGACTGAGTCTGACACGTAGTAGCTGTGTCAGTGAAGGGAGAATACTGAATTAGACCCACATGAGCTTGTGGCTGCACTTTCTTTGCATACGTTTGCCTCTGATTCAGTAAGCACTAAGCATCATGTAAAGGGTGGAATTTCCCCAAATCCTCTGTGGCCCTGCCTTTGCAGTGCCATCACTACTTCTTCTCTTGTCATAGGACTCTCCAGAGGCCCATCCATGAGTCCAGGAGCTTGCCCATGGAGAGTAGGGGTCACATGAATACAGCAGAGGCACAGAAAGGGCAATATCTCTTATCCCTGCCCCAGATATCTCACGTAATCCTCCAGAATGAATGTGCCATTGGAGCTGCCTTTGTTTTCCCTAGTTACYCCTTGTGCTGCAGAAGCCTCGCGGCTTGATTTGGTGGAGTCACGGTAGKATCAGTGAGCCTGACTCACACTTTCTTGGGGATGGAGATGAAGCCACATGGTTCTGGAGTCAGGACAGAGTCACGGTTTCTACCCAGACCATGCTGGGACTCTAATGGATAACTTGCGATCTGCAGAATGTGGGGGCCAAACATCTGCCATAGGAAAGAGGRAGCACAAGGAAAATGAGCTGAGAGTATTGCAAAGGAAACCCCTCTTCTGCCCAAGGGCTGAGCAGTGCTCAGTCACTGCTGTTGGAAACTGCCCGGAAGCGTAGACATTAATGTTATGCCAGATCCGGTGTAGAAGCAGAGAGATTCATTCCATTTCATTATGAAATGATACCAAGCACCATCAAGTGTCAGTTTTAAAGTTCATAATTTATAAATTAAGTGTAAATAGCCCATGTTCTAAGCTCCTCTCCAGCCGCTCATTTATCCTTCCCCCATGAAAAATTAATGAGTCTATAAAATAACTTGTAAATTTAGAGCAGTCATGTTTTTTTAAAATATCAACAGTGCAATTTTCCTAGAGACCCTGAAGCATTAGCTGGCTGCAGCCGCTRCTGTTAATCACTGGTCTTAGGTGTGCTGCTATGCTACAGAAAAGGTTTTGCACCTCCTGCTAAGACTCCTGCTGCAGACCAGTACCAGAGACAAGATAAAGCACTCTGGGTATTAGGCTGTAYAGCACGTCCCTGCTTTAGGCCGCCTGGCAGACTGCTTCCTTCAGGGGGTGCTTGAGGACTTAACATCTTGTCCAAGACATCAGGAGAAGAATTAGCAAGACAATTTTTATAATCAAATTTTCTAAGTGGAAGATTCACCCCAGGCAAAACTTTTGGTCTGTGGGAAGGAAAACAAGTAGAACCAGATCAGCTAGCTCTGTATTTCCRCTAAGAGGATTCCCTAAGGGACTCTCTCACTATTTTGTGACCTTTTGGGCTTGCCTCGGGACAAAAAGTTGCATTGGTCATTTTGTAAGGCCCTCTGCAACTTAGCAAGGACCTGTATTCCTGCCCATTGGGGTGCACGCATTTACCAATCCCATGGAAAGATCAGAGAGGGATAGAAGACAGTCAGAGGGCCATAGGAGACAGGTAGGCTGAGGAACAGACGGGGACACGCACAACGCTCCRGGTGTTGGAGTCATGAAGAACCACAACAGAGGAGTGCAACGGACTGGTCCGGAGGTACCCACRCGGGTGCGAAGGCGGCTTTCCATGCAGTGGAAGACATGCCCCCACACCTCCATTCTCTTCTGCCATCTCTGRGGACTTTGCTCAACACCCAAACAAATGAAGCCTATTCAAAAAGAAAGACGTTCCCACACAAGAACTCTGTATCAAAATGCATTGCTGCTTGCTGGTCTGTGCTCGGCCAGGGATGCTGGAAGAGGAGACAGGATTTTATGGCTGCTACGGCATCACAGCAGGGGATGTTCTGTATCACAAGGGAGGGTGATATCAAGAGATGCAGGATGAGATCGCTGTAGGTTGAGCTCCATGATTTTCTGTTCACTTTTATACTTATGCTTAACATTTGGAGGGATTTGCTCAATAAAGAATTTTGGTTAAAAAGTAATTTCACAGAAATAAACTTATGGTTAAGCTCTCTCATGAAATATCCAGCTTTTTTTAATTGAAAAGAAAAACAACACATTAGAGTAAACAGGGCAGAGTAAACAAAGCACAGAGATTACTTTTCCCCTTCTGTATACATATGTATGAGTATGTTCTGTATTCCTTCTTCTATACAGTCTAACTCTATCACAAACAGTAGGTCGCTGCGACAATTTATGACAAAAGTGGCAGATTTTATTAGATGTAATGTTAACTTATTCATTAAATCCCTACAATCAAACATTAAAAGGGATACTATTCCCCTGGGGACAAGATGGAGAGATGAACGTAATAACTTTATCTCTGTTGCATGTAAAATATTTGTAATTGAGCAGAAAGCCTGATCCCAAATGCTTAAAAATATAAGGCCAGGGCAGCAAATGTGATTGGATTACTTATAATCTAATCATTTTGCTCCATATGTGGCCCCCAATCTGTTTAGGATTGTTAAAATTCCTGGGTATTGTAGTGCCTTCCCCAGAGAACGCTGGGAAGAGCTATGGACAGCCTGGACCAGATGGGATGCCGGTGACTCCAGCCAGCAAAGGCAGAAAAGAGGACAGTGGTTAACTCCTCCTCTGCCGGCCACCACGGAGGAGGTCCGGACAGGAAAATTAATGCAGGCTGCTTTCCAGTACTGTAAAAGGCAGTTTATAGCTTAAAGCTCCCGGGGGCAAACTGCTGCAGCCCGTGGGGACAAAGCAAGCAAGGACCGATAATCACATCCTTCTGAAAAATTGTTCAGTGCTGTAGGTGGAAATTTCGGTTGCTTGCAAATTCCCCTGGGTATGTGAAGGAAGGAGGGCTCCCAGAAGCCCAAGAGGGAAATGAAATGCTGTAAATGAAACCAGCATCTACAAGATGAAAGGCCTCTTGGTCGGGTCGAAGGTGTTTTTAGAAAGCTTACGGAGGAGCACAGGATCAGAGACCCTCCCCTCCAGAGGAGTGAAATTCGGCAGGCCTGTGCTTGATTTATGAGCAAGAGTCTGGCTGCTCAGCATTCCCTGCCCCTCTCTAACTTGTCACTGAAAGGAGCTAAGCCGGCACTTGAGAACCTCTGCCATAGGAAACACTTGGATGCTCCTCCTCCACCAGGGTGGATTAGTTCTATTTATACGGGTTTAATCCTTTGGCATATAAAACAAGCGACACTGTAGCTAAAAACAAAATACAGGATTACCCTGTTAAAATGGCGCACTGATTATGGACAATGCCACTTCTTTCCTTCCTGTGACTTTCTTAACCAGCAGCTTTTAGCTAAGCTGAAAACCTCACATTATTATTCCATACCCGCCCAAACTGTTATGCTGCTTTGATGGCTTGAAGGGAATTTTGTAGGTGTTTTCTAAGGCATTATTTAACAGGATTTAACCTAAAATCCTGAAAGCCTAGGGGCATGGTAAGAGGAAAAGGAAATGAATATAGCAGCTCAAGACCTTCAATATGTTTTCCTCTTTAATTCATAAACAAGCTGGAGTAATACTGACTCCTGGCTGGGGACTTGAAGATTTTTCTGTTGCACTGAATTTACACTTGTGGAGGAACAAATTCTGTCATAAAAATAAGGAACTTTCCCATTAAGTTGGATATAGTCACCTCAGAAGCACTCTCTCACATCCCACAAGATATGAGCTTTGCACAGGAAATCTCCCCTACATCACGTCTATTATTTCTCAACAGACTCCTCTGACTAAGTACAATCATTCTTAAAAATATGGAATACGAAAAATAGTGAGGGGCAATCACGTGTCCATAATCTTTAGATTGTTGCTTACTAAAAGACCCTTCAAGGCTATCTTTAGTTTCAACAGCATCAGAAAAAGGTAATTTTCAAGTGTAAAGGTGCCAGCATCTTATCCTGGAGAGGGACTGCTAAGCAAAAAACTCATGTGTAATTTTAGTAGATACAGAAATTATCACTATATAATTCCCCGGAGAACTTCTCAACATAGACATGCCATAATGGGGGCTATGGATCCAAAATRTAGAAGGCCACTGGCTTTTTATCCTACAAACCCAATATGTACTGCCAGGACAACCCACCAGCTTCCAAAACAACCTATTCCTATACTCTCACCTGGGTATATGCTGCAGGAAAATTCCAAGTCTGCTTTTGACTTACAGGCAATTCCCTGTCTCCCCTGTTTATTAATGTCTCTGAATAGGAACAGACTAGGGCTTTTCTTATCAGACAGTCCTTTGAGTGCTTGTGAATTGCCAGGATTTGACAAAACCTGGAAGAAATAGAAGCAGCTGCCCCACTACGGTACYCTCAATAGGTTTTAAGTGCCAGACTTTTGCTTAGGCTCGTCTTTCACAGCTTCAAAGGAAAGTGTGATTCTTTCTGGAGCCCAGCTGTGTGTATAAGAAGATATTTTTTGAGCAATAATACTAACCAGAAGTATGTTAACTTCTCAAGGACATACTAGCTCCAGTAGGTATCAAGCAATGATTCCGACAATCCCTCCACTTGGGAGGGGATTTTTACAGAAATTTGCACGCCCCTTTCCAGAGCCATAAGGACAAATCAGAAGTTAGATTCTTTTGYGAAGAGGAATAGATTGTAACTTGCAGCCATGGAAAATGTAAAATAAATGCAGATYTGATATGGAAGACATTAGAAAATGTCAGACATCCATAGCTACTTCCACTCAGGGCTATGAACATAGTTTATAAATGCTAATTAGTTAAGAAGGTATTTTGCAGACAGATAGGTAGCTGGGAGCCAAAAGAACAATTTCAACTCAGTTGTTCATAGGATATATGTGTGTGCGTGTAAAAGACAGAAAAGGAGAATATTACTTGTCTCATAACTGAAAGATTAGACTTCTATTTCCCCATGCATTTTTAATGTGCTTACAGAGTTTCATGAAACAGAACCCCCTGGGCAGGGCCGGGGGCGCAGGGAAGTTGTCTGTGCTTGAGTAATGGCCTGGGTTACAGCCAGGGCCCGATCCAGCAGGGCCGTGCAGTCCTGTTACTACTCTCCCATGCATCATACTAATGGGGGGGACGAGAGCTCTCTTGGCCCTTCGCACGGATACCGGTTCCTGACGAAGGTGACCTGACCATCTCAAAGGTAGGTTGGCAGAGCAGGGGAATCGCCTCATCAGAAATACATGCGATCAATCTTTTTGCATCCCCGTTGCCAAGTACAGAGCAGCGGTGCACAGTTATCAGAGGCGTGCTGCACGGGGTGGGCTGGGGCACGCTGCCCTGCTCTCCGAGCATCCTTTTGAAAGGGATGCTGCGAAAGAGCAACCAAATGCCGCGGGCAGGGAGTGCTGTGGGACAGTGTGCTGTCAGTAGTGCTGTCAGGACTGTGGGACGCTCCTCTGGCTGGCAGGATCCCTTACCTGAATATGGAAACTGGGACTGCAGTTCCAGGAATTACATATCTGAAGCGTCTTTGAGAGCTTCAAGYGAGATGCCTGTCAGCCTGACTCTGTGCTCCAATTTCAACAGAGCGCCTTTGTTTTTAGCGTTATTGATCTTTTAGCAGAGCTACTACATAACAGAGTATAAATCAAGTCTCTGGTGTCAAAGGTGGTCACCTCTTGCTTTTGTGAAAAGTGTTGATCGCCAGCAGGGTTGGGACAAAAATAGGATCTCTGGAACAGCCCTCCTGAATTCACTGACTCAGCTCTGAGGTGCAGCAGAGCCTGCTCATTACAGACTACATTTTTCTAGTGAGAAGTCTGTTGTATCAATTTTATGCCAAATCAAGGGTTTGATTTATCCCTGTTGTAGCTCCACTGGGTTCAGTCAAGCTATATGAGTCATGAATTTAGCTGTTAACTTTCTCCATAGAGAATACTATTTATTCCTTTGCTTCAGTGAACCGCTAAATCTACAAACATGCATCCTCCTCCAGCAAAGCATGTAAGCACACACATATGGGAAGCACGCCRGAAACTGAGAGAACTGGACTACTTCCATACTTAAACCATCTTGTCAGCCTCTTTCACCTGACATCCTTGCTCGTATTATTCAGCATGAGACAGAGTATTCCTCCAAGCATTTGGCTTAACACAGCTGAAATGATGGCCAATGGAAAGACTCCTATTGACTGCCCTGGAAGCTCAATTGTGCCCTGGGTAATAGCTTGTCTTGATGGCAGTGGGGAGCTTCAGGGAGGATGAGACAGTGAGTCCATCCCTTCTATAACAAACATGTCCACTGCGTCCATATTGACTACGGATTTTACCAGACATGAGGGATGTCTGCTCCTGAGCCCTGCCCAAAGATCTTCCTACTTAACAACACTGGTTACTTCCTTACAATTCTCTCTGCTTACTCCCATGAGTCYCTCCAAATCTCAGCAAAAACACACTGTAGTCCCTACATTATATTATGGCCAATATCTTTTCTCTTGTGGCCTGTTTTCAGTGCACATTTTTTGATGCACCTCATCTGATCTACATTTCCCTCTTCCAGGCCTGCTCTGGGAATTTACTGGACTTCACAGCACCTTTTTTCATGCTTCTCTTTCATTAGGGGAATGGTTTGCTTCTGATTAGGTGCTYATATTTTCATTAGTTCCCGTATCTGTTACCCAGACATTACCTGTTCTGGATTTCACACCAGAATGACAATTTGTCTGAAAGATCCTATTTGCTATTTACCCTACTTTTGCTAGTTGTCTCACATACACCTTGCAATGCCCTTTCCTAGCTCGACAGTGCCAATACTCTGATCATATAGTGCCAAGGCTCCCACATGCAGTCCCTTTTTTAAAAGCCCAGTTGCTCAGCAGAATTTTTCTGGAAATAAATTTTTAGCAAGCATTTGCTGAACAACATCATAGTTATTTCTGCCATCTTCTGCAGTGAGAGTAAACACACTGTAAATATTTCTTTCCATTACATCAGTTGATAAGCAAATTTACATTTTCATAAGGATCTCCTGTGTAGAATCTGTTGAAGCCTCTTTCTACTTCTCCCTCACCTGCCCCTCTTAGCAAACTTTTAGYCTTGGGAAGGCTTAAATAGTACATCTTCAAATCCAGGGGGACAATAGTAAAGGGTGACTGCGAGTCACTCTCTACACACGCTGAACAAGAGACTTTATTTTAAAATAAATAAATAAAAGGCCTAGCCTCCCTACTATACTCTGTCATTGCTCCCTGCAAAGTGCCTGCCTAGAAGCTCATGCAGGTTTCTGGGGCTTGCCTTTCTGAGCAGACTTGAAGCAGCTGAGTACACATCCCCACAGGGACAACCCCAGGGCTCCTTCCCTGATATCTCAGGCCAAGAGGCCAAGAAGTACAAGGAGCACACGGATCCTGGCCGTACACCGCTCTCGCTCAGCAGGAGCAGGCCCTTTCAGGACCACGGCTKTGTAGCCCCAACGGCAGAAGCAATTGTTTGCGCTTGCTGTGAGGCATTTCCCATGCACCCTTTTCCTGCCTGCTCCCTCAGCCACAATACTTTCACATCAGAAATACTCCCCCAGCCCATACACTTTTGGRGTTTCTTTCTTACACAGCCTCCGTGAGCCAAGAAATCTGCTCAGCTCTATTCAGTAGATTCCTGACAGTCTTCAAAGGATTGCTAATTCCAGTCCGTGTAAAAAATGCAGAGCATTCCCTCCCTTACAGCTTTTCCCCTCTGTGAGCCAGTCAGCACCTGTTGGGCCATAAAAACACACCAGAAACACGGTACCCCTGAAACTACCTGAAACTTCTGCCATGCTGTGGGCAAGGAGATCGCATGCTCCATGGAAGGGCCATCAAGCTACTAGTGCAAAACTAGTTTTCTGGAGGAGATCGGTGTGCCCCCGGCTGGCTCGGATTAAGGGCTAACAAGGGTTAACAGTGTTTGCTCTCTCCATCTCACCCCCTCCTCCTCACTGTGCATTTCTGTCAAAGACCTGCTCTCTGGCCAGCCACSGCTGGGATGAGGCTGCACTCCGGGCAGGAGTCACGTCCTGCTGCCGGGGGCAGCACACGCCGTCCTGCTTCACAGCCCTCCAGAAGGGACTCTAGAACGGGAAGAGCAACAATCAGAACTTTGAAGATTTCAAAATTATGCAAGTTTAAAATAACCTTTGAAAACACCCGACTTAAGAAAATACCAAAACTCTGGGTTTTGTTGTTGGGGTTTTTTTTGGTTTGGTTTAGTTGTTTTTGGGGGTTTTTTTTCTTTTCTTGAAAGACTGCAAGCATTTTAGTTACTATGTCTGTTCAGGAGCCATATGGAAAAATCAGTTCTGTCCTGTTAAACTGGTTGCAGAGTTTTGGTTTTCATCTGTCTACAGAGATCTGAAAAGTCTATGTTGTTTTATTTTATGATTTTTCAGCAAAGAAAGCGAGTGGTCTGGGGATCATCTGGCCAGGAACATAATAGGTAAGCAGAGTATYTTTTGTGTAACGTATTTCCAAGAGTCTGAGAGTATACTGTTTGTGTAATTGAGTGAAATCAGCCTTTAGGATGATGTTGTCTTTGGGATAAGCTGATTATAGGTTGGTTGGTCGCTTGGTTTGTTTGTTTTCCTGGACAAGAAAAGCTGAGCTGTCGTGGTATCAGTGYGGTTTGCAAGACCGTGTCATTTAAGCAGCAGAAAGACTTTTTTTTTTTCTTCTCCTTAATCCTCTCCGAAGCACAGAGCAACTCAGATTCTACTGTCAAAGGTAAACCAAAATATTTGGGGTTATATTTTGAATCTGCAAGCTATATTTAGACTACAAGAATAACAAAGTGGCAAAGAAGTGACTCAGAGTYGTAAGGAAAGCTCTGTTATAAGAACATTAAAAGTGGAATTGATATAATAATCTTTATTATTTCAACTTGTTCAGATGGTTGTTTAATTTTGCATACAGCCAGGAGCTAAAAATATTACAAAGAGGAAGAAAATATCCTAACTTTATTAGGATGTTAAGTAGGACATTCAGATGACCCAGTAGTGGTAACTTCAATAATCATCTCACTGATACTAAAGATGTGAGTTACTCTGGGAATCACAGATGAAAACAAATTTTGTACATAAAAATCTACAGATTTATTCAATACTATGTTTAAATGTGCATGTTTGAAATGGATTTATAAAGGAACTGGTCCTTTTATAAAGTCACTTTAATTGTAATGGAGATCAGGTCCTGCTGAATTGCAGATATTTTGACTGCCTAAAATCTTCTGCACATTTGCAGGCACCATGAGGATAGGTCTGATGTCAGAAACTAGTAAAAATTACAAAGGATGGAGCCTGTCTCTTATGTTTTCTTCTATCATTAGCCAATAATCAGATTTAACCAGGATCTTTACTCCTGGCTGCTTGTAAGATGCAATAAGCTACTTTTTCCTCAAAAAAGGGATCTTGCTCACAGAGCTCCCTCTGCTTTCCAAATCCCTGAGCTACAGCTGGCACCTGTATTAAAGGTCTATGCCCTTCTTCCTTCTCCCTTTCATGCCCTTTCCACTTTTGCACTTTCCTCTCTTTCTGAAACTGGATGTGGCAGACAAAAAAGTTGTAAGGATAATCTATAACATCACATAGTAGTATACTGTCCAAATTTCTTGTCCTAAMTGGAGTCTCCCACCTGTGTAGCTCTATGCAACATACACAGCACAGTTTAAATGATGTCTACATTTGCAGAGATGATTTTTGGGACTGTTTGTGTACATTTCTTTCATAGATTCAAAGCTGATAATAAAGCTTCCTGCAAAAGGAAAGGGCATACATGATTTTGTAAAAATCTCTTATCAGAGTGAATACAACAGAGCTGTTACAGTAAGCAAATGCTGAGATGGGCTGGAAGTGATGCAGGTGTGAAAGRGATGGGCAATACAAAAATCTCAGAATGATTTATCCAGCTACCCTACAGTAATAAAGCCTTCCTCCAAATGAGATACACAAAGAGCTTAAAATCTCCTAAGTATCTGTTTAGGGATTCTTATCCAAGATCCTCCACTTTYCATCAAACAGTATCTTACACTGCTCTAAGTTATTCTGATCCTCTTCGCTACATATACCTACAGTCACGATGGATGAAATAAAAATTAAATGATCTCTGGCAGAACAGCAGAAGCAGTGTTTGGGATATAGTGACCTCCTGTGAGTTTGAAAGTGACAGTTCCATTACAAATAACCAAGCCTTGAAATTTATCAAACGAACACTATAAACTAGGAGAAATATTTTAAATGTAATTCTTTACTCATTTTGCCAGTGAAAGATTTTTTTTATAACTGTCTTGTGATATTGCACTTGTGCTACATTGACTATATTTTTCTACAATAAAAGACTTCATAGCAGCTTCTGACATTAAATCTTTGCAGAGAGATCCTCTGAGAAATATTTTTCTGTGAACTTGAAGCAATTCAGCAAAATGGAGACTGGCACTGTCTGAATGCCTGGCTTGCTGTGATTATGATAAATACCAGGAAAGGCACAGAAAGAGRCAGTCACTGATTATTTTCTCCCCCAAGACAGCAATTCCAATTCAGTTTTGTCATCTCACTTTGCAGTACTGAAGATGTCCTGGTTCTGGTTTTATCTGCCTCTCCATCTTCTCGTGGCGGCTTGCTTGTGTCATTCCATAAAAGCACCCACCACCAGTTCCCAACAGAGCTTCAAGACCGATCTCTTCAATTTCTACCACTCTCTGATACTTGCTGATGGTAAGGAAACTACAGTTCACCTGCTGAAGGATATACCTAAAAGGTAAGAGCGAATCAGTCACTCCTATTCTCAGATACTTCCCTATAACACTGGTAGCTGCACGCTACCAGGACAAGCCAAGAATTGCTATGCACCTGCACAGCTCTATCAGTGTCCACTGAATTTCCAGAGAAATGCCCCAATGCTGTCAAGCTAAAGTGTCATTACCTTGCCCAGAATCTGGAACAACCCTCTGAGATGAAGTTTAGATTCACGTCCGCATTTCAGGCAGCTATCTGTGGTGTTTGTCAGAGCAGGAGCAAAGCTGATACAGAACGGGTGAGCTCCAACAGCAGTCGTGTCACATAAGCAGCCGGGCTCCAGAACTGCAGAGACACATCGGSCATCCTACATTCACTGTAAAAGGCAAGAATTTTACCTACCAAATTAACTATCCCAAAAATCCATAGAATATTTGCACAGGCTTCTTTTCTTATCAGAAAAACTTCTGCCAGTGTCCTGCATGCTGAAGTGTTTTTGTTGAATGTTACTAAAGCTTGCTAAGATCAAAAGTGCTTTGCACGTGGAAATTCCACAGATTGTTCACTTCCCCAAAATATCTGCAAAATTTTCTGCCATATCTAGATATGTAAGTGATCTAGATATTACAGCTGGCACTGCATCTTGGCTAGCAAAGATTGATCTGCTTGTTTGGGAAGAGACGCACTTCAAGTGGTTTAATCAGACTCCACTTTGGACAGTGACCAACACATACAGGTTTTGACATACACCCGAGCAGAGTGGTCATGGAGCAGAGAGTGAGCCAGATGGTTCAGTCTTGATATGCATTGTACAGAAAAAAACTGGAACATGGCACATGTTCTATAATGTGACGATGCTCACAAGAGCAAAAGTAGGAGCTCTGCTTGTTAAAGGTAAATGGGTATTTAAATCTCAGAGAAAAGTGAATTTTGCTATGCTCTGGTGGCATAATATTAAGACTGCAATTAGGAAGCAAAAACCCCTTCAGTTTAGATGATCAGGAAGGACCTTATGAAGCCCAGAGTCATCCAAACAGGAAACCAAGATATCACAATTTTGGCCTAAAGTAAAAGACTCAAGAATGTGGAGCTGTTTCCAGTGAAGCTTGACTCTGGCCCAGTAGCCGTATATCCTGAAAGTAAGCCAGACCTCTAGGCTGACATGATCTATCCATCATGACTAGGCTTCTCTCACCGATGAACAAAAAACCTCAAATTGCCTTCATTTAACTGCAGAGTGACTGACACAAGTCCAAACATTTCTGTGGCTGTATACAGTCCATATATACCAAAACAACAGAAATAAACAGAAGACTAAAGGAGTGAGACAGGAGGCTRAGCTTTACTGTAAATAAGCAGGAATCAAAACCTGACAGAGTAGACGGATGTTGCTTTGTACTCATGCACAGCAGCCTCTGTCACGAAGGCAAGTAAGTTAGAACTGCCCTGGATGAAACTGCCATTGACATCTGATAATCTTCAGGATTGGCTAAAACTATTCTGTTATATCCGTTTCATCTGACATCCAGGAAGACCTAGATATGCAAGCACATATGAGAGTATATACTCTAAGAGCTTTCACTGAACACCAGCCAGGAAATCCTGGGAAAAAACATACCAAATTCCGCAGAGTTAGCCAACAGGTGGTTATCTGGAAGGCAGTCAGTTTATCACATCCATCATCTAAAATAACCAGGTAAGTACTGAGATGTGATATTCACCTGAAGTAAGTTAAAATTCAGTGGGAAAAATATTGCTTATGTTACGTGGATAAAACTTCCAGCGAATACTTGTGTATTAGAAAAAAAAAACCGAACATGTATTCTTCCCACAGCTGAATATTTCAGACATTCACCATCCCCTTGTGTTGATGCACCTCAAAGGGGAATGGTCATTTTTACCCACAGTGGAGTGACCCACATCAGAAAGGCTGATTACAAGAAGTCTCAGGCAGACTTGAATTTCCTGACACTTTCCCTCTGTTTTTAATCCACATTTACAGGTACTACTTTGTTTTGGAGGAAGGCAGAGGCCTTGCACCTTTCACAATAACAGTGACCCCCTGCGATGTTCCCATTGAATGGAGCATATTTGTGCACAAGGCTTCAGCAAGTTTCCTTGGAAAAGCAGCACAAGGTAAGACCCTTGCTCTGCCTGAGCAGAGACGGGGAAAGCATAAGTTATTCATAAGGAGTTGGCTTACAGGACATTCCCTACAAGCTTAAACATCTCATGCTTCTCTCTCCTGGGCTGCTGCCATGGGCTGAAGAGGACATCCCTGTCTCCATGAGTGTAACGTGGGAGCCCATGGGATTTTTTCATCAACTMAAGTAAATTAAGGATTACATCTGAAAAAGTCAAAACCACAGGGTAATATTTGGGAGCAACTGTGGGTGTTCGGGGCTYCCCAAACATGGATCAGCTTCAGAAGCCGTTTGTACTGGACCAAACTTTCTTCTGCTGTCTCAGCTCTTTTTCTGTGGCTTAAGCCACTTGAACCGGTCATTTTGCCCCCCACAGTGATGTGCAGAAGATCTAGCCGTTTATTTTTCTAGGAATACCATGGCAGCGGGCATTATGCTGCCTTTAGCCCAAGAGGAAATTCCATTCTCTTTCATGATTTTTTTGAATTAATTTTTCAAACTAAAATCTGAAAGTTGCCATTAACAAGTTCTTACCTGTCAGGCAGGTACACATGRCTGAGGAGTTCAAATAACATTCCTTCGAAGTAATAAATTTTCCTTCTTCATAGGAGATAGTGGCACAAAACTAAACCAAAGAAAACTCCTTTCATAGAAAGTATGAGTCTCCTTGAAGAAAAGTACCCAAAGAGACAGCCATTGGAAGAAGAAAATTGTAGGGACATCAGGCACAAGTCAAGCTTTTGCAAGTTGTGGTTTTATAATTATATTCTTTTTGAAAAAATTCTACAACTGCACTGCTAAAATAAAAGCTACTCAAATTTTATTTTAATAAATTGCCAGTAGCAAAAAGTATTTTTAGTTATAATTATTGTTTTCAGGAAGAAACTAGGGTGTTCCCTGACATATGAACAATAAAGCCTATGCAATATGCTTTATTTAATGTCTGTTAAAACAAAAGTTACAAGTCTGCTTTTTGCCTGCAGGTGATCATGATACACAAGAGGTCTCAAAATCTCAGAAGGCCGCAAGCATGGTGTCCACCATTTTTAACTATAAGGGAAATTCTGTAGAGACTTACATGGGTATGTCTTCTCATTCTGCCCTTTATATGCTAGAGTTCTTATCCATGGAGCGAGACACACACATTACTGTGTACTTAACAACTGACACAACATCTGGGCATCTCTATCCAGAACTTCCAATGGATCCACGCCTAGATGTTATTGGCATTGGGCATACAACAGTGACTCTGACCTGGAAACACAGTCCCTCTGTCTTGCAACATAGAGAAAACATCCAGTACTGTCTTCTAGTTAATGAAAAGCACAACTATAAGAGCTTATGTGCTGCTGAGACAGCAATCAGATCCTCTGGAATGAAACTGCCACCTACATTAGCTTTGTCTCTCTCTCCGTACCTTCTTGAACCACAGCAGGTGATGATACTGTCCAACAGTGAATTGAGCATCATCAACAAAGCAAGTAGTGGGGAAGTGAGGCAGATCTGCATGGGTACCAAGAACACTTACACAGTGCCCAATCTCAGTCCCAGCACTCAGTATTACTTTGACATTTTTGTTGTCAATCTCCTCACAAATGCCAGTGCCGCTTACACTGGGACATTTGCAAGAACCCTGGAAGAACCTGAACCTAAGGTGATGGAGCTGAAAGATGGGAAAGTGATTCAGGTTGTCTTGGACGGGAAAAAACAGAAATTCTACAGTCTGCAGTACCAGGCGAGGCACAAGAAAATACAATTCACCTTTCAGTTGTGTCACGGCCAAGTACAGGTTCACATAACAAAGAATGATAAAACAGTCGCATTGGAGAACATCTCAGGGCTGAGGTATTTCTCACTGAAGGGAAAGCTGCTGGACACATATTTGGTGCAGCTGAGGTCCACAGAGGAGTCTAACTCTTCTGTGAAAGTACAGGTGTCCCCCCATTTCCACAAGCCCTTATTCCCACTTCTTCCAGAGAGCTTAAAAATCAAGTCCTTCAGTAAACTGAGGACCTGCAACTCTGTCACCATTGCCTGGCTAGGAACACAAGAGGAGAGCAAGTACTGCGTGTACAAGAAGAAGATTGAAGAAGATCAGGTCTGGATGGAACTGCAGAGTGCAGACAGGTGCTCTGGACCTGAATCTCGGCACAAGTCAGAAAAAGTGCTGTGCAAGTATTTCTATGATATAAATCTCCAGCGAGCCGTCACCACAGAGACCATCAAAGGGCTGGATGCAGGGACACTTTACTTGTTTGATGTTTACCTCTTTGGGCCATCTGGCATCCCTGTCAGATATCACAGCAAAGTTGTGAAGACCAGAAAAAAATGTTGAAGGTTTTGAAAGAAATGTTTTGAAGTGAGTGAATGAAGACTATTATCAAAATCTATGCCAATCCATTCCATAGCCCATGCAGTTTAAAATATGCCGCCTCTCAAAAAATTTAAAGCCGTGAGATTCTGTGGAGGAAACATCTTAGCTGTCTAGATCATTACACTTACTTTTGCACCTTCTTTCCTRTATAATTTTTTTTCCCCTCAGCTGTCTCATTCAGACATCAAAAACAGACCTGTGAAACAAATCCACRCACATGGAAATAAAATACCCACAACTGCACCCATGAGAAATAGATTGGTTACCTAAAACGCTTCCAAAATCCAGTACAGAAGTGATGGGAAATGCCTCTCAAGAAACACACATCATTATTTTAAAGTCCCAGAGAGTTTTCCACTTTGTGTAACTCCATCAGCTAACGAGGAACTGAGAGACCCCACAAGTCAAGCTGCTCTTGAGAGACTGAACTTCCCTGCTGCTTGAATGGSGATGGAGACAAAAAGAAATTAAAAAAAGCATTGGAACTGGTGTAAAGCTCCACACCTTGAGTAAAGCAGGCTGAAATACATCTTCCCCTACTACCTGCATGTTTGCTTGGCTTTCATTTCTATACAGAAACTGTGCTTGGTTAGAAACAGACAAAATTCAGGCCAGGAACTGGCTCYGGATCCAGCTTTTCTGGGGAGTGTACAAATATACTGCTGTGCTGCTGCCCATTGGGGAAAGCAGCAAGTAAGGCATCTTGCTATGGAAAGGAGGTTTTTATCTGTAGCCTCTGTTATCAAGCCACGTCTATCACACTGTGGCTCCCGAGTGTAATATTACTCACTTTTACATCCTTAACCCAGCCTATATCAATGAATGTGTTGCTGTAGGAAAAATTAAATGTGGTTTTCCTATTAAATATCATGGAGGAAAAATATTTCTAGTAAAAATCCTGACAAACACTTTTTTTGTTGTCTTGTTTCCTTGATTACCTTCCTTAGATGACAAGAGACATAGTATAAAAAAAAWTTGAAAAAAAATTAAAAGTCTTCATAAAAACCACCCTTACGCTCAATTTCAATTAGCAGCAGAAAATATTTTGCACATAGGTTCTTGGCAGGTCTGGAATTTACATGTAAAGAGATACGATAGATCCACTGACCCAGAGGTTGCCAGAGAAATCTTGCCTGCTGTAATTCTTTTTCCTCTACAATTACACTAAGCAAATATATAAATGATTAATTCCATTATTGGATATTTCAGAAGTTTGCTTGCAATTCAGGGTCATCAAGGTTCTAGTTTACTCTGAATAATTATTACCCTCACGCATGCTTGGAGGCACTTGGTAAGGACTGAATCAGTCCTCGGCATACACAGAGGATTATGTGTTTCCTGCTCCGAAGACTTTATAGCATTGTGCACCCTGTACAGTGCACACCATACATTAGCAGACTCCTAAGTCCCAGAAGGAGCTTCTGGCCTTCGCACGGGATCAGCTGCAATATCTGGGCTTTGGCTAGGCTTTACATYCCTGCAGGCGCTGTTCTGGACTGAGCAGTGCCACGGCAGGAGCTGTGTGCTCTGTGACCTCCTCCCCACACTCTACGGGCCTTTTGGCTAGTTACAGGGGCTGGCAGCTGCACTGCCTTCTTTCCAAGGCAAGCCTTCTCTTCATTTTGCTCCTGCCAAAAATAGTCTGGGCTCAAAGAGCAGCAGAGGTCATCTCCACTTGGAAATCTTAATGTTCTCTTCTGCCTTCCTCAATTTCAGGCATTTATATTCTGGATGAACTTCACTTAGATGCCCCACAAATGACTATAATAACAACCATAATAATAATAGAGGAGGAACAGGAAGATCTGTTTAATTGCAGAATCAATATATCCTTAATCCACTGCCCTCGGCCTGTCAGAGCATTAACCCTTGCTTTTGCCCTCTGTACACAAAAGCCACAAAAAATGTCACTTGGAAGAGGAAGATACATTGGCACCTTGCCTGATACCAGTGCCTCTACCGAAGAATATCTTTCGCAACAGAACTGGCTTTAGACTTCTCAGCAAAACCCTGGTTTAGGGCTGTAGCCAAGAGGTCTGAGACAGGGATAGAAGGACAGTCTGGGAGAGGGCAGAAAGAGAGCGGAGCAGTCAGAGGTGGTCCATAAGCAAAGGCTTGGTGTAGCACTGAGTTGACTAACAGTTAATCAGAATCTGGAGGGAAAGAAGTGCAGGTTTGGAGGTCAGCAGATATTTCAGGGGGACTTTGAGAAGATGCCAAGAGATTCTCCTCCTCCCAGCTTCATCAGCTCCTCTGCAGTCCACCTCTCCCTGGCCATTGCCACATGCAGAGGACTGGCTGAGGCAGAGACCAGTGGGGAGCTCTGAAGACCACAGCTCACTGCTGCTGCAGCCCAGGCTGTGACACAAGCAGAGCAGTGACTACTGCTGCTGCTGCGAGRGCTGATGCTAGTCCCTCGCTCACAGGAGGAGCTGCCACCCACACATACCAGTCCCTCCATCAACAAAGGCCCCAGTGCACAGGAGGGAGAGCTTGGCTATAGAGAGGAACATGTTGTTCTGTCAAAACCCATTGCCTCTAATATAAGCAGAGCAGGCAACTCTGCTTATGCATGCAGCCAGCCAGGGTCTGTACTACAGACCCCAGAAGCAGCAGCAGTATTCCTCTCCATTGATCTTTCCACTGTGATTCTGCCTGTGTGTGCCAGACTGCAAACCTGTTTTCAATTTACTCATGCCCATACTCTGCTTATGGGGTAGCCTTTGGGTGCGCTGGTTTTTAAGTTGGGTGTCACTTTGCTGACTGCTGTCCTGGGAGTGAAGTTTCAGAGGTTTATCCACAACAAAACCAAAGGTATTGCATTACACCATTGGTGCTCTTCCTACCCCTACCAATGGCTCATGTGTGCAGCTCTGTGCCCTCAACACTCAGAAGCCCCTCTCTTTCAAAGCTGTTCGGCATCTTTCCATCTTCTCTCCCTCCCATTTGACTAGTGCTTGCCCACTGCAGTCTCACCATAAACACTTCCCAAGCCATGTTTACCTCTTTTCTTTGTGCCTTCTGCAGTCTTTCTTGCTGAATTTCTAGGGAAGCTCAGTTCCTGCAGTCCAGCCTGTCCTAAGCTGTCGTCAGCTCTTCCCATCTGCTCCCCATCCCCGCTGAATCTGAGTCACATAAGAAGTGCAGACAGATATCTTCATGGAGAACATTTCAAGAGTAATGTTTTGCTTTTGTGGATCATTTAAAGTCAGTCCTCAACATCATTGTCAGGCCAAAGTATTTTTCCTAGTGTTCAGTGGTGGGTCCCAGCTTTTGTGTGCTTCCAGCTATCGTATCTCAAGTCCTGTCACAGCTGAGATCAAAGCCTGAGACCATGCATCTCTTCCCAGCATTTTTGTAGAATTGTTCCCATTGCTAAGCCACCCCTCCAGGTGGGAAGTGGGGGTCCCTCCAGGTGGGAAGTGGGGGTCCCTCCAGGTGGGAAGTGGGGGTCAGGGGTACCAAAAACAGAGAGGGCAAGTAATAAGAGAAAACAGGTTTCATATCCACGATCCCTTCCCTTGTGGGCTCAGTCTCACAAATCACCACTTGCACTCTGGAAATGAGATGCAGGTATCTGAAACAGTGAGATAATAAAGCATGAGCTTCTAAGTTTGTCATTGTGTATGTCCATAAGCCGCAAACCAGTACGGCAAGGGGCTCTTCAGCATCACTTTCCAGTATTTCATACAACTGCTATTGATGGAAACTTTGAAACATAACTTAAACAAGCAATTATTACTGTCTTAAGTTACACACTTTGAAAGATACTGCTACCTAAAACCAGTGTAGAGGCTTCTGACACGGGGTTCAAGGACTGACGACATTTATGAGTTAATATTTAACTGACATTGAGAATCATCTATTTTGTCCTTCCTTTTTCCTCCTGTATTTACAGCCCATTTATYCATTCCCTGTTACTTTGAGTTTCCTAACAAATGTAACTACCCTTCAAAGTGGATCTGGTAGTCTTTCAGAAATTGTTCCCTATCTGCCCACAAATACATTCAGGGATGCATTCACAGCTTTGAGCAAATTTTTTTATTTCATCTTTGCATCTTTGCATGTTTTTTCTGGCTAATGCTTTCCTACTCAGAAGACTTGCTTCTAGCTTAAGCCACATGTTAAAAGCAGTCTTGCTATTTTGGCCCCAGGTGCTGGACTGAAATCCTGCTCACTAATTGCTTTCAAAGACACAGAGCTGATGTGTTTGTTTACATGTATACACATCACCCCCATTTTGGGCTTCATTACTATCAGTTGTTGGGTTTTGGTGCATGGAGTTTATGAACCATGGACACTGCAGTTAAACATCCTGGCCACATGTAGCTTTGCACAAGGCTTAAAATCTAATTTTGAAAGTCAAATAATATTAGCACTGACAGCAAGTCCAAACCAGTGACCTCAAAATGCCAAAGGCTTTCAGGTGCTGTTAAAGCATCTGAAGCTCTCTGGCATTTAAAGAAAAATGGATGACTTGGCAGCTGAACACTCATTCAGCAAAATAACAAACCCAGACAAAAGAAAAGAGAGATTGTTGTATCTTTGAGGATGAAGGTGAACAAAAGATGCRTGGCTGCTCATCAGTGTTACCTATTCTGCACATGCTGGATTAAGAAATCAACAGTGTAACAAAGCACAGACGGGTGAGTGTGCTTCTGTTGCAAAACAACAGGTATTTCCTGGGCAAGTCTGTCAAGGAATATTAAGAAATAACATTGTAAAAAGCAGCTAAATTTACTAGAAGAGGCAAACAATAAGTAYGTCACACTCCTGCATTGAATTCTTCTGCGGAGAAACAAGATATAACTTAAGGATGAGCCCAGAGGATACTGGGCTAACAACCGCTGCCGGCGTGAGCTGCTGTGGCTCCAGTGGCCAACGGTGCCCGGAGATGGCTGAGCATCCCAGGCAGCACGTGCCGTGCCACGCTGCTGCCAGGCCTGCCAGCACGAGAGGGCAGTGGCATGCTGCAGGGGAAGCGCGAAAGAGCTTATTTGGTAAGGCTTATCAGGAGCAAATATTTCTGCAAATTTAACAGGCCAAGCACCTTGCTGATAAGATTATTAAGGCAGAACAGATAGAAGGAAAATCCAAGGAGCTTACATTTTATTTTCTTTTAGTCTTTCAAGTGTTCCAAGTTTGGGCTTTTTTTTTTTGTTTAAAATTAAAGTGCATAAAAAGTGACAGCCAAGGAACAAAAAGAGATAGGCACTTGCTGAAAGGACTGTAACACCGGTGTTCCCACTGCCTCYGAGATGTTCAAGACTGCCGTAACTGACGGGGCCAAAGCTCCTATAAAACAGAGAAATACAGTGGTGCCAAGGACAGTCACAGATTTCATGAGGTTAAAGTGGGGAGTGTTAGTTCAGGCATGATCTGCCCAGCAAGTTGTGATCCCAGGCACCCCCCTGACAACTCCGTTATCGTCTCCTGCAGTGCCCTTGCCCTGAGGGAGGTTCTCTGGAACRTTACTTCCCTGTCTGACTGACAACACTTAGCAGCGACTTACCTCCCACCATGTTCCACCAATACTCTGGGACATGGGCAGCAGACCCCAGTTTGTCAGAGGTTTGTTCTTTGGGGAATTTGGTCACTGTTCTTGTGGCCTCTGCAAGAGACTGAGGATTTGCTTACAGGGACTAAGAGCCATCCCTGGAAAACTGTATGCTCTGTCCTATACTGCTTTTGCTCTGAGGAAGGTTCTCTACAATGCTGCTCCCCTACCTCAAACTTATGAAAGCATTTGAACAAGGATGGCCTTCCCCTGGCTGACAGCAGAGTAGACCAAAGAGATAAGCACCAGAGTGCTGTTTCTTTTTGCAGGTATTGGTATCAGTGATACAGGAGAGTCTCTGAGAAGGTGACCTGGGAGCTCAGTTTGGAAAGGGTTGTTTCAGACTCCTACAGTAATTTGTTCTGAAAGCAGACCCAGTAGGAAAGGAGACCTTCAGAGGCCAGGGTGGGAGCAGAAGAAAAGCATGAAGAATCTGAAGGTAATGAGGTAAAATTTGAGTTTGTTAGAAGCTTCTAAGGAAAGAAAGGGCCCAGCCTGGATCCACATTTTGCATCCGGCTCCCACTTTTGTAAGTTGCCTACTACTCAGGAAGCCATTTTGCCTGGACAGAGATTTCTCCAGAATGACATTCATTTTCAGCAGGGCTCTGCAGGAGCCCTGATAAAGGCTGCCAGTGGGATACATCAGGCCTGGCCCTTCCTGCAGCATTTTCCAGGCACCAGCACCACAGAGGTAATTGTGATACCAATCACTTTCTCATCCTCTTTCCAGCAAAAAGAAGATGGTGCTTGACTGAGCTTCACTACTGATTCATTTCTGTCYCCAAGATTCAGTGCCAGCATATAAACCCACTAAGTCCCTAGTATTCCTGTAGCTCATGATTCACACAAATAGGAGAACTCAGCATGCAGCGTGTTGTCTGTACCAAGACCATGACAAGGAAATACTAAGGAAATACTCAGTCTCTGAGTCTCCTTCAGAGGTCTCTGGAAATAACCACACACAACACACTGCTAAGGTAATGTRCTGTAAGACCTGGATTTCACATCTAACAGATCAGCTACATAAAAAAACCCCACAAAACTAAAACAGGGACTTGTAGCAAATAGTCAAAGTCTAACTCTTCTGCTTTTCACTTTCTTAGTGAATAGGTCATAGGTCAAAACCAGCCTAGCAACACTCGAAGTGGTACTACACAGCATGGCTGAGGTGGTACTATTGCTGAGAAAAACATCCAATTTAAAGATAGAAAGTACCGGTGTGGACTCCCATACTTTCTGTGGAGGCATAAGGAGCCTGGCGATGGCTTTAAACAGGTTAAATGCATCTCCACTATGAGCTTACGGCATGATCTGTCCCTTCTAAGGCCACAGACATAATAATTAGAAAGTTTAAGGTTGGCTGCTTGAGTGGATCTCTCGGTTCCAGGAGTGCAGAAAAGCAACTTTCCTGCTGTGTCCCAGTGGGGAGTTTCACAGGTATATATGAGAAATGGCTGAGAAGCACAGCTGCCAAATTGAGTGGTTTCCTAGTCCTCACTAATGAGGTAAGGAGGATTCAATGCTGTTCAGAAGGAGTGCCACATGGTTGGAAAACTACTTAAAGTCAACACTTCTGCGTGCAAATAACTGACAACATTATTATATACTAAGTACATTTGTAAGATGTATAGRTGGGAATCTGTAAGGCCTCCTTCTGAGCCCATTTTCATAAAACCTATGCTCCAAACAACTTCATATGAAGTTGCACAGTGGTATCTACAGATATCAAGTTATCCCTGAACAATGTGTGCTCTAGGCACTACTAAGGAAGGGAGCTAAAGCTTCCTCCACACATTCACCGACACACACGAGGCTCCTTAACAAATCCATGCTTTCAAATCCCACTGAACTTGTCTTGGAAGAAGTTAACCATGAGCAGACACTGGAAAAACTTGCCTAAAACATAACTCAGAAGATGTTTCAGAAATGAAAAAAGTACAAAGGAGACTGAAAAGAGCGGATAGGTCAGAGTTGAGTTTCCCGTAATTTCAGGAACTAATGAAGCTACCAACAACATGCACAGCATTGCTGGCTCTCACTGTGTTTCCAGGATGCTTGCAATATTGTGATAAGATCAGTGGTGTGGGACTAGCAGAACTATTGCTATTCACTGCAGTGGTGCCAAGGTTCATCTCCTAATGCATCACCCACTGAATCCCTATAATAGGGAGTTAAYTACTTCCTTCACCTTTTCCCATTCTTGATACAAAAAGTAGTTGTATGTATGAGCTACTTGGCTTAACAGTAACTCAATGTCATGACTTGGGGCCAGTTCCATGATTTTAAGYGTTTGGAGTTGACAGTACCCATGGCTGTGGATTGTCAGCTGCAGATTCATGAAGGACCATGAAAGCAAGAACAGTTTACTTACGATAGTCAGGAGGCCTCGGGATGCTTACTGTATATGGTGGAAACTTTTAACTTGGAGGATCCTTTGGCCTTTTTTCATATAGAAGAATCCCAACCAAAGAGGGAACCAATATTAAGCACCACTGTCAATGACCAGTGCCTTTGAGGACAACAGCCATCCACCCACAGAGAAGGATTCCTTTCTTTATCTATAACTCAAAGAAGGAAACACAATTTTATTATTAGGTTGACCTAAAAAAATTCAAAGATTTGTATTGAGACAGTTAGTTTCATAAGTGGGCCAAAACCTCTGGTTTTGTAATGTGGCACAGTCCTCAAAGCCAGATTTCCAAAAGCGTATAGTGCCAATTTCTCAGCTCAGACTGAGAACCCACAAATTGGCTAGACCATCAGAAGTGCTTTGCACATATTATCTCCTATTGGGACAAAGTCTTTTAAAATCTGTCCATAACTCAATGAAACCACAACAGTTACATCTGCAAACAATTTGGCCTGTAATATTTTCCTCCCCAGTCATGCTTATACAACGGGAAAAATGCTACTTTTATAGCAACTACTTTACCCATGTTATTCACATGTACTGATGCTCAACTTTCTAGAATACCTGGGAGAAAGAAGCAAAGTGGGGTTTTTTTTGTCCCAGAATATAATTTAATTAGCTACAAAGAAAAAGTCACTTCTAACCCCAAAATACAACTATTCTATAGCTAAAAAGCAGATGGTTTCACTTTGAAATGAAACTTCTCTAAAAGTGATATCAGAACTTCTATTCATGCAACTAGTCTTTGTTTGCAAGGGTAGTTATTCTTGAAGAAAGGAATTGAAAGGTGATTCAGAACATGCAAAAACCTGTAAGTCTATAGTTCAAAACAGGACATTAGAGTGGAAATCCACAGCTCACATTGTGTTGGGCACAGTTCTGACTAGAGTAACTGACAATTACATTATTTAATAGCCTTTTGAGTCTCAGAAATTGGCAACAAACCTAATATTTCAGCTATTTAGATAAAACTTCCTGGTCTCTAGGGTATTGCTGTTTATTTGCCTCAACTCTACTAATTCCATCTTAACCAGGTATTCAGAAAATGTGTGATAGCAGAATTGATCAGTCAAAACATACTGAACATTCTTTTCCAGAGGATTGAGAAATAATTCATTTAAGGAGTTCTTTTGCAACATCCGTTGGCTACACTGTCCCTCCCATTAGATTCTTATAAGGATAAAGAATTACATCTATTATTGTCCCACTACAGTGTCTTTCTCTGCAGAATTAAAAAAACATTCACATACACTTCTACTTCATTTAGAGCAGGAAGTTACATTCCCCCCACCCCCCCATAACAGAACAGTTCCCCACGCACTCCCCAAGAAAAGTATGTAAATTGTCACAGCAAGGCACAATGACATCCAAAGATAAAACTGTAAGCATACACATGTCCCACTGCTAAAGCGTATTTGAAGGTAAGCAAATGGAATAAAAAAAAAAAAATAACCGAAAGAACAAACCTTCAGTGTATGAGAAGAAGGAAAGTAGAAACAATTACCTAGAGCCTTCACACAGGAAGGAGCAGATCCATGTCTCTTAAGGGTACTTTGGGCAGGTAAAGAGACTGGTTTCCAGGCTATAATTAATCTGCAAGAACCTGGGTGTCTCACCAGACTTTGTAAAGTTCCTGGATCTGTTTTGGCTTTCGGCCTCTTTCGCCTTGTACCGACCCTCGCCTGCTGCAGGGGGTCCCTCGGCACATCCTCCAGCACAGTGTCTGCCCTGTGGAGTGTGCTCACTGCAGAGCTACCAACTGTGCAGATAGCCTCTGAGCGTTTCRGAGCGGCTGTGCTGTGAAGATGGTGCAGAACGGGTGGCATTATGCCATGCATCCGTACTGTATTCCCCACATTCAGAGAGGAATCTTTCTGCTTCCTAGGAATCATGCAGGACCAGCAAACTGCAACACTGTGGCAAGAATACAGAAAAAAAAATACAGACACAAGCCTAGGAAACCTATCTGAATTATCTATTACCAATAGAATAAGGGTGAACAGCATATTGAGTTTTTCATTTGGCCTTTTACAAAATTACGGGTTATTTTCAGAATACAGCTTTGATTTAAGTTCTGGTTGGTTTGGTTCAGGCTTGTATCCAAACCTTTTAAAAAACAGTTCAAACAGTTAAAGGAAGTAGTATAGGGTTTACTGTACTTTTGCCTTCAGCAGTGAAATGTTTTGACTGGAAGCCATTTGGGTCAGGAGCCATTTTGTTATTATATGTATACTCAGGCTACAGCACTGATCCTGATGGACCCAAGTGCAATAATAAATGTGTGGGTACCCATTGTTTATTCTTACTTTAAAGTAACTGAATAATTTCACCATTAGGTGGCACCAGAGAATATTTTAACATTAATATGAAGGACCACTGGAACTGTAATCTGGAATAGTCTTAAAGCAGATGTAGCCACAAAATTAAAAAAACAGTCATCTTTGCTATGCRTATGAGCACTTTATTTACTTGACTATAAGTGATAGCTTTACACAGCTCATCAGAATGCAAATTACAGCTAAATCCATGATTTCTTTATTAGCAAGTTTTTTTTCTGTTCTTAATCACACATGAGAAGTATTTAATGTTAAATTGCCATACAGTTTGACTTAACTGAGATGAACAGCTTTGTGGTGTTTTATTTGTCTTGCTGAAAAAAAATATATCTCTGCCCAGACAATTTCAAATGTAGGCTATTAAAGACCCTTTCAAGAGTCCCCATGCATATCTGGTACAGTTCCAGCTAGGTCTATGAATAATTTACCAGCTAATGAGCTCTTTTCTGTTTATGAAATAATACTCTTAAGAATAGTAAGGCAGGACATAAGCAGTAGCCATATGTTTCTTCTCGAATTCCAGCTAGACAAATGACCTGAAAATTGCTATTGCAAGAACTTCTAAAACATATGGCTAAGTAAAGGGAATTTGTTAACTTCTTGTGTTAGATCCAAGAGTTTCCAATTATCAACAAAAGATGGCATACCAACCCAATTACTCCTGATATATTCCAGTCAAGACAGATTCCAAGTAACCAGAGCTGTGTGGGTGTATGTGGTTTGAAATAACAGGAATCACTGAAAATTTAGTGTAAATAAAAAAAAAAGAAGTAGACCTTCTACATATCACATCCAGACAAATGCGTCCCAGTGTGCTGAATGTGCTTTCAACAGGAAGCAGGAATTTTTAGGCATTCTACCAATGCTGATTTCAAGCCATCATAAACTATTAGAGGTACGTTTACTTTCCAGCATTACACAAAACTCCTGCAACAGCTTATTTATTTCATTTGTCAGAGTGGAAAAAAACCCCACACGTTTCTTACATAAGATAACAAAAATGTACCAAATAATTTTCAATTATTTTTTTTAAACTATTAATTGCAGACTGCTTTTTAAGACAACATCCTTGTAGTGCTGGATAAACATGAGACTACAATTAACAGTCAGAACACTGGCACATTATGCACATTACCGATACATCTGACTAAGCAACTGAGTCTGGTCCCATGTTCTTACTCACAKGAGTACTTAGACCCAGACTCTGTAGACACAATGTCTTTTCATACCATGCCCTAACCAAAGAATCTCTAGGCATTCTGCTTGACAGCAAGATGGAAAAATAATGATGTATTCACAACAATGAACCAAAATTCATAGAACCGCTAAGGAAAAAACATGAGGAACACATTTGTAAACTAAACAATATTTCATATTCATACTGTAAAATTTATTTACAATTATTACATCATCTTAAGAGCTATATAAACTGTCAAGGATTATTCCCACTGTACTATGTCAGTGTGTCAATCCAGGTCAATGACAGTATATTCTTCACTAAGTATTTTTCTGAGTTAATTTTTCTTTTAATCACACATTCATCTTGCAAGGAARATAAAGGTCCACAGGTCACTTCATGCTGCATTTATATTTGAATTCAGCATGTCGAAAGCCACTGCTTAGGTCCTTTATATCTAGCTCCCAGCTACTGAAACTGTTCTAAGGTTTAAGTTGTGGGTGGTAGCAAAACATACTAAATAATTACAACTATCCATAGGCAAGCTAATTACTGAGATGCTTGCCTTTTGATCAGTCACAGTCCTGCAGTCACTTCTCAAGACGTAGGTCCCCTTGGGTCAAGTTGTGCAATCCCCACCARAGCAGAAATCACTTACTACACCACAGACCTCTGGCTTTGCTCTAGTGGGAGTCCGGCCTGACTAAAGGCTGCGGGAACATCCCTGACGGGCCACTTGCTGAGGAAAAAGCCTGAAAGAAATCATGCCACTGGTGAAGTGCGAGGAAAAAGACCCACAAAGCCTGAGAACCTCCTCATCTTCCTCAAGATTTCCGGCCAGAGAAGTTGATGATGAGGGAGACTGGTCTGTTCCAACCAAAGTAAACAAAATTCATGAAAAATGATCCCCAAATACTTAGAACAGACTCAACATTAAAATAACTGCATGCACAAAAAATGTCTTTAAGAGTCTAGAAATGCAACCTCTTCCTAATGGCTCAGTTTTCCCTTTCATGAAACTGAAAATCACTAATTTAACTAATCCGTCATTTATTGTATTGGCTTTAAAAGTAGCACCTGAGCTATTAGTGTAAAAAACAAGCAGATTGTTTAAAACACAACTCTGGTCTAATTAATGTGTCATGAGAARGAAAAAAATAAAGAGGTGAAAAATCACATTTCGTACCTGCCTAAAGTTATCTTTAACTACAGTAGGAAGATTCAAAAAAACTAAAGATCATTCTGAAATTTGCTACCTCTATGCTATCTGAGTGTAGATGAGTGATGTATTTCTCCCAAACACAAGATAAAAACTAAACTGTTGTTCCTTATCAAAGCAAATAATATCTGGCACTGTTCATAGGAATTTCCAATATTAACCCACCTGTAAATGAAAGAAAACATTTTCTCATWGCTCAGGAATCACAGTGCCATGGCAGCTCATTTGTAAGGCACAGGAATGTTGCTTGTGAAACTTAACCTGGTATGAACACATGGAGGTTTTTCAATGATTAGCTATTGTTTTATCGGCTCCRTGATGCAAACAGATGAGTTTTCACCAGAATGTTAATGGTATCTAACTGGCAATGCTTCCTCACCACCAGAATAAATATTAGTAGTCAGTAGGTTTTCCTCAGTGTCCTTATACACCTTTTTTCCTACTAAAATGTGGAAAAAGTATTCAGAAGACTGTGCCATGAATCAAGATACCAACTTCTAAGTCAGCAGCACTCCACCTGCCAAAACACTCATCCCCACTGCACAATATGCTCCACTTGTCAAACTTGAGCTCTCTCAGACTTGCATATAGCAACAACCAAATACATATTTTTATCTCCTCCTTTTTGTGCTATTAATTTTATTGGGGATTGTACTTTCTCTCTGAAGCACTGTTACACATGTTGTAGCTTAAAGTATGTGACTCCATTCCAGCAATACACTTAAGCAGACACGTGAATTCTATCACATAAGAAAGCCTATTGATTTTGGTGAACTTATTTGTACACATAAAGCCAGGCTTAAGCACTACAGTGAATGATGGCRTTTCTTTATAACCTTACATATTGTCTAGAATCATCTAGCTATCTTAATGTCAAGAAATGTATGTGCAATCAATCAGCTTTAGCTATTTCAGAATAGTTGTGTCCGTGGTTTTTATGGTATTAGCTAAATATTGATATTGTGGTACCACAGAGTGCCTACCCCAGGGATCTGAATCCTGCTCACCCTCCCTCCTGAGGGACAGATACTACAGGTGAGCCTCTTGACTATTACACTCTCAAAGGGGATTCAAGAAGTCTGTTCCTCTGCATCAATGTTCAGAGTCACTGCAGTAATTGYACATCCACCAGTGTATTATTTGTCTGTTGTACTGCATTTCTGGACTGTTTCTATAAATAAGTGATTATGCATCTTTCATCTGCTCTCACCTCAAGACCTACGTGCCCTTTGCCACTCCAGCACTATTCAGTTTGTTACACAAAATGGGTTCAGAAAGGGTACAGATTTGTTAAGTGAGCTTCATTTAGCACGCAGTATCTGTGCAGAAGCCCTTGTATTGTAGTATTAAGTCTCATTTATGAGAGCCCCCATGTCCCTGCTTTCTTACATCATTCTCTGAAATTGTACTGCTCTTCACTAACTCCACCAGCTCTTTCTTCCATATGATGGCCGTATGGAAGGGCACTGCTCTTGCTAGTTGTAATCACTGCTGCACCTCTTAAGATTAATTTGGTTCAATGGTCTCAGCCAGTGGTTTTGTACTGGATATTAAAAGATTTATTTTAAATATCCCGACAGAGTCAGATAAGACACACTCAGACCATTTTAGTATAAAATGCATAACATTCTTGGAGCAAAATGTGCAAAACTCCCACAACTATTTAAGTTAATAATTAAAAGGCCTTCCCCTAGGGTTAACCAAGTCAAGTTAGTGATTCATCTCATTTAAAAGTGCACATACTAGGACAAAAAAGAAATGGAAGACAGATTAATTATTTTGCGTTTCATCCATGCATAGCTCCGTATAACTGCATACAGAAGTGCAATATGCATCCAGAGAAGTAAAATATTGCTACATACTTCGGTAGTTGTGACAGAGTGCAGCAAGCCACATACCTTGAAGCTATCCAAGCCTCTCAGTGCACCTCAGATTGCTATAGAAGACATACCTGCATATCTTAAACTACTCTGGTGACTGCACCAGTTCAAACACTATGGCATTCATTCAGAATACAGGCAGACTTGTACATGTAAAAATATATTCGCAAAGTTACTTGTACTTTATACCTCCTGTATGGTCCATGGTGACTTGTGACTGGTAGTCCAAGACAGCAACTATTCCAAACAATGCTTGAAAAGCAAATTTGCTTTAAGCCCAATGTTGTTCACAGCTTTGCAGAAAGACGAAGCCATAGCAGATGGCAGCAAGTGGAAAAAACATTTCCAGGGGGCACAAAAAGAAATTAGGTGCTTGATTCCTATTGTAAATGAATCTAAATTGACTGCCTAATTCCATTGGGTTTCTGAGAATCCTTTTTTTTTTTAATGTACTCGCCTACACCAGCTAAATCCAGAAAGACAATAATCCCAGCAGCCTCCAGTTTAGCATTTTGGAAAGTAGATCTGTCTCTGCTGCTGCCAGAAAATTGCTCAGCAGAAAAACAGCGTTAGTGTGGTCAACCTTACAAAAGATGACTATTTACTTGATACCAGCCGATTCTAACACGTAGCTCCAGGGGAGAGACTAGTCGCTGCCTCCATTAGACGATAAACAGTGCTTTCATACCAAACCTCTATCCCCATGCTCCCCATCTATAGAATCAAAGCATTATGCAGAATAAGAGAAAAGAAGCAGCTCCAGTTACCACAGTAAGGGTGCTGTATTTCCCAAAGGCCATTATCACTCCATGCAGGTGATACATTAGGGATCATCTTTAAGAAAAAAACATGCACCACAGTCCTCAGGAAAAAAATGACATACAAAAGAAATACAAGTGTGCAGCAGAAAATCCAAAAGCAGGAAAAATGTGGGAGATTGGAAAGATAATCAAAGATGATACTAGAACAAACTATTATTAAGTGATTTTTGAACCATTAGGACATAAAGAATGGCCAGATTTGTCAAGAGTATGTCATGGCKTCAACTAGCAGATGTAGTGTATAATAATAATAATATAAGCCTTTAACAAAGTTCCACATAACATCCTTATAAGTGAACTAGAAAACTGTGGTCTGAACTAGGTTTCTAGAATAAGAACATAGAACAGTTTGAAATGTAAATTCAGGAAAAAAACTCAGTATATTCCACATAAGAAGAAGAAGATAGAATCATAGACTGAATTAAAGTGCAAGGTCATCAAACCCAGTCCCATGGTCAAAGCAGGGCCAATTAGATCAGGTTGCTCACAGCCTTGTCCAGTCAAGTTCTGGTATCTCCAGTGATGGAAATCCCACACTYCCCCTGTGCAACCTGTTCCAGTACCTGACCACCCTTAAGGTGATTCCATTCTAAATAAAATCTGTTCAGGACTTTGTGTGCCAACCTGTGTCCATTACCTCCCATCCTGTCATCAGCTGACTGCTCTTTCAAAAGAAGAAAAAAGAATGGCTATCAATCAGGCAACCCTGCTATCTGCAGCCACAGTAACACTGGAGATTGTGCCACGGGCAACACCATTTGTTCAAGAAAAATACCRTTAAACTAATTGTTCAAGTTCGGAAATAAATACTAAGTTATGGCTTAAACTATTTTTCAGATTCATTCTATGTCAATATACAATCTTAGTAACTACATTGGAAGCTCAGGTTTGGCTTTGCTATTTGTAGCACATTCATGCAGTAAGATAGCAAGCATTCCTACATAATAATAATAATTAGTCTTGCTAATAATTGTGTTCAGAGATATCTTTTTTTTTTTTGGCCCAGAAATCATCAAAACACAGGATTTTTTTTGAAAGTAGCACTTTAAAAATTAGCATACTAGCAAATTGAGAGCCAGGTATTTATTCGGCAAACTAAAGAACATGCTTCATGGTATTGCCAAAGAGTATTCATTACATTAAGATCTCTGGATCAAATCTTTATCTGTTACATGTGCAAAATCATTTACTCTAACATGTCTGCGTAAAAATGTCCAAGAGCAAAATGTATTCCTTCATGTCCACTGAAGTTCTTGGCCACGTACAGTCAGTAACCTGATAAAACACTATTACAGACTTGTTTTAGGAATGTAATTCAGTCATTTCAGTGCTTCCTGTCTCTGCCTCTGTGGGCTAGTAAACTTGACTTCGACAGTTTGGTTACATTAACCTAGCTTTTCTTGCCATTACTATGATGTTTTTCTTTCTTCTGAGTACTGTGAGTCATTTCCCTAAATCTTTGCTGGCTTGGCTGCAGTCTTTAGGATAGCAGGAACTGCCAATGCTCCTCTTTCACTTCTGATTTTAATTCCACTGTGTGCTAGAACCATTTCTCTATTACACTGGTTTTATCTAAGGTATTTTTATTGAAATAATTAGATTTTCACCTGATGTAAATCATCCAAGCTCAGCTGTCAGCATAGCTTCTTTGAGGCCATACAAGTTTACTGTTGTTGAGGATCTGAGCCCTATGTTCTATCACCATTCTGATGAGGACCCTGCAGATGACTAGCTGTTTCCCATGTGTTTAGAAACATGGCTGTACCACTCCATTCTTTCATTCCTCAGTTTAGACTGAGGGAATAAATGGAAAGAAATCTTTATGCCTAAGTATGTAAAGTCTTCTGATGCATTTTGATGGCTCAGGTAGTCCTCTATGTATTCCTAAGCCTTGGGCAGAGGAAAACTCAGAAAAAGGAACAAGAATATCAACACATGAAATCTTTGACCTCCTGCATGTGAACCAATTTTTTGTTCATCTATTTCCCTACTGGGTCACACACAAAACTCAAGCCAATTCTTAATAAATAATTCCAGGTGGAGAATACAGGTTTCCTGAAAAATGTAGCTCAGGATGGTAAGTCCAGAAGAGACCAGGTACAGGTGGTTTGCATCATCTTTGAACCACTTGGGCTCAAGACTGTTACCACTATTGATGAAATAGTTCTTACTGATAGCAGAGTTTAAAAGACCCCATAAAAGTATAAGATACCAAATGGCATTCCACAGTAAGTGTCTGCTTCGCCAAAGTGTTACACAGATAAGGAAGAGAAAAAAGGATGACTGCTGAAACTACYTCTGTATGAGGCCAATATACTGACAAATAGGGTACTGTGGCCTCTAGCAACCTTCCCACTAGCACCAACAGGAATGGTGCACATTTCTAGTACCACAGGAGCCAGCTGTAATTGCAAAGCCAGGCTGCTGCTGCTCCTCCTCCCRCCCCTCCCATTTTAGATCGTGGCTGCATTTGCCTCAAACAGAAACACAGTGGAAAAACTAAGGCTACTCTCTTCCCAGTCATGGCCCATGTTTAATATGTGCATTAAAATAAACTAGTTTTACCACAAATTTAATCACAAAATAGYTCCTTGCCCTTGGTAGACCCAACACCCCAAAAGGAAAGAAATCTTCTTCCTCTCTCACTCCTAAATTAGGTATTGAAATGATCAAATTACACAGCATGTAATAAAGTATGAGATCTGAAAGAAAACAGGACTGTTCTCAYGCATCCTTACAATGCAATTTGTACAGCTTGGCTACTGCTTTACACAGAGCTATATTTAACATTCAGAGAGATATTAGTTTAAGGCAATAGCTATACAAACAGGAAATAGAAAGTATTGAGAAACATTGTCTCCTAAAAATTCTGCCTGTTCTGAATTACTATAGCAAAACTAAGCTTCTGTAGTGCAGTGCAGAAAAAAAATCATGCAAGAGAGATTACTTCMACTATCATTTTCCTTGTGTTTATGATGAAGCAGTCTCCCTGCCTCTTACTAAGTACTTGTATGTCTTCTCGTAAGGAGAAGAAGTTTTTTTTACTCTCACAGCCAGTGATGTGTTGAAGTTCATGGACCTTTTGTCTCCCTTCCTTTACCAGAGGTCACATGTTTATTTTATCTTTGAAGACAGAACMAAAAGTTCCTCGGGAATCATGCAAAACCAGAGACATCAAAGCTACTAAGAGTATTAGGAGGGGAATGGAATTGAATAAAAACTAAGAGAAGACCTTTTCAAGAGGAGGTTTTTTTCACCTGCAGTTCTATGATCCAGTGAAATATCAGGTCTGCCCAAGTCAATAAATTRTTTTAGATAAAACAAATTAAACAAATGCTTCAACTTCCAAGGGGAAAGGAAAGTAAAAATCCCTATTTCTATTTTGTTTTGATATGACTTTTTACTCCCTATATTTTGTTCAGCTACTTATACCTGCATAAAGTAGACATCAGTGTTACTTTGGCAATAAATTATTGGAAATTCTGAAATAGTAGCATTTGATAAYGAAGAAATAAGTGACTACACAGAGTGAAGAGTATTGGAAAAACAGTTGCCTGGAGTTCAGATTGCAGCTCACAAGGTTCTTTCTTTGTGTTACTGAAAAGCCTGATMTAAAACTCGGTATAGCTCTACTAGCATCACCTCTGWCTRTCAGTCACAATTAGACAATTTAAGMTTRCRRTATTGACACTTAACCCACCTGAGAGTTGGATTCCTTTTCAGAAGTCAARGACAGCCAGCTGATAAGAGGAATTCCTACACCAAGAGGGAACAGCAAGGGCAGGGCTGCTCCACAAGGCAGGACAAGCCACGAGCATAGGACTACAGCACCTCACCAATCCAGATGCAATTCCACACTACCTCAACAGATCAGGAAGAACAAGTCCTCTCAAGWGTCTCAGACATGGGTCAGTGATGAATCACCAAGACCCATTCAGGGAGGCTATGCAGGAACAGCAAGAGACAGGACAGGAAACCACCTACCGGCAACACAGGCCCAAGGTCCAACCAAGCCAAAGACAGGAGAAGAGACTGAGCTCCCATGTAGCTCAAACCAGGAATGGGTGCTTGGGGCCAAGCTTAAATGGAGCTCCTGGGCCCATGGGTAGAGAGTGTAGGTGGGGCCCCAGCTGARGCTGGTCAGGGAAATTAAAGCCTGTTAGTGCACTCAGAGCCCTGACAGTGCAAGAGTGTGGCTGCTGAGGACTGACAGATGAGTATCTGCGTGAAATAAAAGCAAGTATGTTTTAATCATTAAATCTATCTAGGTGTTTTTTTACAGAATARTGACTCACAAAGTACAAGCAATTTTTTAGTAGTGAAATCAAGTATTAGAGTTGTATGAGAAAACAAAAAAAAATCCTTAAATCACACTTTTCTGTTTGATTTCTGCTAGATAACCAAAGACCAATCTTAGCAGCTATTAGCCTTTACTACTGAAGTGGAAATGCATTAATTATACTAGCCATTTTACATAATATTAAAGCCTTGAGTGACCAAGGGTGCCTGTGCAGTGTAAAGGAGAATTTTTCTTCATTGAGGGACTATTATAATAATTTAGTAAATCTTATTTGCTGATAYAAAAGGAATAATAGATTTTAACAATGTGTCATTGTTAAATGCAGCATTTTAGCTATGCARGATGCTAAGAATGTATACTACATGTACAAATAATAGCAAACCAAAAATGATCAGAATATTATTAATAAAGAAGGTCGATCCACTTGGAACCTRACTCCAGAAAGCACTTTAATATATCTATAATTTTATTTCTATTAATTTAGGAATATAGAGGAAAACTGTTTAATTATATATTTGACTTTGAGTGAAGKATTAACCCCCCTCAGTGGTAAAGTTCTATAAGAAATTATTTTAGATATCCTCTCSCTCTTTTAATAAAGACACTCTTTCCTGCCTGCCACTTTAAACCTATTTGGGTGAAATAGAAGGAATGTGAAATACATAAAAATCACCTGTGAAGAGTACAGTGGCAAAAGGGGAGTTTCAGAACAGGAATAATTTTTCTTAATCCAGGAGGACTTTTTTCCAGGCCTCTAAAGAAGAGAGAGAGAGACAGTCTCTCCTCCTCTTGAGTAAGAAAATAATAGGGTTATAAAAGCCAGGATTCAGTATTTAGATTCTAATTTACTGAAAACATTACAAAACAACTTTTCCTAATTTACAGATAAATAATGCAGTTCCTTTGACAGCAATGCTGGATATTACCTGACATGTCAAGTTGATTCCCAGTGCAGTGTTCATGTTCTCAGTCTTTTTGGTTCTTTATAGTGCCATCTCCAACTACACTTTAATTCATGCTATTATTTATTAGCCACTCTCCTTACAAATTAGGCAATATCAATATATTTATTCTAATTGGTAATATTTAAATCTCTCTTTAGAGTTGATTTCTAATTAGATTTAGACTGTGAATTTATTACTTTGCTTCTGAGAGCTAAAAGAGAYAGGTTGCATTCTTGCCAGAAATCGCCACTGCAATTTCCAAGAGTGAAAATTCCTGGATTTCTGAGTCTCGTACATTTGTTTCTAATTCTCCTAACGTTTCAGCAAAGACAAAGTTCACAAACTCCATCTGTTGAAAAGTCTTCCAGAGATTAAGATGTTTAACACTGCATGGCTGTAATAAATAACAGTGTATATATAAGGTTATACAGCACATTGAATGTTACCAAATGTTAACACCTTGTGTGTGATCAGTCAGACTTCTAAGCCTAGACTTTTTTAGATCCTCTGGTTTTCTGTCAGGTTCACCAAGGCTGTATTTATTCCCCTGCTCATTCTCACGACCATTAATGGCTTTCTTTAAAATTCTTTGGTGATGGGTGAGGTACCAGAAAACTGGAAAAGGTCAAATATAGTGACTGTCTTTAAAAAAGGCAAGAAAGGAACCAAGCAATTTTAGCCTASTTAGTTTAACTTCAGCTCCCAGAAATATTCTGGGGAAAAGAAGTATCGCACAAATTGGAACAGKTAACTGGAACAGTTAACTTAACAAGAAGATCTATACACAGCCAGTATAGATCTGACAAGAATAAATCTTATTAGACCAATGTGCTACTATAATAGACCAGGAATGTCTGCAGATAGGGGAGTAGCAGCAGAGGCCATACTTCAGGATTTGAGCAGAGTTTAAACCCTATTTCCTGTAACATTCCCATAAAGTATAGCAAAAATTGTCAGTTGGTGACATAAAAATGGGTGAATAAGTATCTCCAYACAGGATTGTTATGATTGTTTCACCGTCAAAATGGAAGGATGTACCAAATAGGACTGATCTTCTATTCTGGGCCCATATCTGTTCYGTGTTTTATTGATGATCCCAATAAGGAAACTGAAAGTATGCTTCTCAGAGGCAYAAAAAATAAAACTGCAGAAGGACAGCGTTAGTGCAAATAGATTTTAAAAAATCAGGAAAAGAGTCTTTAAGAAAAACAGGATGAAATTCAATAGGGACAAGACCAGGAGACCATCCTGAGCAAGAGTAATCAACACCACAAATACACAGTGAGGAACAATTAGTTAGATAGTAGTTTTTCAGAAAAGGACCTAGGGATTATAGTACAGGTAACGTCATGCCACAGAGACAGGATAAGCATGACACAGAGATGAATGAGCAGGAGTATAGTTTGTGAGACACCTGATAAGATCATGAAGTTCTGTTCAGCACTGGTAAGGCCTCAGCTGGGGTACTCTCCAGTTTTGTGCTTTGCATTTCAAGTAGGATGTAGACTACCGTGGAAAGAGTTTGTTGAAGAGCAACAAGAAACATGACCTCTGAGAATGAGCGGAAAGACTTAAGAGTGACTAGCTAAACAAAGAGAACGCTTAAGGACTGGTCAGTGCTTGATAAAAGTCTTCACAAGCATCGAAGGTTGATGTAAAGAAGAAATAATCCATTCACCACGGCCATGGWAGACAGGACAAGAACTAATGACTTTACGTTGCAGCAAGAATAATTCAAGTTACTTATTAAGGGGAAAAAGTACTTCTTGATGGTAAGTGAAGCACAGGAATTTCCTGAAGAGGTCATGGAGACCTCATCATTAGAAATTATAAAGGAGTGGATAAACAAATATCTGCCAGGAATGAACTCAGCACAGTTAGGAGATGAACTAGATGACCTTTTTGAGATCTCTTTCAATCTTTTTTTATGGTCCCATGATTCAGTGTAACTAAGACGATGTTTCAGAATCTCTCTGCTCTTATGGTTAGAAAAAGTATTTATCTTGGGAATTTCTAGGGGTGGAAAAGTTTTTATAACAGCTGTGGTGCGCCTTAAGTGCACAGTACTTCAGTACATAGTAGGCCACATTATATTATTCTGAGAAATTGGAGTTAATGGGGCCTACCTGGGGAATATGGCACAACATCATGAAAGTCAAAATATTACGGGTTCTTCTGCAAAATAAATGAATGTAATAAATAATGCCTTTCAAAACGCCCCCAGCATTAATTTTCACCGGTAATAAACCTCTCCTAAACAACTAAAACCAAATTTAGCATTCTCCCTAGAAAACCATTTCTGGATACCACAGAYCAGTTTTAAAGATTCTGTATGCCTCCTTCTCTTTCCCCACCCTCACTTCGYAGCTTTCTGAGCCGGTCTTGTTGCACATGGCTCCCACCTCAGAAAAATACATATAAYGGCACTTTGCGTCATAATGGTGTTGTGAAGTAAATAAATTTGAKAATAATAAATAAATGCAAGATCTGGAATATAGACTGTGCTGTATTAATGATAAGTTACATTGCATCACTCTTCCATTTATAGATAGCCTCTGTGCAGAGACAGCCAGCCATCAGCTTCATGCTTTGGCAGCAGCCCTAAAGCAGACCCGAAGCCATCTAATGGTGCTCTCTGCGTGGTGACTGTCACTTCTCGTCCACAGGCCCAAGGCTAGACCCACATTCTTCAMAGGAGACATCCTATACCACTCTAAATCTGGGGGGTCTATGCAGTCCCAAAGAGATGTGACTTATTACAGTAGATCAACCAATTCATGAAGCTCCTTTAAATTCATAGGATCTATTCCACCCCAACGAATATTATACAACAGATTTTGCATTATAGACTGAGTGTGAGAATAAAACACTTTTCTATTCAGTTATGCTTTTTCTGAGATTTGCAGATATTATGTGTGTGTGAGGTGAGGAAAAGAGACCAGGATGAAAAAAGAGGGAGAGAATGTAGCAAAATAGACAYGGTATGCCAAAATGAGAAAGATCCTGTTATTCTTTTCTTTGATCAAGCCACTGGCCACAGAAAAATGGCCAACATAAATTATATATGCCAAAGTCAACTTCAGCTGATGTTCTTTGTAGCCATTTGATCTTTTATCTGCCAACTTCCACCCATTTTCCCCAATTGTATCCACATTTAATATTATTTTAGTCATTAAAAATGTGGTTTTCTACTTAGTTCAAGTTTTCTGGGTAACAGACATTTTATTCTCCCACTGCAATATACTGAAGAAATAAAATGCCATTTATGCAACAGAAGTGATACTCTACTGAATACATACTACCAATAATAACACCTAATCACTAAAACTGTTTCTTTTTTTGACCGTTTATATGGATTTAAATAGGAAATCAAAGGGTATACATCTTGGTTTTAGTCTAAAACCACACCACAAAAGGGTTATTTTCAATGAATAAAAAGTAAACTGTGTACATCATTATTTTTTAAGAGATCTTTGATTTATTATATTGTTTACACGGCTGCTGAAAAAAAATACTGCTGAGTTCAACCATAGCTAATTGATGAGAAAGGAGGTTTCTGTGGCTATATCGCAGGAACTGATAAAATGCAAGGAAAGGGACCTCCTACATTGAGAATCTCTGACTGTAAATCTCACTAGTTTATGAGTGGAAAATACCCAAGTGATTGTTTTGCTCAAAGGTGCTAAGCACCTGTAGCTGCTGTGGACTGTAATTGGTGCTGTCAACACTCATAACTTCTGAACATTTGGATTGTGTAACTCACTGGTCCTGGCATCTAGAAGACAGACAACTCCAGCTGGTGCTGATCTGGGGTGAGGCAGAAGATTTTGCTGAATTTCAGGTTGTTTTGATATGGACAATGTTCACTTTCCCATCTGCAAAAAAAAAAAGGCGGTTGATAACTGTAAACTTCTGAACTGGGAAGAAAAAGACTTTCAGTTTTTCCTCAGACTGCCCTGCACACCTAAAGTATTATCGCGCTACAAGCAAACTACTGAGAGAAATGGAGATTGCGCTGTTTTCATGACCTATATTCATATTTTGTTGTATTGCTTTTGACTTTAGCTGTTTTATTTCCTATGGTCATGAGAAGTATCAGWGGATCTTGTGAGCTATATGTTGCCTGCAAGCCACTGGCTAGTATCCACAGATGGTGTGAGACCACCAAGAGAATTAAATACTACAATTGAATACTAGATGTTTCCACTAAGAGTACCTCCCTCCGTGAACATAATGTTCAGTAGAAATGAAACCGTGAGTGTTGTAGAATTCACACTGTCATGRCGCTAAGTGGGAAATACGTAAAGACTCAGCAAGCCAAAATCTGAATGTCTGTAAAAATGTCTGCATATTGCAACTGGACACAACACAGTTCCCATCTACCCAGAGTATCAGCACAGCTCCTGACAAATTTTAATGTGGTCCTTCAAGCTGATGTTAACTATGAGGTGACTAAGTCAGCTGTAATTTTTGTATTGCTTTCCAGCATGCGTACAGCAACCTGGTTTGGCCATCATAAATCTGTGGATGCTCCAGTAGTGGAGAAGACAGCCGACAGGCGTCTGCAGGCCAGGTGTGATGCTTTCAGGGTGGGATACCTCATGGGATTCCAGACACAGCGCTGCTGGAGCATCTTGTAGCAGACTGCTTTTTCACCRGAAAAGAGTGATTCATCRAAACAGAAAGCTTTTGTCTGAATGYGTGATGTGCWGCACAACTTTTTGTCAGAAAGGATTTCTCAGATTCAGGAGAAATGAGCCRGCTGGCACCGGAGAGASCCAAAGAGAGAGTGGTGTGCCTGCCTCACCCGCGCCTACCTGATTTGGACAGCCAAACTTCRGGCAGCTATGGGCTTCCCGGGCAGTGTGTCCAGCTGCAGGAACAGAGAAAAGGCACCCCCGCAACCGGACCAGTGTGACTGCTCATGCCGATGCTTCCTCCACACTAGTGCGCGCTTTTGGGCTTAAACCGTTTGTAAAGTGATACAAACTGCGCCATCGCAAAATCTAGCACTGGGATGCTGGGTGCATATTAACACAATTATGCCTTGAAGGTGAGGGATGCATAGCCCGGCTTCTTGCGGTGCTGAGCAGCGCAAGGCACTTCGCCCTTCTGAGGCTTCGCGCAAACGGCCGGTCTGAAAGCCAGGGCCCTCACCGCCATGAGGAGATTTGTCAGCCACGCCAAGCGAAGGGTGTTTCCAGGACATGCCGGTGAAACTTCGGCTTGCCCGATTCTCCTGCACACACAGGCACGTTTCGGGGGGATCGTTTTTGGGCGGGGGTGTTATTTAGGGCCCGTTTTCCAGGGCCGCGATCCCGCCCGTCGTGTCTTTCACCCGGTACCGCACGACCGCTGCCGACCCTCCCTCAGGCGGCGGAGGCGGGACGCTTGAGGGGGCGGCAGGCAGCCCGGCGCCCCCCGCCCCGCTCCGCCCCGGGCACCGCTCACCTCACGGCGGGGCCTGCCCCGCGCGGGGGGCGCCCTCCGGGGCGGGCAGGGCGGCGGTGACGCCCCCGGAGCCCCGCTGACAGGGACCGCGGCCCGGGCCGGCCCTGAGGCGGAGGCGGTGCCGTTGGGGGCGGCATCTCCCTCC